>CM038671.1:301742603-302459322 GCA_021605145.1 Aegilops bicornis | reverse complement strand
GAAGGTCCGAATCAGGCGAAACTTCTTTTGGTGCCAGCGAGAAGTAGTAACAAGAACTCCTCCTCTGTTCAATATCAGCCTGGTTTAGGTCTAGGTCATAATGAATTTTCTGATACTTGCGAAGTGCAAAACAAGGGAAATCTGACTTCATAAAAACAAGTTGAGCTATCGTTCCCTTACTTTTGAGTACTTATTCCGCTGCAAATAGTTCTTCGCTAAGGAATTTCCTCACTAGCAAATTCCTCAGTGAAGAATTTCATAAAAATCGCCTATTCACCCCCCTCTAGTTGATATAACGCACTTTCAATTGGTATCAGAGCAAGGTACTCCCTTGTTCTGTGTGATTTTGGTTTAACCGCCTGGAGTTTTAGTTATGTCGACCGCAGGTATGATCAAGGTCTCTGCTGGGTGTCCTACCTTCGACGGGACGGACTACCCCTACTGGAAGAATAAGATGCGAATGCATCTTGAGGCAATTGATAACGATCTCTGGTATGTTGTGGAAAATGGTGTTCCCTCTGTCTCACCCTCACTGAACGGTACCGATGTGAAGAGATTCAAGCAACTCGATTCTCAAGCGAAGAATATCATATGTGGCCATCTGAGCAAAGGATAGTATGGAAGAGTGAGTGCTTTGGAAACAGCTAAGCTTATCTGGGATAGGCTGTCCAAAGTGAATGAAGGAGTCTCAACTCAGTGTGACTCTCGAGTTGATGTTCTTTGAAATCTCTTCAACTGCTTCAAAAGACTCGACAATGAAAACGTTCAACAAACTTTCGATCGGCTCATTGACATCTCAAATGAGCTTCAAGCACTTGGTGCCACTGACATCACCGACCATGAGGTGGTGAAGAAATTGCTGAGATCGCTTGATTCCTCATTTGATACTCTGGCATTGATGATACAAGAGCGTGCTGATTACAAGTCACTTGACCCCGCTGATATCCTCGAGAGGCTAAATACTCATGAGTTCCAGCTTGCTGAAAAGAGAGATCTCTATGGTTCGAGCTACGTCAGATCCCGTGCACTGAAGGCCAAGGCAGTATCTGAGACTGAAGATGAAGACTCTGGTAGCAGCCTTGCTGACCCTAAAGAACTGAGTCATGAACTAGCACTGCTCGTGAAGAAATTCCAGAAGTTCTAAAGACGTGGTCGCTTCGGAAAACCCTCAAGGAGCAATGATTCCTCATCCAGTGACTACAAGAAGAGGCTTTGTCACAAGTGCAAGAAACCTGGACACTACATTGAAGATTGTCCTCAATGGGAAAAGGAATCAAAGAAGAAGAAATACAAGGATTACAGTTTTGATGATGCGAAGAAAAAGAAGAAATCCTCAAAATCTTCATCATCAAAATCCTCAAAGTCTTCATCTCACAAGAAGAGGAGCTCCAAGAAGGCTCGGGCATTCATTGGCAAGGAAATGGACTCTGAAGCTGAATCTGAGAAACAAGTGGAAGAGGAGGCATCTGAGGACTCCGAGTCTGGTGTGGTGAGCCTAGCCCTTGCTACTGCATTCGTCAGCAAGTCTATCTTCAACACTGAAGAAAATGACCTCACCAACAGGGCTGATGAATGCACTGATGACTATGCTCCCACCTATTGCTTCATGGCAAAGGGTGCCAAGGTACTTAAATATACCTCCTCTAAATCTAGTGAAGATGAATCTGATGAAAATCTTAAGCCCAGCTACTCTAAACTTGCTAATATTGCTGTGAAACAACAAAGGGCTTTTGAAAAGGTTCAAAACATGCTAGACAAAAGTGATGATATGTTTGGTGAAGAAATGGATCGCACTAAAACCTTGACTGAAAATCTTCAGAGACTTCAGACCAGGTTTGACAACCTTCAAGGTCATCATAACACTCTCTTATCTGATCATGAGAAGCTTTCTTATGAATTTCTTCAAAGAAATCAAGATCTTGAGAAGCTAAGAGTGATTTATGAAGATCTTCAAAAGGAGCGCGATTCATTACTTGCTCAACAAATCAGCGCTGCTAAGGAAGAATTTGTAAATCCATGTTTGAAATGCATTGAACGTGAATCTGCTAATTCTTCACCTGAATGTTCAAATGCTTCTAATGTTACAAATTCTTCACCTGCCTCTGCTATCACTAATTCCTGATCTGAGGACATTGCTAGTATCACTGACGATGCAGGGCTGAAGGAATTGTACATGACAGGCATGTACAAAAGCCTCAAAGGGCATCAGACTCTTTGTGATGTGCTTAAAAAGCATATCCTCAACATGAACCCTAGGAAAGAGGGTATTGCCTTTGAGAAGAAACTCAATGCTGATGGTACATATTGGAAGCCTGTGCAGTACCCCAAAACCACATGGGTTGCTGCAAAGGGACCTCCAGTTGATCCATCTAATTTATCTGGCTTTACATGTGAATATTCTCATTCTTCTGATGAGTCAATTGACTCCGACTATAAATTGTTCAAAAATCAGAATGGTGAATTATTTGCTAGATATGTTGGCACTAACTGCAGGAACTGTTCGCCTATGAAGAAAATCTGGGTTCCTAAAAGGTGTCTTGAAAGTCTTCAGGTGAATGTCCTCATGACACCACCTGTGAAGAAAAGGAACCCCAGATCAAATTCTTCATATGGATCCAAGTCCTCATACGGACCAAATTCCTCACGTGGATCAAATTACTCAAAAGGATCAAAGTCCTCATATGAACATCATCGTGCTAACAACTCTATTTCGCAGGGAAGAGCCAAGGGCTATGAATATGAGCATTATTCTTCTAATAATTATGTTCATAAGTCCTCGAAGAATTTCTCTGCTTATTCATATGCTTACCCTAACCCCTCTTATGTGAAACGAAATGGTTTGGCCTCTATGCCACCATTCTCATATGGAGCTCGCAGAGTGATGAATTCTTTGCCACCCTTCAGATGTGGGTGGTGAAGAAAAAGAACTAATTTCTTCTGTAGGGTTCGGTCTCCAGACGTGCTCAAACGTCTGAAGAATTTGCTGGGGACCTGACAAAAGTGCCTGAAAGGACGCAAGCTAATCATGAAGAAATGAACTTTCATTTCTCACGTCCTCACACTGCTTTATTTGTCTTACTGCTTGATGAAATTCATCTGATGAACTTGATATCATATTCTTCACTGATGAAGTATATGAGTTCGTAAGCTGCACTAATTAATCTGCAGGATGATCAGCCCAAAGCCACTGAGTGGGTCCTCGATATTGGATGTACAAATCACAAGATTGGTGACAAGAATCTATTGGTGGATGCTCACTTATCACCATCGCATCTGAAGCATATCATCTTCGCTGACAAAGGAAAAAGTCAGGTATTGGGTCTAGGTAAGGTTGCGATCACAAAGGATCGACACATGGACAAAGTCATGCTTGTTGAGTCCTTAGGATACAACCTTATGTCTGTCTCAATGCTTTGTGATCTTTATATGGTTGTTGTCTTTGGCAAGTATCACTGTGTTGTGGTTATGGAAGCTGACAATTCCAAAGTCTTCGAAGGCTTTAGGAGAGGAGACTTGTATATTGTTTATTTCTCTACAGGACCTCAACCAGCCGTGTGCCTACTTGCAAAAGCTTCAAAAGGCTGGCTATGGCATCGACGACTTGGTCACGCAGGCATGAGGAATTTGCACACGCTCGCAAAGAAGAAGCATGTCATTGGCATTGAGAATGTCAAATTCCTCAAGGATCACTTATGCGGAGCTTGTGAAGCTGGAAAGATGACCAAGGCCAAGCATCCTGCGAAGACTATCATGACCACTACTCGTCCATTTGAATTTCTTCACATGGATCTCTTCGGTCCTAATCATTATTCTTCTGTCTCAAATGAAACATCTCAATATTGTTTTGTTATTGTTGATGATTACTCTCATTACACATGGATACACCTTGTTACTTGCAACCGTGAAGTGCAGGAAGTCTTCAAACGATTTTCCTCGAGGGCTTCAACCAACTTTGGTGTGAAGATCAAGCACATCAGAAGTGACAAATGGCACTGAGTTCAAGAATTCTAGTCTTGATGACTATCTTGATGAACTTGGTATTACTCATGAGTTATCTGCTCCTTATACTCCTCAACAGAATGGCGTCGTGGAGCGCAAGAACATGACTCTTGCTGAGATGGCTCGCACTATGCTTGATGAATACAAAACGCCTCGTCGTTTCTGGATTGATGCAATTGATACTGCGTGCCACATCATCAATAGAGTATATCTTCACAAATTCTTCAAGAAGACTGCCTATGAACTCCTCACTAACAAGAAACCCAATGTGAGTTATTTCAACGTCTTCGGTGCTAAATGCTGGATTAGAGATCCTCATCACAACTCTAAATTTGCACCGAAAGCACATGAAGGTTTTATGCTTGGTTACGGAAAGGACTCACACACCTACAGAGTCTTCAACAACGTTCTTCACAAGGTTGTTGAAACTGTAGATGTGCGGTTCGATGAAACTAATGGCTCACAAAGAGAGCACCAACCTTCTTTGATAGATGAACCAGCACCTGAGGATTCTATCAAGCTCAAGGCTACTGAGGATGTCATTCTTACTGAAGAATCTGGTGAAGAATTCATTCCAGAACGTGAAGAACGTCGAGCTGATGCACCTGAGGAAACTGCTGAAGAAAATGGTGCTGAAGAAAATGCTGAGCAAATTCCTCAACGACAACCAGCTCATCCTCGCGTTGCAAAAGAAGTGCAAGTGGAGAAAATCATCGATGACATTAGAGCACCAGGTCCTCCCACATGCTCAAAAGCTTCACACTTATCTAACTTTTGTGGGCACTATGCTTTTGTCTCTATCACAGAGCCCACTAAGGTAGATGACACATTTCTGGAGCCTGAGTAGATTCAGGCCATGCAAGAAGAATTACATCAATTCGAGCTCAACAACGTCTGGGAACTGGTCAAACATCCAGATCCTCACAAACATAATATCATTGGCACAAAATGGATCTACCGCAACAAGCAAGATGAAAATGACCTTGTAGTGAGGAATAAGGCACGACTTGTAGCTCAAGGCTACACACAGGTTGAAGGAATTGATCTCGATGAAACTTTTGCACCTTTTGCTAGACTTGAGGCTATTCGCATATTACTTGCTTATGCTAACCATCATGATATCATCTTATATCAAATGGATGTGAAAAGTGCATTCCTCAATGGTAAGCTTGAGGAAGAAGTATATGTTGCTCAACCCCCAGGTTTTGAAGATCCATAGAATCCTGACAAAGTCTTTAGACTCAATAAGGCCCTCTATGGCCTCAAGCATGCCCCTCGGGCGTGGTATGCTACTTTGAAGGAATTCCTCATGAAGAATGGCTTCACACCCGGTTCACTCGACCCTACTCTCTTTACTAAATCTTATGATGGTGAACTGTTTGTGTGCCAAATATATGTTGATGATATTATCTTTGGTTGTACTGACCAACATTATAGTGATGAATTTGCCTATATGATGAGTGAAGAATATCAAATGTCTATGATGGGAGAGTTGAAATTCTTCTTAGGTCTTCAAATTAAATCAGCAATGAAATGGCATATTCATATCTCAGGAGAAATACCTCAAGGATGTACTGAGGAAATTCGGCATGCAAGATTGCAAAGGCGTTAAAATTCCTATGCCCACAAATGGCCATCTATGCACTGATGAAAATGGTATTGACTTTGATCACAAGGTATACTGCTCCATGATTGGTTCTTTATTGTACTTATGTGCATCTAGGCCAGATATAATGCTTAGTGTTTGCATGTGTGCCCGATTTCAAGCTACACCGAAGGAATCACACCATAAGGCTGTGAAACATAGTCTTTGATATCTAGCTCACACACCAAAACTTGGATTATGGTACCCCAAGGGCTCGGCTTTTGATCTCATTGGATATTCTGACTCTGACTATGCTGGTGATCGTGTGGACCGCAAGTCAACATCTAGTACATGTCATTTCCTCGGACGATCCTTGGTCTGTTGGTCCTGGAAGAAACAGAACTGCATATCACTGTCTACTGCTGAAGCTGAGTACATTATTGTTGGTTCTTGCTGTGCTCAACTGCTTTGGATGAAGCAAACTCTCAAGGACTATGGCGTCAACGTGAAGAATGTGCCTCTCCTCTATGACAATGAGAGTGCCATCAAGATTGCTCACATCCAGTTCAGCACTCGAAGACAAAGCACATTTAGATTCGTCATCATTTTCTTCGCGATCATGTGTTGAAGGGTGTCGGATTTCAGGTTCTGGCAGACCCTTAAGGTTCGAACTCTGGGGTGCGCGCGGAGATCTCTCCCCTACCGACCTACGTCCGCTCTCCTCGTGTGATCTAAGCTACAAAATTATGAACAACACAAGGGACACGAGATTTATACTGGTTCGGGCCATCGTTATGGTGTAATACCCTACTCCAGTGTGTGGTGTGGTGGATTGCCTCAGGGGCTGATGATGCATAGTACAGGGGGAGAACAGCCTCGCGAGGGGTGTTCTTGAGCTGATGCGGTGTGTCCTACTTTGTCTAGATCTCTCTCCCCATCTAGGGCTCTATCAAATCTGATCAGGTTCCGTCGAGCTTGGATTTGATCCCCCTCTACTCTATGAAGGGGAACATCTAGTACAAGTTATCCTGACCAAAGGTGGTCTTCGGCTGCCAAAAGCACTGGTGATGACGCCGTCTTGGGCTCCACGGTGACCTCCGTCCTGCCGCTCTGCTGGTCTTGGTCTCGTTGCACCAGAATGATAACCTTTGCCCGATGCCTTGGCCCGTGCTTGCTCCCTTTGCACCAAAGGGGAAACAAGGACACTGCGCAGGCTGGCGCCCGCCTGGTCTCGACCGTCATGGCTTGCATCACGAGCTCCTCGCGAGTTGCCCCTGCATTGATCTCTCCGCCTCCTCGCGAGCCTGCCTGATGAGGCTGCTCCTAAGGAAGCTTCCTGTCGTTAGCACCGCGAGGCTTGGCCCCTCGCGAGGGTCTTGAGTTTGTGCTGATGAAGATGGGCCACGCTGGGCCCCCACTTGAGCCACGCCACAGGACGCAGGCAGGCAAGTCTGGGGAACCCCGTTCCCAGAACGCCGATAGTAGCCCCCGGGCCCAAGGCGCGCCTGGGCTTGGCTTAGCAGAGAAGCGAAGGGGCAAGCGCGAAGTTCCGCGGGCCCCAATAGCCTGCGGCCTCGGGCGCCACGTGGCGATTGATTGGATGTGGGCGTCTGCACTTCCCCACGATGCCTTGTTACGCGCCCGGCTAACCGGACCCGTGGTTGCACATAGTTGTTCCTCCTTTCCGTGGCTCGCTCGCCTCCTACCTTTCCTTCTTCTTTGAGCTCCAACCTCCGCCGCCAATCCAGCTCAAGTTCTTCCCTCACCCAACCGCCTTGGCGCCGACGAAGAAAGGAAAGGGAAAGAAACCCGCGCCTTTGCCCTGTACACCTCCGTTGGTGGCTCCCGCTGTTGATCGGTCGATTATACTCAATCCAGAAGCTTTGAAAAAGGTCCGCTCCGCCCTTGCCACTATCTTCAACGAGTGCAGCAGGACCTCAGTTTGGCCTGCGTCCCATGCCTCCGATGTTAGGATTGCCACGGAGGTCCGATTCTTCGCCGATGCCCTATGGGAGGGTCTGGTTCCCCCCTTTTCCGCCTTCTTCAATGTTGTGCTCTCCCATTATCATATCCACATGATGCACCTCGGGCCGGAGTCCATTACCCTTCTGGCTGTCTTTGCTTTCGTCTGCAAGGCGATGATAGGCATTCCTCCTTCTGTTGCCCTGCTGCGCCACTTCTTTTCTTTGCGCTCGAGCGACCCCACTCAGTGCTCAGGGTGTGTGAGCTTCTTCGTCGTGCCAGAGATGGCCGCTTCGGGGATCGATCCTCCTCCAGAGGCGAGGTTCAGAGAGTGGTGGCTGTATGTGGACGTCGGAGTGCCCAACCCCTTGCTCTCGCACCCGACCTCGCCTGCTGTTCCCAACCCTGGCTAGGGTCATGAGATGCTCGTGAGCCCCTGGCTCGCCTACATCTTGCGCCACTTCCAGAGTCTGAGGGCGCTCAATGTGTCAGCGCCCAAGGTGGTGAAGGAGTTCCTCCAATGCCGTATTGCTCCTCTCCAGCGCCACTCTCTCCGGATGTGGGACTTTGCGGGGCACAGAGACCGCATGCGGCTTCAGGAGGAGGACTTGGCGCCTGAAGTGCTGCGGACGATGCTCAGGGTCTTGACTGGCGACCCTTCCCCAGGTAGCCTTCGTCGTGATGGTGCCCTCTTGTATCTTTGCTCTGGCAGGGCCGATTTTGTGAGTCAAATGCCCAGCTTCGATGAGTGGGGGTTGTGTCCGGCTGGCCTCACGGGGCCCCACAAGAACCCAGTCGCTGTGGTCGCTCCCCCTGCCGCCCACAGCGGTCCTCCCTCAGGCGACAGGGCGGGAGCTGATGCGAATGATGTCGAGGTGCCGACACAGCGAGAAGCCTCGAAGGCGGCGTCTCCCGAGGCCCACCCTGGAGCAGCGGTTGGTGCAGAGTTGCGGCCTACGGCTCTTGAGGCCGGGGCTCCCGAGGCCCCAGCCGTTCCTCGCGAGGGGACGCCTGACGGAGCCCCCCAGGAAGACTCCTCCGGCGTTGATCTTCTTGACGCTTCTTCTGCGCCACAGGCCGTCCCCTGCACCGCGAGCTTAGGTCGGTTCCGCGTAGACTTCGAGGCCCTCCGCAAGAGGAAGGAGGCCTTGGGTCACAGCGACCGCCCTTGCTGCTTGTTGAAGCGCAGGAAGTACTTCGCAATGGACGAGTAAGTCTTCTTCTGTCTCCGCACATTTACTTTTCTATCCCCGTGGCTGATTGTGGCCTTTCAGGCCCCGTCCTGCCAAATTCGCCGAGTTGGCCCAGAAGCCAGCCCCCAAAGCTCCGCCATCCCCGCTGAATCCGGGCTCGCCGAGCTCAAGCGGCACCCCTGCTGCTGGACCGGTTGGTGGAGTGGTCCGTTCCATAGGGCACCTCGAGCCTGCGCGCCCGCTATCCTTTCTTCACGAGTCCTCCTGGGGCACATCAGGCTTGCCCTGCGTTCCTCCTCTGATCATAGATGGTGAATGGCTGAAGTCTGTCTTTGGCTCGTCCTCCGTGGGTGGACTGACGCCAGGCCGGGCTCTCAGAGAGGTCCATTCGGCATGGCTGGGGCACCAACCCCCAGCCCCACGCCTGGAGGGGGCTCACTACAAGAAATATGTCAACTAGTGACCTTCTGTCAGTGACCCTGGAAGAATTGGTCATAGATCTATGACCATTTCAGACCAATTGGTCAAAAGCTGTCTGGGGCTCCAAACCCTAAACAATAATGACCATTTTGGTCGAAAGGTCATAATTTCCTTACGAAATGATCATAAAGCAAATAGCACAGGTCCGCTGCCTTATTTCTAGCTGATCATGACCAATATAGATGGTCATAACCTTGTAAATTGTGGTGGGTTGCTATGACTAGGCGCCACCTCATCAGTTTTGCCTATGTGTCATGTCCATGTGGCAGTTTTTGCACTATGTTGTGAAGCAACCTATATTTCTATCATTCTCAAAATTCCCAAAAAAATCTCATAAATTCTTTGGGTCATATCTTCGTCAAATATGTAAAAACCTTCCTTGCGTAGTTCAAAAATATTCATTTTCCTATTCTGTTCAGAAAAACACTTTGTGAAGGAAGTACCACTTTGGCATGTCCAAATGGTATCCATTTTCTACTGATGCTTTCCTCTACCCAAATAACCATCCTCCACCAAATGCCAGCTCAATCCATTCATTATTTTGAGCCCGGCTTCAACATTCAGATTTATGTCGGTGTGGTACTTTGCAAAGCAAGTACCACCTAGGCTCCTCGTTTTGAGCTGAAAATTTGTGAAGATGGTCTTCTTAGTAATTGATCATCCTCATCCAAAACTCACACCCATTAGCCATGTGCATTTCCCGTAACGCTAATCAAACACTTGGTTGCTTATTCATGTTTGACCATCGATCGGTCTCCTCATGAGAATGTTATGTTGTGATTTTCTTCCTAGCACCTACCTGGGGAGTGCCCAACCCACTAGACATGCCTAGGCAGTCCAGAACACATAGCAAAGCCACGGTCACGCGGTGACCACGCGGCGGGCATGTGAGTTTACGCGCTCTAGAGTTGGGGCCCTCGGCCACCGTCCAAACCTCGACGTATCGCCACCAAACCATGTATTTATGATTAAATAGGTACTTACGTAACTAGAAATGATTTTTGGAAAAAATAAATGGCAAACTATGAGGCAGCTGCAGTTCAAATTTGACCCGCTTCCAGCTGAATCGGTGGAATTTGTTTTTCACCAATTTGGATCAAAACTTTTTACACCCAACCATTTTGTCAATTGTGCATTAAATACGGCCTAGTATTTTATAAAATTGATTTGGTCCAATTTTCCAACAAATATATGGTAGGTCCTTCATAAAAAACTCATTTCAGGCACTTGAAAAATGGAAAATGAATTTTCTGTGCAAAGAAAATGAAAACTTCCTTAGGCAACATTGTTTTCCATTCCAAGATGCACCCTTGTGCACAATATGAGATCATTTGAACAAACTATGCCATGAATGTAGCCATAAGATTAATCATTTGGCTTGAAAGCCATTGATCTCCACACGTGATAGCTCGTTGCTGAGAACACTTTTTTAAAATAATTGCCTTATTACAAGTTTGTTATTTTTCCTGGGAACTTGGCCACATATAATGACACGATGTGAAGGTTTCCCAATTTTTAGAATTTCTTTGAATTTTTTATGCCCGTTTCAAAATGCGGTCAAAACGGCGGGAATGACCGTTGCTAGCTAGTGGATGAATCTTGGAAATTTTTTTGTGTTTCTCTGATTAAATAGATACTTATGTACCTAGAAATGATTTTTGGAAAAAATAAATAGCAAACTATGAGGCAGCTGCAGTTCTAATTTGACCCACTTCCAGCTGAATCGGCGGAAATTTGTCTTTTTCATGAGAGGTGGATCAAAACTTTTTACACCCAAAAATTTTGTAAATTGTGCATTAAATATGTCCTAGTCTTTTAGAAAATTGATTTGGTCCAATTTTGCAACAATTATTTGGGAGGTCCTTCACAAAAAAACCTACTTTTGGGCACTCGAAAAATGGAAAATGGTTTTTTCGTCCAAAGAAAATGGAAACTTCCTTAGGCAACATTGTTTGGAATTCCAATATGTACCCTTTTCCACAATATGAGATCATTTGAACAAACTATGCCATGAATGTGGCCATAAGATTGATCATTTGGATTGAAAGCCATTGATCTCCACACGTCATAGCTCGTTTCTGAGAACACTTTTTTAAAATAATTGCCGTATTACAAGTTTGTTATTTTTCCTGGAAACTTGGCCACATATAATGACACAATGCGAAGGTTTCCCAAATTTTTGATTTTTTTGAATTTTCTATGCCCGTTTCAAAATCTTTGTCAAAAGCAGTAGGAATGACCGTTCCTAGCTAGTGGTTGAATCTTGGAATTTTTTTGGTGTTTCTCTGATTAAATAGATACTTATGTACTTAGAAATGATTTTTGGAAAAAATAAATAGCAAACTATGAGGCAGCTGCAGTTCAAATTTGAGCCGCTTCCAACTGAATCGGCGGAAATTTGTCTTTTTCACGAAAGGTGGATCAAAACTTTTTACACCCAACCATTATGTCAATTATGCATTAAATATTTTCTAGTATTTTAGAAAATTGATTTGGTCCAATTTTGCAACAATTATTTGGGAGGTCTTTCACAAAAAAACCTACTTTTGGGCACTCGAAAAATGGAAAATGGGTTTTTCGTCCAAAGAAAATGAAAAGTTCCTTAGGCAACATTGTTTGGAATTCCAATATGCACCCTTTTCCACAATATGAGATCATTTGAACAAACTATGCCATGAATGTGGCCATAAGATTGATCATTTTGATTGGAAGGCATTGATCTCCACACGTGATAGCTCGTTTCTGAGAACACTTTTTTAAAATAATTGCCGTATTACAAGTTTATTATTTTTCCTGGGAACTTGGCCACATATAATGACACAATGCAAAGTTTTCCCAATTTTTTTATTTGTTTTGAATTCTTTATGCCCGATTCAAAATGCGGTCAAAACAGCGGGAATGACCGTTCCTAGCTAGTGGTTGAATCTTGGATTTTTTTTGGTCTTTCTCTGATTAAATAGATACTTATGTACCTAGAAATGATTTTTGGAAAAAGTAAAGAGCAAACTATGAGGTAGCTGCAGTTCAAATTTGACCCGCTTCCTGCTGAATCGGCGGAAATTTGTCTTTTTGACCAGAGATGGATCAAAGCCTTTGACACCCAACCATTGTGTCAATTGCGCATTAAACATGGCCTAGTGTTTTATAAAATTGATTTGGTCCATTTTTACAACAATTATTTGGTAGTTCCTTCACAAAAAACCTCATTTCGGGCACTCGAAAAATGGAAAATGAATTTTCCATGCAAAGAAAATGAAAACTCCTGTAGGCAACACTATTTGCCATTACAAAATGCACCCTGTGTATAATATGAGATCATTTGAACAAATATTTGGTAGGTCTTTTACAAAAAAACTCAATTTGAGCACTAAAAATAAAAAATGGTTTTTCTGAAAAACTTATCTTTGATTGCGACCAATTTAAATGGTCATGAGGTCTTTAAATTGTTTGCTGCGTTCTGATTGGTCCATGGGCATATCACGCGGATCATGGATCATACACCGTCGGATGCTCGAGGATCCAACGGCAGTTATCAACCCTTCCACACAAACCCTAGCACTGTCCTCGTGGTAATTTTGCGTCCACCCCCCCCCCCCCCCCGCCTCCTTTTTTCCACATCCATTCCAGATCGAGAGAGAGCTCGTCT
Organism: Aegilops bicornis; assembly: GCA_021605145.1. Taxonomy (NCBI): domain Eukaryota; kingdom Viridiplantae; phylum Streptophyta; class Magnoliopsida; order Poales; family Poaceae; genus Aegilops; species Aegilops bicornis. Next base: position 302,446,457 of record CM038671.1, on the reverse strand, counting down.
CCTTCCTTCCTCCAGCTCCCTCCAGACTGAGAGAGAGATCGCCGCCGCCACCTCCCTCCAGCGGAGCTCACCGCCGTCCATGGCCTCCCCACGCCCTCCTGCTCCACCCGCTCCTCCTCCCTCCACACCTCCCGCGCGCCGTTCCCGATTTCCCAAACCAGACCACCTCCCCGGTTCATTCCTTCCTCCCCTCCCACCCACCCACCTCGGCGCCACCACCCAACTCATCGACGCCCATACGCATCGCCGCCGGCCTCCGCTCCCTCCCCTCCCACATGGCCAACGCCCCACCCTCTCCACCTCCCCTTCTCCCAACCCCCAGTAGCACCTAGGCCCAACCGCACATGCGGCGGCCAGATCCCAGATCCAGCACGTCGGCTTGTGCCTCGCGGGAGGCGCACACGCGAAGTGAGGAGGGCTGCCTGCATGCACACGCCATGGACCTCCGTCACGGGACGCTGACGTGTCTCGTCTGCCCGGCCGCATCACCAGACGGTTGCCTGCCTGCTCCCTGCTGACGCATCCCGTGCTCGGGACGCTGCACCTACCACGCCCCGACAACACTCCTCCAGGTACTCTCTCGCCCATCTTCGATTTGCTCTTCTTCCCCTCCCTCCCCTCCCCTCCCCTCCCTCACGTGATTTTATTTTCCGTCCTCACGCAGGTGCGTGCATCGGACACCACCGACGCCCAATCCTAGCCGCAGCGCACACCATCCTTGTTGCTGATGGCCGAACCAAACACGATTGGCTGCCAGAACCAGCTCCCTCGCTCGCTCCATGGTTCCCGCATAGGTGGTGGTTCCTCTCCTCTCGTCTCTCACCCTCACGCTCTCTGTGCTTGAGGTTTGAAGCTCTAATATGCTTAGAGTGACTGGTTTCATTAGTCTCTTAATCGGCAAGTTAACTGGACTATTTTGCTGTATTTCCATCATACACCTTTGATTTATTTAGTGACTGCAGACTGTGATTATACAGTAGAAGTAGTTAGTATCTTTGTAGACTTCATATTATACAGTAGAAGTAGTTAGCCAATTTCTAGGGGATGTCTGTTCACCTGTTAGTATCTTTGTTGACTGTACATGCTTCAAATGGGGATGGCTTTTATGCTCCCTTGAATGCATTTTGATCTTTGTAGTACTTACCACACAGTAAAAAAATAAGCAGCAGCCTGAGCTTTCAGGTTCAGGGTTTCTCTTGACACATACTAGCAAGCATGAACATGAAGCTGCGATTTTTCCTAATCCTCCAAAGACAGATGCTCATCTTTGTCTGCGCATTTTGCTACTTTTACTCCTTCTGATTTGGTTTGGCATCCTGAAAGAGGCAATGCCAATTGGATCGGATGGTGACACAGTCATGATCTCCATGATGTCATTCATAGTTGTGTCCTTTGGATACAACAATGCTTAGCTTGAGACCTTGTTTGCTGATCATAACCATCTGTGTGGAAAATCAGCAGATTGATGCTCGTATGCATAGTTTCCCTAGGCATTCGACAAAAGCATCTCGTTGCTATGTGCGCTGATAAACCTGCAACTGTTTTCTGTAGCTTATCTATTAAGTTAGATACACCTGCTACTGTTTATTGCGGTCAAATTAGGCTTTGGGGCACACCTTCTGTTCGATAGTATATAGCTTACCTTATGACAGAATGCAAAACAGCTTTGCTAATGTGGTACAAGCTAACCATCAGCATGTATCTCCACATTTACAGAGGTTCAGTAATGTTCTCTAGTATTTTTAAGGATTTCTCTTGATAAGTACTTCTTTCTCCATAATTCCATGCGCTTGTTGCATATGCTGCAATTATTGTGTATCGCACTGATCTAAAGAAATTAATAATAAACTAATAGTTACACTTTTCTAGTTTTTCTAAAAAAACATTATATTTTAAGTATGGCCTCTTAAAATATAATATATGAATTTCCATGCATGGTGCATTCCGATTAGCATGAGAGCATTTGGTAATCCTACAATTAGCATGGATGGTCTGCTCCACTTAGCATGTGCATCATTACCCAGTATATAGTCTCTGCTTTTTTGTACATAGCTCACTACTTAGTTCTCCTCGGCTTGAACAAGCACAAGATTCATCAATGACACTCAACAAAATTCAGCTTAAACTAGCACGATGAGTCATTACATAGTATCTGCAGATTTGCATTTTGTCAAGATCTTGTTAAATTTTGTTTATAAATTTTGTTTATAGTGCTAAACTTGCACAGTCTGATCTGCCTTACATTTATACCATTAGCTTTTGTTTATAAATCCAGTTTGTACTGATAAACTTGCACATGCTCTGCCTTTTGCTTATACTCTTAAATTTTGTAAATCCATTTTATAGTGCTTACCTCTTTGTCACATTGGGTTTGGCGTGATTTGCTAATCAGTTTACAACATGGATGATGACTGTTGCAAACATCAATCGCAGCTAACAGAGGATCGGGGAAGCACTCATCTCCGTGCTCAAGCGTGTGCGGTCGGTCGACCTTCACCAAAATAGTGGTCAGTACAACAACCTTCAACTAGTCACGATTCTTGTATGAAAGAATTCATGAACTGGTATTTTGTTTAAGTAGCTCTTGAATCTGCTTGCTTGGTTATGGCAGACATACATGTATTACAAAGTCGTTACTCTTGTTTGAAGCTAAGCTAGGCTACCGCAGTTCCAGAAAAAAGCAGGGGAGCTGCTCTCTTTTTTCTTCACTAATCAATTCTTGTTTGAATGCATATCCTACGGGTGGTGAAGCTGGGAGCCTTTCCTCCCCATAAAAATACTTTGCTCTTCATTATGAGCAGTGCCCTTATATAATTAGCTGTTAGGAGTGTTGATTATGTAATGGTTTGGAGTAGTTGAGCATGGCCTGATGCAACATTCATGTTGTTAGCATGTATATATACACTATTACAACAGCTTGTTGATCAAACGTTTGTTTCTATCTAAATGTGTGCACAAAAGTTCAGTTACCTTCTAAAAAATTATTGGTGCATTTTTTTGTTTCTCAAATACAAAATAACTTGCTCATTTAAGCTGTGGCATCCCTACTATTAGCTTTCATATTGTGTCTCTGTTTTCTTCTATCGGAGTATCTCATTTTAACTAGCTAGAGAACAAAAAGCATGGCACTAGCTCAATTTGTGTTATCATTCTAAATAACTATCCGTTTCTTGAATGGTCTGTTCATAATATATTTGCCCCAGTTTTCTGATTCTTCTCTACTGATTCATGTAACAGGGCGATCGAGGAAGGCATGTTGTCGTTTTGTTTGTTCCAGCCTTGACTATGGTTGTCCAGCGAGTCCGTCATGTTGTTCATCTGTCTATGGTTGTCCAACTAGTTTGGCATGTTGTTCATGATGGGAGCAGGTGCATAGTTTGTGATTGCTACGGAAGGAGCTTGTAAAGCTTGTAGAGCTTGTAAAGTGATGTATTAACTTGTAGTCGTTACCTTTATTGCCATTGTATTACATGATCTGGTTGCTCTTATTTGGAGTATATGTGTGTTTTCTGTCTCTCCCAATTTAAATAGTAGTTGAAATATGAAGACTGAGAGCCTGATAGATGGGACCCACTTACGAGAACATGATAAAAGGGACCCAGTTACTAGAACCTTACAATGGGGACCCACCTGACTAGTGAACCCACTTTATAAAAAAAAGAAAAAATGAAACTGTTGAGACAAAAAGGCTATGGCCCAAAAATAAAAAGGCTGTAATGTTGGGCCAGACCCATGTAGCTAATAAAAGCACAGGAAAAAATACATTAAAAGGCTGAATTGTTGGGCTAGGCCCATGTAGAAAACCGAATTGGACTGGGCTGAATCTTGTGCCACATCAGCTTGCCACGTTGGATGCCTACGTGGCCTGGGGAGGTTGCTAGTGACCAAAACGCCACAGTGGACATATTTTGGTCATAAACGTCTTCAACCATTCCAGAAGAAAGGTCGCTATAGTCCGTTTACGACCGCCAGCTTTTGACCTTCTGTTTTTGGTCACAAAAAGGTCGCAAATGAAAAACCATGACCTTTCAGTGACCAATAGTGGTGGTCACAAGTTGACATATTTCTTGTAGTGGCTTGCCGCCTTGGGGCCCTCCGCATGCTCCGGCGGAAGAGGGTGATGCGGAAGACGTGCTCAGGTGCGCTCGGGAACGTCGCGCCCTTCACGAAGAGTTCGTACAGGGGGCAGCGGATGCGGTGAGACGGATCGGGGCCGAGCTTGCTGCCGAGGATGCACGCCTCGAGGCCGAAGGTTTGCGTCTTGCTGAAGAGAGGCGCAAGCTAAAGGTAGGCATCACCAACGTGATCTCGACAACGCGAAGGCTGAAGCATCGCTGGCGGCTTCGCGGGAGGCCTGCTCCCAGGCCGTCGAGGAGGCTCGGGAAGCAGACCGACGGCGCAAGGATGCGGAGGAGCGCGCATGGGAGCTTCAAGCCTGGAGCAACTCCCTGGAGCAGCAAGTGGAACTGCGCCAGGCGGCCCTTGAGTCGATGCAGGGGGCTGCCGTTGACCGGGCGGAGCTTCAGAAGCGCGAGGAGGCGCTGACGCTGGAGGCCGCCGAGCGCAATCTTGACCTTGAGTGGTTGGAGACGAGGGAGCGCCTAGTGGCCCAGACGGAGGACGACGTTGTTGCGTGCGAAGCCCGGGTCCAGGAAGAGGTCGACCGCCGCGTGGCGGAAGCTCGCTCGGCCTTCGAGCGTGAATACGAAACGAGGTTGGGGCTCATCAGGGCCGAGGCTGAGGGCAGGACCGCGGCCCTCAAGGCCAAACTGGATGAAGTGACGCGGCGTGCGGACTCCTCCGCAGCCGCCCTTAGCACAGCATAGGGGGAGCTGACCTCTTCCCGGGCTGAGCTGCTTCTTCTCCAACAGAGGGTTGATGACGCCAAGGCCATCGCGCAGCGGAACGAGGACGAGATCCGTGAGCAGAGGGTTCTGGAGCATGAGCATGCTCCCATGCTTCGAACGCTTAGGGAGAGGGCCAACTCAACTCTGGGCAACATTTCCGAGGCTGCTGCTGAGGAGCCGCATGAGGCCAACTACGCCGGCAATCTTCAGTTTTTCACCAGCGTGGTAACGCTTCTAGAGAACCGCTCCGAGAGGTCCCGTTGGCTTGTTGAAGAGAGGAGCCGAGCCTTGCTAGGGCGCGCCTTCTCACATGTCTTCAGCTATCTGCAGGGAAGGGACCCCCACTTCGACTTCGACGCTGCCATCGCACCCGTGCCCATAGCTGTCCGGGGCGACTTGGCGCAATGGGTGGCCTTTGCGTCTGATGATGACGGTGTGATCGTGGCCGCTGATGAAGGCGGCATTGTGGACGAGCCTGGCGCTGACGGAGATGCTGCCGGTGGCGGCGATGATGTCAGCGACGCCAGTGACGCTTCGGAGAATGCCCCAGAATACGCGGTGAGTGATATATCCGACTGACCGTATGTCACTGCTGTTTATCCTGCACAAAGAAGACTCGGGCTCGGCCCTGAAGAATGTAAGAGCATTTTGGGAGGGGTGGCCCCTCATGTAAAGATTTGTGATCAGTACCCTGGTAAACTTAACGTTGCACGTGAGCTTAGCCGCTAGCCTGGTGGTGGTTCAGCTGATTTGTTTACCTTTCGACCCTGACGAGTCCTGAGCGGGCCTGCGGGGGGCCGCTACGCCTCGGGTGTCTTCTGATTAACCTGTTGATCCCGCGATGAGAACCTTCGGAGAGGGTGCGGCGACAGCGGTCCCGGCTGTAGACGTGCCTGGCCCAGCCCAGCTTGCGTGGGGCTCATGAGGGGGGTGCATTCGATGCTAACTTGGGACGTAAAGCCGAAACCAGAACGCGAGAGATTGCTCGAACGAGATTAAACACCCCTTCCCCAAATGCACGCAAGTCTTGAACTCAAATCCAACTTAAATCCAAACCGAAGAAACTTGTCAACAAGGAAGAAGCAAAAGGCAAAAGGCCGCATCCGGCACCTAGTCTAGTCTTCGACGTCTTCTCACCAGCGCGGAGCTAAGGCCTGCCACTGGGCGTGGGCGGGAGCCCCTGAGGCCCGAGGGTGGCTCTCCGGAGACTCCGGGGCGTGTACAGCCCCACTCATTATTACGTGAGAGTGTCACGGGCGGCGAGGTTCACACGCACTTGACCTTCTTCACTAGTACCGGCCTTGCTTCAAATCGCTAGACGAGGGCCCCGCCTTGCGCCTCGCTCTACCACCACTGACGGCGACCAGAAACCAGGACGACACCAATGGGGTAGAGCGGTCGCCAGCGGTTCCCCCGACGACCACGGGTCCTCTGCCGGGGGCAGGCCCTGGGGCACCTCCCCGGCAGAGGGCCTACCTCCTGGGAGCGCCTTGCTCCGACCGCCGTGGGGGCGAACCCGGATCTCGGCCCCTCTTCTGCATCCCCCTACACCCTCCTCCTGAGGGATAGGAGGCTGCAGCACTGGGGCAGCCATCTGCTGCAGCGACCTGTACCTCCTGCGACCCATTGTTAGCATAAGCTTGCTCCTGAGGGATGAGTGGTACCCGATAGTTGCTGCTGCCGGTGCAGTTGTCGAGGCTCTCTTGGGGTTCCTGAAAGAGCTCAGCTTCTGGCGCCTCCTCTGTCAGGACCCCGATTCCAAGTCACATCGATCTACCCAGTAATACCTCATATCACTTTGCGGCCTCACGCACGGTATTCCCACGGGTGTCGCCTTACCATGGCCCGGGACCGTTTGCGCCTTTTGGCTCACGTATATGATAGTGTCGCTAGCATCCATATGACAGAGAACCCGGGCCGACATGGCTAGTCGTGAACCCAAAGCGGCGCTAACCCATGGGGACAGGCATACATGAATCACATCGAACATGTCGGTCGTCAATGTATGAATCCGGGCTGTAGCACTGGGCTAACAGGACTCCGGTAACCCGGGCTGTAGCAGGCTAGGCAGGACTCCGGATGTCACTGCGTGACATTTCCCCGAATGGACAGACATAGGAACAAAGTGAAACACATGCCGGCCAGTCAAGTGTCCAAAGCAGTAGTCTTTGGGCTAGCAGGACTCCGGTGAACCGGCTGTAGCGGACTACTATCGCTCAGGAAGCACTAGACTACATTTCCCCATATGACAGGCTGCCAAGGATAAACAACTAGATTGTCGGATCCCACACATACCAAGCATTTCAAACATACGCACAATATGCTCAATATGTGTAAATACAACATGGCATCACAACATAACTCTACGACTCAAATATTTATTCATTAGGCTCCGAGGAGTGAGATATTACAAACATGGGTCTCATGACCCAACACTCAGAGCATACAAGTCAAAACACAAGCGGAAGCTTAACATGTCTGAGTACAGACATCTACAAATGAAAAAGGCTGAGAAGCCTGACTATCTACCAGATCCTGCCGAGGGCACAAGATCGTAGCTGAGGTATCAAGCTAAACATCGAAGTCCACGTGGAACTACTAGCGAGACTGACGTCTCTCGCAAAACATAAAATAAGCAAACGTGAGTACAAATGTACTCAAGCAAGACTTACATCGTAACTAACTACATATGCATCATTATCAATAAAGGGGTGGTGGAGTTTGGACTGCAGCAAGCCAGCTTTGACTCGGTGGCTATCCCGAACTACGATTGCAAGTAACTCTGTTGAGGTGATGACGCGAGTCCACATATTCACCATATCAATACACCACTATTGACCCGCTCCGTCTCCCTACGAGAACGCCATCCATAGCACTCACGCTTATCTTGCGCATTTTAGAGTATCCACTTTCACTTGTCTATGAACCGATATAGGCAACCCGTAAGTCCTTTTCATGACACGGCTATTCGAATAGATCATATTAACCCTGCAGGGGTGTACTTCTTCACACACGCTCTCACCACTTACCGCCGTTTAAACGACATGTACTCGGCAACCTTCAAGCGGAAGCCCAACGTGGGTGTCGGCCACGGTCTACCTAAACACTCAAGTCCCTATTACAGGTTTATCGCCTATTCGGGTTCCATCCGCAGGGAGTCCGGCCGAGGTTTCCACTAACGGCCCCGAATGATGTGTGCAGGGTTCCCGAGATACCAAACGGGCATTCGGTACACACCGCACGTGTATCTGCCGCATCATAGCCCACCCCTAGGGTCAGCTTCATACGGCCTCCAACACATATCCTACAAACACCGAAACTAGTTGCAACTCACAGACAGAGAACAAGGGTGGTTAAGAAGCCGAGAGGGTCCATTGGTTTCGGGCCCAATGCGTGGTAGTAACTGTTTCATGGATCACAAACACGTAACTCAGTTCACGAGGGCGGCTACAATGAGACAACCCACCATGTACTCCTACATGGCCTCTCACCGCTACCTTTACCAAATCGTGTTCACACACTTAGCTCACACACAGTAGGACATGTTCATAACAATTCCAATTCATTCCCGATGAATCAAACCCGACTCAACTCTAAGCAGTAGCAGGCATGACAAACAAGCATGAATGAGTAGGCACAACAGGGCTCAAACAACTCCTACTCATGCTAGTGGGTTTCATCTATTTACTGTGGAATGACAGGTCATGCAGAGGATAAAGGGGTTCAGCTACCGCAGCAAGTAACAGATGAATCGTTGTTTTCCTAATGCAGTAAAAGAGAGCAGGAGCGAGAGAGTGGGATTATATCGGAATGAACAAGGGGGTTTTGCTTGCCTGGCACTTCCGAAGATAATATAGCTCTTCATCGCTGTCATCGATCTCATCGTTGAAACAACGTCTATAGTGAGTGAACTACCACCGACAAACAAGAAAAACACAATCAATTCAATGCACAAACAAATGAATGACATGTCATGTTAAGGAACTGAATTGACCTAATGCAGCAGTAAGCCAAGTTAATTGAAGTGGAATTCAACAAGGTTAAACTCCAACTCCAAATGCTAGTTCATAAATTACCCTAATCATGATTCATCCTATTCAGTGAGGTTAACTTTATCAAACATGCAAGAAAATGGTACAGATGGATAGATTGGATTTTTCTGATAATTTTTCATATATAAATTATTTCAATTTGAGCTACGGTTGAATTACTATGAATTTTAGAAATTTAGGAAATTTTCTGGAATTTCCTGAATAAACTTAAATCCAGAAAATGATTTATTGCGTCAGGGTGACGTCACTGTGATGTCAGCAGGTCAATGAAGCCGGGTCCAGGTCAAACCTGACCAGTCAACTAACTAAGTTAGTTAGCCCTAACTAACTGGGCAGGGCCCACTAGGCAGTGACTATAGTAACTAACCCAACTAGTTAGCTAGTGCTAACTACAGTAATTTGTCAGGCGGGGCCCGCAAGTCAGTGAGAGAGAGGGGGAAATTAAACCGGGCAGTGGGGTCAACCCACGCCGGTCAACGGGTCAGCGGTCGCCGGCGTTTAGCCGGCGAAGTCCAGACGCAGCGGAGGGGCTCGGAACGAGCCACATGGCATCGTTCGGCCATGGTTTGTTATGCGTTCGAACGCAGCGATGGCGCGCATCTAGTGGTGGCGGTGGTAGGTGCTTTGGGGTGGCGGAAAAAGTGGCCGCGACCAGGTTTGGCGGCAGCAGCTCGGGCAATCTTGGGGTGGCGCTACAGAGCACTGGAGGAGGCGTTGTGGGTGTCTACGTGCTCATGAGATCGTGCTGAGCACGACGGTGGGCTCGGGAACGAGCTGCGGTGGCTGTGGACACGGCTACCCATGGCCGGCGGCGAGAAGTTCTCAGCCGCGGTGGGGAACGAGACTAGGGGACGAGCGCGAGCTAGAGAGAAGAGGGGAGAGGAAGAGGAGATCACGGCGAGTGCAGAGGTGTCCTCGGCGTGCTCGGGGAGGGGCTGGTGACGACGGGAGGTCGCCGGCGATCTCGGTGGCCCGAGGAGGAAGAAGACGTCGGGGACGGCGCTCCGGGGCTCTTCTGGTCGCGTGAGACGAGGAGGAGGACGAGGGCGGAACGGCGGAGCTCGAGGACGTGTCGGAGAGGCGTGGGGATGGCTGTGGCATGAGCCTGGTGGTGGCGGACGGCTGCGCTGGATGAGCTCAAGGGAGAGAGCCGGGGAGGGAGAGGTGCAGCGAGTGAGGGAGAGGAGCGAGGGAACACGGGGCGTCGTCGTGGCGTCGCCAGGAGGGGCCGGGGAAGCAGGAGGTGGCCAGGGCAGCGTCGGCGCTCGCCACGCACCTGGTTGTCCTCCTGGCAGAAGGAGGAAGACGACAGGGAGCCAAGCGGTGGTGGGCTGGGCCGAAACAGGAGCTGGGCCGGTTGGGCTGGACAGGTAAGGTTTCTGTCCTTTCCTGTTCTTTTTTAATTCTGTTCGGTTTTTCTAGTTTTTGCTATTTGTTTTGATTTAGTAATAATACCAAACCATTTCATAAAATCCTGGGAACAGTTATGGGTGCTTTCTGAATTATTTCAGGGACCCTTAACTATTTCCACCATTTTTGGAGCATCTAAAATATATATAGCATTTAAAGGCCCCAATTCAAATACAATATGAGTTATTTTAAAAATCCAGAGTGGCCAAAAAAATAAGTGCATTATTTTTGGCAGAGGTTTTCACCTTCATCAAAAATAATGAATTTTTCTAAAGGGCATTCTGGGTTCATTGAAAATATTTTTAGTTTGATCCTAAATGCATTTCATTTAGTGCTAGGGTTTGTCCTCCCCATTTCAAATTTCATGAAAATTAAACATGATGCATGGATGCAATGCCACTTGTTACAAGCAAGCTCTAGGGCTGTGAAATCCTCGTCCCAGCATAGCCCGAGGAATGAGCCATGATCTTCTTCCAATGCGCGCCCTTGATCCACCATGCGGGGCACATAAGCTTCCGGGGCCACCGCCTCGCGGGCCTCGCCGTAGTACCCCGCATGCCATGCAGTCTGGCTTGGAGCATCGTCTTGGGGGTGATGGCGTGGCGGTCCGCAGGGGCCGAAGGCCGCGGCGTGCACCCCTTCGCTGGCCTGAGAAGGGGCCGGCGCGACTTGTCGCCCGGTGCCGACGGAGGTGCTGGATAGGCCCTGGAGTCCGCTTGAAGTTGTGTGGGCACGTATAATGCCGCCATACGGCCCGCCATGGATCTGGAGTGGCAGCTGGACGCAGAAAGGGGCTGCTCCTGAGGCGGCTGCGTCTAGGAGCTCGGCCACTCGCTCCAACAACACGTCGCGGCCGCCCTCCAGCAACCGGCACCGTAGCAGCTCTCGGGCCCTGGAGTTCGACTGCTCCCGTCGGGTGTACGGCGCTGTGGCCGCGGCGTGGTTTGAGGCCCTTGCTGCGGCCCGCACCTGCCGTGGTGTGAGGGCAGCCGGCGTCTCGCCGCATCGCCCGCGCCTCGCCTGCGCCTGCGGGCCTTGAGCTGGCGCAAGGTTGAGGTCGCCCTGAGCCAGCGACACTGCGTAGGCGGGCCACGCCGCCCAGCGGTCGGCGTTGGCAGCCGGGTCGCTTCACATCTGAACGGCGAGGCGATAGAACGCGATGCGAAGGAAGAAGGATTCCGGCGCACCCCTACCTGGCGCGCGAAATGTCAGATTTCGGGTTTCGGCAGACCCTTAAGGTTCGAGATCTGGGGTGCGCGCGGAGATCTCTCCCCTACCGATCTACGTCCGCTCTCCTCGCGTGATCTAAGCTAGAAAATGATGAACAACACAAGGGACACGAGATTTATACTGGTTCGGGCCACCGTTGTGGTGTAATACCCTACTCTAGTGTGTTGTGTGGTGGATTGCCTCAGGGGCTGATGATGCACAGTACATGGGGAGAACAGCCTCGCGAGGGGTGTTCTTGAGCTGATCCGGTGTGTCCTACTTAGTCTAGATCTCTCTCCCCCTCTAGGGCTCTATCCAATCTGATCAGGTTCCGTCTAGCTTGGATTCGATCCCCCTCTACTCTGTGGTGGCTAGCCCTATTTATAGAGGCCTTGGGCCTCTCCCCAAATAATGAGCGGGAAGGGCGCCAACAATTGGCCATTTTGAAGGGGAACATCTAGTACAAGTTATCCTGACCAAAGGTGGTCTTCGGTTGCCAAAAGCACTGGTGATGACGCCGTCTTGGGCTCCACGGTGACCTCCGTCCTCCCGCTCTGCTGGTCTTGGTCTCGTTGCACCGGAATGGTAAACTTTGCCCGATTCCTTGGCCTGTGCTTGCTTCCTTTGCACCAATGGGGAAAAAGGACACTGCGCAGGCCGGCGCCCGCCTGGTCTTGATCGTCATGGCTTGCGTCACGGGCTCCTCGCGAGGTGCCCCTACATTGATCTCTTCTCCTCCTCGCGAGCCTGCCTGATGAGGCTGCTCCTAAGGAAGCTTCCTGTCGTCTGCCCCGCGAGGCTTGGCCCGTCGCGAGGGTCTTGAGTTTGTGCTGATGAAGATGGGCCACGCTGGGCCCCCACTTGAGCCACGCCGCAGGCCGCAGGCAGGCAAGTCTGGGGACCTCCGTTCCCAGAACGCCGACAAAGGGCGACATTTCTATTGAGCATGTGAAGACTGAAGAACAGCTAGCCGATATCTTCACAAAGCCCTTGGATGAGAAGAGATTTAGCAAGTTGCGGTGTGAGCTAAATATCTTAGAATCTTCGAATGTTCTTAGAAAAGGACACTCATCCTAACACTTATGCAAAATTGATGACTTAGATGTGCAACACATGAAGAAACATTTTTGTTCAATCAACGAAGAATAACACTCTAAGTGTGAAGAAATTCATGAAGAATTTGATTCTCAAAACCCTACGACAATTGTACGCGGTGTCTGAAATCAACATTCTTATACAGTGGGTCACGCCACCACAAAAGTTGAAAATCTTGAATTTGAGTTTTTCCTCAGTTTTCGAAATTCCTCGGTTTTTAAAATTCTTCAACTTTTCAAAATCTTCAATGTTTCCGTCATCTTTCTTCATTGGATATATATATATATATATATATATATATATATATATATATATGAGTTTATGTCCTCTACATCATTCACTTATGGCTATTTCTTCAAGTTGGTTTTTCTGCTAAGTGAATGTGATCGGACCCTTCCCCCTCTATTCTATACTCAACCCAATCTATTCACAAATTTTTCATGTGCGTTCTATTTGAAACTCGTTTAAAATCTTCACTATGTCCTTGTCAGCTGAAGAAATTGCGAACGGAACTTCAAAACTAATCTTATCGAAATATTCGGTTTTGCCGCTCAAACCGTTCCACATCCCACGATGCATTTTTCTATTCACCCACGATCTAACACGATCTCCACCTATCAATATGTGGTTGACACATGTCATTCAAATGTGAAGGGCCAGGGGCACGTTCGTCCTAAATCTTCGGGCGAACAGTTTTTCACTACGACTATAAATACCCCCTCACCCCTTCCTCACTTCCTTTACTCCGCTCGATCTCTCTCCCGCTCGAGCTTCTCAAACCCTAGCGCCGCCGCTACTCCATCATCGCCGGTGAGGAAGAGCTTCACTGCCTCGACCTCATCGCCATCGTACTCGCGCCAACCGGGGAAATCTTCACTATGCCGCCGCTGTAGCCGTCTTCCTCCGCCGAGTTAGGGCGTGGAAGATCTGCACTGACGAGCTTCACCTCTCCAACTCTCAGTTCGTCGTGTTCTTCATTCAGGGTAATTAAAAGTTACTTTTACTGCCCTCTTTGATTCGAATGTTTTCTACAAAATCTTCAAAGGTGTTTTTCTTCAAATCCTCACACACAAAACACCTCACAAGTCATATGTTCTTGATCCGTTTATCTAAGCATAATTTTTCTTCAAGATTCCTCAATTGTGTGGATCTTCGATCTATACAACTTTGGAACCTAAGACAAAGAACGCTTAGTGAAATTCCTCAAGACTCATCTGGTCAAATTCCTCAAACTTGTTCTTTTTGAAAAACCTTCTGAGAACGCATATGACCTCTCAAAATTCCTCGCAACTATACTCTGTTCATAGGTACTCATGTCCGCTACTGAATCACTAGGTTCTCATCAACTTAACTCATTTGCATCGTTCCTCGAAGAAAAGTTGCATACTTCTTCAGAGAATTCGATTGTTCAAATTCCTCAGCTGAAGAATATGGCAAATGGTAAGAAGCCTCAGAAAGGAGGAAAGAAGCCTGAGGTCATGACTACTTTTGAAATCCATGATTACATTTACAAAGACTACTGCACACCTGATGAGGCCAAGTTTGGAAAGGAAAACAAAAATCAGCGCAAAGTGCGCATACAGAGGATTGAAAGAAGATGGGCACGAGAATGGAGGGAATACAGATATGTAACTCCCAATACATGAAGAAATTCACACTCAACCCTCCATGCCCAAGAGCTCCACTAGCACCTGGCCAAGAGGCAGACCCCACCAGCATCAAACGCGGTGAGGACTTTCCTAAAGAATGTGCTAGATGCCAAGCCAAGTTGGCGAGACAAGCCAAAGAAGCAGTGAGGAAATTTAATGAAGACTCTGCTGTTGCTGCTGCCACTAAGGCCTCTGTCAAGCCTAGGAAATCTATGGCAAAGAAGCCCGCGCGCAAGCCAAGTGCTTCACCAACAGTGCCCTCACGGCCAAGTTCCTCAGCCATGCCCTCACGGCCAGAATCTTCAAAATCTTCAAGACCAATTCCTCATGCTGCTCCTGCTCCATCAAAATCTTCAGCTCTTCCTCAACAGTCCTCAACTGCTCCGGCAAAGTCCTTAGCACCTGTGCATCTGGCCACGTGCCAAAGGATGGCAGGCATATCCATTGCCTCAGGTCTCTCAGCAAGTTCCTCGGCAGCACCTAATTCTTCATCTCGCCCGACTCTGCTCAAGACAAAGGCAACTGCTGGACGAGGTCCTCCCCCAAGTCCTAAGAAGAAGCAAGTCGCCTTCCAAGTGCCGACTGAAGAAGATGAAGATGATGATGATGAACTTGCAGAAATCATCAGAGACAGGCAAGTTAGGGCCGCTAGAGCCGAAGGCACATCTGTGCCACTGCTTTTGGATCCAAGGGCGATCCTTGATTACATTGATCTTTGGCACAAGGACCCAAACTCTCCTATGCCTGATTTCAATTTGACTCCTGGCCAAAGTCACACGCATATCAAGAAGGCCCAGTACAAGAAGGAGAAGTATCTGAAGACTAACGTTGTCATAATGACAACTGATGAACTTATCAAAATCCAGTCTGAAATCAAAACCCTCAGCGACAATTTTTTTTGACCGTGAACGACAGTGGGAGAGGCTCCCACTGACCTTTGTATATTAACTTACCAACAGATGTTACATATTTACATGCGGGGTTTTGTGGGGCTCCCCTCAACCCACCATAAACAGGAAGAAGATGTCCTGCTGTCTACAAGTTATGAATATAAGAAATTAAGAAGGGACGAAGTTCTTCTTTACAGTTATGAACGAGGAGGCCCAACAGATGCTTGAATCTATCAAGCCATGAATTAAAGGAGTGTGGCACTCCTCTGAAGAACTCATTGTTTCTCTCCTTCCATATGATCCAAGCGGCCAACAAAAAGGTGTCCATGAACAGTGGCTGCCGCCATTGGGTTTTACCATTATGCAGAAGGGAGATTCTATTTCCATCATCCAGCCATCTCAGGCCAACCTTGTCCCAACATCGTTGGCTAAAGGGGCAGAAGAAGAAAAGATGTTCCACTGTTTCCTCTGGAGGATTCTGGCAAAGCATACATGCATAATTATTGTCCACCACAGCATAATGCCTACATTCAACATGTTTCGCGTTTCGGGCAGTCAACTAGCAGCAGCCAGCCAAACATCTTGAATTTGATGGGGCTCCCTGAAGCAGTGGTTGTAGTAATTTTTTGCCGAGAATTTTCCATTGAGGGTACTGACCCAAGTATCTGCAGTCCCCCTCTTTGGAAAGATGTGCATCGAGCCCCTCTGGATTTCCCTCACTTCCTCTCGGGCTTGTACGGAGAGCGGCAGGTGGAAAAGCATGGCAGGGTCAGTTGCTTGCAGAGCTTCGCCGACAGACATGTCCTCATTTGTGGCAAATGAGAAGGCTCTGGGATAGATCTCTGAGAGCTACGTTTCCTGGTCGTGTGCAAACCACACGTCCTTACAGAACAGAACTGAAGTCCCATCACCAACTATAACCTAGGAGATTCCTCGAAAGACATGACTGAGCTGCAAGATATCTCGCCACCAGAAGGACCCGACCGGATCAACTACATGTGGTACCGTGTTTACATAGTATGTATCCCAGATGAGAGTCACCCATGGTACATCCAGACGGTTGTAGAACTTATAGAGGTGTTTGAGGAGTAGTGCCACATTTTGTGTTTTGATGTCAATGACCCCAAGACCACCTTTGCGTTTTGGCCTACAAACCAACTCCCAAGCGGCCAAAGAATTATTTTTGACACCTGCCTTAGTGTTTTTGGCCCACAAGCAGTACCTACGCAGTTTGTCAATGTGTTCGATCACCTTTGGATGTAATTTCAGTGTGCACATAGCATAGATCAACATGGATGTGAGGGTGGAGTTAACCAACGTGAGCTTGGCGCCAGCTGAGAGCAAGGATAATGCAGTGGATAGCTTCCGTTCAATCCCACACACCATCGGCATCAGCTCAAGCAGTGTTGGTTTTGTTGTTCCCATGGGAAGACCCATATAGGTAAAAGGAAGTGATCCAACATTGCAGCCAAAGATTTGGGCCAAGATCAAAACCTGCTGTGGGTCAAGATTGATTGGGATCAACGTTGACTTGTGGAAATTTATTTTCAGACCAACAGATTCAGCGTAGGATACCAGAATGGACTTCATGCGAGTGACTTGAACTAGGGAAGCAGGCATGACCAAGATCGTGTCATCGGCGTACTGAATCACTGGATAATCACCCCTCCTATTGCATGGGAAAGGTAGATCAATTAAGCCTTGACAGTAAGCATCATTGATCGCCGCTTGAAGAAGGTCGGCTGCCAAGACAAAAATGAGCGGCGATAAAGGGTCACCCTGTCTCACACCACATTTACACAGAAATTTCCGGCTAGGGACTCCATTTAGGAGAACCGAAGAAACCCCGGAAGCAAAAACAGACTTCATCCAGCCAAGCCATTTGTCGTCAAAACCCATGTGCTTCATAATCTGCAGCATCGGTTCATGTTCTATTGTGTCAAATGCTTTGGCAAAATCAAGCTTGAGCAGCACAATTTCTCTCGATGATGCTTGGCATTGGTTGATGCTTTCCATATAGGGGATGGAACTTTCGGAATGAGAGTGATATAACCTTCACTGATACTGGTTATGTGTAGGTTACCTTCGTGGAAGTCGCTACACATTTTGTAGATATCCTCCTTGATAATGTGCCAGCAACTTTTGAGAAAGCAACCATTGAACTCATCGGGACCGGGAGCCCTATCACTAGACATCTCTTTGATCACAGCATCAATTTCATTGGTAGAAAAGGGTTCTGAAAGCACCTCCAAACCTTTCACCTTTTTTATGATACGGTCAAGATCAAAACGCATATTTGTGGGTTTAGAGGTCCCCAAGCGTTCTTTGTAAGTCTTGAACAACAGACCTTCTTTGCATGTATGGTCAGAGACTACAACATCACCGTCCTGCAAACTGGCAATTGAGTTATGTCTGAACCTCTTAGTAGCAAGAGATTGGAAGAGCTTAGTATTCTCATCTGCAAATCAAAAATATCTGAGAGTGCATCTTTTCCTCCAATATTCATTTTGATACTTGAAAAGACAATTAAGGTGTCCTTTCAGTATACGTCTGAAGTTTGCTTCCTGAACGAACAACCCCCTCTTGTCCTCAAGAGCGTCAAGATTGGCTAGGGCTTTGTTGCTGTTTTGGATCATAATACTCAAGTTAGAAATGCCTCTGCTCCAACGTTTGAGGTCGTAACGAAGCGTTTTGAGCTTCTTACAGATGACTGTTGCTGAGTTGGAGGCATAACAAGGTTTACTCCAAGATCTGGCCACAACATCAAAAAAACCAGAGTGATTGACCCAGAAGTTTTCAAATCGGAAGAGGTTTGTTTTTGGAATTTTGGACTCGATTGAGAGCACGCATGGAATATGTTCAGAGACCGGTTTTCCCAAAGGAAGAACCATTGTGTCAGGAAAAGATGCTCAAGGAGAGGGTCATCTTGCATATTGCTCCACGTGAAAGCTCTACCCTTAACTGGGATTTCCATTAAGGATTGTGCACGTATAAGCTCATTGAATAACAACATATCTGAAGCATCTCCACCTGGTTTATTTCTGTTGTCAGTGGATCGTATGAAGTTGAAGTCACCCAAAATTAACCAGTTTTCATCATCTGGTATATTAAGATCGAATAGCCAAGAGGTAAAATCCGCCCGTCTCTGACCCGAACAAGGGCCGTAGACATTCACCAGGTTCCATGATTCATTCGATTGGGTGGCCACAAAAGAAACACCCACCGCAAAAGATTCCACATGCCATGGTGTCCCAACAAAAACAGAGCTATTCCAGATAGTAATAATACCACCAGATGCTCCAATTGAAGGCGTGAAAACAAATTTATCAAATCGCTTGGGGTAGAAAGATTTAATAAATGCTAGATCAAAAGATTCCTGCTTGGTTTCCTGAATACATAAAACAGAGCAACCACTAGAGTCGATAGCATTTCTGAGAGCCAAAAGTTTGCTTTCAGAGTTAATCCCTCTGATGTTCCACGATAGAATGTTCCATGATTTATTCATGATCAGAAATAAGATTAGACAGCCTCGTCAGGGGCTATCTGCTAGGTAGCCAGCAGTTTGTCTTCAGAGACGTCCTCAGGAGCAATGCCGCATCGATAGCCCACCTGCTGGAGCTCTTGAATGGATGTTGGTGGAGGGTTTAGCGCGACTGGAGCAGCAGCCGTGGAGACAGCATTGACGGATGGGACGACCCTGGCCTTCACCCGCGAGCGACTGTGCTTGACATCAGAGACATTGTGGACCTTGAAGCCATCGTACTTGTTCGAGCGAGCACTCCTCCGGACTGCAGTGGTGTCAAGAGGAACCTTGATAGTATGTGGAGCTGCAACATTAAACGAGGAAGAGGACGCCAACAGTTGAAGAGCATTACCAGGAGGTGGGGCAACCAGGTCTGCCTGAAATATACTGTCAAGTTGCGCAGAAGAAGCAGAGGCCAAAGTATCAGCCCCCACAGGAGCCACAACAGTTATATCATCTGAAGGTGCAGCTAAGTGCAGAGATCCAATGCAAACACCCAATTGAAAGCGATCACTGAATATGCTGGATATGTAGTCGGGTTCAGGCTTGAGATTCTGCAGTAAAAGTGAGTAAGCTATTTCCAGGTGTTGCCGAACGAAATTGAATGGATTGACAGGAAACATAACATCCCCAACTGGACCATTAGTGATTGTCCGTGTGTAAATGCATTTCAGCATAGAGCCCATCTAGAGCAGCAGCTCATGGTCCATAGCAATGGTGACATGGATAGAAACACCCCCAGCACGAGCAAAAGCTTCTCTAGCAACCGGATTCCCATTGATAAATCCATCAGCCAGACTTTCTACTGCAGCAACTTCGTCTTCAGAGTCCCAAACATCAGATAGGTTGTCATGCAAATTGATCTCAGGGTCCACTCCATCCATCAGGGAGGGGCCATCATATTGAAAGAAGGACCTGAAGCTGAAACATGTGTATGGTGGAGGAACCACAGGCCAAATCCTCCACCAATTTTCCTGAAGTTGCTCTGGAGCAGGGGCAGGGTTGTTCCAGGCCTCCTCATTATGAGCCTGTTGGGCAGCCAGATCATCCAGGTGAGTCTGCTGCATGAGAGTGTAGAAAGGAAGCTGGTATGGATGTGGCGAAGCATTCAGCAACGGTGGTGGCTCCTCAGTGCCCCTCAAGCCTGGAATGGTACTGCGACCATTGAGAACATACACAGGTACAGACCATGAATGACCTAACCCTGGCAGCAAACCGACCCTGGTAACAAGAAAACTATGTGGCACCTCGGCAACATCCTTAATGTGGCATTTAACAAGCACTCTGGCCTTGTTCTGATCGGGTCTTGGCCACACCAGAAGTTTACCAAAGTTGGATATGGCTTTATGCACATAATGCTTAGTCTGATAATCCATAGGGAAGGCAAGCAACATAATCCAAACCTCATACTCAAACGCAGGCATGCGCATGTTTGGTCCTTCATCATGTGGCACCAAAGAAAAGTAAGAGCCATCTGTCAGGGCATGAGGACCTTCCCTAATTGCATTATCCCTACTTTCCATGTCGGAGAAAACTACACATCCAATGCCCAGCGGATAAATAAAATCATCTAGCAACTCATACTCAAGATCCACAGTGATGATTCGGCATACCTCAGCTAGCCAATATTCCTTTAGATGATCAGGTACTGGGGGCTCAATGGTGACGATGGCATGCCTATCATGGTTGCGCGGAGGATCGTCGACCACCATAACCTGGCGCTGGATGCGATGAGAAGGACCTCGGTCGAAAGATGATCCCTCAGGAGCGAAAGCGAAGGGGCGCACCGCAAAGTTTGCCATGGTCGCAGTTTGGGAGGAGCTGCAGATTGGAAGTGGAGTGGCCGGCGAGGAGGGGCGAACTATGGTATTGTGCGGATGCAGGGGTGGCAGGGTTGGCAGACTCGAGGAAGGAGGCTCAACACCCGATTGGGGTTTTTGGCAGGCGGACTTGACTACACCTGCATAAGGGAGACGTATCGTCGAGCAATGGGAGGGAGCCACGTCCGAAGCATGCGGGATTCTGTGCTTCCGAACCCAAGCAGAATGTGCTTTCGTATCCCGTATTCTACGTGTTGCATGAACCAACAGAGGATTATCTACCACAGAAGATCCGGTCACACTGTTGGGTGAGATCTCATTAGATTTGGGCGCGTAGATTGTGGTCGGTGCCCAGCATAGCTTGGGTAGTTTATGGCACATAGCGGGCTTGCGGGCCCTATGACCAATATGTTGACAAAAGCCGCATATGCTAAGTCCCGGGCATTTCACGGACCCGGTGGCGAGGCCGGTACATGCGAGCAAATAACCGTGGTAGACGGGCACAAAGTGCATGGCTCATGACGTGAAGAGACAGGCAGTACCATATCAACTCTTGGTGCTGAACAACAATAATTCCCTGTGAAATCTCCACATCGCTAGCAGAAAACACCCGTGCACAATGATTCCAAATGGCCAAAGCGATCACACTTTTTGCAATGTTGAAGCCGATTATATATATAATCCTTTGTTGGCACAGAAGTAATCTGAACCATTAACATCACACTATCATTGTCATAACCAGCCTGCCAACCATCCAAAATATGAAGGAGCTTATCAGTTGGAATGGAATCCCATAAACCGTGCTTAAACCGCTGGCCCTGAAAGGATGGTAACTGATTTGACGTGATCGGCCGGATAGGCAAGTTAACAGCTCCAATACGAACGGAATGTTGAGAATCCTGAGAAACCGGAAAAGATAACCTTCCAAAGGTGAGCTCCGGTGTGGCACCGTCGCCAGAAAGGCCTGCCGTCGGCGTGGTGATCAAACCAAACTTCTCAAAATCAGAGAGGGAGACCGTATCAGGGACTACCGTAGATTGAGATGATAGCCATTTGGACTTGATAGCCGGGCCGGGTGAAGAGGCTAGGTCATTGATCTCAGAGTCCGCATTCCATCCAAGTGATTGAACATGAGTTCGAGCGCCACGATGAAGATGGAAATGACAAATGAAATCCGGCCAAATACGGTCTCGAAGGCCATAAATAAAATGACCAACACGATTAGATGCCACAGAAAACCGGAAACATCGATCACCCAGACAAAGCACTCTGAAACCATCACTGATACCACCAATGCAAGACTGAAGAGCCAATCCCACAGATTCCACGGAGAGAGGAAAAGAGGCCAAAGAGAAAGAAACTTGAAGGAAGAACTCCTTGGAGTTGGGGTTGGGGACGAAGTGAACCGTAGATCCAAAGCGAGCACGCACCTGACCCTCGACCTTGAGGCCGGGGGAGAAATCCCAATGGAGGAGGCCGTCCATTGGGCTCGTCGGGAAGGGTGGCTAGGGCAGGAAGTCACCATCGCCATGGGAGTCGCCTTGGGAGGGTGGGAGGGTGGGAGTCGCCATGGCAGTCAGACTCTGCATCGTATGTGTTTCTTTGCCGCGGATTCAGCGACAAGTTCAACGCCTACTAAGCTGATTGGCAGGGTGCCAAAGTCAGGTTTGTCAAACTGACTGAAAAGTTCACCAATGTTGCAGCCCCATCGCAATAAGAAGTTCCTCAAGCTGAAGCCTCTGCTCAGCCAACTGAAGAACATGCCAGCACAGCTGATGACTTTCAGGCTGCTGAAGAAAATGCTAGTTCCAGGGCTGATGACTCCATTCCAACCGCTGAAGAAATTGCCAGGGCATCCACTAGTGGTGCGCCTGTAAAAAATGAAGAAGTCAGGGCAACTGCATCTGTTGCGCCTGAGGAAAATCGCAGATTCCTCAGATCCTCCCGCACCTACACCAACTCCTATCCTTCCATCTGCATCAGATGTGAAGAAGACCAAGGCTGCAGAGCGAGCTGTTGTGAAGAAAAGGAACGCATCAGCTGCTTCAGAATCTTCAGCTTCAAAGAAGATGAAGCCTATGACCAGTTCATTTGCAAACCCAATTGATGCTATTCCAATCTCAACCATGCCATCAAAGGACCTTGTTCTTTTTGGTCAAGAATATGAGATCCCCAGCGGATCTGATGAAGAAACTCAATCTGCTGCTTCGTTAGAGCAGATTGATGAAGAAATTGAAGTGGATGCGATCCCTTCTACACCCTTTGTATCCTCACCAATGCCTCCGTTCACAGCTGAAGAGGCTGGTGTTGAAGAATTGGAAGATGAAGACGTGGATATTGGAAGTACAACGCCAGTAATGAATGATGACTTTTGGGAAAGTCAACACCCCAATTCTCCACTCTTCACCTCTTTACAACAAATACCTCAGTCCCCTGCACCAACAGTTCAAATGGGCTCTGAAGAAACTCAACCCACCTCGTCTGTCCGTGAAGAAATTCCAGCCACTAGTGCTGAAGAAACTGCTGCTGCTGATCATGTGACAACGCAGACTGCAACTGAAGAGGAACCAGAAATTCCTCAGCCTGAAGAACCTGAGATTGCGATTCCTGAGGTAGTGATGCAACTCACTGACACTCCTCTGCCAAAACCAAAGGATCCATTTTCGCGCAAGCAAAAGTTCAAGGCTGAAGACTTCTTTGGCGAGCATGTGTTCTTCACTGATTACAAACCGTATGATTCTGCTCGCATAAGGAAGAGGCGTTTCTGGACTGCTAGTCAAGCCAATTTCTATTCCTCTGTGCTATTCAACAAAGACAAAGTCTTCGATCATGCACATATTCCTCACGTGGACATGGAGTCTCTGCCGTGCTTCGACCCAGTCATCAGTGTTCTTCATGATGCTGGGCTGCTAAACTTCTACACTGACATCTGTGATTGGAATGAAGAACTCATTCTTCATTTCTATGCGACGCTGCACGTCATACGAGATTCTGAAGATGTGAATTCATGGGTGCTGGACTGGATGTCAGAAAATAATCACTACAAGGCACCAGCAACTGAATTGCTTCGTGCCCTATCACTCAGTCCTACCCTTGAAGGTGCTCGTTGCGTCTACAGTGAGCCTGAGCTTACAAATCATTACATGCAAGTGCTGATGAAGCCTTTGAAGCCAGGGCAGGCCCCCCGAACCAAATTCCTCATCAAGGAATTACTCTATGTGCCTCGGACTGTCTATCATATCTTAACAAAGACATTGAGTCCAATCAAGGGCCACGACTCAAATGAAGAAGAAGTCATTGGCATCATGAAGAATCTGCTTTTCAACATCATTCATGGCGTTCCTGTCAACTTCAATGATTTCTTCATGAGGACTCTGGCCAATGTCGCTATGTCACCTTTTGAGCTGAAGCCTTATGCACCATGGATTATGAGATTCATCAGAACAAGGTCTTCACTCAATTACAAAGCTGACACTCTGAACCACTGCAGCTACTTGCCTCCCATTGAAGTCCTCAAATGGACATATTCCTCAGCTATTGACAAAGGCAAGGCCGCTGTTGTGACAGATGAAGGCATTCGTCCATTGGATGGTCAACTTCGCAAGGCTGCATCCTACTCCACCAATGATGACTCTACCACTCATGACTCTGCCGCCAACACTGCCAAGAAAAAATTTCAAGCCACAGCACCCAGGGTGATGAATGATCGTGAGCTTCTCCTCAGTCTTCATCAGAAGGTTGATCGCAATCACAAATGTGTCAAGCGTCAGTTTGGTTCAATTCTTCACAACATGACCTCAACCCACAATGCAGTGAAGAAAAACCAGTACTACCTCCATGAAACCTTCAACCGTACCTGGGCTGTTCTGTCTCATGTCTACATCGTTGAAGATCTGAAGAAAATGGGTCTCAAGGAAGAATTTGACTAGTCTTCACCTCCTACAAAGAAATTCAAGAAGGTCAAGGTTCCTTCTTTGGTGGCTAGCTCCTATTCTTCATCGCGTGACACTAATGAAAATGAAGACTTGGACGACACTGCGGCAGGCCCTACTTCAACAACCGACCCCGACAACGCTGGCGATCCTTCATCAACTTGATTATTCTCAGGGGCGTTAGTCCTCAGTTTCGATCCTTTTGGTCATTCGATAAAAAAGGGGGAGAAATTTGAGTTAGTCTTCAAGATGGTCTATTATATGGGTGTTTTTTGCTAAGTTACAACTCTCGTTCTTCTGAAACCTTACTGGATCGAGTTGTAAACTTAAACCCGATGGTGGTCTGGTACTTCTGCTACGTTATTATGCATGCTTATTCCTCGTTAATATTATTGCACGCATGTTGAATTACATCAGTCACCATATTTCATCATGCATTTCAAATTCTTCATATTTTATGTCAAATGCGTGTATGAATTACAAGATATAGGGGGAGATCTCCATGATTCAACTCTTCAAGTGTGCATTGCTTCAAAAGCAAATTCCTCACTATGCACATCTTCAGGGGGAGTTCTTCTATATATTGCAATCAAATTCCTCAATATCATTATTTACACTTCATATGTTTATCCCCGTTGAAAACTTAACCTATATTGTCATCAATCACCAAAAAGGGGGAGATTTTAAGTGCATCTAGTGCCCCTTAGTGATTTTGGTGTATTGAAGACTTATAGGTTAAGGAACTAATGTGTTTATTAGTGTACACAGGTCTATAAGTCTATGAGGAGTTTGATATCTATAGAGAAAGTCGACCCCTAAAAATGAGTTCTTCGACTGAAGACTTTGGTATTCTGAAGACTTTCTGAAGACTTTGAAAGTGAAGAAATTGGTGTAACCTTGAAGACATGGTATTCATTCGAGGAACATGAAGCATGAAGACTTATGTTTTCGTAGTTTCATTTTCTCTTTCTTGAATCATAGGAAACACCGTACTGTTAAAGGGGGTCGAGGAAATACTAAGGAAAAATTTCCATGTGATGCTCAACTCGAAATCCTACACCTACCAATCCCTTCGAGTGAAGCCATTGGAAATCTCATACAGTTTTGTAAACTTCTTCAGTGGCAGAGACGAAGTTGTTCTGGTCTCTGAGGAATTTGTTCTGACTGAGGAGTTAGGAATTCGCCAGTGCGGATTGCCTACAAAGTGAGGAACATGATAGCCCTGAGGAATTTGTACCTCAAATTTCCGACCGTTCTTTGTACTCTGGCCCGGCTGTCCCAAAATATCTTATCCACCTAACGTTCATATCATTGAAGGGCATTTATGTCTTATCATGTCGGGCTGCTCCCTAGGCTATAAATAGCCGCCCCTACAACCACTAGCTGGTAGGCTGCTCTGAGAGAAACTGACACTTGTCATTTGAGAGCATCCCATCCTCCGAGGACTTTGAGCAAAATCATCAAGTGAGGAAAATGCAAAACCCAAACCCAAACACCTACAAACCCAAAGTGATTGAGCATCACTGAAGAGATTGATCCTGCATGGGTCCGACGCTTGTTACCTTTGAAGACTGTGCTTCTTCCAGACGGTTAGGCGTCATGGTCTAGAGCGTCCAAGAGGAATTGTGGATCACCGAGCGACCGAGTTTGTGAAGGTTCGGAAGTCACCTGAAGACTTACCACGAGTGATTAGGCAAGGACTGTGTGTCCTTAGCTCAAGGAGAATACGGTGAGGACTGTGTGTCCGGATCTGTGTCCTCGTGTTTAAATACCTAGCCGCTCCAACCAGATGTACAACTGAGACAGCAGTTGGAACTGGTCTACCAAATCATTGTCTTCACCAAGCCAACTGGTTCTATTTCCTCAACACTTCCATTTCCTCATTACTGTGTTGTCTGTTTTTTCATATCTGTGTTTGAATACTTTGGGTGAAGACTTTCTCAATTTCCTCAGTTCAATTTCTTCAGTCTGTTTGTCTTCATCCTGTTCTATCCTGTGATTATGCTTTCTGTACTCTATGCTTGTCTTCATTTCATCATGATGACTATGCTTGTCTTCTATTATGTTTACTTCTGAGTACTTATTCCGCTGCAAATAGTTCTTTGCTAAGGAATTTCCTCACTAGCAAATTCCTCAGTGAAGAATTTCATAAAAATCGCATATTCACCCCACCTCTAGTCGATATAACGCACTTTCAGCGAGCTAGACATGGAGGCGGTGATGTCTACTACACAACCTTCTTCTTGTAGATGTTGTTGGGCCTCAAGTGCAGAGGTTTGTAGGACAGTAGCAAATTTCCCTCAAGTGGATGACGTAAGGTTTATCAATCCGTGGGAGGCGTAGGATGAAGATGGTCTCTCTCAAGCAACCCTTAACCAAGTAACAAAGAGTCTCTTGTGTCCCCAACACACCCAATACAATGGTAAATTGTATAGATGCACTAGTTCGGTGACGAGATGGTGTTACAAGTGCAATATGGATGGTAGATATAGGTTTTTGTAAACTGAAAATATAAAACCAGCAAGGTAACTAATGATAAAAGTGAGCGTAAACAGTATTGAAATGCTAGGAAACAAGGCCTAGGGTTCATACTTTCACTAGTGCAAGTTCTCTCAACAATAAGAACATAATTGGATCATATAACTATCCCTCAACATGCAACAAAGAGTCACTCCAAAGTCACTAATAGCGGAGAACAAACGAAGAGATTATGGTAGGGTACGAAACCACCTCAAAGTTATTCCTTCCAATCAATCCGTTGGGCTATTCCTATAAGTGTCACAAACAGCCCTAGAGTTTGTACTGGAATAACACCTTAAGACACAAATCAACCAAAACCCTAATGTCACCTAGATACTCCAATGCCACCTCAAGTATCCGTGGGTATGATTATACGGTATTCATCACACAATCTCAATTCATCTATTCAAACCAACACATAGAACCTCAAAGAGTGCCCCAAAGTTTCTACCGGAGAATCACGACGAAAATGTGTGCCAACCCCTATGCATAGGTTCATGGGCGGAACCTGCAAGTTGATCACCAAAACATACATCAAGTGAATCACGTGATATACCATTGTCACCACAGATACGCACGGCAAGACATACACCAAGTGTTCTCAAATCCTTAAAGACTCAATCCGATAAGATTACTTCAAAGGCAAAACTCAATCCATTACAAGGGAGTAGAGGGGGAGAAGAAACATAGAATCCAACTATAATAGCAAAGCTCGCAATACATCAAGATCGTGCCAAATCAAGAACACGAGAGAGAGAGAGAGAGAGAGACCAAACACATAGCTACTGATACATACCCTCAGCCCCGAGGGTGAACTACTCCCTCCTCGTCATGGAGAGCGCCGGGATGATGAAGATGGCCACCGGTGAGGGTTCCCCCCTCCGATAGGGTGCCGGAACAGGGTCCCGATTGAATTTTGGTGGCTACAAAGGCTTGCGGTGGCGGAACTCCTGATCTATTCTCTGTTCTGGAAGTTTTAGGATACGTAGGTATATATGGGTGAAATAAGTACATCGGTGGACCGAAGGGGGGCCACGAGGCAGGGGGCGAGCCCTAGGGAGGGGGCGCCCTCCACCCTTGTGAGCACCTCCAAGCTTTTCTGGTAGCTTTCCTTCCAGAAATAACTTCTCCAGTTGATTTTGTTCCATTTCGACTCCGTTTGATATTCCTTTTCTTCGGAACACTGAAATAGGCAAAAAACAGCAAATCGGGGCTGGGCCTCCGGTTAATAGGTTAGTCCCAAAAATAATATAAAAGTGGATAATAAAGCCCAATATTGCCCAAAACAGTAGATAAAATAGCATGGAGCAATCAAAAATTATAGATACGTTGGAGACGTATCAAGCATCCCCAAGCTTAATTCCTGCTCGTCCTCGAGTAGGTAAATGATAAAAAAGATAATTTTTGATGTGGAATGCTAGTTGGCATAATTTCAATGTAACTCTTCTTACTTGTGATATGAATATTCAGATCCGAAAGATTCAAGATAAAAGTTCATATTGACATAAAAAACAATACTTCAAGCATACTAATTAAGCAATTATGTCTTCTCAAAATAACATGGCCAAAGAAAGTTATCCCTACAAAATCATGTAGTCTGGCTATGCTCTATATTCAGCACACAAAGTATTTAAATCATGCACAACCCTGATGACAAGCCAAGCAATTGTTTCACACTTTTGACATTTTCAAAACTTTTTCGATCTTCACGCAATACATGAGCGTGAGCCATGGATATAGCACTATATGTGGAATAGAATGGTGGTTGTGGAGAAGATAAAAAAGGAGAAGATAGTCTCACATCAACTAGGCGTATCAACGGGCTATGGAGATGCCCATCAATAGATATCAATGTGAGTGAGTAGGGATTGCCATGCAACGGATGCACTAGAGCTATAAGTATATGAAAGCTCAACAAAAGAAACTAAGTCGGTGTGCATCCAACTCGCTTGCTCACGAAGACCTAGGGCATTTTGAGGAAGCCCATCATTGGAATATACAAGCCAAGTTCTATAATCAAAAATTCCCACTAGTATATGAAAGTGATATCATAGGATACTCTCTATCATGAAGATCATGGTGCTACTTTAAAGCACAAGTGTGGTAAAAGGATAGTAACATTGTGCCTTCTCTCTTTTTCTCTCGTTTTCTTATTTGGGCCTTTTCACTTTTTTTATGGCCTCTTTTTTTATTTTTCTTTTTTTATTTTTCGGCCGGAGTCTCATCCCGACTTGTGGGGGAATCATAGTCTCCATCATCCTTTCCTTACTTGGGACAATGCTCTAGAAATGATGATCATCACACTTTTATTTTTCTTACAACTCAACAATTACAACTCAATACTTAGAACAAAATATGACTCTATATGAATGCCTCCGGTGATGTAATGATATGCAATGAATCAAGAGTGACATGTATGAAAGAATTATGAACGGTGGCTTTGCCACAAATACGATGTCAACTACATGATCATGCAAACAATATGACAATGATGGAGCGTGTCATAATAAACGGAACGCTAGAAAGTTGCATGGAAATATATATCGGAAATGCCATGATAGGTAGGTATGGTGGCTGTTTTGAGGAATGTATATGGTGGGCGTATGATACCGGCGAAACCTGCGCGGTATTAGAGAGGCTAGCAATGGTGGAAGGAAGGAAAAGTGCGTATAATCCATGGACTCAACATTATTCATAAAGAACTCATATACTTATTGCAAAAATCTAGAAGTCATTAAAGCAAAGTATAACGCGCATGCTCCTAGGGGGATATATTGGTAGGAAAATACCATCGCTCGTCCCCGACCGCCACTCATAAGGAAGACAATCAATAAATAGATCATGCTCCGACTTCATCACATAACGGTTCACCATACGTGCATGGTACGGGAATCACAAACCTTTACACAAGTATTTCTAAAATTCACAACTACTCAACTAGCATGACTCTAATATCACCATCTTCATATCTCAAACAATTATCAAGCATCAAACTTTTCTTAGTATTCAACACACTCATAAGAATTCTTACAAATCTTGTATGCTTAGCATATTAGGATTATTTAAGAAAATTACCATGATATTTAAGACTCTCAAAATAATATAAGTGAAGCATGAGAGATCAAAATTTTCTATAAAACAAATCCACCACCGAGCTTTAAAAGATATAAGTGAAGTATTAGAGCAAACAACAAACTACTCCGAAAGATACAAGAGAAGATCAATTAGTATATTTAATAATTATGCAGCTATGTAAAGACTCTCCCATTTAAGAATTTCAGATCTTGGTATTTTATTCAAACATATAGCAAAGCTAAAGAATATAAAATGACGATCCAAGCAAAACACATATCATGTGGTGAATAAAAATATAGCTCCAAATAAAGTTACCGTTGAACAAAGACGAAAGAGGGGATGCCTTCCGGGGCATCCCCAAGCTTAGATGCTTGGTTATCCTTGAATATTACCTTGGGGTGCCTTGGGAATCCCCAAGCTTAGGCTCTTGCCACTCCTTATTCCATAGTCCATCGAATCTTTACCCAAAACTTGAAAACTTCACAACACAAAACTTAATGTAAATCTCGTGAGCTCATGTTAGCGAAGAAAACAAAACACCACTTCATGGTACTGTAATGAACTCATTATTTATTTATATTGGTGTTAAACCTACTTTATTCCAACTTCTCTATGGTTTATAAACTATTTTACTAGCCATAGAGTCATCAAAATAAGCAAACAACACACGAAAAACAGAATCTGTCAAAAACAGAACAGTCTGTAGTAATATGTAACTAACGAAAACTTATGGAACTCCAAAAATTATAAAATAAGTTGGCGGACCTGAAGAATTTTCCTAGTAATCATCTTCAAAAAGAATCAACTAAATATCACTCTCCAGTAAAAAGTTCTAGCAAATCTCGTGAGCTCTAAAGTTTCTGTTTTTTACAGCATGATCATTAAGACTTCACCCAAGTCTTCCCAAAGGTTCTACTTGGCACAAACACTAATTAAAACACAAAACCACATCTAAACAGAAGCTAGATGGATTATTTATTCCTAAACAGAACCAAAAATCAAGAAACGATAATAAAATTGGGTTGCCTCCAAAAAGCGCTATCGTTTAATGCCCCTAACTAGGCATGATGATTTCAATGATGCTCACATAAAAGATAAGAATTGAAACATAAAGAGAGCATCATGAAGAATATGACTAGCACATTTAAGTCTAACCCACTTCCTATTCATAGGGATTTTGTGAGCAAAAAACTTATGGGAACAAGAATCAACTTGCATAGGAAGGTAAAACAAGCATAACTTCAAGATTTTAATCACATAGAGAGGAAACTTGATATTATTGCAATAAGTAGAAGCATATGATCCTCTCTCATAATAACTTTCAGTAGCATCATGAAAGAATTTAACAATATAACCAGCAACTAAAGAATTCTTTTCATGATCTACTTGCATAGAAATTTTAGTACTCTCCACATAAGCAAAATTCTTCTCATTCGGAATAGTGGGAGTATCATAAGAGACTTGAATACTATAAATTGTTTCCACATTAAAAGAGTAATGTTCAGAAAAAGGGTAATCATAATCATGACAAGTTTTATAAATATAATCATCACTACTTTTTATATCATAAGTTTCATCACAATAATCATCATAAGTAGCAACTTTGTTCTCATCATAATCGATTGAAACCTCTTCCAAGATAGTGGAATCATTACTAATTAAAGTCATGACCTCTCCAAATCAACTTTCATAAATATTATGAGATTCAACATCCTCCAAAATAGTGGGATCACTACTTCCTAAAGTTGACACTCTTCCGAACCCACATTCATCAATATAATCATCATAAGTAGAAGGCATGCTATCATCATAACTACTTTGTATATCAAAACTTGGGAGGCTAAAAATATCATCGTTATTAAACATAGCATCCCCAAGCTTGGGACAAACATTAATTGCAGCAAAGATATTCTCAAATATGTCATCCTCATCAAACATAGCTTCCCCAAGCTTGGGCCTTTTCATATCATAAGCATAATCACTCTGATCATTAATAGTATGGATAGCACCAATAGTATAGCAATTATTATATTCTTCCAAGCAAGTGACAAAAATATTTTCAAGATCATAAGAAGTATCATTATCTTCCCAATCATATTCATCACAACAAGAAATAGGCATAACGAGATCATCATCAAGTGTATCATCTTCATTTTCATGAAGCACAGCAATAATAGGAGCAACTTTATTTTGGGGAGATGCCTTTTTACCTATCTTCCTTTTTCTTTTCTTCTTCTTCACCACATCATGTGTGGGTTCAATACTCTTTTTGGAGCTCCTTATTAATGAGATTGGTCGAATAGAAGGCTCCTCCTCGTTACCTGATTCATCATAAGAAATAATAGGAGGATATTGGGAAGTCTCTTCCCTTTCATTAGCATTCTCTTCATCTTCTATTTGTTTTCTTTTTCTTATGTAGTTGGCAATATAAGGATTTTCAATAAAATTCACCGCACAATACATATAAATTTTGTCTAGATCAAAATGAAGAACTTTATCAAGGGCAAATTTTGGAATATCCTTAGTTATACGTTTAATTTCTTCATAACCCAAGAGCAAACTAAGTTCATTATGATGTGCAAGGGAAATCAAGTCATCACAATTTTTGGACACGATACGATCATGAAACAATTTGCATTGGGTACTAAAATGATCACGTTCATTGCAAAGTTCACAACATTGCAATCATGCTCAGCATTCAAAGATTTAGTGCCAAACATTTTTATGTATTCTTCTTCTAACACTTTGGCACAATTTTCCTTTCCATCATACTCACAAAATATATTAAATAGATGAAGCGTATGAGAAAAACTCAATTCCACTTTTTTGTAGTTTTCTTTTATAAAATAAACTAGTTATAAAACAAGAAACTAAAAGACTCGATTGCAAGATCTAAAGATATCCCTTCAAGCACTCACCTTCCCGGCAACGGCGCCAGAAAAGAGCTTGATGTCTCCTACACAACCTTCTTCTTGTAGACATTGTTGGGCCTCCAAGTGCAGAGGTTTGTAGGACAGTAGCAAATTTCCCTCAAGTGGATGACCTAAGGTTTATCAATCCGTGGGAGGCGTAGGATGAAGATGGTCTCTCTCAAGCAACCCTTAAACCAAATAACAAAGAGTCTCTTGTGTCCCCAACACACCCAATACAATGGTAAATTGTATAGGTGTACTAGTTCGGCGAAGAGATGGTGATACAAGTGCAATATGGATGGTAAATATAGGTTTTTGTAAACTGAAAATATAAAAACAGCAAGGTAACTAATGATAAAAGTGAGCGTAACCGGTATTGCAATGCTAGGAAACAAGGCCTAGGGTCCATACTTTCACTAGTGCAAGTTCTCTCAACAATAATAACATAATTGGATCATATAACTATCCCTCAACATGCAACAAAGAGTCACTCCAAAGTCACTAATAGCGGAGAACAAACGAAGAGATTATGGTAGTGTACGAAACCACCTCAAAGTTATTCCTTCCAATCGATCCGTTGGGCTATTCCTATAAGTGTCACAAATAGCCCTAGAGTTCGTACTCGAATAACACCTTAAGACACAAATCAACCAAAACCTTAATGTGACCTAGATACTCCAATGTCACCTCAAGTATCCGTGGGTATGATTATACGATATGCATCACACAATCTCAATTCTTCTATTCAAACCAACACATAGAACCTCAAAGAGTGCCCCAAAGTTTCTACCGGAGAATCACGACGAAAATGTGTGCCAACCCCTATGCATAGGTTCATGGGCGGAACCCGCAAGTTGATCACCAAAACATACATCAAGTGAATCACGTGATATCCCATTGTCACCACAGATACGCACGGCAAGACATACACCAAGTGTTCTCAAATCCTTAAAGACTCAATCCAATAAGATTACTTCAAAGGGAAAACTCAATCCATTACAAGGGAGTAGAGGGGGAGAAGAAACATAAAATCCAACTATAATAGCAAAGCTCGCAATACATCAAGATCGTGCCAAATCAAGAACACGAGAGAGAGAGAGAGATCAAACACATAGCTACTGATACATACCCTCAGCCCCAAGGGTGAACTACTCCCTCCTTGTCATGGAGAGCGCCGGGATGATGAAGATGGCCACCGTGAGGGTTCCCCCTCCGGCAGGGTGCCGGAATAGGGTCCCGATTGACTTTTGGTGGCTATAGAGGCTTGCAGCGGCGGAACTCCCGATCTATTCTCCGTTCTGGAAGTTTTAGGATACATAGGTATATATGGGTGAAAGAAGTACGTCGGTGGACCGAAGGGGGGGCCACGAGGCAGGGGGCGCCCTCCACCCTCGTGAGCAATTCCCTTCTTTCCTGACGTGCACTCCAAGCTTTTCCGGTAGCATTCCTTCCAAAAATAACTTCTCCAGTTTATCTCGTTCCGTTTCGACTCCGTTTTATATTCCTTTTCTTCAAAACACTGAAATAGGCAAAAAATAGCAAATCTGGGCTGGGCCTCCGGTTAATAGGTTAGTCCCAAAAATAATATAAAAGTGGATAATAAAGCCCAATATTGCCCAAAACAGTAGATAATATAGCATGGAGCAATAAAAAATTATAGATACGTTGGAGACGTATCAGGCGGCGGCGGAGATCGACGAGTACCAGCCGTCATAGTACTCTTTGTTTTGCTTAATTAAGGGCGCCAGTCTTTAATTTGTTAGAGTAATATTTAGGTCAGCTTGCTCTGTTTAATTGCTGAACTTGCTCGATTAAGAAGTGTGGGTGTGTTGTAGTCTCCTTTGTGTGCCCAAATTATGCAATGACATGGATGACCACTGTAACTAGGGAAATTCAAACCAAAATTTTTGACGTTCAAACTCATCACACACGGGTTAAGCTATCTGAATCGTTTGTGATGTTCACATATCGTACATACTTATGAATAAGGGACCGTGTCTAATGACACTTTGCGCGCCAGTTTTTTCACCGAAGCAATTCAAAACTTTCGGCTTCCGCGGAAATATCTACCTCCCCCCTCCCCCTTATTAAAAGCCACATTTCCCCTATTTCCGCCTTTCCTTTCCAAGTTGAAACATTCACTCCTTGATTGCAGCGCGCCTCCTCGTCTGCGACCCTCATCCACGCTGCTCGGCCTCGTTTATCCAGGCAGGTAATCCACAACCGACCCCCATCCACTTCCTCCTTACACATCCCACATGCCCCGACCGCCGGCGCGACACCTTCCACCCAAATCACAGACCCCTCCACCAAATAAGCGCCGCCCTAAGCCATGGTGCACACAGTATAGCCAGGAGCTCAAGGAGCATCTGGTAGCGGAGAAGCAAATCACGGCCGCACACGCGGATGAGGTTGCAATGGCTGCCATTCGTGCCGACCCCCAGATCTTGGAGGAGTACCTTGCCATTTGCTAGCTATACTGGTTAAGCATGCTCGATTTACCCGTTGTGTGTCCTGCTCCTGCCTTTCCTTCACAAATTTTAATGAATTGTGCTATATAATTTTACCATGCAATCTGTTGCTCTAGTGTATATGTTCTATATGTCGTGCAGTGTGGTGCTCACTTATTAACTGTTTGGTTAATTAGTTGTTGTCTTCAGTTAACTATTTGGTTTAATTCTGCAAACGTGATGTTCAAATCTTCAGGCTGCAATTTTGTATTGTCTTCCATGTGAGAAATAAATCGAATTTATCTTCACAAAATACACGAGAAACGAATACAATTGCTACATTTCCAAGTTGTCAAGCATTCTTGTTTTGCTTATACATTGTGAAACGTGGTGCTTAGTTAATGTTTGGTTCATTTGTGTTGTGGTGTTTAGTTAACTGTTTGGTTCAATTATGCAATGCGATGTTCAATAGTTGTGGGTGTATTCTGTTATTGTATACCATGTGAGGAATAAATTGAATTTGGCTATAGTAAATACATGAGAAATAAATACAATTGCTATATTTCCAAGTTGTTAAGCATGCTTGGTTTGGTTAACTGTCTGATCTTCTATTAGGAGTATGTTATATTGTGCAATGTGGTGCTCATTTAATGTTTGGTTCATTTGTTGTGGTGTTTAGTTAAAGGCTTGGTTCAATTCTGCAATGGGATGTCCAATTGTCGTGGGTAGAATTTTGTATTGTTGTGCATGTGAGGAATAAATCGAATTTGGCTGCACTTAATACACGATAAACATATACAATTTCTATATTTCCTAGTTCTTAATCATGCTTGGTTTGGATAAGTGGGTTTTCCATGTGGCTTGAATTAATCTGATGAATCTGCAATGTGCTTATTTTTTGTCAACATATTTTACAGATAGCATGCGAACCCTTACTTAACCTGATGACTAACTACCTTATATGTGTTGTAGGGAAACAATGGGAAGCACTGAGGTTCACAATCGAGGTTAGCACGTGCATGGTGCGTTGTCTAATAGCACATTATTGTGCAATTGCAGGAACCATTCTAATATTTAGGTTTTTAACAATTTGGTCTTGCACATGTAGGTCCTGCTGTCAGAGGTTTTGACCCATTGTTCGACCCTTTTTGCATATGGGGAAACGAGTTGTCCATGAATATAAATCAAGTCAAGAAACTCGGAAAGATTGTTAGGATAAAGAAATTAGCGACAAAAAACAACAAGATCTTTGTCTGCATACTGAAGAAGACATCAGTTCACTAGAAGATGGTACTAACTATTATACCTTGCCTTTTTTATTCCTATGCCCCATTTCCAATATAGAGAAGATATTTATGCACATCCTTGTTTTCAGGCCTTTCCAAAGCAGTTCACTAATGATTACCTCTCAAACCACCTCTATGGTCAGGAGGCGAGGAGGTTTTCATAAAAAACCCACGGTTGAATATTGAAGTGTTCCTGAAGAGGACGAAGGATGGACGGTCAATCATCTATAGGCACTGGCCTAAGTTGCAAAGACCTTCAACATGAATGAAGGCTCAATATTCGCCTTCCGCTTCAGCAGTTTTCCAGATGAGATGCATATGTCTATATACCGTCTATGATGCTAATTTCGAAAGTTTCTACTTGTTGGATGTGAAACTTGGTGCTGGTGCTGTTGTGTAATGGGGTAGCTGAGTACTGAAGCTATATCATGTTGTACTCTGATGTATTTCAATTATGAAATCCTGCTTCCTTAATATGGAAACGAAATATATTATGTGCTTAATATGAATGTCAATTAGATTAATAAATGGATTATTAATAATAGGGCAATTAGCATGCTAATGGCGAATTAGAAGGCTAATTGGGTTTTGCTACTGCAAACAGTTATTGTGAAAATACCGTGGGTGATGACCTCAGGCAACCCACACAGTTTCTAGGAATAAACTGTGTTGGATCAATGAACAATCACACACGACCTTCTCTTGAAAACTGTTTGCGTTAGGCCACCTTGCACAAACATTTACAACATAAAAACTGTGTGTGATGCATTCAATAACGCAAAGGATAAAGTTGTTAATATCGTGTGCAATGGCAACACTATCACAAACGATTTAACGGGGAAAATTGTAAGTGATGTACCTATGAACGGAATGGTTTTCCTTGGAGCGACTATGTGGGATGTACATACGAACGTAAACATTTAGCGGGGACTGACTGTGTGGGATGTACTTGCGGCCGGAAACAATTTCGCCTGTATAATTGTATTTTTAGCTCTATTGTAGTATTTCTGT
Source organism: Aegilops bicornis (assembly GCA_021605145.1). Classification (NCBI taxonomy): domain Eukaryota; kingdom Viridiplantae; phylum Streptophyta; class Magnoliopsida; order Poales; family Poaceae; genus Aegilops; species Aegilops bicornis. Next base: position 302,408,776 of record CM038671.1, on the reverse strand, counting down.
ATTTGAGCGCTCGCGGGTCGCACACGACCTCATTTTTCCGAGCGTGTGGGCCAGTTGGGCATATCCCCGGTGGTTTCTAGGTCATATGGGAAGGACCCCCTATTGCCGTCACTCGCTAGGTGACGGTTCCAAATGCCATCGCTGAAAGGGGTTAAAAACCGTTTGTATAGCACAAACACGTACCAGCTTACTCTTCGTGTGTACCAGCCATTTGAGCCGGTTATGGAAAAATTAGGAGAGAAAGCAAGGTCTTCAGAGCAGGCAATGTTACCTGTTGAAGCATATATCTCGATGGTTACAGGGAGCTCCTCAGAGGAGGATTCAGAGACAGATGACCAGTCCTATATCCAACTTGAGGTGTATGCTCTAAGTTGCGATGTTTATATTTCTCATATCATGCATATGGTGTCTTTCATTTCTTGGTTTAGACATCATATGCACAATATTGAATTCCATCTACTTAATTTAGAGATCATACATGCGAGTGCCAGCTGCGTAGTATATGAATCAATTATGTCAATTATTTCATGCCATCCTGTATACTTAGACAACATGTATGTGAATTATTTCATTCCAACCTATTTTAGAAGGACATCATATATTTTGTCATGTCATCCTGTTTAGATACTCATCATATGTTGAATTATGCCATTATACCTTGTTAAGTTATCCATCATATATCTGAAACGGTGTCATGCTATCCTATTTAGTTAGGCATCATATATGTGAAACTGTGTCATGATGTCCTGTTTGGTTAGACAACATATATGTGAATTACCACATCTGTCTATCATACAGTGTCTTTACGTGCAATTTCTTTTCTTGTTTATCAGTCGTTTGAATTGGAGGGGGTGATGGCAGTATCTAAGGGAGAAAAAACCCGTTATTCACAAAAGACAGTGCTACCCGTCGATGCAGATAGAACCATGGTTGAACTGGCCCCCAAAGTGGCCCCACCACACATAATCGAGACTCCTCCAGATTGCACACTTACATCATTGGACAGAGAACTAGCTACAACCCATCTAACCCCAACCCCAGCGGATAGTAACCCACTTCTAGTTGACAAAGCACCATGTCCACCACAGAGTACCCCCACACGAGCAGGTTGTAAAGCAAGTGCAGTGCCCAAAGCACAAAGACCATGTTTAATGCAGAAGAGCAACTGTTCTCAGGTCAGATTCCGTAGCTATGGTCCATACTCCTTTGCTGTTGCATCACTATATTTACTCATACCAACTGTCGGCGTCAAAACCGGCCGATCTCGGGTAGGGGGTCCCGAATTGTGCGTCTGAGGATCGAAGGTAATATGAGACAAAGGGGACACGATGTTTACCTAGGTTCGGGCCCTCCTAATTGATGTAATACCCTACTTCCAGCTTGATTGACTTTGATGAATATAGGGATTACAAGAGTTGATCTACCTTGAGATCGTAATGGCTAAACCCTAGATGTCTACCCTCTATAGATTAAACCCTCTGGTTTATATAGACACCGGAGGGGCTAGGGTTGTACAGAGTTGGTTTACAGAAGAAGGAAACTACACATCCGGACGCCAATCTTTCCATCCACGCAAAGGAGAGTCTCATCCGGACACGGGGAAAGGTCTTCTACCTTGTATATTCGAGGCCCATCAGTCCGGCCCATGTCACATAGCCCGGACGCCCGAGGACCCCTTACTCCAGGACTCCCTCAGTAGCCCTTGAACTTGCCTTCAATGACGGTGTAGTATCCGACTTATGTCTTCGGCTTTGCAAGGCGGGTTTTTCGTTCATACTTCGGATTGACGACAGTCTGGATCGAACCTCGATACGTCGCCTTTATGACTCCTTCCTGTGGTCGCTTCGATTTCCGCATGCCGAATAAATACAAACGGTCCATGATTTCTTGTAAATAAGCCCCTCACCATGCTCGGACGACATCTATATAAGGAGATTTAGATCCCCAAATGCCATCTCAAATCGCGCAGAGAAAAAACTGCCAAGGTTAGTATCACGCCCAGTATGCGACCCTATCCAAAAGGAACTCGAAGGTCCCACCAAGGATAGACCCGCATATTGAAACACTTTTGCAAGGAGGATATCATTACATCAACATTACACAATAGTGGGGATACATACAAAAGGCATACAATGCCACACGAATACATCATCATCTTACATAAGAACAACATCCCACTACGGATGAAACACAAACAGAAGCTCAAACGACATCCACCCTGCTAGCCCAGGCTGCCGACCTGGAACCTATCCCCTGATCGAAGAAGAAGTAGAAGAAGAACTCCAATACAAGCAAACATCGCTCTCGCGTCAAGATCATCGCATTACCTGTACCTGCAACTGTTGTTGTAGTAATCTGTGAGCCACGAGGACTCAGCAATTCCCATTACCATGGGTATCAAGGCTAGCAAAGCTTAATGGGAAAGGAAGGGGTAAAGTGGTGAGGTTGCAGCAGCGACTAAGCATGATATGGTGGCTAACATACGCAAATGAGAGTGAGAAGAGAAGCAAAGGAACGACCGTCAACTAGTAATGATCAAGAAGTGATCCTGAGCTCCTACTTACGCCAATCATAACACAGAAACCGTGTTCACTTCCCGGACTCTGCCGAAAAGAGACCATCACGGCTACACACACGGTTGATGCGTTTTAATTCGGATCTGGTGTCAAGTTATCTACAACCGGACATTAGGAAATTCGCATCTGCCACATAACCGCGGGCATGGCTCTCGAAAGTTTAAACCCTGCAGGGGTGTCCCAACTTAGCCCATGATAAGCTCTCGCGATCAACGAAGGATATTCCTTCTCCCCGGGAAGACCCGGTCAGTCTCGGAATCCCGGCTACAAGACATTTCGACAGTAATAAAACAAGACCAGCAAAGCCGCTCGGATGTGCCGACAAATCCCGATAGGAGTCACGGGGGCACACCGGATAAGTCAAGCTACGAGTAAAACCAAGCCTCGAGTTTCCCCGTGGTGGCCCTGCAGGCTGCTCGGTTCGGACCAACACTCGAAGGAGCACCGCCCGGGGCTAAATTAAAGATGACCCTTGGGCTCCTAAACCCAAGGGAAAAGGCATAGGTGAGGCAAATGGTAAAACCAATGTTGGGCCTTCTTTGGAAGAGTCTTATTCAAAGCGAATCGTCAAGGGGGTCCCATAAATCACCCAACCGCGTTAGGGACGCAAAATCCAGGAACATAATACCGATATGACGGAAACTAGGGCGGCAAGAGTGGAACAAAACACCAGGCATAAGGCCGAGCCTTCCACCCTTTACCAAGTATATACATGCATTAAAAATATAAGAGATATTGTGATATCCCAACATAAACATAATCCAACATGGAGAAATTTTCATCTTCACCTGCAACTAGCAACGCTATAAGAGGGGCTGAGCAAAAGCGGTGACATAGCCAAACAACGGTTTGCTAGGAAGGGTGACAAAGGTTAGGGGCTATCATGCAATTTGGGAGGCTTGAGCAGCAAAAAATAGGTAGCGCAGCAAAGCGATAGAACGAAGCAACTAGCATAGCAATGATAGTAGTGAGATCCAGGGTAGCGGTCATCTTGCCTGAAATCCCGCTAGGAAGAAGATCGAGTCCATGAAGAAGACGAACGGGAGTAGTCGAACGAATCCTCACAATCGCAACATTACCGGAACTAAGAAGCAACACCGGAAAGAAACAAACAACATGGTAAATGCACAAGCATAAACATGGCATGATGCACAAACAAGTATGATGCATGTCCGGTTTAATGAGGCATGGCATGGCAAAGTGCAACAACCAATGCTACAAGTTAAGTGGAGCTCAATATGCAACGAGTTGCATATTTGACGAAACGCCACATCAATTATTTAGTCCATCTTGTTTAGGTACACAACAATATTAAATGTTGTTAAACATGGCAAGAGGTGAAGCATAAGTAAACTAACTATTTAGGCAAGTTTAAATGAGGCAGGAACAACAAACAACAATTCCGGAAAATCCTCATATGCATATTTCGAATTTTCTACTGTTCTGCCCTAAACACAATTTTAATGTTGTTAAACAGAAAAATAAAGTGCACCAAGTTAATCTCTGCATTTTTCCACCCCATTTACATATAAAGTTTATTAAAATTGGAGTTACGGTTATTTAGTTATGAAATAAATCACTTTAGCATATTATTTAAGCAAAATTAAACAAACGTCATTTTTAACATTTCAAACATGGATGAAAGTGGCTTATTATGAAACTAGATGAAAAACTAAGCAATTTTCATATATAAATTATTTACATATGATGCACGGTTGTGGAGTTATTATATGCATGAATTCTAGGGTTTTTTCTGCAAAACTGATATTCTCTGGATAATTAGCAAAATCGCAGCAGGAAAAAACACTACGGGTCAATCTGCCGCCCAACAAAGGCATGTGGGGGCGCTGGATCTGATGCTCACCATGGGCTTGGCCCGATTGGAAGCTGAGGCAGGCCGGCGGGGGCGCAGCCTTGAGCCCACTGGTCGCTTGCATGACGAGGCACACTAACGCGCGTCGACCGTGTCGTCCTCCTCTCGAACAGAGGCAGCAACAGGACTTGAAGGCAACTGGGCCTCGAGATCAGTCAGCCCACGCGGGGGGAGGGGGGTCACGCGAGCAGCGACGAGCGCGCGGTCGTGCTCGTTCTCGTGAACCAGGACGACGACGACGGATTTGGCGTGATGCAGATGGAGTGGCGCTGGGACTTGGCGTGGGCAGGGCGTCGCAAGACGACGTAGCGAGAAGAACCGGGCGGAGGCAACCTGATCCGACGGCGGGGAGCTCCTGCGGGAGAGGGATGAGACCAGGAAGAGATCAGAGAAGGGGGGAAATGAGAAGAAGAGGAGGACAGGGAGAAGGAGCGGGCGGCCTGGCCTGGTGGATTAGCACGGAGGAGCTGCTCGGCCTCAGGGTGCTGCTTGAAGTGATCGACACAGTGCAGGGGAAAACAGATGCCTCGGGCATCGGTTGCAGGAGCGAGAGGCCATAGGTGCAGGGCTGCTCGGCCTTGGGTTGTTGCTCGCCGGTGGCTCGCCGGCTATCGGCGCGGAGGACGGGCAGAGGAGGGTACGGGGCTGCAGGAGAGGTGGAGGCTGGGGCTGGACTCTCGTTGGCTCGGGCGGTGGGCAGTGGAGGCTGAGGATTGGGCGTCGACGAAAACAAGGAAGGCGGTCGGGGAGATTGGGTCGGGAGGAGATCCCGAGGAGATGCCAGAGAGTGGCGGCGGCGGCTGCGGGAATGGATGGATGGGACACCTTAGGTCTAGGGTTAGGTTGGTTATATAGGTAGGTTGCTTAGCTTAGGGCAAAACGGACCCTCCGATTAGAATCGTACGGTCGAAAATAAACAGGTTAGGGAGTCCAAATAAGAAAACGGAGATGTTTTAGGGATGTTAGGGGATGATCCGGACCCACCGGTAACAACAGAGCGGGTCGGGTTTGGAGCAGTTTTACACACACACGAGGGGTCAAGAGAGGTCAACGAGGACAAGGGCGACAAAATGACAACGGAGGCAAAGAGAGAAAGGGCAATCATGAACGGCTACGAGTTTTATGAAAACATGTAAATGCAATGCGCATGATGCTATGAGATGAGATGCATGACATGAACACAATGCAAAACAAAAGACAAAACCCAACCATGCAGGAAATATGTCGGGGAGGCTGATCGGACCCACGAACACCTATGGGGCCGGTGGACCAGGCCCCTTTTGGTTCGGAGGGGGGTGGAGATCGTATGAAGAGCGGATCAAGGCGAAGCACACGAGCAGTTTTACCCAGCTTCGGAGCTCTCCGGAGAGATAACACTCCTACTGCTGCTTGTCTGATTTGTATTGTGTTCTTGCTAGGGAGCGATGAGAGCTACCAGACCTAGCGTGGTTGTTCTCTGGTTACGTTGGAATATAACTGAACCGAACCATCTCTACGATGAGCATGGGCCTCCTTTAATATACTCAAGGGTCTCCGGCGGTGGCAACGTAGATGAGGGTACAAATGGAGAAACAATAGTTGGTACACAAACTTGAACAAAGGTACAAAGGTAATATACCTAACTCGACGGCAAGGGACAAAAGCATTAAATGCCCGCCCTCGCCGCTTAAACCGTGCAACAGGGACCGTCAGAGCGCCACCGCTTGCCACGATGGTAGGCTTGTCGGTAGCCGCTTATCATCGCTTTCCTCACTGGCCGCACAGCCTCTTGACACGCTGCGCATGGAATGGTCCCATGGCGACACGTTGATGGATGAGCTGGAGCGGAGATGAAGAGAGGTTACTGCCGCGGCAAGTGCCTTGCCGCGGCTGAATCTTGTCGCGTCCGGAGGCTTGCCGCGGCCTGAGCCTTCCCGGCAAGCTCCTCTTGCCGGGGTCTTGTCTTCTGCATGCCTTGAGTGGCCTTCCCGGCAAGCTCCTCTTGCCGGGGCCTTGTCTTCTCGGTTAAATACTTTGTTCTTGAATGGCTCCAAAGGAACCATGGAGGATCTTGGCGGTGACCAGGCAAGCCTTGCCGCTGGTGCTGCAATCGCCTGCGGCACGAAGTTCGGGATACTAGGGTACCCCTACTCTAGTACACCGACAGAGCCCCGGCCTGGTCCGCGACATCGGTGCCGAAGCTGTTGGGCCAAGCCCAAAACAAGCAGACGGTCACACGCGCCTTGATCACGCCGTAACTCACCCCGGACCCACCACGTCCCCCACTAACGGCACGCACCGAACGTGGCGTCGTGTGAGAGATCGTGGGCAAGGTCATGGGGGTTTCTTTATTAGGAAAAGCGGAACGTCCGCCCCCTCTCCCTCCTTATAAACAGGGGAAACAGGGGCAGGGCGTCCACCTCGCCATTGCTGTCTTGTCTTGAAAACCACCGCTGCTCTCCCTTCTTCTCCAAAGGCGAAGAGAGCAGCGCCCGCCTTTCGCCACAAGCACACTCAACGCCGCCGACCTCCTCCACCGCCTCCGCTATGGCTCAGAAAGCCGACAAGGGGAAGGGCGTGAAATCGGCCGAGGCGCAGCGGCTCGCGGCGCTGCGAAAGGAGCGGGCCATCTTCTCCCCCCAGCTCGACGCAAAGGAGCTGAGGGAGGGCTTCTACCTCTTCTGGTCGACGGAGACGCGTGCGCATCCGCGCACGAAGGTACTCCCCGCCACCGCTTCGGAATTAGCCCCAACTGGGTATCCTTTCTTTGCCCTTTTCTTCTATTGCAGGCTCTGCCCGCCATTTTCTGAATTCTTCTGCGACATTATGAACACCTACGGGTTCCGCCTCCTTGATTTCACCCCCAACGCCATTCTGACCATGGCAGTTTTCGCACACCTTTGCGAAAACTTTGTCAGGATCCACCCCAACGTAGCCCTCTTCCGCCACTTCTTCATGCCCCGCGTTGAGAGAGGGGAGCTGCTTGCCGGAGGGATTGCTTGGGTCTCCAGGGTCGTCAAGAAGGAGGCCTATCTGGAAGGAGAGTTTCGCAGCAAGTGGGAGGAGTGGAGAGCCAATTGGTGTTGGATTGTAGAGGAGAACCCGCAGTCTTTCATCGCTGCAGGCGCCAAACCCCAATAGTGTGCGGCAACGACCGAGCAGCTTGGCGCCGAGGATGCTAGGTTGAAGATAGCTGTGACCCGGATTTTGTGCCTCGTGCTTGCCGGACTCACCGTGAGGCGCAGCTTGGCGAGATTTTCTTCGCCGCCGCAGACGCTTCCTTGCAGGAGAGGAGGAGGCCTGCTTGGGAGTTCCAAAACGCAGCGGACATCATGAGGCTGCGCCTGGCCTTAATTGGAATTTCACTGCCTTTGGAGTTGGATGCGATGCTGCTAGAGCTGTTCAAGAACGACCCCGATCACCCCGAGTGGTTTAGGTTGCCGAGGGGTCGCCCCATTGTGCAACAACTCAAGGCCGACCGCATCCGCTCCATGATGCCGCCAGCGATTCCCATGGGATCGCTCCAACTGGCAGGAGCCTTCCGACGACATCGTCGCGGCAGTTCTTGACAGCTTGGAAGAAATGCCGATCCGCCCGACGAAAGCGTAAGAAGCTCACCCGCGACACCACCGACGAGGAGATGGTGCGCATCGCCACAAGGTTGGAGGAGGCGGCAGCAGCTGCTGCCGCTGGTGTCTTCGGGTACACCATGGAGGAGGCAGATGCAACAGAGGCGGCAAGCCTCGCCGAGCGAAGGGAGTTCGTCGGTGAGGAAGAGCTTGCCGAACCTGAGGCCGAGTCAGGCGAACCAGCCGAGGGCGCTTCTTCCCCACCATCCAGCGGCTTGCCGCAAACGGAGCCCCCGGCTCCGCCAAAGAGGCGTCTCCACAAGGCCGGAGACGAGACGGGGCGGCAGACGGGCTGACAACAAGAGCGCTGGCCAAGCGCTTCACCGCATGCAAGCGATGTTGCTGGAGCACCCCACACCGCTATGCGACAACCGGGCGGATCCTCCCGAGCCACCGCCGACGCCCGCCAAGCGGCCAAGAGGGCCCACCTCCGCCTCGTCGCACCGGAGGCGAGCCGAGTTTGACTTCTCCGCGCTTAGCTCCGAGGAGGAAGAAGAAGAGTAAGCTTCAATATTGTGCTTGTATTTCTTCAATTTTGTTGCTTCATCTTGAATCTGATTTGCTTGCTCAACTCTTTCCTTTTTAGGACGCTGGCCCAGAGCGTCGAAGAGAGCCAAGACCCGGTGGTCGTTGTTGAGGATGATCCACCAAGGCAACAGGAGGCGTCTCGAGACCCCCTTGCCGACCGGCAACCCTTCCTCAGAGCAGCCCCCAAAGACAGCCCCTGCAGTAAGTATGCGGTTTTCTCCTTACTGTTAGGTGTGCATGGGTGCTCCTTCTTCATTGATATCTGATCGGTTTGTGTAGGAGCAGAGCAGCCTCATCGGGAGGGCCCGGAGGCCGCCTCAAATTCTGCCTCGCTTGACCACGCCCGCCAAGGGAGGCTTCCCGGCAAGGGAGCGTCCTCCGCAAGGGAGGCTACTCCGGCAAGGGACAAGACCAAGTGACCTCCAAAGGGTCGAGACCATGGCCGCAGATCCCATTGCAGGTAATCCTCTTGCGAGAAAATTTCCCTTGGGCTTGTTTTCTTCTGTTTTTCTTTGAATATTTGCTTGACTGTTCTTTCTTTGTCCACCACAGAGCCGATGGAGATCGAGGTCGCCAGCGAGGAGGACGCGCGCGGCAACACTGACGAAGCCGCCGCCGTGGAAGAAGAAGCCGGCGCTGACGAGCCTGCCGACGAAGAGGCCACCGAGGCTGCCGCCACAGAGGCTGGCGAGGGGTCTGGCGATCGCACTGATGGCCCTGGGGCCGCAGGAGCGCCAGGCACTACACCGACCACGACTTCTGCCGCAAAGATCAGTTCAAGAGCCCCAGCCCAAAGGTTTCCTACTTGAAGGCCGGTGACGGCGTCTTCATCAAACTCCCCGAGTCGAGCTCAGGGCGCCGGTCGAAGGAGAGACCTTCGACGGAGAGCTGCTCGCTCTGCTGGGCTGGCCGACGTGGACGCGCCAGCAGCAAAGATCGGCGAAGTTCGAGGAGGAGCAACTGAAGAAGCTTGCCGCTCTCATCGCCCGGCAAGCCAAGTTGGAGTCCCGGAAGCACTTGTTGCGAGGGCGGAGCAGACATGGAGAAGCGCAGAAGAGCTCCGGTGCCAACCAAGAAGCTCTCCGTAACGAAGCGGAAGAGAGGGCGCCATTGTCAAGAGCGCACGGCCTTCATCCTCGAGAAGGCCGCAATGAGGAGGAGCAGCGGCTTGCCGCCGAGAAGCTGTCCGCGCAGAAAGCGAAAGGCGCAATGGAAGGTCAACCCGACAGCCACGAGGAAGAGCTTGTCGCGCACGAGGAGTCACTTGGCGGGCGCTTAAGGAAGCCGCGATGCCGCCAGAGCCGCCGAGGCCACCAAGAAAGAGTTGGAGGCGAAGGTGACGCAGCTGGAGGCCAGTCTCCAGAAGAGCGGCGAGGAGCTTGCCGCGCTCAAGCACGAGCGCGAGAAGGACGCCTACACTCTTGGCGAGCTGCAGGGCCGTCTCGCTGATAGGAGCAAGGAGCTCGACACCGCCAAGGATTCCAAGGCAGATCTTCAGCTGAAGCTGACCACTCTGACGCAGACGCTGGACAGCGCCAAGGAGCGGGAGGTGGGCCTGTTGGAGCAGATCAAGGCCAAGGAGGAGCTGCTGGCGAACGCTGTTGCCGCCCAGAGCGCCTTGAGGGAGAGTGTGGAGCACTGGACCGAAGGTCTTGTGGATACTGCTGCCGACATCCACAACGAGCTGATGGAGCTGGGGATGGTGGATCTCGGATACTCCTCCGACGAGCATCTCCAACCCAGCGCCAAGCTTAGCTTATTCTTCAAGGGCGTGGTGACGGGCCTCCAGCGACTCCGGGAAGAGGTCCCAAAGCAGCTGGCCGAGGAATCATGCCAGATCTGTGCAGGAGCCCTCGAGAAGGTGTTGATGAAGGTGGCCTTCCGCAATCCGTGCCTCAACCTCAGCCGCGCCCTCGGATCCTTGCCTCCAGATGTCGACGTGGAGGCGCTCAAAGCCCTTGTCGCACCCATTGTGGACAAGGTGAACAAGATCAAGCGGATTGATGGCGACCGCGTAGACTAGGCCGCCAATTTTATCTTTCCCTTGTCGCTGCTGATCATGTTTAGAACAATTTATTAGATCTGCGACAAGCTTATTTTGTAATATAACTCTATCTTAGGCGATGATTGCAATGTTATTTCCTTTACTTGATTCCTTCCTTTGTACGTTTCTGCCCTACGCTTTTAGGGAACTTGTCGGTGCAGGCACCTTTGTCATGAAGCGCCGAAAAGTCTTGAACGTCAAGAGTCAAGCGGTGCCGCCTCGACACGCAACCTTGTCGCGACTAGCTGCAGCTCACTTAAGTTGTTGAGCGGACTCGAAACAAAGTAAGTAGCGACTAGCCATGAAGTTGGTTCCTCTGCATGTGTTTTCCATACAAAGTACTATCGTTCAAGGAAGATAACTTAAAATTTAAGAACTGATTGCTCAAACTTGGGCAACTTAGCTTTTCCGCTGCTTGCTTCCCGATAAGGCGAAACTTCCTCGAGCAACGCTTGGTCCATGGTATTATCTTCTCCTTCCCCCCTGGTTAACTTGTGCGCGAGGGAGCCTTCCTTTCTTTGAGAAAAGAGAAAGAAGAGAAAATAAAGTTATGGAGCCCACCGGCTCGATATTGCTTACCGGGTGTGGTTGCTGCACAAAGTGTTAGCCAAAACATGCAATAAAATGATGAAAGCATGAATTTGACAAGTTGTGCGCAACGCATGAGCTTTACTGATGCACGGGTCTGCGCCTGCTTTGTACAAAGCATTACATGCAACAGCGGCAAGACTTGTATAAAGGTGGTTGCGGAACAGGTTCCGCAACCGCGCCTCTACAGTGAAACTTACGAAGATGCTCAATGTTCCAGGACTTGCTCACCGGAATGCCATCTTCGGTCTCAAGCGATGACAGCGCCAGGCCTAGTGACTCGTTTCACCCGATAAGGGCCTTCCCACTTCGGCGTCAACTTGTTTGAATTCTTGGCAGAATGAACGCGCCGAAGAACAAGGTCGCCTTCCTCGAGGATTCTGGCACTAACTTTGCGGCTATAGTAGCGATGCAAAGCTTGCTGGTAACGAGCAGCTCGTACAGCGGCCTGAAGACGATCCTCCTCAAGGAGAAGCGCGTCATCTTGTCGCAGCTTCTCTTGCTCAAGCTCATCATAAGCGAGCACTCGAGGCGATCCGTATACGAGTTCCGTGGGGAGAACTGCCTCTGCTCCATAGACTAGAGCAAAAGGTGTCCGCCGATGGCTCGATTTGGCGTCGTCTGATCGACCAAAGAACCACCGGCAGCTCCTCAATCCAGTTTCTTCCGCACTGTGCAGCCCGTCGAAAGTTCTGGTCTTGAGCTCGCGCAGCACTTCAAAGATTTGCCCTCTCGCTTGACCGTTGCTTCTCGGATGAGCAATGTAAGCAAAAGCAGACCTTGGCGCCAAGATCTTGGGCCTTGCCGCATGAAGGTGCGGCTCGTAAATTGTGTGCCGTTGTCGGTGATGATCCTGTTAGGGATTCCGAAACGGCAAACAGTCAACCTGAAGAAATTGACTGCTGACTGTGCTGTCACCTTCCTCACTGCTTCCACTTCCGGCCACTTTGTGAACTTGTCGATTGCAACGTACAAGTACTCAAAGCCCCTGCATAGCTCGGGGAAGGGGCCGATGTCGAGCCCCTGCACCGAAAATGGCCAGGATAAAGGGATCATCTAGAGAGCTTGAGCTGGCTGGTGTATCTGTTTGGAATGGAACTGCACGCTTCACACTTGGTTACTTGTGCAGTTGCATCCCGGAGGGCTGTCGGCCGTAAGAAACCTTGCCGGAAAGCTTTGCCCGCAAGTGCTCTTGCGCCAATGTGATGACCACATATGCCTCCATGTATCTCTGCCAACAGCTTTTGTCCATCTTCCCGGCAAATACACTTCAATTTCACACCATTGACTCTCCTTACATGCAGTGTCTTTGTCGACAAACTGGTACATACTTGACTGTCGGGCTACTCTTTCCGCTTCTTCTTGCTCTTCGGGAAGTTCTCATGTCTGAAGGAAATGGACAATCTGTTGCGCCCATGCTGGAGCTTGTGGCTCGACAACAAGGACTAAAGGCACATCTGCTGCTGCGGTAACATCAGCTTCCACGGCAAGAACCTGCGGCTCAGCCGGAGCTTGACGTTCCCCGGCAAGCTTGCCGAGCAAAACTTGTCGGGAGCGCCTCGCTTCAACGAAACAAACCACAGGGCTTGTCGGAGCAGACTGCGCCTCACTCTGTTGGTGTCGATCTTGGGGACCTTCGTGGCGGCGTCTTCGAAGCTCACGGAAAGTAGTCACCAGAGATCAACTTCCTCTTCTTGCTCTGTCCAGTTGACGGTGTTACGGTTGGTTGAGTTAGCTTGAGCACAAAAATCCCTGGTTCCACAGGCAACTTAAGTGCAATGCACTTTGATAGGCCATCAGCAATATCATTTTTAGCTCTTGGAACATGTTCCATTTGTAGGCCGTCAAAGTGTTCTTCTAGCTTTCTCACTTCATCAACGTAGGCTTCCATCAACGGACTCTGATAATCTTTCACTTGGCAGACGACAAGCTGCGAGTCACCCCTGACAATAAGCTTCTTGATCCCAAGGTCCATCATGATCCCGAGACCGGCAAGAAAACCTTCATACTGCAGTATTGTTTGTTGCTTGCTCCTTGGGAAAGTGCATCTGGACTACATACTTGAGGTGCTCTCCGGTGGGTGCGATAAGCAGCACGCCGGCACCGGCGCCTTGCAGCGAGAAGGCACCATCAAAGTACATCAACTACTCTTTGCTTGCTTCCTTGATGGGATTGCTCGTCTCTGGAATTTCTTCATCTGGTGTTGGCATCCATTCTGCTATGAATTCCGCCAATGCTCTGCTTTGGATAGTTGAAGTGCTTTCAAACTTGAGGCCAAAGCTTGACAGTTCCAGTGCCCACTCGACAATCCTGCCACGCTTCGGATTCTGCAGTATCCTCTTCAGCGGAAAGCGAGTGACAACTGTGATCTCATGTGCCTGAAAGTAATGGCGCAGCTTTCTCGAGGCCATGAGACGGCCGAAAAGAAATTTCTGCACACCAGAGTACCTTGATCTAGCCCCCTGCAGAAGGGAAGTGACAAAGTAAACTGGGCGCTGCACCATCCTTTTCTGCATCTGACCATGCGTCTGCGCAGATCCGTCCTTGTCGGGACCAAAGCTTGTCGGCGAAGCCCCCTGCTTCTCGCTGGATGTGTCTGCCGTGGTTGCTAGCTCATCATCTGCTTCCCTCTCCGCTACTAACGCAGCACTAACCACTTGATTGGTTGCCGCTATATATAGCAGCAACTTCTCTTGTGGCTTAGGTGCGACAAGTGTTGGAGTGGAGGACAGGTATCTCTTCAAGTCTGCAGCAGCCTCGCTTCGGGAGTCCATTTCATTGGACCTGCCTTTTCAAAATCTTGAAAAATGGCGGTATGCTGTTCAGCAGACTTAGAGATAAACCTGCTGAGAGCAGCTATGCAACCGCAAGTCTTCGTACATCCTTGACGCGCTTTGGTGCTTCAATCTGCTCAATGGCCTTGATCTTGTCGGGATTGGCTTCAATTCCCCGCTGAGACACGAAGAACCCGAGAAGCTTGCCGGAAGGGACCCCGAACACGCACTTCTCGGGGTTGAGCTTGAGGTTGATCTTGCGCAGATTTGCAAAGGTCTCATCCAAATCTTGAACCAGAGTTGCTTTGTCCTTGCTCTTAACCACTATGTCATCCATGTAGGCTTCCACATTTCTGTGCATTTGCGGCTCAAAAGCGTCATGGACTACTCTTGCAAACGTTGAACCAGCATTCTTCAAACCGAAAGGCATCCGTATGAAACAAAGATGTGCCACATGGAGTAATGAATGCGGTCTTCTCCTCATCTTCTTCTGCCATGAAGATCTGATGATATCCTGAGTATGCATCAAGAAATGAAAGCAAATCACACCCAGCCGTGGAGTCAACAATCTGGTCGATGCGCGGCAAGGGAAATGGATCTTTGGGACAAGCTTTATTAACATCCGTGAAGTCAATACAAAGTCTCCATTTCCCATTTGCCTTGCGCATAACTACAGGATTGGCTAACCACGTAGGATGGAGCACTCCTCTGACAAGGCTTGCTGCTTCCAATTTCTTGATCTCTTCTGCGACGAACTCTTGGCGCTCCACTGCCTGTTTTCTGATTTTCTGCTTGACGGGCCGCACATGAGGACAAACGGCAAGACGGTGCTCAATCACTTTCCTGGGAACACCGGGGATGTCAGACGGTTGCCACGCAAACACATCGACGTTCGCCCGCAGGAAAGCAACGAGCGTGCCTTCCTATTTGGGGTCGAGAGGCACTGATGGTGAAGGTACCACCGGTGTCGTCCTCCTTGGCGGACACCTTCTTGGTCTTTGGCGGAGCTGCCATCGTCTTCTTGCACTTGCCAAGAGAGCTCGATGGTGCGTCCTCGACGGTAGCGCAAAGCACTCAAGAGGTGCGCTTCCCGCAGTGGGCATCAGAGCTCTTGCCGGACTTGGTCTTCTTCTTCCCCCCGGGAGCTTCAGCGGCAAGTGTTTTGCTTTCTGCAGCTGCTGCTTCCCGGTAGATCTTGTCGGCACAGATAAGAGCATCCTTCTTGTCGCCATGGACAGAGATGATGCTTATCGGGCCCGGCATCTTGAGTAAGTTGTATGCATAATGAGAGGTTGCCATGAACTTGGAGAGTCTTTGGGCGGCCAAGTATCCCATTGTAAGGCAATGGGAAATCAGCAACGCCGAATGTGACCCTCTCAGTCCTAAAGTTCAACTTCGCTGCCAAATGTTACCGGCAACGAGATCTTCCCCTTCGGTTTGCTCCTTCCTGGATTGATTCCTTGGAAAGTGCCAGTCTCTTCGAGCTCGCTGTCAGGGATCTGAAGCTTCTGGAGCACCGCGGAGGAGATCAGGTTCAAGCCGGCCCCGCCGTCAACTAACATCTTGGTGACCTTGAGGTTGCGGATAGTTGGTGAGACCAACATCGGCAAGCACCCGACCGCAGTTATGCGATCAGGGTGGTCCTCAATATCAAAGATGATAGGCGTGTTGCACCACTTCAGAGGCTTGCGTGACTCTACGGATGGTTCCGCTGCATTGACCTCCCGCATCCACTGCTTGAGTTGGCGGTGGGAAGTATGCAGGAAGCACCTCCACAACGCAGAGGACCTCCGTGGCTTCTCAAACTCCTGCTCGTCGGCGTCATCATCGCCCATATCTTCATCGCTGCCGTCATCTTCATCCTTGTCGCGGCCGCGGGAGTCTGTCTCCTTGCCGCTGCTCGGCCTTGCCGAGGCGTCCTCCCGGCCGGGGCGTTTCTTGCTGGCTCCTCCAAAGACCTTCACAGCCTTCTCCTTGTCGCGCCGCTCGTACTCAGCCTTCTACTGCTCAACAAGCTGCTCGACCTTCTTGCAGCTCTGGAGGTCGTGACCCTTGGTGCGGTGGATCTTGCAGTACTGCTTGCCGGAGCCGTCCTGCTTGTCGGCGGTCGCCACAGGCTGGTGGTTGGTGCCAGCGGCAACCTCCTTGCCGCAGCTACCAGCCTTGGCGTTCTTGTCGCCACCTCCGTTGCCGGACTGCTCAACAGCTAGCACTGCTCTGCCTTTCTTCTTCCTGTTGCCCCGCCGCCGGCTCTTCTTTGTCGGGGCGGTCTCCTCACTGTCAGATCCTGCTTCTGCATTCTCTCCTGGGAGACTCCTCCCTTCCTCAGCACGTGCACATTTGTCGGCCAAGGCATACAGCTCACTGACGTCCTTGACTTTGCACATCGCCATCTCCTCCCTCATCCTGCGGTTCCGCATGTTCTGATGAAACGCGCTGATCACCGCGGCAGGGTGGACATCCGATGTTGTAGTGCACACGGCTGAATCTCTGAATGAACTTGCGCAGGGACTCTCCTTCCTTCCGGGCGGCAGATGAAGGTCACTTTCTTGGCCATGAGGCTTGTGGTCGCTGTGAAGGCGCCAACAAACTGATGGCATAAATCTGCCCAAGAAGATATGGAGTTGTCCGGCAAGTGCATGAGCCAGGACCTGACGTTGGGCTTGAGCACCAGCGGGAAGTAGTTGGCGAGGATCTTTTCATCTCGTCCCCCCGCAGCTTGCACCGCAATGGTGTAGATGCTAAGGAATTCCGACGGATGCGTCCTGCCATCGTACTTCTCTGGCACGTCTGGCTTGAAGTTTTTCTTGCTGGGCCACTGGACTTGCCGCAGCTCACGAGTGAACGCGGGCAACCTACCGTCTGACGGCAAGTCGCCTGGTTCCTCTGGCGCGTGCGTGTCAACAGAGGGCCTGGCGCGCTTGTCGGATTGACGTCGCGCTTCTCTCCGGCGCTCGATTCGAGTTCGAGCGTCTTCTTGTTGTCGTTCATGAAGAACTTGGCGCTGATCGCGGCGAGCTCGTGGATCCGATGACGCAGTGGAGTCGCTGTCGAGGTGGATCCGGCGAGTCAGCGATCTTGGCCTTCGGGGCGGAGAGTGCATGGTGGTTGCACCCCACCGGTCTCTGCCGCCACCGGCTCGCGTTTGCGTTCTGCCGCGGCAGCCGACGCACTCGGTTGCGGAGCGCCGCTGCTGGCGAAACCGATGAGGCTCAGATAGTGGCCCTCCACTCGTCGACCTTTGTCGGCCGTTGGAGGGTAATCGAGGAGCGATTGAGCTCGCCAAGGCTTCTGCTGGAGTAGTTGGTGGCAATGGTGAACGGTGCGAGGAGCGGGATATGCTCGGACTTCTAACTATGTTAGAAGGAGCAGCATCACGTCCAGGCGACCGTATCTCGCTCGTGCCAGCGTGTTGGCGTGCGCACTGGTCTTGAGGGTCTCGAGATCCTCCAGCTCGGTCTTGATCCGACGGGCGTATGGTATTGTGAATACCACGACGCTGTTGGTCCCGCGTCTCCTGAGATGGGCGCGGGGCATGTGCGGACGCCGAGGTTTGCGCGGCTTTGTCCTTGGACTTGGCAGCGTCACGAACTCCTTCGCCGGCGCCCGTTCTTCT
Source organism: Aegilops bicornis (assembly GCA_021605145.1). Classification (NCBI taxonomy): domain Eukaryota; kingdom Viridiplantae; phylum Streptophyta; class Magnoliopsida; order Poales; family Poaceae; genus Aegilops; species Aegilops bicornis. Next base: position 302,391,169 of record CM038671.1, on the reverse strand, counting down.
GCCAGCGTCTGCTCCACCACCCGTTTGCTCCGATGACGGTGGGTACGACGCGGACGGCTCTGCTGCCGCCGAAGCCTTCTTCTTCGGTGGCATGTTGATGAAGATGTTGAAGATGATGAAGATGATGCTCATGTGAACACCGGATCAGGTTCACACAGCCTCGACGCCCCCTACCTGGCGCGCCAAAGATGTCGGGGAGGCTGATCGGACCCACGAACACCTATGGGGCCGGCGCACCAGGCCCCTTTTGGTTCGGAGGGGGGCGGAGATCGCACGAAGAGCGGATCGAGGCGAAGCACACGAGCAGTTTTACCCAGCTTTGGAGCTCTCCAGAGAGATAACACTCCTACTGTTACTTGTCTGATTTGTATTGTGTTCTTACTAGGGAGCGATGAGAGGTACCAGATCTAGCGTGGGTGTTCTCTGGTTACGTTGGAATCGAACTGAACCGAACCCTCTCTACGTTGTGCATGGGCCTCCTTTTATATGCTCAAGGGGTCTCCGACAGGTGGCAACGTAGCTGAGGGTACAAATGGAAAAACAGTAGTTGGTACACCTACTTGAACAAAGGTACGATTGTAATATACCTAACTCGACGGCAAGGGACAAAAGCATTAAATGCCCGTCCACAGCCGCCTAAACAAAGGCAACAGGGACGGTCAGAGCGCCACCGTTTGCCACGATGGTAGGCTTGTCGCTGCCGCTTATCGCTGTTTCCTCACCGGCCGCACAGCCTCTTGACACGCGCGCATGGAATGGTCCCATGGCGACACATTGATGGATGAGCTGGAGCGGAGATGAAGAGAGGTTGCCTTCCGCGGCAAGTGCCTTGCCGTGGCTGAATCCTTGTCGCGTCCGGAGGCTTGCCGCGCTCCGAGCCTTCCCGGCAAGCTCCTCTTGCCGGGGTCTTGTCTTCTGCGTGCCTTGAGTGGCCTTCCCGGCAAGCTCCTCTTGCCGGGGCCTTGTCTTCTCGGTTAAATACTTTGTTCTTGAATGGCTCCAAAGGAACCACGGAGGATCTTGGCGGTGACCAGGCAAGCCTTGCCGCGGGGTGCTGCAACTGCCCGTGTACGAGTTCGGGATACTAGGGTACCCTTACTCTAGTACACCGACAAAATAACATATCACATAGCCGGAAATGGCAAGAATTGGAGTTACGAACATGGAAAGTTGTATCCGGGGCGTTACAACACTCCACCACTACAAGAGGATCTCGTCCCGAGATCTTGGATGGCACCGGAGAGAAACGGAAGAGGAAGAGAAGAGGTAAAACTAAGTTGCTTCTTCGACAAACGAGTGAAACCACGAACCTTGAGATGTTGAGAAAAATGAAAGAAAGAAAACAATGGAGATGAGCAAAATTGAAAACACTCCGTTAGAAAAGAGGAACAAGGGATACGACGAGAACCAAGAGGTTTAGTGATAAGATAGATATTGAAACCACTCCGGTTAAAACTAGATAGAGAAGGAATAAGATTGATATAATTTGGGCAGCACTCCGACTGAAAAAATAAGGAAAACTAGAAAAGATGATAAGAACTTGAAGAGATGACACAACACTCCGGTTAAATGGATAAGCATGAAAAGAACACGATCCTCACAATTCGAGATGATGAGTGATGAGGGCAACATCATCATGCCTCCGGAAGAAAGAATAGAAGATAGATCATTGAAATAAAAGAATGGAGAAGAAAATGCCAACTTCTGCCACAAATGAGCTTGGAAAGCATCCTTGCAAAGAAGAATTGAACGGAGTTGTTGGAAAATCAACAACGAAAAGAATAAGCTTGTAGTGGGCTTATGGAAAACATCTCAAGACTATGAGGTGACAACCGGCCACTAATGGAAACCATTGATTTGATTGAGAGCACCAAAAAGATGACAACCTTCTTCACCGAGATAAGAAGGAGAAAATTTGGATCATTGATAAGCCCCATAATAGCAACATTCCTTAGGGAAGGCTTTAGGTGAAATATGACCCAAGATGACTCCAACAAAGGGATTGATGGATTTAAAATACCTCATTCTTGACAACAATATGAATCATGAAACATGAAGGAAATTGTCAAGAGTGACATGACACCACCTCAAAAGGTAAGGTAGAAAGAATTGCACTTTGAAATGCAAGAAGAAGAATACTAGAACGCCTCAAAACAAAACATGTGTTCAACACCATGTTTAATTTTGAGTATAGCTTGGCGGGTCATAACTTCGAGAGAAAACTTGAAGAAAAATTGAGGAATGAAAAGAATCCTTGACGAACCACCATGTTGAGCCTCCGTGAGAACTCCGGTAATAAAATCAAAGGATGATAACAAGGAAAGAGAAGTTGAGAACACAAGGTGAAGCCTTGCGATGATTTATATGGAGCTTCGCGACGAGATAATGCAGAAAACTTGGAACACCGGAAAAGAAAAGATGAAGCATCTCGAACTGAGAAATGTGACATGATGAACAACTCTGGAAAGAAGAAACTAGATCACTTGGATGAAACAAAAATAAGAATTACGTTATGCGTATCCTTCACCAATTTAAATTGATGACAAGCAACGGATTTGGCATACTACTTATACTTCTCGAGGGATTGAAAAGAGATATAGCGCCAACTTGAGAAGGTATTGATGGAACCACCGGTGGAATTTGGAAACAACGAATGAATTAATATGATAACGAAGGAAGTGAAATCTTGAACGAACCACCATAAGAACTGAAAATGGAAGTAGCAAAGGCATAAATCACCGGGAAGAATTGGAAAACGAATGAAGATACTTAAGGGGATTTCGATACAAATGAACGAATAGATCACGAGCTGATTAGAGAATACTTGAATGATGCACCGATTATATTTGGAGAACGAGAGATGAAAGCTGAGAATGAAGAATTATGACATGATGGCCTTCGGAGGAAGGAAATGGAAACAACTCATGAAATGCTCCGGATGGGTGAAAAGAATTCCCACAATCGAAAAAATTATGAGAGGATGGCATCAAGCTAGAACCATGAATCTTTGGAAGAATGGGTATGGATTTAAGAGGAACTCTTCTTCGGTCTTCAAATGTTGAGAATGACGATGAGAAACCACCATGAATTGTTGAGATACTCCGGGATGAAAATTGGAAAGGTTGAACCAACGATGAAAAGAATTTGAAAGATTTTGGAGAAAGACACATGATCGATGAAAATTCATTCTTACGCCAAGCTTCAAAAGAATTTGGGAAATGGCTCGGATAAATTAGAAGAGTCGTAAGATCCTCGAAAAGACACGTGGGTTAGGGCCCACTCGAAGAAACATCGTTGAAGGATTGCTTGAAATAAAGATTGCACCGTAGAATTAAATGGCTTGAATGAGATAACAACCTCAAAATAACTTGAACGGATCTGGAATGAAAAGACGAGCCTTCTGAGATATCTTCAACACTCCAGAACAAATGAATAGCGAGAAGTGAATGATTAAGAGGTGCATCGGCAAGAGAAATCATTAGAAACAAGGAAAGGAATATGATGAATATCGAAAGCTTGAATTGGATACACCGGAGAAGAAACAACAATGAAGGATGATGAACTTGAAACTGTTGAGCATCTTCATGGGAAATCACCGGATCAGAACATTGATTGAAAAGAGTGAAGAGACTTCACATGAATAAAAGGATACATGATTAAGAAATCTGAGTCCTTGAAGAAAAAGGGTGGGAGGGCGGGAAAACAAAGACAACTTGGGAACGGATGAAACAAACACCGCTCAGAAAACTTAGAATTGAACTCGCAAATGCTGAAATGATCGGATCCACTTGAATAGAAGCACGCCGGTTGGAAAAGAATTAACATGACGACCTCGATGAACACGAAGGGTTAGTATTCCCATAACAATATGAGAACACCGTTTAGGAAAAGTATGGATTCAACATTTGACTTCGAAGCAACTCGAATACCACAAATAAAACAAAACAAAGGCTTTGGCTTGCAGAATAAGCCGGAACAAATACATATGATAGAGATTTACCCAATCTCATATCATGCATCCTGTCGGAAAGATATTCTAGGAGCTACTTGAATTCCCACCTATGAACTCCCGAAACTTTCTGGTTATGCAATCTGGTGTTGGGGATACAGGGGACACAAAATATATCACCCAAACTAACAATATCTAGATCCAGCTGTATCCATCCGTCAACACATAACCAAGAAAACTCCGGAAATCGTGTACCTCAACCTTCGAAAAGCATCCGTTATACAAGCTATGGCAATACTCCCAAACTCCCCAGTACTAGGTGGCATCGAGGTTATCTCACCAACAAGTGCATAAAAGAGATTTTCGATGTCGGCAAAACTCAGGTATTCCAGAACTGGAACGATAAAATTGTGACGACAACACCTCGGAGCTCAACACCCCGGGACACTGCCACAACCCCTAAATGTCAGGAGGCACCAAGAACAATGTTCTCATCACAAGACTATCGGAACGATCCACAGACACCCGCGTGATCCTAAAAAAAATTTCGTGAAATTTGAGGAGAGGAAAGACAAAACAACTACGTCAGGAGGCCTCCCCAGAGCGACGAAGGGACTGAGGAGTAAAAAGAATCCTACTCTCCGATATATATAATCCTAAGACTCAAAATAGTTTTCTTCTAGACTCAACAACGGCCAACAAACAAGGGGCTCCCTATCGTCGGTCGATGCTCGATACTAACTTATCACGCCCAATATGCGACCCTATCCAAAAGGAACTCGAAGGTCCCACCAAGGATAGACCCGCATATTGAAACGCTTTTGCAAGGTGGATATCATTACATCAACATTACATAATAGTGGGGATACATACGAAAGGCATACAATGCCACACGAATACAACATCATCTTACATAAGAACAACATCCGACTACGGATGAAACACAAACAGAAGCTCAAACGACATCCACCACCTTTAGCCAGGCTGCCGACACAGAACCTATCCTCGATCGAAGAAGAAGCGTAAGAAGAACTCCAATACAAGCAAACATCGCTCTCGCGTCAAGATCATCGCATAACCTGTACCTGCAACTGTTGTTGTAGTAATCAGGAGCCACGAGGACTCAGCAATCCCATTACCATGGGTATCAAGACTAGCAAAGCTTAATGGGAAAGGAAGGGGTAAAGTGGTGAGGTTGCAGCAGCGACTAAGCATGATATGGTGGCTAACATATGCAAATGAGAGCGAGAAGAGAAGCAAAGGAACGGTCGTCAACTAGTAATGATCAAGAAGTGATCCTGAGCTCCTACTTACGCCAAACATAACACTGAAACCGTGATCACTTCCCAGACTCCGCCGAAAAGAGACCATCACGGCTACACACACGGTTGATGTGTTTTAATTCGGATCTGGTGTCAAGTTATCTACAACCGGACATTAACAAATTCCCATCTGCCACATAACCGCGGGCACGGCTCTCAAAAGTTTAAACCCTGCAGGGGTGTCCCAACTTAGCCCATGATAAGCTCTCGCGATCAACGAAGGATATTCCTTCTCCTCGGGAAGACCCGATCAGTCTCGGAATCCCGGCTAAAGGACATTTCGACAGTAATAAAACAAGACCAGCAAAGCCGCCCGGATGTGCCGACAAATCCCGATAGGAGTCGCACGTACCTCGTTCTCAGGGCACACCGGATAAGTCAAGCTACGAGTAAAACCAAGCCTCGAGTTTCCCGTGGTGGCCCCTTGCAGTCTGCCGGTTCGGACCAACACCCGAAGGAGCACCGCCCGGGGCTAAATTAAAGATGACCCTTGGGCTCCGGAAACCCAAGGGAAAAAAAGGCATAGGTGAGGCAAATGGTAAAACCAATGTTGGGCCTTACTTTGGAAGAGTCTTATTCAAAGCGAATCGGTCAAGGGGTCCCATAACTCACCCAACCGCGTTAGGGCGCAAAATCTGGGAACATAATATCGATATGACGGAAACTAGGGCGGCAAGAGTGGAACAAAACACGAGGCATAAGGCCGAGCCTTCCACCCTTTACCAAGTATATAGATGCATTAAAAATATAAGAGATATTGTAATATCCCAACATAAACATAATCCAACATTGAGCAATCTTCATCGTCACCTACAACTAGCAACTCTATAAGAGGGCTGAGCAAAAGCGGTGACATAGCCAAACAACGGTTTGCTAGGAAGGGTGACAAAGGTTAGGGGCTATCATGCAATTTGGCAGGCTTGAGCAGCAAAAAATAGGTAGCGCAGCAAAGCGATAGAACAAAGCAACTAGCATAGCAATGATAGTAGTGAGATCCAGGGTAGCGGTCATCTTGCCTGAAATCCCGCTAGGAAGAAGATCGAGTCCATGAAGAAGACGAACGGGAGTAGTCGAACGAATCCTCACAATCGCAACATTACCGGAACTAAGAAGCAACATCGGAAAGAAACAAACAACATGGTGAATGCACAAGCATAAACATGGCATGATGCACAAACAAGTATGATGCATGTACGGTTTAATGAGGCATGGCATGGCAAAGTGCAACAAACAATGCTACAAGTTAAGTGGAGCTCAATATGCAACGATTTCATATTTGACGAAACGCCACATCAATTATTTAGTCCATCTCGTTTAGGTACACAACAATATTAAATGTTGCTAGACATGGCAAGAGGTGAAGCATAAGTAAACTAACTATTTAGGCAAGTTTAAATGAGGCCAGAACAACAAACAACAATTCCGGAAAATCCTCATATGCATATTTCGAATTTGCTACTGTTCTGCCCTAAACACAATTTTAATGTTGTTAAACAACAAAATAAAGTGCACCAAGTTAATCTATGCATTTTTCCACCCCATTTACATATAAAGCTTATTAAAATTGGAGTTATGGTTATTTAGTTATGAAATAAATCAGTTTAGCATATTATTTAAGCAAAATTAAACAAACGTCATTTTTAACATGTCAAACATGGATGAAAGAGGCTGATTATGAAACTAGATGAAAAACTAAGCAATTTTCATATATAAATTATTTACATATGATGCACGGTTGTGGAGTTATTATATGCATGAATTCTAGGGGTTTTTCTGCAAAACTGATATTCTCTGGATAATTAGCAAAATCGCAGCAGCAGGAAAAAAACACTACGGGCCGAATCTGCCGGCCCAACAGTGCACAGGGGGGGCGCTGGATCTGATGCTCACCATGGGCTTGGCCCGATTGGAAGCTGAGGCAGGCCGGCTGGGGGGGGGGGGCGCAGCCGGGCCTTTGAGCCCACCTGGCGGTCGCTTGCAGACGAGGCACAGTCAACGCAGGCATTGACCGCGTCGTCCTCCTCTCGAGCAGGCAAGAACAGACTTGGGGCGGCGCTCCTGCTCGATGAAGAGGAAGCAGAGGCCTGCGCGAGGGGAAGCAGGGGACGCAGCGGCGGCGCTGGACGGGAAGGCAACTGGGCCTCGAGATCAGTCAGCCCACGCCGGCGGAGGGGGGTCACGCGAGCAGCGACGAGCGTGCGGTCGTGCTCATTCTCGTGAACCAGGACGACGACGACGGATTTGGCGCGATGCAGATGGAGCGGCGCTGGGACTTGGCGTGGGCAGGGCGTCGCAAGACGACGGAGCGAGAGGAACCGGGCGGAGGCAACCTGATCCGACGGCGGGGAGCTCCTGCGGGAGAGGGATGAGACCAGGAAGAGGTTAGAGAAGGGGGGAAACGAGAAGAAGAGGAGGACAGGGAGAAGGAGCGGGCGGCCTGGCCTGGCGGATTAGCACAGAGGAGCTGCTCGGCCTCGGGGTGCTGCTTGAAGCAATCGACGTGGTGCAGGGGAAAACAGATGCCTCGGGCATCGGTTCCAGGAGCGAGAGGCCATAGGCGCATGGCTGCTCGGCCTTGGGCTGTTGCTCGCCGGTGGCTCGCTGGCTATCGGCGCGGAGGACGGGCAGAGGAGCGTACGGGGCTGCAGGAGAGGTGGAGGCTGGGGCTGGACTCTCGTTGGCTCGGGCGATGGGCAGTGGAGGCTGAGGATTGGGCGTCGACGAAAACAAGGAAGGTGGTCGGGGAGATTGGATCGGGAGGAGATCCCGAGGAGATGCTAGAGAGTGGCGGCGGCGGTTGCGGGAATGCATGGATGGGACACCTTAGGTCTAGGGTTAGGTTGGTTATATAAGTAGGTTGGTTAGCTTAGGGCAAAACGGACCCTCCGATTAGAATCGTACGGTCGAAAATAAACAGGTTAGGGAGTCCAAATAAGAAAATGGAGATGTTTTAGGGATGTTAGGGGATGATCCGGACCCACCGGTAACAACTGAGCGGGTCGGGTTTGGAGCAGTTTCGGACACACACACGAGGGGTCAAGAGATGTCAACGAAGACAAGGGCCTGACAAAATGACAACGGAGGCAAAGAGAGAAAGGGCAATCATAACAGCTACGAGTTTTATGAAAACATGTAAATGCAATGCGCATGATGCTATGAGATGAGATGCATGACATGAAGACAATGCAAAACAAAAGACAAAACCCAACCACGGAGGAAATAACATATCACATAGCTGGAAATGGCAAGAGTTGGAGTTACGAACATGGAAAGTTGTATCCGGGGCGTTACAGTTAGCTACGAACAAAAATCTTCCAACATGGCCAGCGCTCCACGCTCCTCTTCTCGCCCCCATGGCCCTCAGGAGGGTGATTGGCAGAGTTGCTCTGTGCCTCATCTTTAGCTAAGTCGACTCCAGATGGAGGGCTATCTTCCCCTCGTAGATCTAGTCTCCATTCGAGCGGGTTTGGCCTCAATCGGCAACGATGTGATGGCCAAGAAGTTACCCAACCCCAATAAGGAGGAGAGGGTGTGCTTCGTCCCATTCTTATTGCGGGGCCTAGGACTTCCAATCCATCCCTTCCTCAGGGGTTTATTGGAATTTTACAGCATCCAACTACATAACCTTACCCCAGTTTGATTCTGCACATCTCAGGCTTTGTTGCCCTCTACGAACTGTTCTTGGCATATAGGCCCATTTTGAACTATGGAGGAAGTTCTTTTGCCTCGTCCCCTGCCATCGAGGAGGTTCCATATTTGAAGTGGGCGGCGCCGAAGTATGGTGCATAGCCGCATCCGGATACCTCATTGGAATTCCCAAAGAGGTCTACGCGTAGTGGTCTTCGGAAAGGTTCTACATGGAGGACGTCCCACTGCCCGACCAAGTTCGGCGCGGCCTTCCTGAATTTTCTAGTGCTCCTCTAAAGAAGTGCCTCAACTGGCATCCCCGAAGTCCCTAGGAGGAAGACAGTGTGGAGATAAAGAGGTTGGTCAGCAAGGTCAGGTTGCTGACCCACACCAAGCTCTCGATAATCGAGGACATGGCCATTGCAATAAAGAGGTTTGCTCAGCCTCTCCAATCCAGAGTAACCCTGTTATGGTGTTACAACGGAGAAGATGACGCATCCCGTTACATACGGAAGGGTCCGGATACCCCAGCCTAACTGGCCTCAATCTTGGCCGATCTGTATAAGGGTGAGAAAAAAGATTTCCTCCGCTTGAGCTGTCGTGAAGGCTACTACATGTACAACCCTATTGAATGGGTAAGATTTCGATCGTCTGTGTTATTTTATTGCTATTACAGACACTGATTGAATTTGCCCTTTGTCGCCACAAACAGTCATGGATGAAAATGACCGAGGACGTCCACTGTCCTGCTCCCCAGCTAGAGGATCATAACCGCGATAAAGACCCTGGCTTTTGCAAGGTTCCGGACATATACATAGAGTTCGATGACGGGGTTTTTCATCAAGCGAGCCTTAACGACTCGGACGTGGCTATCATTACCGACTACCCCCACCTCTATCCCTTCTTCATCGTGAGTATTTGGAGGGCTCTTGAAAGGAAATCCCTATTTGTACTTTTGCCCATTATACTGATCCTAATTTTAATAGGATCGCTGCTCGGCGGCCCGTACCTCCACCAAGGAAACCCCTACACGGGGTAATCGTTCAAAACGAAAAGGTGACAGGGAGTGCTGCAGAAACTGCACAGCCGTCCAAGAGGTATGTCCGCTTTAATACATGCCCGGGTATGAATCCGGATTGTTCAAAGTCTCCTTTCTTCTTGATGTCAGGAGAGACACGCGGCAAACAGTGGGAAAGTATCCTGCTAGCCGAATGTCAAGCAATCCGGTGCCGAACTCGTCAACTGGGACGGGAGCCGATGCAATGCTTGTTCCGCTGCCTTATGTGGATTCGGATGACGTATCTGTCACGAACTCTGAAGTAGAGAGTGTGATGAATCATCTTTGATTGAAAGAGGGAATGCGTGCTCGGGCCTTTTCTGTGCAAGAATTAACCGCACTTAGTTTGGTGGATGCATACATCCGAGCGGCTCGAGACGGACTTGCCGAAGTCACTCAATTGTCCTCAAAGGACATACTGGTAAAAGTTTATGCAATTTGTATGGTCTTATGCCAGTAGCCCCGAGACTTGAAGCGCTGAAGCAAACCGATTTAAGGATCGATAATATTTGCAGGTTCTGAAAGAAAAGAACACTATGCTAGCCCAGGAGCTGAAAGAAAACCAGGCGCAACTGAATGCGGTCACCACTGAACTGGCGGAAATGAAAAAGATCGCAACAGGCGCATCTAGGGATAAAAATCTTGAGGAGGACAACCAATCCAAAGAGATAGAGAGCTTGAAGGCTCTTTTATTAGCCGTTTAGAAAGAGAATGAAAAACCTGAAGAGCAGCATGTTCAGTATGTCTTACTCTCTTATTTAGAACCACCCTAGGTGCTCATGTTTAGTCCATAATGCAGAATATCATGACTCTGTTGCTGCAGGTCTGTTAACTAGTCGGCCGGAAGAGGAAGTATCCGGATTTCAAGGCGGCGTGCTAAAGGAGTTGTCCGCGGTAAATGCTCGAGCCCAAAAATCCATGAAGAGTATGGTGAAGGCTTTATGGCCATCTGATACTCCTCCAGAAAGTATGGAGCGCCTAGCAAACCTGATGAAAGGTGCACGGTGCCGGTTCGAGCTATGGAAGGCATCCGCCTACCATGAAGGCGCACGAGAAGCCTGGGCCATGGTTAAGATAGGCTTCACTAAACAGGACCCAAATCATAAGGCCTGAGTGGGACCACATGGACCAGATGGGAAAGAAATTCCATTGAATTTGGCGTATGATCAAGTGATGATAGCTGCGAAATATTCGCAGGAATACTATAGGTTAGAAAGTCTTATAGATGGAATAGATAAGGAATAGGTTTTTGGTTTAATGTATTAATGTACATTTACGATCAACCTGTGTCTTTGTCCGAACAAGTGAAAAGATTTGTCAACGCAGGCTTTCGGCTTTAACCTCCAAACCAAATTGGTGGAGTCTTTCCGGATACTTATTTGAAATGAAAAGGAAGTACTTACTATGTCCGGAAACCAGGCAACCCACTCATTGTGCTCGAACAGACACAAAATTGACTTCAGGATGTATGTTATATTACATATGTAAGAAACATCTTCTAAGGAAAATAGTTCCGTTTAGGGTTACTTTCCTTGGGTCGGCATACTATAATTACGCGTGTCGGGGTGTGTGATTTGTAATTCGGAAAAACTGTCTCGCAGTGTTTAAAGTGGTTGCAATACGACAACAATCTGTCGTTTGATTGCGATCAATTATTCCCTTAAGAACGCTAGCTTTCGGCTTCACCCGTCTGAGGTACATGTTCGATAACTCGGTTGTAACAATCACAGAGGTGCTCCTTTTATGTCCTAGCTGAACAATCAGGAACGTAGGGCATAAGCACAGGAGCAAGGCAACCCAGCTTGGCAAAAACTTAAGTCATAGAGGTGCATATAATGGCAAAAAGGATGTATATCAGCAAACAACACATATATTGTGAGCTCTAGGCTTGGAATAATAATAAGCTTCTACTTACAGAAGCCCCCAGTCATGGTGAGGTGTATACATTTAAGGATGTGTACCCCTCAAGTGTTCGGCTTATCCGAACACATCCTGGAAAACGTATAAAAACGAGAAGAAAAAGAAAAATTCAAAAGGAGAAAAAGGAATGAAAAATTAGTATGGCCGGACTTATGCGTAGAATCTTCAGAGCCGGGCAGCGTTCCATGGGTTCGGCTCCAAGCTATTATCCGATGTGTTGTGAAGGCGGTAGGCTCCTCCAGTGAGGACTTCATCTATAATGAAGGGACCTTCCCATTTTGATTTGAGCTTGTCCTTTTTCTTCTCTGGGAGGCGTAAAATGGGTTCACCAACGTTATACGTGTTTGCCCGCACTTCTCTACTTTGGTATCTCCGAGCTTGTCGTTTATAGAATGCGGAACGGGCCTTCGCAACATCGCACTCCTCCTCCAGGCCATCTAGATCGTCCTGCCGATCAAGCTCGGCTTCTCTCTCTTCATACAGGCAAACTCGAGGTGAGTCATGAATAATGTCGCAGGGCAAGATGGCCTCTGTGTCGTACACCTTAAAGAAGGGTGTGTATCCGGTCGTGCGATTGGGCATGGTTCGCAGCCCCTAGAGTACGGAATCGAGTTCCTCGACCCAGTGTTTATTTGATTCCCGTAGGGATCGCACTAGTCTGGTTTTGATGCCGCTCATTATCATTCCATTAGCCCATTCGACATGAACATTTGTTTGAGGGTGATATACTGATGTGTAGTCGAGCTTAAGGCCCAGATTAGAACACCCATTTTTCACCTCATCAGCTATGAAGTTAGAGCCATTGTTAATAATAATGATGTGCGGGACACCGTAAAGGTGTACAACGAGGGATATAAAGTCGATCACCGACCCAACTTTAGCCATTTTTACTGGTATGGCCTCTATCCACTTACTGAATTTATCCACCATAACCAGCAAATATTTCTTCTTTTGGCCTCCCCTTTAAGGGGTCTGACCATATCTAGCCCCAGACCACAAAAGGCCAGGTAATGGCAATTTTTTTAGGGCGGTGGGCGGCATATGACTTTGATTGGAGAACAGCTGGCATCCGACACAGCGCTGTACAAGTGCCTGTGCATCTGCTCCAGCCGTGGGCCAAAAGAAACTTCTACGGAAGGCCTTACTTATGTGAGCCCGAGCTGCGGCGCGATGGCCACTGACCAACATGTATTTCGGCCAAGAGTTGTCGTCCCTCCTCTTCAGAGATACATCTTTGAAGAACTCCAGTATGGAAGTGGGTTATATCGACTAGAGGGGGGGTGAATAGGCGATTTTTATGAATTCTTTACTAAGGAATTTGCGGGTGAGGAAATTCCTTAGCTAAGAACTACTAGCAGCAGAATAAGTACTCAAAAGTAAACATAACAGAACACAAGCATGGTCATCATGATGAAATGGATACAAGCATGGAGTACAGACAGCGTAATCACAGGATAACACAGGATGAAGACAAACAGACTGAAGAAATTGAACTGAGGAAATTGAGAAAGTCTTCAGTCAAAGTCTTCAAATAGATATGAACAAGCCCACAACACAGTTATGAGGAAATGAAAGAGTAGAGGAAATAGAACCAGTAGGCTTGGTGAAGACAATGATTTGGTAGACCAGTTCCAACTACTGTCTCAGTTGTACATCTGGTTGGAGCAGCTAGGTATTTAAATCTGAGGACACATAGTCCTCACCGTATTCTCCTTGAGGTAAGGTCACACAGGTCTTCAGGTGACTTCCGAACCTTCACAAACTCGGTCACTCAGTGATCCACAATTCCTCTTGGATGCTCTAGTCCATGACGCCTAACCGTCTGGAAGTAGCACAATCTTCAATGGTAACAAGCGTCGGATCCGTGCAGGATCAATCTCTTCAGTGATGCTCAATCAATTTGGGTTTGCAGGTGTTTGGGTTTGGGTTTTTCCTCACTCGATGATTTTCACTCAAAGTCCTCGGAGGATGGGATGCTCTCAAATTACAAGTGCCAGTTTCTCTCGGAGCAGCCAACCAGCTAGTGGTTGTAGGGGGCGGCTATTTATAGCCTAGGGAGCAGCCCGACATGATAAGACATAAATGCCCTTCAATGATATGACCGTTAGGTGGATAAGATATTTTGGGACAGCTGGCGCGTAGCACAACAACGGTCGGAAATTTGAGTATCAAATTCCTCACAGCTATCATGTTCCTCACTGTGTAGGCAACTCGCACTCGTGAATTCCTAACTCCTCAGTCAGAACAAATTCCTCAGAGACTAGAAGAACTTCTCCTCTGTCACTAAAGAATATGGCTGAACTATATGAGATTTCCAATGGCCTCACTCGAATGGATTGGTAGGTGTAGGATTTTGAGTTGAGCATCACATGGAAATTTTTCCTTAGTATTTCCTCGACCCCCTTTAACAGTATGGTGTTTCCTATGACTCAAGAAGGACAAAAAAGGAACTACGAAAACAAAATTCTTCATGCTTCATTTTCCTCGATTGAATACCAAGTCTTCAAGGTCACACCAATTTCTTCACTTTCAAAGTCTTCGGAAAGTCTTCAGAAATCCAAAGTCTTCAGTCAAAGAAGTTCATTTTTAGGGGTCGACTTTCTCTATAAATATCAAAACTCCTCATAGACTTATAGACATGTGTACACTCATAAACACATTAGTCCCTTAACCTATAAGTCTTCAATACACCAAAATCACTAAGGGGCACTAGATGCACTTACACAGTAGTACTTTTCTTGTAGAGTTCTCCTTCATGAACTTTGTAAGCTTTCGAGCATCGAACGATGCGACGTGCCTCATTCTGGTCATCAGGGAGCTCCCGCCTATTAATGTCGGCCAAGAAAGGTTCAGTCCATGGAGCGATTACAGCCATGATTTCATGGGCGGAAGGTGTCATTTCGGTGCCCGAGCCCCCGATGATATCAGAATTTTGTTTGGCATCTGAGGGTATGATCGGCTCTAGACTAGTATTGCCGCTCTCATCCTGCCATACCACGGATGGCTTGAAAAGCCATTCCACAAAGGTGTTAGGTGGGTCAGGGTCGCGTTTAGTGCCCATTCGAGCAAGGATGTCCGCTGCTTGATTACTGTCTCGAGCCACGTGATGAAACTCGAGCCCCTCGAACCGAGCTGATATTTTGAGTACGGCGTTGTGGTAGGCTGCCATCTTTGGATCTTTTGCATCGAATTCTCCATTTATTTGGTATATTGCAAGGTTTGATTCCCCACGCACCTCGAGGCGTTGTATGCCCATAGAAACAGCCATTCGGAGACCATGCATGATTTGTAATACATAACGGACTGTGTCCCCTGTAGAGGATGTTAGGATGACAACGGCCCCCAATCCAGCTAACATTTTAGAGTCGTCGAAGTACATCACCGAGTTGGAGTATGTGCTGTACTCTTTAGGGAGTTCGGCTTCTGTCCATTCGGCGACAAAGTCGGCCAACACCTGAGATTTATGTAACATCCCAATTTTCAGTTTGGATGTTATACATAGGTCATCATATGCATATCATATTTTATTTGCATTTTGGTTGTGATCGTAGAAATCTTAAGCAACTCAAGGACCCACGGAGAGAGTTGGGGATTTCAGAATTTCCATATTTGAATTTTCTCAACTTTGAAAAGAGGATCAATTTGGTATTAATAATTTTTCTCTACAAATATTTCTAATATAAAAATAAAAGAGAGAAGATAATATGACTTCTTCAAAAAGAGATAAATATTGGAGGGAAAAAATTAAAATCAAATAAATATTTTCTTTGGATTTGTTTCGAGATTTTATTTGAATTAGAAAAATATGCATTTTTCAAAATTGCATTTTTGGGACAGAAAAATGTTCAATTTGTTATAAATATTGTATTTAGACGGCGATAATTGATTCTGGCATTTTTATTTTTTTATATTTTATTAGGATTTTTGTTTTTGTCGGAATTTAATTTTTTTTAAACAAAGGTTTCCGGACCAACTGGGCCGAAGCCCAACCGGCCCGCTCCCACGCGCCGTTGCCTTCCCTGCCGCCGTGCCGTGCACGAACGCCGAGGGGAGTCCGAACCAGACTCCTCCCCGGGCCGGCCCCCTCCCCAAGCCAGCGTCACCCCCGCCCCCTTATAAGCCGCCGCCCCGCCCCCTCTCCACCACCTCGCCTTGCCCGCCTCCCATAGCAGCAACAACAACAGCGCCCGCCCGCCGCCTTCGCCGCCGCTTGCAGCGCCACGCCGCCGCCGCCCGACCCGCCCGGATCTCGTTCTTTGCCCGCGGTTTTATCACAGAACCGGTAAAAACCGCTGCAGCCGTCGGTTTATTTTTTTCGGTTTAGATCGAGATCGGTTTTATTTTTAGGGTTAGGGTTTCTCGGTTTTTCCGATCAACTCTATTTAGCGAACGTTCGTTCGTCTCTGTTAACGAATGTTCGTTCGTTAGTCTTTTACTTTTATTTTATTTCCGGCCAGGGACCTATTCGCGATTATTTTTATCGCAGATTAGCCCATGATCTTCAAACCCTCGCAACTTTTTAACCGTTCGTCCAAATCCAGTGAAACCAACGCCAAAATATTCATCTCGAACCCCTCTTTCCAGTTAATCAACTTGAACAAGATTTTGACAATTTAAAAAGGTTTCAAGCAGATTTGAATTCGAACTTCTTTTGATCATAGTTTGAGTTTCGTAGCTCCGATTTGATTGATACTTTTTGCAAGTCGAAGCTCTTCAGTTGAGTTTTCAGTTTGGAATTTCTCATCTGAGTTTTACCCTTGCATCTATGCTTGAGTGCTTATGTGTGCTATTGTTTGTTTGTGATAGAATTTCCGGAGTGCGAAGCGTGCTACTACGAGTCTCTAGGGTTTGCACATCGTCAGCAAGGCAAGTAACACTTTGATCATACCCCTTTATTACCCAGTTTTTATGCATTAGTTCCAATCCTCACACATTGCATGAGTAGGATTTGGTTTAACATGTGGGTTTGGGAAGTAGTTGATGAGGTAGAACCTATTGTCCTTTTATATCAAACCCTGGGAGTTATTTCTACGTTATGCTTATACTACTATGCTATGCTCGTAGACGTGGATTGGTTGAGTGTATCCATGATAGATGTGAGAGTTGTTAATTAATGGTTAACTTAAGGTAGCTACTTTAATACACATCTGGGTGGATTGGTTGAGTGTATCCATGATAGATGTGAGAGTTGTTAATTAATGGTTAACTTAAGGTAGCTACTTTAATACACATCTGGGTGGATTGATTGAGGCACCCTGGAGCACCAAGTGGTTGCCAGGGCACCTGGAGAACCTAGTGCTTGCCCAAGGGGATCCCGGAGTACCCGTGTGATCACCCTATGGAATGCCACCCAGGCTCAAAGGGATCATAAGATTATTCATGATATAAACTTGCATGTGCAACCACAAGCCATTATCGGCTCTGGCATACTTGAGTAAGTTGTGGGAGACCTTTCCATGATAGGCTAGCAGATGTAGGGGATTGTAGGTGTACCGGCCTATCTATCGGTTAAGGGACCTCTTTGGAAAGACTATGTCTCGGTCATCCGTTTCTCAAACACCATGAAGTGCGAGAAATACAACGGAGGAGATCGAGTCTTCTGGGGAAAAGTACGCAAACCTCTACAGAGTGTACAAACTAATCATGGTTAGCCGTGTCCCCGGTTATGGACATCTTGAGTATCTTGTACTTGAATTACTGATTTGATCTCATCTCTGTTAATTTAATTTGCCGGGTTGTTAATACTATTTAAGTGGGATTGAGTTGGAGGAACCTTCTCAATGTTTATCAACCAACTTTGTAGATTAATAAAAATATATTCCTTTGCAGTAGGGCAAAATTGGCTTTTCGCAAAAGCATGATAACCATAGAGCCTCCACCAGCCATATATGCATGTAGTGTTAGCATTTATCCTGTTCATTGCTCTATAGTGTTATTTTGCCAGCATATTCCATGTGCTGACCCGTTCCGGGCTGCAACGTAGTATGTTGCAGACTTTTCAGACAAAGAGTAAGGTGCGCTAGGTCGTTGTCGTGCACTCAGCTATGCCGTTGGAGTTGATGGACTCATTTACCTTCGATAATTTCGCATTTATCTTTTAGATGGCCTTAAGCCATGTAATAAGTTCTCTTTTGAGACATTCAATGTAATAAGTGTTTGATTACACTGTGTTATAAATCCTTCAAGCATCGTAATACATCGACATTCTTGATCCGAGGATGACACTTATACATAGAGATATGACCGTTTGAGGTCGGATCGCTAGAAGATGGTATCAGAGCACACGCTGATTGTAGGACACGACCACTAAGATAAGCCATTGGACACTCTTCTCTACTTATTTCTGACTCCTCTCCATTTTCCACTCTATAGATGGCGGACCCAATGAACAAGTATACTCAACCGGATGAAGACACCCCTTTTGGACGACACTTGAAGGAAGTCACTAGATACCTGAACATCGGAATACCAAGCTTCACCGGGACCTACACCACCACTTCACCAGAAGAGGAGCGTTGGATGATGCGAGTTCATGTTCTAGGAAGGACATTCAGGCCAGTTACTAAGCCCATAGAGTTTTCTTTTGATGCACCAACCTGGAGTCTAGGAAAGAGCATGGCAGCTCACATCGCCATGGGATGCATCGGCGAAGTTTATCACAAGGATCTTACAGACACCATCTAATGGATATGTGGGCGCCGAGATGAGCAATGGGAGATGACCAGCACCAGGAGGGACAAGTCCATTGCATCTTTCATCCAGGAGTTAAACCAGCACATTCACCGCCAGGAGAACCAAATGTGTGCAAGCAAGATAGATCTGAAGAAGGTGACGACCAGGAACATGGAGCTTGAAGAGGAACTTAAGTCAACACGTGATGGATATGAGGAGGAAATCGCAGTTCTACTAGAGAAGAATGAAGACCTGACGAAGAAGCTAGGAGTATTGATGGGAGACCCCACGCCAGGAGGAGATGACGACCATCCCGAGGACTACATCATCATCAACGACACCGACTCCAACCCCGACAGTAGTGACAATGATTACAAAGACGAAGCTGGAGCAGATATCATGGAGTTTTCCACCGATCAAAATTTCTAGATGACCACCATATTAGCAGTAGTATTTCCCATGTATATAGTAGTAGTCCGAGCACTTTGTAACGGTAGTTTAGATCGATTGTATGCCCTTGTATGAATTGAGTGGTGTGATATGATTGTGTTTTTCTCATGTGCATATGGGAAGTGTATTCTCTTTACACCTCTTTCTATTCTAAATCTCTTCCCTCTAAACCCATCAGATGCCTCCAAGACGTGACACCGGATTTTTCTTCCCACCGGAGCTCACTCAGTTGATCCAACAGCAGAATAACTTGATGCAGTTGCTAGACCAGAACCAAGGCAACAACAACAACAACCCACCGCCACTAACTCTAGTTGACAACTTAGCCCGTTTTCAGAGGTTGAATCCGCCGGTGTTTTCCAGTAGCACCGACCCGACTGCTGCGGATGACTGGCTACGCAGGATTGGAAGGGAGTTGACCACCGCAGGTTGCACAGATGCTGAGAAGGTGCATTTTCCCGCACACCAACTGGATGCACCCGCAGCCTCATGGTGGGAGAATTACACATCCACTTTCCCTATAGCCAATGTCACTTGGGATCAGTTTCAGCAACATTCCGCACTGCACATGTCTCAACTAGAGCTATGATCATGAAGAAGCGTGAGTTTCACAACTAACGCCAGGGAAATCGTACTGTGGGGCAGTACGTGGCTGAGTTCAGTAAGTTAGCTCGCTATGTCCCTGATGTTGTGGCCACAGATGCCGCGAAGTAGGAGAAGTTGCTGGAATGGCTGAATGATGAGCTGAGTATGCAGTTGATGGTGGCAAGATTTGCTAACTACCAGGAGTTGGTATTCAAAGCGCTTATGATTGAAGGGAAGCAACAGCAGATAGAGAGCCGCAAAAGGAAGTATGGACAAGGGAAGTACAATTCAGGAGCTCAGTAGAGACCTCGTTTTACCCCGAACTCAGGAGGACACACCCATCACAACCATGAAGGCCACACCCACAAAGGAGGAATTCGCATAATCATAGTGGCCCCAGAAATGGGAATGGGAATGGAAGCCAGAACCATTCCAACCCCTCTACACCCGCCAACAAGGATCTAAGTCGCATTACTTGTTTCAAGTGCGGAAATACTGGACACTATGCCACCGAGTGCTCTGAAGCAAAGAATGGTAATGGCAATGGAAGCTCTGGGAAGAAGCCCAACCCTTTCAACAGGGGACAGGTGAACCACGGTAACGTGGAGGAGGTTGAAGAGCAGCCAGATGCAGTTATAGGTAAGTTTTTGGTTAAGTCATTTACTGCAATCGTTCTTTTTTATACTGGTGCATCACATTCATACATGTCGAGGGGGTTTGTGGATAAGTATAAGTTGCCCACCAAAGCTCTTAAGACACCTATGTTAGTAAGCTCACCATGAGCGGAGTATATGGCAAGCAGAGATTGTTTTCAGATGCATGCCTTTGACCATAGGTAGGTATGTTTTACCCTTAGACCTAATAATTCTAGAGTCACAAGGATTGGATGTAATACTAGGCATGGATTGGCTATCGATGTATGGGGGAAACATCGATTGTGCCAGTAAGCCAATTCTGCTCACCACCCCGGAGGGAAAAAGGATTAAGTATGTATCCAGGCATGCGCCAAGGAGGACCCAAGTAAATACCCTCTCAGGAGTTTTTCAGGAGGAAGTGCCTGTAGTGAAGGATTACCTGGATGTATTTCCAGAGGAACTACCGGGCATGCCGCCGGATCGAGAAATTGAGTTTTTGATAGAGTTGTGTCGGATTTCGGGTTCCGGTAGACCCTGAAGGTTCGAACTCTGGGGTGCGCGCGGAGATCCAACCCTCCACCGTCTCGTACCTCGCCGAATCGCAGGGACCTAAACTACTAACAAGAACAGCACAAGAGACGCAAGATTTATACTGGTTCAGGCCACCATCGTGGTGTAATACCCTACTCCAGTGTGCAGTGTGTGGATTGCCTCTTGGGCTGATGAGGAACAGTACAGGGAAGAACAGCCTCGCGAGGGTGTGTTCTTGGTGGGATTAATGAACCATAGAGCCTCCACCAGCCATATATGCATGTAGTGTTAGCATTTATCCTGTTCATTGCTCTATAGTGTTATTTTGCCAGCATATTCCATGTGCTGACCCGTTCCGGGCTGCAACGTAGTATGTTGCAGACTTTTCGCATAAAGAGTAAGGTGCGCTTAGGTCGTTGTCGTGCACTCAGCTATGCCGTTGGAGTTGATGGACTCATTTACCTTCGATAATTTCGCAGTTATCTTTTAGATGGCCTTAAGCCATGTAATAAGTTCTCTTTTGAGACATTCAATGTAATAAGTGTTTGATTACACTGTGTTATAAATCCTTCAAGTACTGTGTCTGTCAGCATTACCGATCCAGGGATGACACTTATACATAGAGATATGACCATTTGAGGTCGGATCGCTACAAGATGGTATCAGAGCACACGCTGATTGTAGGACACGACCACTAAGATAAGCCATTGGACACTCTTCTCTACTTATTTCTGACTCCTCTCCATTTTCCAATCTATAGATGGCGGACCCAATGAACAAGTATGCTCAACCGGATGAAGACACCCCTTTTGGACGACACTTGAAGGAAGTCACTAGATACCTGAACATCGGAATACCAAGCTTCACCGGGACCTACACCACCACTTCACCAGAAGAGGAGCGTTGGATGATGCGAGTTTATGTTCTAGGAAGGACATTCAGGCCAGTTACTAAGCCCATAGAGTTTTCTTTTTATGCACCAACCTGGAGTCCAGGAAAGAGCATGGCAGCTCACATCGCCATGGGATGCATCGGCGAAGTGTATCACAAGGATCTTACGGACACCATCTAATGGATATGTGGGCGCCGAGATGAGCAATGGGAGATGACCAGCACCAGGAGGGACAAGTCCATTGCATCTTTCATCCAGGAGTTAAACCAGCACATTCACCGCCAGGAGAACCAAATGTGTGCAAGCAAGATAGATCTGAAGAAGGTGACGACCAGGAACATGGAGCTTGAAGAGGAACTTAAGTCAACACGTGATGGATATGAGGAGGAAATCGCAGTTCTACTAGAGAAGAATGAAGACCTGACGAAGAAGCTAGGAGTATTGATGGGAGACCCCACGCCAGGAGGAGATGACGACCATCCCGAGGACTACATCATCATCAACGACACCGACTCCAACCCCGACAGTAGTGACGATGATTACAAAGACGAAGCTGGAGCAGATATCATGGAGTTTTCCACCGATCAAAATTTCTAGATGACCACCATATTAGCAGTAGTATTTCCCATGTATATAGTAGTAGTCCGAGCACTTTGTAACGGTAGTTTAGATCGATTGTATGCCCTTGTATGAATTGAGTGGTGTGATATGATTGTGTTTTTCTCATGTGCATATGGGAAGTGTATTCTCTTTACACCTCTTTGTATTCTAAATCTCTTCCCTCTAAACCCATCAGATGCCTCCAAGACGTGACACCGGATTTTTCTTCCCACCGGAGCTCACTCAGTTGATCCAATGCCAGAATAACTTGATGCGCTTGCTAGACCGTAACCAAGGCAACAACAACAACAACCCACCGCCACTAACTCTAGTTGACAACTTAGCCCGCTTTTACGAGGTTGAATCACGGTGTTTTCCAAAGAGCACCCGACCCGATCTGCGGATGACTGGCTACGCAGGATTGGAAGGGAGTTGACCACCGCAGGTTGCACAGATGCTGAGAAGGTGCATTTTGCCGCACACCAACTGGATGCACCCGCAGCCTCATGGTGGGAGACTTACACATCCACTTTCCCTCTAGCCAATGTCACTTGGGATCAGTTTCAAAGAACATTCCGCATCGCACATGTCTCAACTAGAGCTATAATCATGAAGAAGCGTGAGTTTCACAACTAACGCCAGGAAATCGCATCGTAAGCAAGACGTGGCTGAAGTTCAAGAAGTTAGCTCGCTATGTCCCTCGATGTTGTGGCCACAGATGCCGCCAAGTAGGAGAAGGTTCTTTGGAATGGCTGAATGATGAGCTGAGTATGCAGTTGATGGTGGCAAGATTTGCTAACTACCAGGAGTTGGTATTCAAAGCGCTTATGATTGAAGGGAAGCAACAGCAGATAGAGAGCCGCAAAAGGAAGTATGGACAAGGGAAGTACAATTCAGGAGCTCAGTAGAGACCTCGTTTTACCCCGAACTCAGGAGGACACACCCATCACAACCATGAAGGCCACACCCACAAAGGAGGAAGTTCGCATAATCATAGTGGCCCCAAAAATGGGAATGGGAATGGAAGCCAGAACCATTCCAACCCCTCTACACCCGCCAAGAAGGATCTAAGTCGCATTACTTGTTTCAAGTGCGGAAATACTGGACACTATGCCACCGAGGGCTCTGAAGCAAAGAATGGTAATGGCAATGGAAGCTCTGGGAAGAAGCCCAACCCTTTCAACAGGGGACAGGTGAACCACGGTAACGTGGAGGAGGTTGAAGAGCAGCCAGATGCAGTTATATGTAAGTTTTTGGTTATTTCATTTACTGCAATTGTTCTTTTTTATACTGGTGCATCACATTCATACATTTCGAGGGGGTTTGTGGATAAGTATAAGTTGCCCACCAAAGCTCTTAAGACACCTATGTTAGTAAGCTCACCAGGAGCGGAGTATATGGCAAGCAGAGGTTGTTTTCAGATGCATGCCTTTGACCATAGGTAGGTATGTTTTACCCTCAGACCTAATAATTCTAGAGTCACAAGGATTGGATGTGATACTAGGCATGGATTGGCTATCGATGTCTGGGGGAAACATCGATTGTGCCAGTAAGCCAATTCTGCTCACCACCCCGGAGGGAAAAAGGATTAAGTATGTATCCAGGCATGCGCCAAGGAGGACCCAAGTAAGTTCCCTCTCAGGAGTTTTTCAGGAGGAAGTGCTCAGAGTGAAGGATTACCCGGATGTATTTCAGAGGAACTACGGGCATGCCGCCGGATCGAGAAATTGAGTTTTGATAGAGGTGTGTCGGATTTCGGGTTCCGGACCCTTAAGGTTCGAACTCGGGTGCGCGGAGATCCAACCCTCCACCGTCTCGCACTCGCTGAATCGCAGGGACCTAAACTACTAACAAGAACAGCACAAGAGACGCAAGATTTATATCGTTCGTGCCACCATCGTGGTGTAATACCCTACTCCAGTGTGCGGTGTGTGGATTGCCTCTTGGGTTGATGAGGAACAGTACAGGGAAGAACAGCCTCGCGAGGGTGTGTTCTTGGTGGGAGCAATGAACTGCTAAGTTGTGTCCCGTCGCTCTAGCTTGAGGATCGGGTCTCTTTCTCTCTCTCTCTGGATTCTTAATGGAGGATCCTCCATCCCCCTCCTATGGTGGCTGGCTCTACTTATATAGACGAAGGCCCTGGGCCTCTTCCCAAATATTGAGCGGGAAGGGCGCCAACAATTGGCCATTTTGAAGGCGAACAGCGGGTACACTTAACCTGACTAAAGCTGGTCCTCGCCTGCCAAAGGCTCTGGTGATGACGCCTACTTGGGCTCCACAATGACTGCATTCCAGCAGTTGGGGCTGGTCTTGGTCTCGTTGCACCGAAACGGATGCCTTTGCTTGATGCTCTTGCTCGCGCTTGCTCCTTTGCACCAAAGAGGAAAGGAGGACGCCAGACGGCTGGCGCCGGATCGCGCCCTTGGTCGTCATGGCTTACGCCATGGGCACTGGCGAGGTACCCTGCCTTGAACTCTCCGCCTCCTCATGAGCCAGCCGACGAGGCCGTGCTCGAGGAAGCTCCTTGTCGTCCGCCCATGAGGCTTGGCCCCTCGCGAGGGTCTTGAGTTTGCGTTGATGAAGATGGGCTGTCTTGGGCCTCCTTTGAGCCACGCCGCAGGCCGCAGGCAGGCAAGTCTGGGAACCCCCGTTCCCAGAACGCCGACAAGTTGTTACCAGGCACCGAACCAATATCAAAGAGACCATTCCGGATGCCCGCAAATGATCTGGAGGAAATTAAGAAGCAGATTAAGGATTAATTGGAGAAAGGTTACATTCGACCAAGTTCGTCACCGTGGGGAGCCCCCGTGCTCTTGGTTGAGAAGAAGGATGGATCCTTGAGAATGGTTGTTGATTATCGTGCATTGAATGGTGGTTGATAAGAAGGATGGCCTCACCCCTCTTAACCACCTGCTGGAGTAGCCAACATGCCCGAAGGCTATGTCTTGGTTCGGTATTCAGCGTCGTGTGTATCTGACAGGGTTTGTTGTGCAGGTCGTCAAGGATAGTTCTGTGTCCCGTGAAGGGCTTGATGTTTTTTGTCCATGAGATCATGATCGGGTGCCCATAAGCGTGCATCCTTTTTGTCCGGCCGGTGGGCTGCTTAAAGGTAGGAGGTTCCCACCGGGCTGTCTGGCCTCCTTGTCGTCCGCCCCGTGAGGCTTGGCCCCTCGCGAGGGTCTTGAGTTTGCGTTGATGAAGATGGGCTGTCTTGGGCCTCCTTTGAGCCACGCCGCAGGCCGCAGATAGGCAAGTCTGGGGACCCCCGTTCCCAGAACGCCGACAGTAGCCCCCGGGCCCATGGCGCGCCCGAACTTGACCGGGCAGAGAGGCGAAAGGGCAAGTGCGAAGCGTCGCGGGCCCTAACAGCCTGCGGTCTTGGGCGACGCGTGGCGGTTGATTGGACGGGGGAGCCTACTCCCCCGCGACGCCTTGGTAACCGCCCGGATTCGACTGGTCCTTGCATGCAGAGTTGGGCATGATGGCTGGTGATCGTGGAGGCCGACGGTTGGCCTCCGCCGGCTATAAGTACAGAACGGCGTGCACCTTTCCAGTCTATCCTTCTGCTTCTCCTCTTCCTCGTCTCGTCTGGTTTCCATGGCTCCGATCCGCCGGTTCTCCAGGGAAGAGAAGGGAAAGGCTCCTCAAGAGGACCCTGACTCGCTCCCCCCAAAGAAGAGGCTTGCTCTCTGGGGTCAGGGCGGGAGCGCGCGCGAGGAGGCACCCGTGCCCTGGTGCGTGCAGCCGCCACCAGGGTTTCCTCTTCCCTTGTATGCGCAGATTGGTGGCCCTGAAGGAGGTGACGCCGGGCGCCACGAGCGGCGCCGTCGACGACGCCGGCGGGTCACGAAGGTGTGCGTCTTCCCCCCTGGAGTCCACGCCGAGGGCTCCTGCCGGGAGTTCGTGCTTCGCGTCGCTGCACCTCCCAAGTCTTGGATTCGTCTTCCTTCTTTCTTCGCCTCCGCCGTCCGGCAGGGGGAGCCCCTGGGACAGTGGCTGCGGCACCCTCGCGACCGGGGCAGATGTTGAAGTAGTTGCCCCGGGCAAGGTCTTCATGACTCGAGGCTGGGACGAGGTCGCCCGAGTCTGCAGGACGAGGGGCACCCTCACGATCCACCTGGAGTACGACGGCGCTTCGATGATGTCCTTCAAGCTCTTCGACGCGGAGGGCCGCCGGCTGGAGTGCTGCCCCGGGAGAGGTGGTCGGGTTCCTGCTGTGGTGAGACAGAGGCCAACCGCCCGCTCCCTTGGCAGCTTCTCAGGCGACGAAGGCGCCGGAGGACACAACGACTCCGCCGAGCTCTTCGCGACCTCGGAGACGAGCGACGACAGCTACGAGCCCCCGAGCCTGCGCCGCTCCCGGAGCAGGGCGTTTTCGTCAGGTCGTCGCCTCCCCTGATCTAGATGGGGTTGGCTCCGGACTGGGTGGCCCACTGTTGATGATGGCGTCTGCCGCGGTGGTCCCTGTAGATAGGACTCCTTAGGATTCGCGTCTTTTGTTCCTGCGAGGAGCCAAGAATGTACAGCTGGGGCTTGTAAGATATTTGTAGCTTCGTTTGTCAATATGATCCTTATTGCGAGGCAATGCGGATGCTCATTCCGCTTTAGCGCGATCTCTTCCTTTCAGACCTCGTGAGGGCTTGATGCTCTGCGCCGACAGGTCCTAGTCCCAAGGCGGCTTCAGCCGTCGCTGGTATGCTAGGTCGCAATGCCGTGGTCAAGGCCAGGAGGTGAGCGGCCCGAGGTCCGGTAAGAGCCTCTGAGTCGTGATGCTCAGGGGGTCCCCCTTGGTGCTCAAGCAGCCATCATTCGGTGAGGAAGGAGAGAGACGTTGCTAACACGGAGTTGCATTGAGTGTGGGGATGGTGTTGCGATGACTAGTGTGTCCAGAGGGTGACTTATCTCGAGGTTCAGGATAATGCTTCCTGGTGCGGCGCCAGGTTCGTGCCCTGGCCGATGAGAGATTGCGTGGCGAGGTCGTTCCGTGCTCCTTGGGGGGACCCTGCAGGTTCACCACGAAAGGAACAAGAGCTCGCCGGGGCGATCATTAGTCCTGCCGTTATTTGCTTTGGAGAGGCGCGAGAGGCCTCGCGAGGTGTGCCGGGGCACCCGTGAGCCAGCACGGGACTCACGAGGCCCTATCTCAAGGCGGGTTGCGCCTGGCTCTGGGCCTTATCTTCGAGTGTGTTCCTGCAAAATTGGCCAGATGTCGCGTTTCACGCCTTCGGTCCCGGCTCTCGGGCTGGTCTCTACCGTCACAGCAAGCCAGTCGCGATGCCATGGACAAGACCAGAGGGTGAGGGCCGGAGAACCGTTAGTAGCCCTGAGTCGCGATGCTCGTGCACCCCCTTTAACGCTGCAAGCTAGGTTAGATGACGCAACTCACGCCCTCGGTCCCGGCTCTTGAGCTGGTCTCTACCGTCAGCCGGCAAGCCAGGTCGTGATGCCATGGACAAGACCAGAGGGTGAGGGCCGAGAGCCGGTAGGAGCCCCGAGTCGCGATGCTCGTGCACCCCCTTTAACGCCAAGAAGCTGGATTGGATGACGAAACTCTACGTCCTCGGGTCCCGGCTCTCGGCTGGTCTCTACCGTCGCTAGCAAGCCAGGTCGCGATGCCATGGACAAGACCAGAGGGTGAGGGCCGGAGAGCCGGTAGGAGCCTTGAGTCGCGATGCTCAGGCACCCCCCTTTAACGTGCAAGATTTCGCCACCCAGGAGAAAGCACCAAATAACAGGCATGGTGGAACGAGAGCATAATCCTAAGGAAAACGCATGAAGGATACATGCCGTTGGGACTGGCCCGAGCGGCTTGGGGATGATGCAGCCCGAGGGGCGCCCCCAACAGGATAAGCTAAAGACATGAAATAAAAGGGATACATGCCGCAGGGACGGACCCACGCGGCCTGGGAATAATGCGGCCCTGAAGGCGCTCCCAGCCGGAAGTAAAACTTAAAGATGTCACCTGGTGATGTTGGGGATGAAGGGTTGTTGATGTAGCAGACTCGGTGGGATGCGAGAGCCGATCCTCACGAGCCCCCAGGCCCGGGGGCCTCGGGAGGCTCCGGAGGCGCTGGCGGCTCCTCATGGGCAATCTCCATCTCCGCCAGGGCTGCGGCGTGCCTGACCTCTTGAGCCTCTAGGATGGTCCTCATGAGACGCTGGTGCGCAGAAGCTGCGTTTGGCAGGCCATAAGGCATGCGTACGTAGCTGTGGGGCGGACCCTCGCAACGTCCCACTCGCGAGGGCCAGAGGCGCTCTTGAGATGCAGCTCGGTTGAGCCCTGGTATGTCGATGCAGACGTGAAGCCCTCCATCCTCGCCTGGATGGGGGGCCACAGCGGGTAGGCGGCGGCTGCCCCTCATGACCCTTGACTCCTGTAACTCCTGAATGGCTTTGCTGATGAACTCTTGAGGGTTCTGGCCTGCTAGTCTTGCTCCTGCTTGCTGGAAACGTGCTTCGAAACACGCCTCCACGTGGTGCCCAAGCGCCTCCCTCGAGACGTTGGCGAGGTCGGCGGCCCTCCAGGGGAGAGCCCCCGAGCCCTGCCTGAGGAGGGCGCTGGGCGTGCTTTCCTATGCGATGGAAGGAGGCTCCCCGTGGCCCGGTGCGGGCCCTGAGGGGCCTGTCTCTTGAAGAGTCGGGCCGGCCGATGTCTTCTTCTTCTTGGGTGCTGCCTCGGGAGGCATCCTGCTGCTGTGGTCTGGGTCTTCCAGTGATGCGGCCAGAAAAGCTCGCTCCAGGGAGCACACTCCATCTCTCTCTTCACAGCGCACCGTGATGACCCCGCCGCTTCCTGGCATCTTGAGGATGTTGTAGCCATGGTGGGTTACGGCCATGAACTTGGCCAACGTTGGGTACCCGAGGATGGCGTTGTATGGCAGGCGAATGTGGGCGAGGTCGAAGTCGATGAGCTCGCTGTGGTAGTTGTCGCGGGCCCCGAAGGTGACAGGAAGGCGGACCTGCCTGATCGAGATCGTGGAGCCGTCGGTGACTCCGGAGAAAGGCTTGGTCGGTCAAGCCGGATCAGAGGGCACTTGAAGATTGTTGAATGTCTCCACGGACAGGACGTTGAGCCCTGCTCCACCGCCGATGAGGGTCTTGGTGACCAGCACGTTGCTGATGATCGGGGAGCAAAGCATTGGGAGAACTCCGGCTGTGGCTGCGCACTTGAGCTGATCCGCTGAGCTGAACGTGATGGCGCACGCCGACCACCTGAGAGGGCGCGTGGACTCGAGCTTGGGGAGGACTGCATTCACTTCACAGGCGAACTGCTTGAAGATGCGGTGAGAGGTCGGGCTTGAGCTCCGCCCAGATGCAAAGGACGATCGCCGCGCTTCACAGAAGCCCCAGCCCCCTCGTCCTGATGACGGTCTTCGATTCTCCTTGGCGGTGGCGGCAGCGGAGGGAGGCCTGCGTTCCCTTGCGGACGATCCTCACGAGGCTGATCCCTCCAGCCCCCTCGCGAGGTGGGTGTTGCCAGCGGTCCTCGCGAGGTTGGTCGCGCTACCCTTGGCGCGGGCCGCGGTCTTCCCAGCGTCCTGCATTCCTTCCTCCTCCGCGGCCAGAGCCCGGTCAGCTGCGCCAGGCGTATGCCGACCCTTCCTTCAAGACGCCCAAAGCTCTTGACATTCATTGGTGTTGTGGGTGTGGAGGTCGTGGTACACGCAGTACCGGCTGCCCTTGGAGCCCTCGGGCTGATCTCTGCCTCGCTTGGTGTCTGGTTCGGCCGCGAGCACGTCAGCCCCCTTGCGCTTTACGTCCTTGGCCTTGGACTTCTTCTCTTCAGGATCCACGGCAGGCAGCTCGAGGAGGGAGAGGCGCCCCTCCTCAGCCCTGGCGCACTTGGTCGCCAAGTTGAACAGCTCCAGGGAGGTGCACAGATCTTCATGCATCGCCAGCTCCTCCTTCATCTTGACGTCGCGCACGCTGTCGGAGAAGGCAGAGATGATGGCCTCCTCTGTTACCCTGAGGATCTTGAGGTGCACATTGTTGAAGCGTTGGATGTACTTTTGCAGGGTTTCCCCTGGCTGCTGCTTGATCCGGCGCATGTCGCTCACGGTGGGTGGCCGGTCGCGAGTGCCTTAGAAGTTGGCGATGAAGCCGGTGCGCATCTCGGCCCAGGAAGAGATCGTGCCTGGGGCCAGATTGAGGAGCCAGGTGCGGTTCCGTCCTTGAGCGCCATGGGAAACCAGTTCGCCATGACCTTTTCATCCCCGTTGGCAGCCTCGATGCCCAGCTCGTAGAGCTGGAGGAACTCCGTGGGGTCAGCCGTGCCGTCGTAGCGTGGAGGCAGGTCTGGCTTGAACTTGGCGGGCCACGCGACGCTGCGCAGCTCGGTGGTGAAGGCGCGGCAGCCCGCCGTGGCCGCGGGGGGCCTCGGACGGCAGAGAGCTTGGTCTTGCAGGCCTCCCTACGCCGCAGCTGGGGGCAGCGCAGGGTCTTGACGTGCCGGAGCGGGGAGCGCTCGGGCAGCTTCTTGCGGGCGAGGAACCTCTTGGCAGCTCTTCTCTTGCCGCGCCGGCGCTGGCGGAGCGGGTTCCGCCAGGCCGAGCGCCTTGGTGCCGTGGCGCCTTCTTGAGGGGAGGCGGCCGAGGCGCCCGGAGTTTCATCGCCCGCTGGGCGGTGCGGTGCAGCGAGACGGACGGCGCGGGGTCGCCTCCTGCAGTGCGGACGAGCTCGGCGACGCGGTCGAGCCATTCTTCGTAGACGTCGTCGACGGGGCGGTAGCGCAGGAGCTCGTTGGCCGCGATGAGTGCAGCTCGGGCCTCCATGGCCGCGCGGGGCGCGCGCGACGAAGAACCAGCGGGGGTGAGCGAAGGCGTGGCGGTGCGGCCGTCCCGCCTCATGGACGGGTGCTGGGACGACGCTTGCTGCTCGTTTCGCCGCCTGTGGGCGGCGTTAATGACAGCAGGTGACGGGAACGACGAGGACGCCCGCCGACGGGGGCCGTCGGGCGACATGGGAGGAGGCGAAGGGCGCTTTCGGCGCGGGCCCGACGACCATCGACATGGTTGCGGTGGTCGGGAAGAACGAGGCGACGAAAGGCAGATTCTGGCGCACTTACCGGGCGCGCCAAATGTCGGATTTCGGGTTGCGCACCTTAAGGTTCGAACTCGGGTGCGCGGAGATCCAACCCTCCACCGTCTCGTACCTCGCCGAATCGCAGGGACCTAAAATACTAAAAAGAACAGCACAAGAGACGCAAGATTTATACTGGTTCAGGCCACCATCATGGTGTAATATCCTACTCCAGTGTGCGGTGTGTGGATTGCCTCTTGACCGATGAGGAATAAGATAGGAAGAACAGCCTCATGAGGGTCATTCTTGGTGGGAGCAATGAACTGCCGAGTGGTGTCCCGTCGCTCTAGCTTGAGGATCGGGTCTCTATCTCTCTCTCTCTCGATTCGAATGGCGGATCCTCCGTCCCTCCTATGGTGGCTAGCTCTACTTATATAGACGAAGGCCCCGGCCTCTTCCCAAATATTGAGCGGAAGGGCGCCAACAATTGGCCATTTTGAAGGCGTAACAGCGGGTACACTTATCCGACTAAAGTTGGTCCTCGCCGCCAAAGGCTCGTGATGACGCCGCTTGGGCTCCACGATGATCGCATTCCAGCCGTTGGGGCTGGTCTTGGTCTCGTTGCAATCAAATGGATGCCTTTGCTTGATGCTCTTGCTCGCGCTTGCTCCCTTTGCACCAAAGAGGAAAGGAGGACGCCGCGCTGGCTGCGCCTGACCGGGCGCCCTTGGTCGTCATGGCTTACGCCATGGGCACCTGGCGAGGTACCCTGCCTTGAACTCTCCGCCTCCTCATGAGCTGCCACCGACGAGGCCGTGCTCGAGAAGCTCCTTGTCGTCCGCCTCATGAGGCTTGGCCCCTCGCGAGGGTCTTGAGTTTGCGTTGATGAAGATGGGCTGTCTTGGGCCTCCTTTGAGCCACGCCGCAGGCCGCAGGCAGGCAAGTCTGGGGACCCCCGTTCCCAGAACGCCGACAACTTGTTACCAGGCACCGGACCAATATCAAAGTGACCATTCCGGATGCCCGCAAATGATCTGGAGGAAATTAAGAAGCAGATTAAGGATTAATTGGAGAAAGGTTACATTCGACCAAGTTCGTCACCGTGGGGATCCCCCGTGCTCTTGGTTGAGAAGAAGGATGGATCCTTGAGAATGGTTGTTGATTATCGTGCATTGAATGGTGGTTGATAAGAAGGATGGCCTCACCCCTCTTAACCACCTGCCGGAGTAGCCAACATGCCCGAAGGCTATGTGTTGGTTCGGTATTCAGCGTCGTGTGTATCTGACAGGGTTTGTCGAGCAGGTCGTCAAGGATAGTTCTGTGTCCCGTGAAGGGCTTGATGTTTTTATCCATGAGATCATGATCGGGTGCCCGTAAGCGTGCATCCTTTTTGTCTGTCCGGTGGGCTGCTTAAAGGTAGGAGGTTCCCACCGGGCTGTCTGGGCTTTCCAGGCGCTTTCCATTGCACAGTACTTCTGTATGATGTGTGCCCAATCTGCAAAGTGTAGTATGCGTCGGTGGTTGAGGGCGTTGAGGATTCCCTCATCCATACAGTTGCGACAAAATACTGAAACCGCATCGTCGTCGCAGCAATCTTTAATCTTGTTTTTAACATGGAGGTATCGGGCCCAGAAGTGATGGACTGTTTCCTCAGGTTACTTTCGTACATACATTAGGTCGCATACGTTTGGACGATCTGAATTGCTTGTGGTAGGTGGACGTGCTAAAATCCGAACCCTGACCCACTATTGCATCCGGAGTTTGAAGAATTTCTGAGGTCACCAGCCCAGGATCCGGATAGTCCTGATGTCTTTTGGGCTCAATGCCCAGTTCTATGTTCGAAAGACACGAGGTCTCTCCCCGAAGATGGGTATCCGGCTCTGTCGGTGTACAAAACTAGGTGCACATTTTTGTACCCCCTTACCTGTGCACGGGCAGTCAGAGCCGCGCCCGCGACCACACCAAGCAGAGCGAGGGAGGTGAGCCAACGTAGGACCGAAGCCCAAGATGGCCAGAACAACGCCAAGGCCAAGGCCACAAAGAGCAAAGGGATGAAGTTGGTTCCCAAGGCAGGAGACCCTTGCCGGAGGCAGCTTCGGCAGCCTCGTCAAGACCCTTGCCGCGGGAGCTCTCCCCACACCAACGGAGTGAGCCACTCTTGAGCCCACGATCCCCAATGCCATCATCCACGTCGAGCCAGGGCTCGGGAAGGCACCTCCAAGGTGGCATGCAGATCTTTGTGAAGACATATCCAAGAATAGACGAGGATTAGAAGACGACGACCCCCGGCAAGACCCTTGCCGGGGACAACGGCGTACCACGGCAAGACCCTTGCCGGGGACGACGGCGTGCCACGACAAGACCCTTGTCGGGCCACCCGGCAAGGCCATTACCACCACTAGGCCCGCCGGCGACCAAGTTTCCATCGCCGTTCGCATACAGCTGCCAGCCCAACCAGCTGGGTAGGCACCTACATGGCGACATGCAGCTCCCAGGCCAACCCATCAAGAGCCTGCGTGGCGGAATGCAGATCCTCGCGATGACTCCACCACCACGCCACCTCAGCTGCCGGCCTACCTACATCACGCCGCACGCATCACTGGCCAGGGCGCGTGTCGAAGCAAGGAAGAGCGGCGACAGACGGGACAGGCCTCGCCCCCGTCCCTGATAAAGCAAAGGGACACCTGTGCAATGCATTAAAGCAAAGGGACACCTGCCTACATCGCGCCGCACACATCACTGGCCAGGGCGCGTGTCGAAGCAAGGAAGAGCGGCGACAGACGGGACGGGCCTCGCCCCCGGAATGGGCCTCTGTTGGGTTGTGCCACGTGTCGACGTATCATTGGCGCATTCTGTCCAATGAGTGGATGACATTTGTCCCAACGGTGAGCCGACACGTGTTTCCTCCAGCCAATGATAATTTTACATGTGGAAAATCCCCATTGGTCCGGGCTATTAACGGGTTATCAGATACAAACAATTACCCGATAGCTTAACGGCGACCAGTTACTGTGGATTCCACGTGTCGGTCACCCTTGACAAAAGCTCTTATATGGCGCGCGATTTATCGTCATGGAAGTGGACACTTCCGTGATGATAATTTTGGTAATGTCATGGAACACTTCTACGACAGCACAGGTATGACTCTCTTGATTCTGTCATGAAATTGTCATGGATGTACATGCATGACAAAAAATGTGACCTAGTGTGACAAACATGTATCATCACGGAAGTGTATTTTTTTGTAGTGCCCTCACCTTCCGCACCCGCGAGAACTACTGCACCAAGCTCATCTACTTCGACATCGCCTGCATCGGCCTCCCGTACAACGCCATCCTCGGGTACCCGGCCCTGGCCAAGTTCATGGCAGCAACTCACCCCGCCTACAACCTCATGAAGATGCCGGGAAGCAGCGGCGTCCTCACCATGGAAGGGGACACCAAGGACGCGCTATTGGCCCTCAAACTCACCTTCAAAGCCGCGGCGGCCAAGCGAAGAAGGAGCCCGGAGGCGCCGGGGGCTGCACTAGTGAAGAAGAAGCAGTTGTTCTCTCGGGATCGTGCCGAGACAACGCAGGTGCCGGTTGATGAAGAAGGGGCATCAGGCGCCACCTTCGTCGTAGGCGCCGGCCTTCCTCTAGAACAAGAAGAGGCGCTGGTCAGCTTCTTATGCACGAACAAGGATGTGTTCACGTGGGAGCCCAAGGACTTTGTTGGAATCCTGAGGGGAATGATCGAGCATCACTTGAGGGTGTGCCCTGACATGCGCCCGATGAAGCAGAATGCATGGCGGCAGTCCACACAGAAGAAGTCGTTCATCGTCCAAGAGACCCGCAAGCTGCAAGAGGCTGGTGTCATTCGGGAGGTGCGGTACCCAGAACGGCTGGCAAACCATGTTATTGTCCCCAAGAAAGGCGGGAAGGAGTGCATGTGCGTCGATTTTACCAACCTCAACAAGGCTTGCACACATCAATCAGATCGTCGACTCCACCACCGAGGGCGACATGTTGTCTTTTCTGGACGCCTTCTCGGGCTATCACCAAATCAAGATGGCGGTGCATGATGTTGAGAAGACATCTTTCCTGACTCTGTACGGGCTGTATTGCTACACCTGCATACCGTTTGGGTTGCGTAATGCCGAAGCAACTTTCCAGCGGCTGATGCACATCGCTCTGGGACAGCAGCTTGGGAGGAACGCCGAGGCCTATGTTGATGACATAGTGTTGAAGTCTCGGGAGGCTAGGACCTTTATTGAGGACCTAGAGGAAACATTTGCCAGCCTGTGCAAGGTGGATCTGCGACTTAATCAAAAGAAATATGTGTTTGGAGTCCCCTCCGGCAAGCTGCTGGGCTTTCTGGTGTCGCATAGGGGGATCGAGGCCAACCAAGAGAAGGTCAAGGCCGTAGAAAGGATGAGCTCGCCGCGAACCCTCAAGGAGATGCAGAAGCTGCTGGGCTATGTTACCTCGCTGGGGCGCTTCATCTCCAAGCTGGGAGAGCGCACCCTCCCGTTCTTCAAGTTGATGAAAAAGAAAGGACTGTTCGAGTGGACTCCGGATGCTGACGCTGAATTCCAAGACCTCAAGAGGTACCTCACTAGCCCGTCGGTGATGGTAGCACCACGACCCATTGAGCCCTTGATGCACTACCTGGCTGCCACGCCTGATTCTGCCAGCACAGCGCGGTGGCGGTCCGGGAGGAGCACCTGGCCAAGGGCTCGCAGAGCAGCACTTTGCACCTGGTCGTGACGCCGCGACCTCAGGATGGCGCTCCTGAGGCCTCGGCTACCCCAATAGACGGCCATGTTCCTCAGGATGGCGCTCCTTAGGCCTTAGCTCCCCCGACGAATGGCCAAGCTCCTGAGGTCCCCCGACTTCAGGAGGTACGAGACCCCGCCGACACTTCCGCCCTTGTTGAGCACTCGGTGTACTTCATCAGCACGGTGCTACGCGATGCGCATGCATGCTATCCCATGCCGCAAAAGCACTTTCTCGTGCTCCTCGTCGCCTCCCACAAGCTGCGCCACTACTTCCAGGGCCACCCCATCAAGGTTGTCTTAGCTTACCCGCTGGAGAGGGTGTGTCAGTGTCAAAACTGGCCGATCTCGGGTAGGAGGTCCCGAACTGTGCGTCTGAGTATCAAAGGTAACAGGAGACAAGGGGGACACGATGTTTACCCAGGTTTGGGCCCTCTTAATGGAGGTAAAACCCTACTTCCTTCTTGATTTACTTTGATGAGTATAGAGGTTACAAGAGTTGATCTACCTCGAGATCGTAATGTCTAAACCCTAGTTGTCTAGCCTATGTGAATTCTGACAGCCTCAATGGACTATACCCACCGGTTTATATAGACAACGGAGGGGGCTAGGGTTGTACATAGTCAGTTTACAGAGGAAGGAAACTACACATCCAGACGGTAATCTTGCCATCCACGCAAAGAGGAGTCCCATCCGGACACGGGGAAAGGTCTTCTACCTTGTATCCAGATGCTATAATGCAATATTTGGGACGCCGAAGTATACTCTGAAAGTGTTCGGAAATTATTATTTTTTTGGAAAATATATGTGGCCGAGAAGAGCCCCTAGCATTTTAAGTCATGCCGAAGTGTATATGCCAACCTGACGTGAAGAGGGAATACAGATTATGAAATAAACCAATGCCGAAAAGGGTTGGTAAAAAATTGTTTCCATTATAGTCTGATTGATACGTTAAAACATGCTCTTACAAATAATGCCGTGAGCATCAAGGCTATATTACATGCCGAGAATTTGTAAACAAGGGGAAGCTGTATACAGGACCTAAAAGAGAAAAGGTGGTATTGAAGATCCTTTGGACACCCTACCGCACGTCTGTGCCGCTTTTCGCCTTGTTGGAGGACCCTTTTAGAGGATCGACGATCGTGTATATAAAAGGGGCCTGGGAAAGGGCCCTTGCACCACCGTGAAGTGATTTAGGTTTTAAGGAACCTGAAATATGAGAGAAAAGAAGAAGGAAAAGAAGAAAAAGATTAAGGTCCGAATAGGGCCGAGCTGCATTATGGACCTCGTCCTCAGTGTGCCTCCGTCACCGCCCAAGGTATTTTGAGTGCGTAGTTATGCACGCTCGGTACATATGCCACGATTAGATGGGGCGACTAACGGAGGCATAATTGCTAGTCCAGCTCTGTATGGACTGAGCCATCATTCTGCAGGGTAGACCGGACTCGTTTGACAGTGTCCGGGGGCTTGATGGCTGATGAAGTGTTCGGCTTGATAAGCCCGCTCTGTACCTCGGCTGCAAGGGCCGCAGTGTGCTCCTCAGTATGGAGGGAGCGCTCCATGTTTCCATTGATTGTGATAACGCCATGCGGCCCAGGAATTTTGCACTTTAAGTAAGCATAATGCAGGACCGCATTGAAGCGGGCGAAGGCGGTACGTCCGAGCAGTGCATGATAACCACTGCGGAAGGGGACGATGTCGAAGAACGAGTCTTCGCTTCAGAAGTTGTCCGGTGAACCGAAGACTACTTGCAATGTTATGAGCCCGTGCAGTGGGCCTCGACGCCGGGTATCACTCCTTTAAAGGTGGTGTTACTAGGCTTGATTCTTGATGGGTCAATACCCATTTTATGCACGGTGTCTGGATAGGTCAAGTTAAGACTGCTGCTGCCGTCCATAAGGACTCGAGTGAGATAGTATCCGTCAATGATTGGATCGAGGACCAGAGCTGCTAAACCTCCAAGACGGATACTGGTCGGGTGGTCCCTGCGATCCAAGGTGATCGGACAAGTTGACCACGGGTTGAAATTAGGGGCGACAGGCTCTACGGCGTAGACGTCCCTTAGCGTGCATTTGCGCTCCCTTATGGGGATATGTGTGACATAGATCATTTTCACTGTTATCACCTCAGGGGGGAATTTCTTTTGTCCCCTTGTGTTCAGTGGGCGAGGCTCTTCATCGTCCTCGCTTGGCGGCCCTTTCCCCTTGTGTTCGGTACTTAACTTATCGGCCTGTAACAATTTCTGTTGGAATGATTGGCAGGCTTGTCAGGGGTGCCATGAATCTGGCAAGGCCGATCGAGTATTTTTTCCAAACTGGATGGACCATCTTTATTTCATTTGAATGGCTTCTTCCGCTGACCGGATTTAGAGGCACAGAATCCGG
Organism: Aegilops bicornis; assembly: GCA_021605145.1. Taxonomy (NCBI): domain Eukaryota; kingdom Viridiplantae; phylum Streptophyta; class Magnoliopsida; order Poales; family Poaceae; genus Aegilops; species Aegilops bicornis. The sequence continues at coordinate 302,352,772 of CM038671.1, read as the reverse complement.
CGTTAACTGTCATGTCTTAAGTTTCTTCATTGTTGTTGCGATGCTTATGTTTGTTGCGTCGTGGCCTGCCGTAGCCGTCCCTGGGTTCGGAGGTGCCAGGGTCACTGGTACTGTTGCTTCTACGAGCCCACCAGCTATCTTCTCCCGCACAAAAGTAGGTTATGAGTGCGGTAAGAGATGCCATATACTTTGGCTTTTCCTGTCCGAGGTGTCGGGCGAGCCAATCGTCGTGAATGCTATGTTTAAAGGCTGCGAGGGCTTCGGCGTCTGGAAAGTCGACTGTTTGCTATATTTCTCAAGAGAAGCCACTAGTGAAACCTATGGCCCCCCGGGTCTTCTTTCTCATATATTTGCTTGCGATCTATTTTTCCTTTGCATTTTTATTCAGATCTATTAAACCAAAAATACAAAAATTCTTTGCTGCAATTTATTTTATTTTTGATCTATTATTTCAATCTACTACAAATTTCTGGCATCGTTACCTGAAAGGGATTGACAACCCCTTTAACACGTCGGATTGCGAGGTGTTGTTATTTGTGTGCATGTGTTGTTTATGTTGTGTTGCTTGGTTCTCCTACTGGTTCGATAACCTTGGTTTCTTCACTAAGGGAAATACCTACCGTCACTGTGCTTCATCATCCCTTCCTCTTTGGGAAAATACTGACGTAGTCCTAGCAGATAGGAGCTTTTCGGGTGCTATAGTCAGAGAGCAATCACTCTCCAGGTTGTTGGACTATATGACTAAGGTCATCAGCATCCGAAGGCCGGACATAGGTACCTTGGAAGTTGTCTCAAGGCATCCTCCAAATCTTTCCAGCTATCGATGGAGTTCTTTGGGAATCTGTTTAACCAGTGTCGTGCTGATCCTTTCAGCTTTAAGAGGAGGTATTTGATGGCATGGAGATCGTCACCGCGATCCATGTGAATATGGGGAAGAAAATACTCAATCCATACCGCGGGATCTGTCGTTCCGTTGTATGATTCAATGTTTACGGGTTTAAACCCTCTTGGAAACTCGTGCTGCATTACATCATCGGTAAAGCATAAGGGGTGTGCGGCGCCTCTGTATCGAGCAACGTCACGACGGAGTTCGGATGACATCCATGTTCGGTTTTTCAACCTAGGTGAGGTTATGCCTATTGCGCCAGGCATGATGGCCATCTTCTCACGTTGGGGCACACCCCCTTGATCGGTAGATTGATCTAGCCTGGCCGGCTCTATTGTCCAGGTCCTGGCGTAAGTCGTGGGTGTATCCTGGAGCCACTACCTCTTTGCCTCTACGGCGAGGTGGTGCGGGTTGGTGTTCGGCGTAAGCAGCCACTTTACCTGGCCCACGTGGTGGTCGGTATGGTTCATCGGCCTCGTCGTTGAATTTTGGTAGTACCCAATGGTTTGGGTAACTCTTTGTTGGGCGCTCGAGGCCATATTTCTCGGTGGCTAGGACCTGGGTCCATCTGTCATTGAGCGTATCCTGCACGGCCTGAAGCTTTTGTTGTTTCTTTTTTAGGCTCCTTTTGCAGTTGCGATTAGCTGTCGCTTGAAGTGTTCTTTCTCGAGGGATTCTTCTAGAACGTTGAAATCTTCGTTGCCGAGGCTGACATCATCCTTGGAGATCGGTAGATAGTTACTATCCTCCGAATCCTCATTCCCGACCAGCTCGTCGGGGTTACCTTGTCCGTCTTCCCAATCATCCTGCTCTATGGCGGGCTCGATGGGGTGGTCAGAGTCTTCGGCATTCTCCGGAGTGTCATTTTCTCCGGTCCCGGTGTTACTTTCCTTTCCGCGATGCAAGTTTGAGCGGCACCGCTGACGTCGATGTTTTGGTGGTCCCTCGACAGGCTTGTCCTCAATTGTGTCCTTGTTGTCGTCGTCGTCCGTTTTAGGTGTATCCACTATATACACATCGTATGTGGAGGTGGCCATCCAACGCCCGGTGATGGGCGGATTTCGGACTGGTTCGTCTCCGGCATCGTTATCCATACCGTCGATGTCTTCGGAGGCGTAGTCTATCATGTCGGTCAAGTCCTCGACAGTGGCTATTAAGTGGGTGGTGGGTGGGACGCAAAATTCCCCGCACTCAGACCCTAGTTTGGGCTGGGTGTAATTCAGAGGTGATACCTCCGTGATGGCGAGAGACCGCATTAAGTCTAAGGCCTCGCTTAGGAGTGAAGGCTGGACAGGGAACCGAGGACCTGCGAGCTAGGCATGGCAGATTCTACCAGGCTGTGTCAGGGAGTCCTAGATTAGGGGGTCTTTGGACAGACGGACTATATCCTTTGGCCGGACTGTTGGACTATGAAGATACAAGATTGAAGATTTCGTACCATGTCCGGATGGGACTTTTCTTGGCGTGGAAGGCAAGCTTGGCAATACAAATATGTAGATCTCCTCCCTTGTAACCGACTCTTTGTAACCTAGCCCCCTCCAGTGTCTATATAAATCGGAGGGCTTAGTCCGTAGGACAACAACAATCATACCATAGGCTATCTTCTAGGTTTTAGCCTCTACGATCTCGTGGTAGATCAACTCTTGTAATACTCATATCATCAAGATCAATCAAGCAGGAAGTAGGGTATTACCTCCATCGAGAGAGCCCGAACCTGGGTAAACATCGTGTCCCCCGCCTCCTGTTAACATCCGCCTTAGACGCACAGTTCGGGACCCCCTACCCGAGATCCGTCGGTTTTGACACCGGCATTGGTACTTTCATTGGGGGTTCCACTGTGCCGTCACCGTAAGGCTTGATGGCTCCTTTGATCATCGGCAACAATGTGACCCAGGATGAGGTTTTCCTCCCCGGACAGATCTTCGTATTCGGCGGCTTCGTACCGCGGGCCAACTCGCTTGGCCACCTAGAGTAGATCGAGAGCTACGACCCTGGCCATCAGGTCAGGTTTGGAAACTTGAATTATACTGCCGACATCCGCGGAGACTTGATCTTTGACGGATTCGAGCCCATGTTAGGCGCGCCGCACAATCACGACGAGCATGACATAGCTCTGCCGTCGGACACTGTTCAGGAGAAAGCACCTACAACTACTCCTGCCCTCAATCCGGAACAAATAGCGCCATCTGAGGACGGGTGGATAGACCCCGCCAAGGAGGCTGCACTCTCGGTGGCGATAGAGCCGAATACTGACTTCACCTCCTATAAGACCTGTTTCGCTGGATCCTCGGATTCATCCCCGGCCACAGACCTCGAACCGCCTACGTCCATGCCTATCGACTCTGATTGGGCTCCGATCATGGAGTTTACCTCCGCGGATATCTTTCAGCACTCGCCTTTTGACGATGTGCTAAATTCGTTAAGGTCTCTCTCGTCGGGAGAACCTTGCCCAAACTATGTCCGGCTAGAATGGGATGCGGACAATGAAGAAATTCGCTCCCCACCCACCACCCACTTAGTAGCCACTGTCGACGATTTAACCGACATGCTCGATTTCGACTCCGAAGACAACGACGGTATGGACGACGATGCAGGAGAGGAACAAGAACCATCACCCACAGGGCGCTGGACAGCCACATCATCACATGACATATACATGGTGGATACACCCAAAGAAGACAATGATGAGGAATGGAAGTGTCACAACCCTAGAAATCTTCTTATAATTAGTGGCATTGCATCCATGCATCATTTTCAATTTCAATTAATCTTGAAATGGGGATGCTTAAACCCTAGCACCAAATGAATTCAACTAGGGTCAAAATAAAATCTTTTTCATTGAACTCAAAATGCCCTCTAAAAATGTTCTACATTTCTGGATGGAGGTGGAAGCATCTACCAAAAACGGTTTCCATTTTTGCAGGACATATTTGGGCTTTGAATTAATTCAAACATTTTTGAATTGGAGCTATTTAAATGCTATATATATATATATATTAGGTGCTCCAAAAATGTTGGAAGTTGTTATGGGTCACTGGAATAATCCAGATAGAACCCCTAATTATTTCCAGGATTTTATAAAATGGTTTAGTATTTTACTAAATCAAAACAAAACAGAATAAATAGAAAACAGAAAGAGAGAGAGAAAGGGAACTAACGTGGCACCCACCTGGCCTGGCCAAGCACGGCCCAGCCCAGCTGGCCGTTGCCATTCATCTCCCTCCTCTCGCCAGAAGGACGAGAGTCGTGTGCTCGACACGCGCGTCCACGCGCCCGAGCCACCTCCTGCTTCCCGCCGCTGCCCCGACACGTCTGGATGACGCCACACACCCCCCTGACCTCTCTCTCCCTCACATGTGGCCTCTCCCCTCCCCTGGACCTATTCCTTTCACCCACCCGAACGGGTCCGTCTCCACCGCACGCCATAGCCATGGACACCGGCCACCCCAGGCCTCGCCGACGCGCCCAGAAGCACCGCCACTTCTTCCTCGACCCCCTCACCGAGCCATGCGACTGGAAGAGCCCCGAAGCGCCGCCCCCGATGTTTTCCCCCTCCTCGGCCGCCGGAGATCGGCCTCACCGCCCCGCTCAACTCCGGACTTCCCCGAGCCCGCTTTGATGCCCGCCGCAACCGCCGTGAGCTGCTGCTCCTTCTCCCCCTCTCCGTTTTCTCGTTCGCACGCCGCAATTGCCGCTTCGTCGACGACCGAAACCCGCTGCCGGCCATACTCACCGCCGACGATGCTCCGGTGACCATTTGGTCCCGGGTGCGTGTCCATCATGTTTGCCGCCCCGCGCTGAGCGTCGCTAGTGCCTCCCCTTGCCCGCTTGCACCCTGCAGCCCTGCTCCCGCACACCTCCCAGCTCCGGCCACCGCCCGGTTCGTCGCCGCTGCCCTTACAGGCTGCCCCAACGCACACTACAGCCACCAGTAGATGCGCCGCACCGCGGGCTTTCGAACGCCAGCCAAGGTCCACCGGGACGCCGAGTTGGCGGACAGCATCACCATCAAGGCTCGGTTACCGCCGGAGTTAATCCGGTGACGTGTCAGATTAGATTAGTACTTATTATGTTATTAGTCTAACCCTATGACAATGACAGCTGGCCCCACGCCCTAACTAACCGGGTTTTATTTGCGTTTATATTAAATTAACCCCCAACCGGGCCCCACCTACCGGGCTTGACCGCCACGCCACACGCCGATCAATTCCCACGCCAAGGTTTGACCCGACCGACGTGGTCTGCCGACTGTGCCCCACCTGTCATTGACACGGTCAATAGCATTTCAGGTCACCCACTGCTGGACCCCATCGTCGGTTTGACCTAGACCGCTGTTGTTGACTTGCTTAGGTCAGCATGACGCAATAACTCTTTTTCTGGATTTATTCTTATTCAGGAAATTCCATAAAATAGCTAAAACTTCTAAAATTCATAGAAATTAATCTGTAACTCCAAATGAAATAATTTATATATGAAAAATGATCAGAAAAATCCAATCTATCCATCTGTAAAATTTTCATGCATGTTTGAACAACTTAAAGTTGCTGCTTAGGACAATTCAATTGAATGGCATTTGAATATTAACATATGGATTTGAATTTGAACCTAGGGTTCAAGCCAACTTCATTTAATATGGTTGCTAGTTGCATTAGGTCAATCAACAACATATTGCCATGTAACTTTCATGCATCATATTGTTGCATTGCATTGATTGTGTTCTTTCTTGTTTGCCGGTATTTGTCCCCTCTCAGTAGACGTTGTTCTGACACTGTGATCGTTGACACTGATAAAGACCCAATGCTATCTTCAGAAGTGACAGGCAAGCAAAACCCCCTTGTTCATTCCGATACAATCCCACTCTCTCGCTCCTGCTCTGTTTCTCATTGAAGCCGTCCTCAGGAACTGAGTTCTGTGTTTGTGATCCATGAAACAACAACTACCATGCATTGGGCCCTGAAATATGACCCCGCTCGACTTCTTATTCACCCTTGTCCTCTGTCTAGGAGTTGCAAGTAGTTTCTGGTGTTTGTAGTATCTTTGGAGGCCGTCTTGTGTTGGCCGGAGGGGTGGGCTGTGATGCGGTAGGCACATGGCCGGGTATGCCAGGCGCCCGTTTGGTGTCGCGGAACCCTGTCCACAACGTTCGGGGCCGTATGTGGAAACCTCGGCCGGACTCCCTGCAGACTAGAGACTTGAGTGTTTAGGTAGGTCGTGGCCTACACCCACGTCGGCTTTCGCTTGAAGTTTGCCGAGCACATGTCGTGTGCAGACGCTAAGTGGTGGAAACATGTATGAAGAATTACACCCCTGCAAGGTTAGCATCATCTATTCGAATAGCCGTGTCCGCGGTAAAGGACTTCTGGGTTGCCTATAACAGTTCATAGACAATAAAAGTGGATACTCTAAAACTCGCAAGATAAGCGTGAGTGCTATGGATGGCCTTGTCATAGAGAGACGGGAGCGGATCCATAGTGGTGTATTGATATGGTGAATATGTGGACTCGTGTGCACCACCTCAAGAGAGCTTCTTGCAGTCGTAGTTTAGGATAGCCACCGAGTCAAAGCTGGCTTGCTGCTGTTAAACTCCACCACCCCCTTTGTTGATACTTATGCATATGTAGCTAGCTCTGATGTAAGTCTTGTTGGGTACATTTGTACTCACGTTTGCTTAATTTATGTTTTTGCAGAGAGACCTCAGTCTCGATAGTAGTTCCGCGTGGACTTCGGCATTTATCTTGTTACCTCAGCTACGATCTTGTGCCCTCGACAAGGTCTTGTATATAGTCAGGCTTCTCAGCCTTCTTCAGTTGTAGTTGTCTGTACTCAGACAAGTTAAGCTTCCGCTTGTGCTTGTTGTTTGAATGACTTGAGTGCTGGGTCATGAGACCCATGTTTGTAATATCTCGCTCCTCGGAGCCTAATGAATAAATACTTTGAGTCGTAGAGTATTGTTGTGATGCCATGTTGTATTTGCACATATCAAGCATATTGTGTGTATGATTGAAATGCTTGGTATGTGTGGGATCCAACAACCTAGTTGTTTTTCCTTGGTAGCCTCTCTTGTGGGGAAATGTAGTCTTGTGCTTCCATGAGCCATAGTAGTCCGCTACAGCCCGGTTCACCGAAGTCCTGCTAGCCCAGCACTACTGCTCCGAAACACTTGAATGGCCGGCATGTGATGCGCGACCGGTTCGTCGCCAACTTCCAGGGCACTCGCGACTGCCCTTCGGCCGCGGGTGACTTGTGCCACATCAAGCAGCAGCCAGGACAGACCCTCCAGAAGTACATCCAGCGCTTCAACATTGTTCGCCTCAAGATCCCCAAGGTGACGGACGAGGCCATCATCTCTGCATTTTCCGATGGCCTCCGTGACGTCAAGATGAAGGAGGAGCTTGCCATCCACGAGGAGCTATGCACATCCCTCGAGCTATTCAACCTCGCGACCAAGTGCACAAGGGCTGAGGAAGGGCGCCTTTCCCTCCTTGAGCTCCCAGCTACCGACCTGGAGGAGAAGAAGGCCAAGGCCAAGGACGTGAAGTGCAAGGGAGCGGCTGTGCTCGCAGCGGAGCCGGACACGAAACTTGGCCGGGACCAACCCGAGTCATCCAAGAGCAGACGAACATTTTGCGCCTTCCACAACATTCATAGCCACAACACCAACGACTATCAAGAGCTGCGGGCCATTCGAGATGGACGCCTTGGTTGACACCCCGAGCACAACGACCGGGGCTACGGCCGAGGAGTAGGACGCAACGGAGGACGCTGGGACGACCGTGGCCCTCGCCAGGAGTAGCGTGACCGGCCTCGTGAGGACCGTTGGCAAGATCAGCCTCGCGAGGGCGCCTGAAGGGATTAGCCTCGTGAGGACCGCCCCCAGGGCAACGCCGGTCTTCCACCGCTGTCTCCACTGCCAAGAAGGAACGACGACCACCATCAGGATGACGGGGCTGGAGGCTTCCAGGAGCTGCATGCTATCGCATGAATCTTGGGCGGAGCTCAAGCCCGAGCCTCGCAGCGTATCTTCAAGCAGTTTGCTCGGGAGGTGAATGCAGTCCTCCACAAGCTTGAGGCCCCGCGCCCGCTCAGGTGGTCCAAGTGTGCCATCACTTTCAGTTCAGCAGATCAGCTCAAGTGCGCGGATACCGCTGGCGCCCTCCCAATGCTTTGCTCTCCTGTCATCAGCAACGTACAAATCACCAAGACCCTCATCGAAGGCGGCGCAGGGCTCAACGTCCTCTACTTCAGCCTACCAAACCATTCTCAGGAGTGACCGATGGTTCCACCACGCCGATAGGGCAGGTCCGCCTCCCTGTCACTTTTGGACAGCGTGACAACTACCGCACCGAGCTCATCAACTTCGACGTTGCCCACATCCGCCTGCCATACAACGCCATCCTCGGGTACCCAGCTCTGGCTCAGTTCATGGCGGCGACCCATCCGGCCTACAACCTCATGAAGATGCCTGGGAGCAAGGACGTCCTCACCATTGCGGGAGACACTAAGGACGCTCTGACAGTACTCAAGCTTACCCTCAAGACCACCGCGGCGGTGCAACCGGCTGACGCGGGCACCTCTGAGGATAAAAAAGCCCCACCAACCTAGAAGAAGCAGTTGTTCACTCAAGATCGGGCGGAAACCAAGCAGGTGCCAGTCAAGGAAGATGGGTCCTCTGGGGCCACCTTCACCTTAGGCGCCAACCTCGACTCCGATCAAGAAGAGACGTTAGTGAAGTTCTTGCGCGCGAACAAGGAAGTATGCACCTGGGAGCCTGATCAGCTGGTAGGGGTCCCGAGAGGGGTGATTGAGCATCACCTGAAGGTGTGCCCCAATGTACGCCTCCAGCTTCCAGCGGCTGATGTACATCGCCCTGAGCCGGCAGCTCGGAAGGAACGCTGAAGCTTATGTCGACGACATTGTGGTGAAGTCTCAGGAGCAGAGGACTTTAATTAGGACCTGGAGGAGACCTTCGAAAGCCTGCGCCGGGTGGAATTATGGCTCAACCCAGAGAAATGCGTGTTTGGCGTCCCTTCCGGCAAGCTGCTAGGTTTCCTCGTGTCCCACAGAGGGATCGAGGCGAACCCAGAAAAGGTCAAGGCAATCGAAGACATGAGTCCACCACAGACCCTCAAGGAGATGTAGAAGCTTACCGGTCGTGTGACTGCGTTGGGGCGCTTCATCTCCAAGCTAGGAGAGCGTGCCCTACCGTTCTTCAAGCTGATGAAGAAGAAAGGCCCATTCGAGTGGACTCCGGAGGCCGACCAAGCGTTTCAAGACCTCAAGAGATACCTGACTAGCCCGCCAGTGATGGTGGCACCTCGAACTCTCGAGCCCTTGGTGCTCTACCCGTCTGCCACACCCCACTCCGCCAGCGCAGCGCTGGTGGCCCTCAGAGATGAGCGCCAGGTCAAGGGCCCGCCAAGTGGCACCAACAGGCCGGAGGAAGCAGCATGGCACCAAGGCGATGCTCGTGAAGCAATGGTTGCTTCGGCAGGCCGCCAAGCCCCTGAAACCGAAGACCCCAAAGAGACACCTCAACCTTCGGGAGCCGAAGACTCTGACAACTCTCCCGCACTCATCGAGCACCCGGTGTACTTCGTCAGCATGGTGCTACGAGATGCGAGGGCACGATACCCCATCCCTCAAAAGATCCTGCTCGCGCTCCTGGTGGCCTCGTGCAAGCTGCACCACTACTTACAGGGTCACCCCATCAAGGTCGTCTCGTCTTACCCGCTGGAAAGAGTGCTCAGGAGCCCCAATGCTGCCGGACGAGCCGTTGAATGGAACATCGAGCTGCAAGTGTTTGACTTGGAGTTCAGCACGATCATGGTTATTAAGGGGGCTGCACTCACAGATTTTGTGGCAGAATGGCCTGACGCCCCAGAGCTCGAAGCAGGCGAGAACCAATCCCTATCTCTAGGGAGCGAAGCGCCGGATAGCTGGGTCATGTACTTCGACGGCATGTTCTCACGCTAGGGCACGGGAACTGGAGCAGTGCTTATCTCGCCCACACAGGACAAGCTCTACTACGCCGTGCAACTCTGCTTCCAGCAGGGCGAGAAGGTCTCCAACAACATAGCAGAGTACGAGGGCCTGATGATGAAGTTATGTACCTAGGGAAGGGTCATGGACCTATCCAAGATACCCCCCCCCAAGGACATCTCTAAAAGAACCAGAAACATTCGAAGAAGAATCATCGTCCACTCGACCATGAAGCTATGCTTCACTCGACAAATTGAAGACACTTTCGAACACGTGAAGCGATACCTTTCGACTACCGGGAGATCTAAAGCCACTTTGCTCTACAACGATCGGGAATTAAGTCATAGCTTTAATGGTCATTATGTATCTTTATTACTGGCGTTACCAGTAACGCCCCTCTCTTAATGTACATTGAACCCTGTGTAACGGAGGGGAGCTGGGGTCCTGGCGCACTCTATTTAAGCCACTCCCTCCTCTGGGGCAAGGGTTCGCACCCCCTGTAACTCACACGCTTATAATCCAGTCGACCGCCTCCGGACTCCGAGACGTAGGGCTATTACTTCCTCCAAGAAGGGCCTGAACTCGTTAAACTTGCGTGTACAACTCCTCCATAGCTAAGATCTTGCCTCTACATTCCTACCCCCCTATTCTACTGTCAGACTTAGAAACACGACAGTCGGCACCCACCATGGGGCAGGTGTCTTAGAGACTTGTTGGAGAAGTTGTAATTTTTTCCGACCCCTTTCATCATAGCTTCAGGAGGAGTTTTGGCTGAGGGCCGCGAGATCCGTCTCGGCGTGCTCGTGTTTGTCGCCGACGATTCCGCTTGGCTTCAGGAGGCTCCACTCGACGTCGACGCACTCCCCGTCCGCGGGGAAATGCACTTTCGCGCGTGCGTCCGTGGCGTTCTCCTGCGGCAGCCGTCGACCCAGTATCGGTCGGCTCCTGTGGCGTCCTCCCTCCCTGTCACCCGCCGGCGCAAGCGTTCCAGCCGGTCAAGGATTCAGCGGTGGGTGAGGCATGCGGTGGCTCGCCAGTCGGCCACCCCCCAAGTCGCGGTGATCAAGCCCAACGAAACTCTCTATGGCCTATTCGACGGGATCCGCAGAGACTGCACCCGAGTGCGACAGCAGTGATCCCGCGTCGGAAGTCCTGATGGTCGATGGACCTCGCAGTCCTCCCGGCTTTCCCCGCGCCGACGGTGGCAATGGTGGAGGCGATCCGTCGCACGCCCATGAGGAATACCTCCCCAAGCCCCTCTCTTCGCAGCAGAGGGAAGAACTTAGCCGCCGGAACATGGACACACTTCACACTCCTATCGTTGGAGAAATCCCCGAGGCCAGGCCCTTGGAGGACGCGCGCATGGCCAACCTAGCTGAGTACACTCGACTGGAGAACCTCCAGCGCATACTCGACGAGCGTGCGCGTCAGCGGGTTCCAGAATCCTGTCGACGTCAACTCTTTCCACCTCCGACTCAGGTATATCGAACTCTGATTTAGAATCTTACAGCTGCAGCTCGAATAGCAGAGTCGATCCAGCCCTCCCAGTCAGAAGCTGGCAGAGGTCTAATGCAGATCATAGCTTTGCTCCGGGCAACAAGAGAACAGAATACGGCTGTGTCACAGTCACGGAGTAGGATCCATAGAAGGTCCATTATGGTAGATACAGTCTAGTCGGCTCACAACCCAAGATCGCTCCCGAGGCGTGAGGGACGTGGAGACCAACGAGATCAGCACAGAAACCGTGAGCAGTATGATCACCGGCTCGATCATGATGATCGTCGTCGAGTGCCCACACCTCCTCCAAGGAGTGGGTCATACATGCCTCGGCAGCATGATGACAGGCGCCCTCACAGTGTTGGGCGAAGGATTCCAGTCGACCCCAGGGAGCCAGGCTTTGATGCGAGATCTATTCTCGTTCAGGGTTTGGTCGACAGAAACAGAGCTCACCAATAAGGTCATGATGGAGATTCACCAACCAGCAGCTGAGTGCATGTCTCAGGTCCAGAGTGCTTCAGCAGAGCCATCAGGGCCGCAGTGATTCCTCCCAACTTCAGGTTGGCGACTAGAGTAAGTAAGTTCACTGGTGAGTCCAAGCCTGACACTTGGCTTGAGGACTACCGAGTGGCAACTCAGATTGGCGGCGGCAATGATGAAGTGGCCATGAAACACCTTCCTCTGATGTTGGAGGGCTCGGCCAGAGCATGGCTGAATCAGTTAGCACCAAGCAGCATTTACTGTTGGGAGGATCTTGCCCGAGTGTTTGTCAGAACATTTGAGGGAACATGTAAATGTCCAGCAGGGTTGACAGAGCTGCAATCTTGTGTGCAGAAGCCGAATGAAACTTTGAGGGATTATATCCAGAGATGGATCACGTTGCATCACACGGTGGAGAATGTGTCTGATCACCAAGCAGTTTGTGCCTTCAAAGAAGGCGTCAAGTATCGAGAGTTGAATCTGAAGTTCGGTCGGACCGGAGACATGTCTCTGAGTCGAATGATGGAGATTGCCACCAAGTATGCTAATGGTGAAGAGGAGGATCGGCTCCGGAGTGGCAAGCACAAAACAGTCGCCCATGAAACTGGAGGAGGAAACTCCAGTCGGAGCGAAAGCGCCAAAGCCGAGCTGCTCACGGGGAAACCTTAGCCGTGACTCAGAGAAAATCCAAAGGGAAGCCCAAAGGGCCATGGAACCCTAAGAAAATAAAAGATCAAGATGGAAATGATGTGCTGGATTTGCCATGCCACATCCACACAAAGAAAGATGAAGAGGGTAAAATCATTTACCTGAAGCATACCACTCGACAGTGTCGACTCCTGATCCAGCAGTTCCGAGAGAAACAACCCAAAGAAAAGGAAAAAGAGTCAGACAGTGATGATGATTACCCTCACGTTGATTCCACTCTGATGATTTTTGCTGATGTTGAGAGCAAGAGTCGACTGAAAGTCATCAACAGAGAAGTGAACATGGTCGCTCCGGCGACACCCAGCTATTTAGAATGGTCTCAGACTGCTATCACATTCGACCAGTCCGATCACCCGACGCACATCGCCACTACTGGGAGGCAAGCAGTGGTGGTCGATCCAGCTGTCGAAGGCACTCGACTGTATAAAGTTCTAATGGATGGTGGCAGTGGCCTGAATATTCTGTATGCAGGGACGCTGAAAGGGATGGGCATTTCGATGTCCAGACTCAGTGAAAGCAATATGAGTTTCCATGGAGTCATTCCAGGCAAGAAGGCTGGATCACTCGGCCAGATTGCTCTTGACGTGGTTTTCGGTGATTCCAAGAATTAACGCAAAGAAAAGTTGACATTTGAAGTTGTGGATTTCTAGAGTGCTTATCACGCTATTCTGGGCAGGCCAACTTATGCATGTTTTATGGCTCGACCATGCTATGTGTACCTCAAATTGAAGATGCCTAGTCCTAAGGGTGTGATCACTATCACCGGCAATAGAAAGAAGGCAGAGGAGTGCTTCCAGAAGGGCTCGAAGATCGCCGATGCACAGATGGCAGTCGTGGAATTGCGGGAGTATCAGAAAAATGCAGATCCGAATGATTTGCTACGAGCTAAGAAGCCTCCCACAGATTCAGCATTTCAGTCATCCGGTGAAACGAAACCGATTCATATTCACCCAACTGATCCCAATGCTGCTCCGACTTACATTTCAATAACACTCGACTCCAAATAGGAAGAAGTGCTCACCCAGTTCGTCCGTGAGAACTGGGACATCTTTGCATGGAAACCCTCTGACATGCCAGGTTTTCCTAGGGGACTGGCTGAGCATCGTTTGCGAGTCGACCCAAAAATGAAACCGGTCAAGGAACATCTTCGACGGTCCGCTGTACAGAAGAGAAAAGCAATCGGTGAAGAAGTGGCTCGGCTCTTGGCAGCTGAGTTTATTCGAGAGATCTACCACTCCGAGTGGTTAGCTAATGTTGTCATGGTCCCTAAGAAAGACGACTCACTTTGCATGTGCATTGACTTCAAGCATATCAATCGGTCCTGCCCGAAGGATCACTTTCCTCTCCCTCGCATCGATCAAATAGTCGATTCGATGCTTATTCCGGATATCATCAGATCCGTCTGTATGGACCCAATGAGATTAAAACAACTTTCATCACCCCATTTGGGTGCTTCTGTTATGTCACTATGCCATTCGGCCTGAAGAATGCTGGAGCCACATTCATGCGGATGATTCAGAAGTGTTTACTCACTCAAATCAGTCAGAATGTGGAAGCGTACATAGATGACATTGTGGTCAAGTCACGTAAAGGTTCTGACCTACTGGCTGACCTTGCCAAAACCTTTGCCAACCTCAGGAGGTATGATATCAAGCTTAATCCATCGAAGTGCACGTTCGGAGTTCCAGGAGGAAAATTACTCGGTTTTCTCGTTTCCGAACAAGGGATTGACGCTGTGCATGATGTCCAGAAGCTTACTGGTCGCTTGGCCGCCCTAAGTCCATTCATTTCTCGACTCGGTGAGAAGGCAGTGCCTCTCTACCGACTGATGAATAAGTCAGATAAGTTCGAGTGGACTCCTGAAGCTGATGCAGCATTTGCAGAGCTAAAAGCCCTGCTTTCCATCGAGCCGGTGTTCGCTGCCCCAATCAGCAAAGAGCCTTTACTGCTTTATATAGCAGCCACTGGACAAGTCGTTAGTACAGTACTTACGGTCGAGCGGGAAGAAGAGGAAAAAGCTTATAAAGTTCAGCACCCGGTTTATTATGTTTCTGAAGTTCTGACTCCATCAAAGCAGAGATATCCACACTATCAGAAGCTTGTTTATGGGATTTACATGACTACGAAGAAGGTTGCACACTATTTCTCTGATCACTCTATTATAGTCGTCAGCGATGCTCCATTGTCGGAGATTCTGCAGAACAGAGATGCAACCTGTCGAGTGGCAAAATGGGCGATTGAACTTCTTCCCTTGGATATCTAGTTTGAGGCAAAGAAAGCTATCAAGTCCCAAGCAGTAGCAGATTTCCTCGCCGAGTGGATCGAACAACAACTGCCGACTCAACTTCACTCGGAGCACTGGACTATGTTCTTTGATGGTTCCAAGATGCTGAATGGTTCTGGTGCTGGGGTGGTACTGGTATCCCCTCGAGGAGACAAGCTCGAATCGTCCTCCAGATTCACTTCGATTCCTCCAATAGCGAAGCAGAATATGAAGCACTCTTATATGGGTTACGTATGGCCATTTCACTCGGCGTCCGTCGCCTCATGGTTTACGGCGACTCGGATTTGGTGGTTAATCAAGTGATGAAGGAGTGGGACGTCAGAAGCCCAGCTATGACTGGTTACTGCAATGCGGTGAGGAAGTTGGAAAAGAAGTTTGAGGGGTTATAGCTCCATCATATACCCCGACTGAAAAATCATGCAGCCGATGATTTGGCGAAGATAGGTTCCAAGAGAGAAGCCATTCCAAGCAACGTATTTTTGGAACACATTCACACACCGTCAGTTCAAGAAGATCCTTTCACTAAAGAACCCCCACAGCCTAAGAGCGCCACAAATCCGACTGAAGTCTAGGTCCCAGCCATGGTCGACCTAATCATGGAGGTTCTGGTCATCACTCCCGACTGGACAATGCCTTACATCACGTACATCCTTAGGAAGGAACTCCCAGAGGATGAGGAAGAGGCTCGACAGATCGTCCGTCGATCCAAAGCCTTTACTGTGATAAGGGGACATTTGTTCAGGGAAAGCGTGACTGGAGTCAATCAGAAATGCATAACGCCAGAAGAAGGTCGAATGATCCTCAACGACATCCACTCGGGGACCTGTGGTCACCATGCGTCCTCTCGGGCCATTGTGGCTAAAGCATACCGAGCCGGATTTTATTGGCCACGAGCAAATGAAATGGCGAAAGATATAGTCGATAGATGTGAAGGCTGCCAGTTTTACTCTGATATGTCTCACAAGCCAGCGTCAGCCCTGAAGACCATTCCCCTCGTCTGGCCCTTTGCTGTTTGGGGATTGGATATGGTTGGACCTTTGAGAACTGGTAGGAGCGGCTTCACTCATGTTCTTGTAGCAGTCGAAAAGTTTACCAAATGGATTGAAGCTAAACCTATCAAGAATCTTGAAGCCAGCACCGCTGTCAGTTTCATCCGAGAATTGACATTCATATATGGAGTTCCGCACAGCATCATCACTGACAACGGGTCGAACTTTGATTCTGATGAGTTTAGGGCTTTCTGCGCTTCTCAAGGCACACAAGTCGACTATGCTTCAGTCGCTCACCCGCAGTCGAATGGACAAGCAGAAAGGGCAAATGGCATGATTCTCAAAGGACTGAAACCCCGACTGATGCCTGATATCAAACACGCAGCAGGTGCCTAGGTCGATGAACTTCCATCAGTTCTTTGGGGTTTGAGGACAACTCCCAATCGGTCGACTGGGCGAACTCCTTTCTTTTTGGTATATGGAGCCGAAGCCGTTCTGCCAAGTGACCTGCTCCACAACGCACCACGAGTCGAGCTCTTCTCTGAAGAGGAAGCAGAACAGGCATGGCAGGATTCAGTCGATCTCTTAGAGGAGGAAAGAGAAATAGCCTTGATCCGGTCGACCACTTATCAGCAAGACTTGTGTCGATTCCACGCCAGAAACATGAGGGGTCGAGCCTTTCAAGAGGGAGACTTGGTTCTTCGAGTGGATCAACAAAAGCCACACAAGCTCGCCCCTTCTTGGGAAGGCCCCTTCATTGTCACCAGAGTTCTCCACAATGGAGCATACCATCTTTACAATGTCGAGCATCAGAAAGACGAGCAAGGAGCTAGGAATGCGGAGCTGCTCCGCCCCTTTTATACTTGAGTACTCACTCAGATGAGATGTAATAAGAAATACCTTTGTAGTTTATTTATCAAAGACAAGAGCTTTATAATCTTCCTAAACGATTGTTGTTGCTTTTGTTTCCGTTCGAAATCCCCCAGTGGGTGACTTCGCTGCGAATCCGTTTCACCCAAGTCTGAAAAATCCTATCGAGTGGTGAGCAAGCCTCTCACTCGTGGGCTTAGCTGCGAATCCGTTTCACCTAAGTTCAAAAAATCCTACCGAGTGGTGAGCAAGCCTCTCACTCGGGGGCTTAGCAGTAGTCCAAGATGCTACCTAAGTTTGAAAAATCCTACCGAGTGGTGAGCAAGCCTCTCACTCTGGGGCTTAGCTGCAGTCCAGTACTCGCCTAAGTTTGAAAAATCCTACGGGGTGGTGAGCAAGCCTCTCACTTGGGGGCTTAAGCTGCAGTCCAAGATGCTACTTTATGTTTGAAAAATCCCTCTTGAGTGGTGAGCAAGCCTCTCACTCGGGGGTTTAGATGCAGTTCAGTACTCGGCTAAGTTTGAAAAAATCCCACCGAGTGGTGAGCAAGCCTCTCACTCGAGGGCTTAGCTGCAGTCCAGTACTCGGCTAAGTTTGAAAAAATCCTACCGAGTGGTGAGCAAGCCTCTCACTCGGGGGCTTAGCTGCGAATCTGTTTCGCCTAAGTTTGAAAAAATCCTACCGAGTGCTGAGCAAGCCTCTCACTCGGGGGCTTAGCTTCAGTCCAGTACTCGCCTAAGTTTGAAAAAAATCTTACCCAGTGGTGAGCAAGCCTATCACTCGGGGGCTTAGCTACGAATCTATTTCACATAAGTTTGAAAAAATCCTACCTAGTGGTGAGCAAGCCTCTCACTCGGGGGTTTAGCAGCGAATCTGTTTCACTTAAGTTTGAAAAAAATCCTACCGAGCGGTGAGCAACCCTCGCACTCGGGGGGCTTAGCTGCAGTCCAGTACTCACCTACGCTTGAAAAAATCCTACCGAGTGGTGAGCAAGCCTCTCACTCGGGGGCTTAGCTGCAGTCCAGTACTCGCCTAAGTTTGAAAAAATCCTACCGACTGGGGGCTTAGCTGCAGTCCAGTACTCGCCTAAGTTTAAAAAATCCTACCGAGTGGTGAGCAACCCTCCCACTCGGGGGCTTAGCTGCAGTCCACTACTCACCTAAGTTTAAAAAATCCTACCGAGTGGTGAGCAACCCTCCCACTCGTTGGCTTAGCTGCAGTCCAGTACTCGCCTAAGTTTGAAAAATCCTACCGAGTGGTGAGCAACCCTCCCACTCGGGGGCTTAGCTGCAGTCTAGTACTCGCCTAAGTTAGAAAAATCCTACCGAGTGGAGAGCAACCCTCCCACTCGGGGGCTTCGCTGCAGCCCAGTACTCGCCTAAGTGTGAAACACATCCAACCCGCAAGGACGACGAGGTGCAGGTCGACTGCAACCTCCTCCTTTGGAGCTACGCCACAAGTACAATGTGCGCTCCATCCCTATCCGCAAGGTCGACGAGGTGCAGGTCGACTGCAACCTCCTCCTTCGGATCCTTCGGAGCTACGCTACAAGTACAATGTGCGCTCCATCCCTATCAGCAAGGACGACGAGGTGCAGGTCGACTACAACCTCCTCCTTCGGAGCTGCGCCACAAGTACAATGTGCGCCCCATCCCTATCTGCAAGGATGTCGAGGTGCAGGTCGACTGGAGTCCCCACCTCAAAGCTGCATCTCAAGTACAGAAATTATTCCGAGTGAAGAACAAATTCCACTCTAAGGCAAACACAAGCATATTCGGAAATAAATTAAATTCAGATGAACCCTAAAAGTTCAAGACCATAGATCAAAGTACTCGGGCATTTAGCCCGAAAGAGTTTAACTGTTACAAAACCACTCGGCATCCCGAGGCAAATTTAAGGTGGAGCATAAAAGTTTCTTCACTCCGCAGGAGGAGGGCTGGCAGGCTCGACGAACTTGTCCAGGTCAACGCCATCGGCGATCCGAGTGGCGGCAGCAATGAAAGTCTCCATAAAGGATTGAAAATCATGCCTCTTGGTGTTGGCGACCTTGATCGCCGCCAGCTTATCTTCTCGCGCTTCTTTGCAATGGACGCGGACCAAAGACAGAGCCACATCAGCACCGCACCGGGCAGAAGACTTCTTCCACTCCTGCACTCGACCAGAGATCTCGTTAAGTCGAGTCATCAGAGACTCGAGGTCATTCTGGAGCGTTGCCCTTGGCCAAAGTGATGTGTCAATCCGCGACGTGGCGACCTTCAGTCGAGCAAGGTAGTCAACAACACCGTCGATGCGGGATTCCAGTCGGAGCAGGTTCATAGCAGCCTCATCCTTCACGGGGGAGTTGATGGGGTCCAAGCTTGGCTCAATTCGCCCGGTCTCTTCCTCAAAGTCTCGGCAAAACTCGGCATGCACAATCCGAGGGTGAGTCAATAGTCGTATGCCGATTCGACGAAGATAAACCAGTCGGAACAAAGTATATACCTTCAAGCTTGATGAACAGCTTCTTGGCAAGGCTCCTCAGATAACTTTCCAGATCATCCCTCCTGCGAGCAATGCCTTCCATCTTCTCGTTCAGATTGACCTTGTCCTTCTTGAAGCGGGTTACTTCCTTGTTGGCTTCGTCCAGGGCAGATTTTATCTTGGCGTTCTCTTCCTCCAATTTGCCGACTGAAGCCAACTTCTGTTCAGCCAGAGCAGTTTTTCATCAACCTTCTTCTGCGCGGTAGCCAAATCTTGATCCTTTTTTGCCAGAGCCTGGTTCAGTTTTTCTAAAAATAAATGATGCTTGGTTCAGAAAGAGCAGAATGAAATTCAGATCAAAGACAACAAGTCGACAAGTCTGTCTTACCATTGGCGTCATCCTTGGCTTTTTGCAGTTCTGTCTTGGCCAACTCAAGGTCAAGGTTGAGTTGAATCTTCTGTTTCTCCAAATCAGCAAAGCGAGCTCCAAGATCACAAGATTTCTGCAATCAAAAAATGGGTCAGTCGACTCGATAAAGGATGGGTTATTTCAGAGAGGTAAAAGGACAAAGACAATAAATTCTAAGACTACCGTCGAATCAAACATCCAACAGTAGTCTCGGGAACTACACCCAGTGGTGCACTTAGCGTGCTCTCAATGGTTCAGTTTACACTCGACATGGCCACACGAGACCGAGTGAAGGAATTTAAAATTCAAGACTACAGTCGACTACCCGCAGTCCACCATAGTCTCGGGGACTACACCCAGTGGATGCACTCAGCGTGCCCCCACTAGTCCAAAAATTCAATCGACGACAACAAAAAGTTCAGCTCAAAGTATGAATCTGTTCAGTGACAAATCGAAACACCCAGTGGGTGTACAGATGCAAAGATCCTTGGAAATAGAGTTTTTCAGGTACCGCATCCTAAACAGAACAAGCCAAGAGAGTCAGTCGGCATTTTGCTAACCTGAACATTGCTCTGGAGAGCTGAGCTGGCATCATAAGCAGCTTGGCTGGCATCCCGCACCATCTTCATCTTCTCCATCATAATACCCGCTTGGCGTATAGCTTCTTTGGCAGCATTCACTTCGTCCTCTGGGACGTGATGGGTGGCAAAAACTGAAGGTGGATCAGCAGGAGCTTGAGCAGTCGACGCAGAAGGTAAAGCACTCGACAGCGGTATGGCGAAGGAAACACAAGTCCGATTGGCGTCACCGGCGTCCTGAACGACTGGTTCCGCCACCGGCGTCGACTGAGGCGTCTTGCCAATGAACGTTTTCCTGTTCCTCCTCGTCAATGGCCTCTCCGGCTCATCCTCATCATCGTCGGGGAGGTCAAAGACATTGGGAGCTGTTAAAAGATTAGTCACCAAAATTACATCGCCCGATTGGATATATGATAGTTAAATTGACCAAAAGAAGACAGAATGACAAAGATCGTACCCAGATTGGAGCTGACCGCATCTTCCATTTCCTCATCCTCATCCTTATAAGCTGAAGTCCCAGAGGTAGCAGTGCTGCCAGTTTCAAGATTCATTTGGTCAAATCAAAGGAAAAATAAATAGCACAGAGCGTCGAGTGAATGCGAAAGAAAAACACTCACGCAGAAGCAACAGGGATATCAATCTTAATCTTTGGCAACGCCTTCCGAGGCTTCTGCACTACAACCTTGGACTGCATTGGGGCTTTCTCAGTCGGTGCCGGAGGGGGCGTCCGAGGGAGCTTTGAAGACTGGCCTGTCTGAGCGATCGCCTTTTCACGGGAGCTCGTCGGGTCTTGGTAGAGCTTGTTGGAAATATGCCCTAGAGGCAATAATAAATTAGTTATTATTATATTTCCTTGTTCATGATAATCGTCTATTATCCATGCTATAATTGTATTGATAGGAAACTCACATACATGTGTGGATACATAGACAACACCATGTCCCTAGTAAGCCTCTAGTTGACTAGCTCGTTGATCAATAGATGGTTACAGTTTCCTGACCATGGACATTGGATGTCGTTGATAACGGGATCACATCATTAGGAAAATGATGTGATGGCCAAGACCCAATCCTAAGCCTAGCACAAAGATCGTAGTTCGTATGCTAAAGCTTTTCTAATGTCAAGTATCTTTTCCTTAGACCATGAGATTGTGCAACTCCCGGATACCATAGGAATGCTTTGGGTGTACCAAACGTCACAACGTAACTGGGTGACTATAAAGGTGCACTACAGGTATCTCCGAAAGTGTCGGTTAGGTTGGCACGAATCGAGACTGGGATTTGTCACTCCGGTTAACGGAGAGGTATCTCTGGGCCCACTCGGTAGGACATCATCATAATGTGCACAATGTGACCAAGGGGTTGATCACGGGATGATGTGTTACGGAACGAGTAAAGAGACTTGCCGGAAACGAGATTGAACAAGGTATCGGGATACCGACGATCGAATCTCGGGCAAGTACAATACCGCTAGACAAAGGGAATTGTATCACGGGATCGATTGAGTCCTTGACATCGTGGTTCATCCGATGAGATCATCGTGGAACATGTGGGAGCCAACATGGGTATCCAGATCCGCTGTTGGTTATTGACCGAGAACGTCTCGGTCATGTCTACATGTCTCCCGAACCCGTAGGGTCTACACACTTAAGGTTCGGTGACGCTAGGGTTATAAAGGAAGTTTGTATGTGGTTACCGAATGTTGTTCGGAGTCCCGGATGAGATCCCGGACGTCACGAGGAGTTCCGGAATGGTCCGGAGGTAAAGATTTATATATGTAAAGTTGTTGTTCGGGTTCCGGAAAAAGTTCTGGTTTTTTTCGGTATTGTACTGGGAAACTTCCAGAAGGTACCGGAGGGGTCCGGAGGTCCGGAAATTGTTCCACCACGTCCAATACAGTAGCATGGGCTGTAAGGGGGCGCCCTAGCCATAATGGGCCAAGGGCACCAGCCCCCCCAAGGCCCATGCGCATGGGAAGGGGGAAACCCTAAGGGGGAGGGCCTCCACTTGACTTGGGAGGCACTCCTCCCCCTCTTGGCCGCCCCCAAGTCCCATCTAGGGCTGGCCGCACCCCTTGGGGTGGGAAACCCTAAAGGTGGCGCAGCACCTCTTTCCCCCTATATATACTTGAGGTTTTGGGCTGCCCAACACACATGAGTTCTCTCCCTCTTGGTGCAGCCCTGCCTCTCCTCCTCCTCCTCTCCCTTGGTGCTTGGCGAAGCCCTGCAAGATTGCCACACTCCTCCACCACCACCACGCCGTTGTGCTGCTGTTGGATGGAGTCTTCCTCAAACTCTCCCTCTCTCCTGCTGGATCAAGGCGTGGGAGACGTCACCGGGCTGTACGTGTGTTGAACACGGAGGTGCCGTCCGTTCGGCACTAGGATCTCCGGTGATTTGGATCACGACGAGTACGACTCCTTCAACCCCGTTCTCATGAACGCTTCCGCTTAGCGATCTACAAGGGTATGTAGATGCACTCTCCTTCCCTCGTTGCTGGTTTCTCCATAGATAGATCTTGGTGACACGTGGGAAAATTTTGAATTTCTGCCACGTTCCCCAACAAAGGGCATCATGAGCTAGGTCTATTGCGTAGATTCTTTGCACGAGTAGAACACAAAGTAGTTGTGGGCGTTGATTTTGTTCAATATGCTTACCGTTACTAGTCCAATCTTGTTTCGACGGTATTGTGGGATGAAGCGGCCCGGACCGACCTTACACGCATCTTCCACGTGAGACAGGTTCCACCGACCGACATGCACGTGGTGCATAAGGTGGCTAGCGGTGCCGCCTCTCCCACTTTAGTAGGAACGGATTCGATGAAAAGGGTCCTTATGAAGGGTAAATAGCAATTGGCATATCACGTTGTGGTTTTATGTAGGTAAGAAACGTTCTTGCTAGAAACCCAAAGCAGCCACGTAAAACATGCAAACAACAATTAGAGGACGTCTAACTTGTTTTTGCAGGGTATGCTATGTGATGTGATATGGCCAAGAAGAATGTGATGAATGATATGTGATGTATGAGATTGATCATGTTCTTGTAATAGGATTCACGACTTGCATATCGATGAGTATGACAACCGGCCAGCCATAGGAGTTGTCTTTATTTATTGTATGACCTGCGTGTCATTGAACAACGCCATGTAATTACTTTACTTTATTGCTAACCGTAGCCATAGTAGTAGAAGTAATAAGTTGGCGAGACAACTTCATGGAGACACGATGATGGAGATCATGATGATGGAGATCATGGTGTCATGCCGGTGACAATAATGATCATGGAGCCCCAAGATGGAGATCAAAAGGAGCAATATGATATTGGCCATATCATGTCACTACTATATAATTGCATGTGATGTTTATTATGTTTATGCATCTTGTTTACTTAGAACGACGGTAGTAAATAAGATGATCCCTTACACAAATTTCAAGAAGTGTTCTCCCCTGACTGTGCACCATTGCCAAAAGTTCGCTTCTAAGCACCACGTGATGATCGGGTGTGATGGATTCTTACGTTCACATACAACGGGTGTAAGACAGATTTACACAGCAAAAACACTTGGGGTTAACTTGACGAGCCTAGCATGTACATACATGGCCTCGGGAACACAGAGACCGAAAGGTCGAGCATGAGTCGTATAGTAGATACGATCAACATGAAGATGTTCACCGATGATGACTAGTCTGTCTCACGTGATGATCGGACACGGCCTAGTTGACTCGGATCATGTAATCACTTAGATGACCGTAGGGATGTCTATCGAGTGGGAGTTCATAAGATGAACTTAATTATCTTGAACATAGTCAAAAGACCTTTTGCAAATTATGTCGTAAGCTCGCGCTTTAGTTCCACTGTTTAGATATGTTCCTAGAGAAAATATAGTTAAAAGTTGAAAGTAGCAATTATGCGATCAGTAGAAAGCTTATGTCCTTAATGCACCGCTCGGTGTCTTTGAACCCCAAACGTCGTTTGTGGATGTTGCGAACATCGGACATACACGTTTTGATAACTACGTGATAGTTCAGTTGAACGGTTTAGAGTAGAGGCACCAAAGACGTTTTCGAAACATCGCGGAACATATGAGATGTTTCGAGGGCTGAAATTGGGATTTCAGGCTCGTGCCCACGTCAAGAGGTATGAGACCTCCGACGAGTTTTCTTAGCCTGCAAACTAAGGGAGAAAAGCTCAATCGTTGAGCTTGTGCTCAGATTGTCTGAGTGCAACAATCACTTGAATCGAGTGGGAGTTGATCTTCCAGATGAGAAAGTGATGTTTCTCCAAAGTCATTACCACCAAGCTGCTAGAGCTTCGTGATGAACTATAACATATTAGGGATAGATATAATGATCCCTTGAGGTATTCGCGTTGTTTGACATCACGAAAGTAGAAGTCAAGAAGGAGCATCAATTGTTGATGGTTGGTGAAACCACTAGTTTCAAGAAGGGCAAGGGCAAGAAGGGATACTTCATGAAGCGGCAAATCAGCTGCTGCTCTAGTGAAGAAACCCAAGGTTGAACCCAAACCCGAGACTAAGTGCTTCGTAATAAGGGGAACAGCCACCGAGCAGCATTACCCTAGATACTTGGTAGATAAGAAGGCTGGCAAGGTCGATAGAAGTATATTGGATATACATTATGTTAATGTGTACTTTACTAGTACTCCTAGTAGCAATTGTGGTATTAAGATACCGGTTCGGTTGCTAAGTGTTAGTAACTAGAAATAAAAGGCTACGGAATAAATGGAGACTAGCTAAAGGTGAGCTGACGATATGTGTTGGAAGTGTTTCCAAGGTTGATGTGATCAAGCATCGCCCGCTCCCTCTACCATCGAGATTGGTGTTA
This sequence comes from Aegilops bicornis, assembly GCA_021605145.1. Lineage (NCBI taxonomy): Eukaryota > Viridiplantae > Streptophyta > Magnoliopsida > Poales > Poaceae > Aegilops > Aegilops bicornis. Next base: position 302,327,790 of record CM038671.1, on the reverse strand, counting down.
AACCTAAATAATTGTTATTTGGTGTTTGCGTTGAGCATATACATGATTGGATTATGTCTATCGCAATACGATTATTCATTTAAGGAGAATAATGGTTACTCTATTTATTTGAATAATACCTTCAATGGTCTTGCACCTAAAGAAATGGTTTATTGAATCTCGATCGTAGTGATACACATTTTCATGCCAAAAGATATAAGATAGTAATGATAGTACCACCTGCTTGTGGCACTGCCATTTGAGTCATATTGGTATAAAACGCATGAAGAAGCTCCATGTTGATGGATCTTTGGACTCACTCATTTTTGAAAAATTTGAGACATGCGAACCATGTCTATTGGTGTATACGCATGAAGAAACTCCATGCAGATGGATCATTTGGACTCACTTGATTTTGAATCACTTGAGATATGCAAAACATACCACATGGGCAAGATGGTGAAAAGCCTCGGTTTCAAAGAAGATGGAACAAGATAGCAACTTGTTGGAAGCAACACATTTTGATATGTGCAGTCCAATGAGTCCGAGGCATGCAGTGGATATCGTTATGTTCTGACTTCACAGATGATTCGAGTAGATGTTGAGTATATTTACTTGATGAAACACAAGTCTGAATTATTGAATGGTTCAAGTAATTTCAGAGTGAAGTTTAAGATCTTCGTGACAAGAGGATAGAATGTCTATGATATGATCATAGAGATGAATATCTAAGTACGAAGTTTTGGCACACAATTAAGACATTGTGCAAATTGTTTCACAATTAATACCGCACCGAACACCATCTTTGTGATGGTGTGTCCGAACATCATAGTTGCAGCCTATCAGATATGGTGCGTACCATGATGCCTCTTATCGAATTACCACTATCGTTCATGGGTTAGGCATTAGAGACAACCGCACTCACTTTAATAAGGTACCACGTAATTCCGTTGAGATGACACCGTATGAACTATGGTTTAGAGAAACCTAAGCTGTCATTTCTTAAAGGTTTGGGGTCATGACGCTTATGTGAAAAAGTTTCAGGTTGATAAGCTCGAACCCAAAGCGGATAAAATGCATCTTCATAGGACACCCAAAAAAAACAGTTGGGTATACCTCCTAATTCAGATCCGAAAGCAATAGGGATTGTTTCTTGAATCGGGTCCTTTCTCGAGGAAAAGTTCGTCTCAAAAAGTTGAGTGGGAGGATGGTGGAGACTTGATGAAGTTATTGAACCATCACTTCAACTAGTGTGTAGCAGGGCACAGGAAGTTGTTCCCGTGGAACCTACACCAATTGAAGTAGAAGCTTATGATAGTGATCATGAAGTTTCGGATCAAGTCACTGACGTACCTCGTAGGGTGACAAGGATGCGTACTACTTCAGAGTGGTACGCAATCCTGTCTTGAAGGTCATGTTGCTAGACAACAATGAACCTACGAGCTATGGAGAAGCAATGGTGGGCCCAAATTCCGATAAATGGTTAGAAGCCATGAAATCCGAGATAGGATCCATGTATCATAACAAAGCATGGACTTTGGTGGACTTGCCCGATGATCGGCAAGCCATTGAAATAAATGGATCTTTAAGAAGAAGACGGGACGTGGACGGTAATGTCACCGTCTATGAAGCTCGACTTGTGGCGAAGAGTTTTTCACAAGTTCAAGGAGTTGACTACGATGAGATTTTCTCATCCGTAGCAATGCTTAAGTCCGTCGGAATCATGTTAGCATTAGCTGCATTTATGAAATCTGGCAGATGGATGTTAAAATGAGTTTCCTTACCAGTTTTCCTAAGGAAAGGTTGTATGTGATACAATCAGAAAGTTTTGTCGATCCTAAGGATGCTAAAAGGTATGCTGGCTCCAGTGATCCCTTCTAAGGATTGGAGTAAGCATCTCGGAGTTGGAATGTGCGCTTTGATGAGATGATCAAAGATTTTGGGTTTATACAAAGTTTATGAGAAACTTGTATTTCCAAAGAAGTGAGTGGGAGCACTATGGAATTTCTGATAACAATATGTTGTTGACATATTGATGATCATAAATGATGTAGAATTTCTAGAAAGCATATAGGGATGTTTGAAAAGTGTTTTTCAATGGAAAACCTGGATTAAGCTACTTGAACATTGAGCATCAAGATCTATAAGGATAGATCAAAAATGCTTAATGGTACTTTCAAATGAGCATATACCTTGGCATGATCTTCAAAGTGTTCAAGATGGATCAGTCAAAGAAGGAGTTCTTGCCTGAGATGTAAGGTATGAAGTTAAGAGTTAAAGCTCGACCACGGCAGAAGAGAGAGAAAGGACGAAGGTCGTCCCCTATGCTTCGCATTTAGGCTCTACGTTATGCTATGTTATGTACCGCATCAAGTGTGCCTTGCCATGAGTCAATCAAGGGGTACAAGAATGATCCAAGAATGGATCATTGGACAGCGGTCAAAATTGTCCTTGGAGTAAATAAGGACATGTTTCTCGATTATGGAGGTGATAAAGAGTTCGGCGTAAAGGGTTACGTCGATGCAAGCTATAACACCTATCCGAGTGACTCTGAGTAGCAAACCGGATACGTATAGTGGAGAAACCATTTGGAATAGCTTCAAGTGGAGCGTGGAAGCAGCATTTATAATATGACCTGGAAATTTGCAAAGCACACATGGATCTGAAAGGTTCAGACCCGTTGACTAAAACCCGTTGACTAAAACCTCTCTCGCAAGCAAAACATGATCAAACATCAGAAATCATTGATTATAAATCACATAATTATTTGAACTAGTTTACAGACACTAGTAAACTCTATGGGTGTTGGTCACATGGCGATGTGACCTATCGCTGTTAATCACATGACGATGTGAACTAGATTATTGACTCTAGTGCAAGTGGGAGACTGTTGGAAATATGCCCTAGAGGCAATAATAAATTAGTTCTTATTATATTTCCTTGTTCATGATAATCGCTCTATTATCCATGCTATAATTGTATTGATAGGAAACTCAGATACATGTGTGGATACATAGACAACACCATGTCCCTAGTAAGCCTCTAGTTGACTAGCTCGTTGATCAATAGATGGTTACAGTTTCCTAACCATGGACATTGGATGTCGTTGATAACGGGATCACATCATTAGGAGAATGATGTGATGGACAAGACCCAATCCTAAGCCTAGCACAAAGATCGTAGTTCGTATGCTAAAGCTTTTCTAATGTCAAGTATCTTTTCCTTAGACCATGAGATTGTGCAACTCCCGGATACCGTAGGAATGCTTTGGGTGTACCAAACGTCACAACGTAATTGGGTGACTATAAAGGTGCACTACAGGTATCTCCGAAAGTGTCATTGGGTTGGCACGAATCGAGATCGATTTGTCACTCCGGTTAACGGAGAGGTATCTCTGCCCACTCGGTAGGACATCATCATAATGTGCACAATGTGACCAAGGGGTTGATCACGGGATGATGTGTTACGGAACGAGTAAAGAGATTTGCCGGAAACGAGATTGAACAAGGTATCGGGATACCGACGATCGAATCTCGGGCAAGTACAATACCGCTAGACAAAGGGAATTCTATACGGGATCGATTGAGTCCTTGACATCGTGGTTCATCCGATGAGATCATCGTGGAACATGTGGGAGCCAACATGGGTATCCAGATCCCGCTGTTGGTTATTGACCGGAGAACGTCTCGGTCATGTCTACATGTCTCCCGAACCCGTAGGGTCTACACACTTAAGGTTCGGTGGCGCTTAGGGTTATAAAGGAAGTTTGTATGTGGTTACCGAATGTTGTTGAGTCCCGGATGAGATCCCGGACATCACGAGGAGTTCCGGAATGGTCCGGAGGTAAAGATTTATATATGGAAAGTTGTTGTTCGGGTTAGGAAAAAGTTCGGGTTTTTTCGGTATTGTACCGGAAGCTTCGGAAGGTTCGGAGGATTCGGAGGGGTCCGGAGGTCCGTAAATTGTTCCACCACGTCCAATACAGTAGCATGGGCTGTAGGGGCGCCCTAGCCATAATGGGCCAAGGGCACCAGCCCCCAAGGCCCATGCGCATGGGAAGGGGAAACCCCAAGGGGAGGGCCTCCACTTGACTTGGGAGGCACTCCTCCCCTCTTGGCCGCCCCAAGTCCCATCTAGGGCTGGCCGCACCCCTTGGGGTGGAAACCCTAAAGGGGCGCACCCCCTCTTTTCCCCCTATATATACTTGAGGTTTTGTCCTGCCCAACACTCTTGATTTCTCTCACTCTTGGTGCAGCCCTGCCTCTCCTCCTCCTCCTCTCCCTTTGTGCTTGGCGAAGCCATGCAAGATTGCCACACTCCTCCACCACCACCACGCCGTTGTGCTGCTGTTGGATGGAGTCTTCCTCAAACTCTCCCTCTCTCCTGCTGGATCAAGGCGTGGGAGACGTCACCGGGCTGTACGTGTGTTGAACGCGGAGGTGCCGTCCGTTCGGCACTAGGATCTCCGGTGATTTGGATCACGACGAGTACGACTCCACAACCCCTGCTTCTCATGAACGCTTCCGCTTAGCGATCTACAAGGGTATGTAGATGCACTCTCCTTCCCCTCGTTGCTGGTTTCTCCATAGATAGATCTTGGTGACACGTAGGAAAATTTTGAATTTCTGCTACGTTCCCCAACAGAGCTTAGATCGCCTCTCCCTGCGAGGAGGCGAGTCGACTTCTTATTCATCACTCGAGTCGTCGCTCTCCTCATTCCCCTCTCCGTCAGAATGCCACTCTCCACTTTCACCTCCGCTTGCCTCCCCCTCCGGATTTTGCTCCTGCTCTCCATTGGGCGTCGATTACATTTTGGTAAGGGACTGGAAGAAAGCAAGCATAACAATGTCAGTCGACGAAGCATAAACAGTTGCACAATTAAACCTAGATTACAGTCGGAAGTTCAGAATTAGACCTTATATGGTTTGTAAGACTGGTCGAGTGGAGGAATCCTCCTGGCTCCCCTGGGGTTATCTTTGTTTCCAGTGATGCTCGTCAGCCACCCCTCCAACGTGGTCTCGTCGACCTCCTCCGGATGGGTCCGAGTGGTGTCATCCGTACCCAAATACATCCACATCGGATGGCCTCGAGCTTGAAGCGGTTGGATGCGTCGCCGGAGGAAAACCTCCAACAAATCCATACCGGTCACCCCATCACAGATAAGCTTAACTACTTGTTCGACGAGCTTCTCCTCCGGGATCACCTTCAAAGGGGAAGGTTTCCCCACTCGGGCCATGGAAAAAGGAGGAAGTCCAGTCGACTGCCCTGGAGCCGGCTGGTCTTTGCAGTAAAACCAAGTCGACTGCCATCCGTGGACCGAGTCGGGAAGAATCATGGCTGGAAAGGAACTTTTGCCTCTCATCTGGACCCCAAGACCCCCGCACATCTGAATCACTTATGTCCTCTCGTCACTCGGATTGGCCTTTTTCACCCTCTGAGAGCGACAGGTGAAAATGTGCTTGAAAAGGCCCCAATGAGGTTGGCAGCCCAAGAAATTCTCGCACAAAGATACGAAGGCAGCAAGGTACACGATTGTGTTGGGAGTAAAGTGGTGGAGTTGCGCCCCAAAGAAATTCAAGAAACCCCGAAAGAAAGGGTGGGGAGGCAAGGAAAAACCACGGTCGACGTGAGTGGCGTGGAGAACACACTCACCCTCCCGAGGTTGCAGCTCAGTCTGGTTCCCCGGAAGCCGTGCCGATTCGTGGGGGATCAGTCCTCCCTCGAACAAGTCATCGATGTTGTCCTGACGAATCGCCTAGCGGATCCAGTCGCCCTGGATCCACCCTTGCGGCAGGCCGTCCCTCAAGGAAGATCCGCCCCGGCTGGATTTCTTCCCCTTCGCCTTCGCCGTCGCCTTCTTCGCCCGCTCCAGAGCCACCGTCTACTCTTTTCCCATCGTCGCGGGCGAAACGCGAATGGAGCAGCAGCACTGGGGCGAGAACAGGCACGGTGGAGAAGTCTGAGGAGGAGGGGGGAGAATGAAAGCGCACTATTCAAAAACCCCGGCCTGGCGCCTTATATGAGGTTACTTCCGAGTGACTGACTTGTAGGCCCAGGCGATCTTATCAAATCCCACAACAGTCGCGCGCGCGATACGTGGCGAAAAATGGCGGGCAGAAATCAAGGCGGCCCTGCCTTATCCCATCCGATTACTGCGGCCTCCTCCGCCCCGCACGCTTCCCGAATTTCGAATCCCGCGAAATCAACAGATAGTAGAACAACTTGTCAGACGGAAGATCTTCTCCACATCATCACTCAGAGCTCTTCCAGTAAAAGATCACTCGACAAAAACTAAGAATGGATCAAGGCCACTAAAAAAGAAGTTGATGTCGTCACCTCGGTTCAATGATCCAGAACAAGATATACTCATAGCACGAAAAACGGGTCGGAAGTGTTCTCAACTCCTTCCTCACTCAAACCCTGATCCATTCGGGGGCTAATGATGAAGTTATGTCCCTAGGGTAGGGTCATGGACCTATCCAAGATACCCCCCCAAGGTCATCTCTAAAAGAACCAGAAACATTCGAAGAAGAATCATCATCCACTCGACCATGAAGCTATGTTTCACTCGACAGCCTTGAAGACACTCGACCACGTAGACAATCACTCGACTACCGGGAGATCTAAAGCCACTCTGCTCTACAACGGTCGGGAATTAAGTCATAGCTTTAATGGTCATTATGTATCTTTATTACTGGCGTTACAAGTAACGCCCCTCTCTTAATGTGCATTGAACCCTGCGTAACGGAGGGGAGCTGGAGTCCTGGCGCACTCTACATAAGCCACCCCCTCCTCTAGGACAAGGGTTCGCACCCCCTGTAACTCACACGCTTATAATCCAGTCGACCGCCTCCGGGCTCCGAGACGTAGGGCTATTACTTCTTCCGAGAAGGGCCTAAACTCATTGAACTTGCGTGTACAACTCCTCCATAACTAAGATCTTGCCTCTACATTCCTACCCCCCTATTCTACTGTCAGACTTAGAACCACGACACCTGATAGCTGGCCTAAAGGCTGCGGTGGCCCTGGGGGTGAGGCGTCTCACCATCAAGGGCGACTTGCAGCTCCTCGTCAACTTCTCCAATAAATTATATGAGCGGAAGGATGAGCACATGGAGGCGTACCTCGCGGAGGTGCGCAAGATGGAGAAACAGTTCTTGGGCCTGGACTTGCAGCATGTGCCCTGTTGCACCAATAAGGAAGCCGACGACATCGCCAGAAGAGCATCCAAGGGGCTACCCCAAGAGCCTGGCGTCTTTGAGGAGCGGCTCTTCAAACCATCAGCAACACCGCCACTCTCAAGGACAACGCTGCCTCGGGAGGAACTCCCTCAACCACTTGCCTCGGGAGCCCCGGCCTGTGGCCCGACCTCAGGAGCGCACTTGCTCCTAGCACTCGAGCCTCAGGAAGGGTGCTGGACGAAGGAATTCAAGGAATACCTGACGCGACTGAGCTGGTGAAGTCCTGCGAGGCCTGCCAGTTCCACGCCAAGCAGATCCATCAGCCGGCTCAGGGCCTCCAGACCATCCCACTCTCGTGGCGGTTCGCGGTCTGGGGGATGGACATCTTGGGCCCGTTCCCTCAATCGCATGGGGCCTACCGCTACCTCTATGTCACCATCGACAAGTTCACCAAGTGGGCGGAGGTAGAAGTCGTCTGTACCATCTCGGCCGGTTCGGCGGTCAAGTTCATCAAAGGTCTCATGAGCCGGTTTGGGGTCCCCAGCCACATCATCACCGACAACGGCTCGCAGTTCACTAGTAACCTCTTCAAGACATATTGTGCTAACCTTGGAATGCAGATCTGCTACGATTCGATGGCGCACACCCGGAGCAATGGCCAGGCCGAACGCGCCAAAGTAGAGGACCTGAGAGGCCTCAAGACCAGGACCTTCAAGGAGAAGCTTGAGGCTTGCGACAAGGGCTGGTACGACGAGCTGCAGTCCGTGTTGTGGTCCATCCACACCATCGCCACCAAGCCAACATGCGAGACCCCATTCTTTCTCATCTATGGTGCTAAAGCGGTTCTCCCTCACAAGGTCAAACATCGCTCCACACGGATCCTGGCGTTTGATGAGACACAGCAGGACGCCATGCGGGGGATGGACCTCGTGCTGGGGGAGGAACTCCGCCGTGAAGCTACGCTGCGGACGGCAAGATATCAGCAGGCGCTGCGACATTACCACTGTTGCAGCGTCCGCTCCAGGATGCTCGAGGTGGGTGACCTCGTCCTATGGCGGGTGCTCTCCAGGGAAGGACTGCATAAGCTCTCACCCATGTGAGAGGGACTGTTTAGGGTCGCCCATGTCTCCAGGCCTTGTGCCATGCAGGACGGGGTGCCCATCCATAACGCCTGGAACATCCAGCACCTCCGGAAGTTCTACCCATGAAGAAAGGCCCATCCCGTGTGAAGATGGCCCCATGCCTGTGAAGGTCTCCGCTCGTGACACTCTCACGTAATAATGAGTGGGGCTATACACGCCCCGGAGTCTCAGGAGTGCCGCCCTCGGGCCTCTGGGGCTCCCTCTCACGTCCTAGTGGCAGCACTTTGCTCCGCGCTGGTGAGAAGACAAGAAGACTAGACTAGGTGCCGGACGCGGCTTTTCATTTTCTTTCCGTAGTTGGCTTTCCCCTCTTTAATTGAAATTTGATTTCCGGTGTTCCTTGACGATTTCGTTCCATCACCTTCTGCCTCCGTTTCTGCCTTCTGTTCTCTGTTTATCCTGTACTCTGTCTCGCGTCCCTCGCGAAGGGGCTGGACAGGTCCCCTCGTGAGCGTCTTGTTTTTTTCACGAGGCACCCTCATTCAAGCCTTAAGCTTCCACACCTCTCTCAATCCGTGCCCCTCGGGTACCGCGATACGAGGTACTGTGATGTGCGCCTGCGACCAGGGCCTGGATCTCCTAAATTTTTTTTGCAGTTCCTCCTCGCCAGTTACTGGGAAACACGTGCCTCGTGAGGTGGAAACTACTTCAAAGCGCGTCAAGCTAAGTTATTCCTATGTGCCTATATAAAACATTGATATTGCAACGCGGCACGGGAATGATGAACACATCATAACAACTTGGAAATCATAGTTTGTTGCATGCCTCCACGGGGCCCCATACTTGTGTCTCTTGATGCAGGAAGGAAAAGAAGAGCGAAACAAAAGCAGCGCGTGCCCTCACAGCAGCTCGCGAGGACGGGCCCATAGTGCTCTCCCGAGCTTAGTCGGACCCTTCCTCGTGCTTCACCGGGGCACGACGGCGAGACGACCCACTGCCACCTTCGAAGTGCGCGTGGCGGCATGGTGTCTGGTTGTAGACACCGCTGCTGGAGCTGTCGCCGGCGGGAGAACCGCCGTAGCTGGGCGTGAGATCGTCCTCACCATCATCCCGACCGTCGCCAAGGCAAAGCACTTCGTCGCCGTCGTTGTTCTCGGGGCAGCACCCGGCGCGGCGACCGTCCTCTCCGAACACCCTCACGTAGAGGGTCGCATTGCCGTTGTACTTGAAGTGGAGGGTGCACCGCCTGCCCAAGCCATGCGCGCGTGCAAACGTCTGCCAGTCGCGAGCCAGAGCCAAGTTGCCAGCGACGAAGGTCTCGACCGCGACCCACGAAGCTTTGCTTCAGTAGTCGTCCGCCTGCAGCCAGAGAACGCCTGGACCTGTGGCTGGCAGTTCGCTGGCGAAGAAGCGCGGGAGATGAAGCCAGGAGCCGGCATGGTTCTCCGACCAGACCATGAACTCTGGTAGCACCTCCGCCGAGTGAAAGCACGGCCGGGGAGGTCGTGCGACCATGATGCGCCTCCCTTCAAAAGTGGGGCTACTTCGACATAGGCGGCTCCCACCACGCGAAGGGGCACCGCTGCGGCCACGAGGAGCCACGGCAGGGGTCGCGGAGTGCTTGCGATGATGGCCGCGACCGCGCTTTGGCGGCGGAGAGTCGGGCCCCTCCTGGCGAGCCTTCCCCTTCTCCGCGGCCGAAAACCTCTTCACAGGCGCCATGGGAGTCGCTACTGGCAATGGACCAACAGAGAAGAAGCGGGCGGAGCAAGAAGATATGAGCAACAAAGGCTCTGCCCCCTCCTCATTTATAGCCCAAGGGAGGCCAACCGTCGGCCTCCATGATCGTAGGTAATGATAACCCTTTTGCATACAGCAGGGACTCGTCAGATCGTGCAGTTGCCGAGGCAGCATGGGGAAGCTGAGACGCCCACGTCCAATCAATCGCCACGCGTCGACCAAGGCCGCAGGCTGTTTGGGCCCACGGCGCTCCGCACTTGCCCTTTGGCTTTGCCTCGAAGCCAAGTCCGAGCATGCCTTGGGCCCAGGGGCTGCTGTTGGTGTTCTAGGAATGGGGGTCCCTAGACTTGCCTGCCTGTGGCCCGCGGCGTGGCTCCACTCGCGGCCCAGTATGGCCCGTCTTCACAATCAAGCATTCAAGATCCTCGTGAGGGGCCAAGCCTCGCGAGGCGGGCGACCCAAGACCTCCTCGGGAGCAGCCTCACCAAGCTGGCTCGCGAGGGGTGGAGAGATCAAGGCAAGGCGAACCTCGCGAGGTTCCGACAACGTTAGCGGTGACGACCAAGGCCAGGCGGGCGCCAGCGCGCACAGCGTCCTCGCTTCCTCTTTGGTGCTAAGGAGGCAAGCGCAGGCGGTGAGTACCCAGGCATCAGACAAAGGTTTCCATATCGTACAATAAGACCAAGACCAGTAGGACGCCAGGACGGAGGTCATCGTGGAGCCCAAGATGGCGTCACTACCAGAGCCGTTGGCAGGCGAAGACCATCTTTAGTCAGGATAGCTTGTACTAGTTGTCCCCTTTCAAATTGTCCGTTGTTGGCTCCCTTCCCGCTCAATATTTGGGGAGAGGACCAGGGCCTCTACAAATAGGACTAGCGACCACAGTAGGAGGCAACTCAGCTAGAACTGATTGAGATCATCCCCACACCACCAAGCACAAGAACACCTCTCCTCAGGAGGCTGTTCTTCCCCTTGTACTGTTCATCCTCAGCCCGAGAGGCAATCCACCACCACCACATTAGAGTAGGGTATTAGACCATAATGGTGGCCCGAACGAGTATAAACCTTGTGTCTCTTGTGTTGTGAGTTCGTCGAGCCAGGTTTCAAGATCTCGGCGTGGGTGAAGGCGTGATTCGGTAGGGGGAAATCTTCGTGCACACCCCAGTGTTCGAACCTCAAGGGTTTTGCCGGAACCCGATATCCGACAATTGGTATCATGGTTTATGTGACATGGGTGATAGTGTGAGTGCTATTCCTTACACCTTATATTAAGAAATTATGAAAGACATAGCACCTGTAGAGTTACAAGACATACATGTTACTATTAAACTTGCTAATAGAGACACCATATCAACATTTGTGATTGTTAGAGATGTTGAAGTCTTGTGTGGGAAAGTAAAATACCCTACTAATTTTCTTGTTCTTGGTTCCCCACAAGATGACTTCTGTCCCATTATCTTTGGTAGACCTTTCTTGAACACACTTAATGCTAAGATAGATTGTAAGAAAGAAACTATTGCTGTTAGTTTCGGTGATGAGTCTCACGAGTTTGATTTTTCCATGTTTAGTAGAAATATTCATGAAAAAATAGCCTAGTAAGGATGAATTAATTGGTATTGCTTCTATTGTTGTACCACCTACTAATCCTTTAGAACAATATTTGCTAAACCATGAAAATGATTTAGATATGCATGAAAGAAATGAAATAGATAAGCTTTTCTTTGAACAATGTCCTCTGCTTAAACACAATTTGCCCATTGAAACTCTGGGAGGTCCTCCTCCACCTAAAGGTGATCCTTGTTTGAATTAAAACAAATGACAGACACATTGAAATATGCTTATCCTGTTATTATTAGTGCTAACCTTTCAGAACATGAAGAAGAAAGATTATTGAAAGTTCCAAGGAAGCACTGAGCTGCTATTGGATATACTCATGATGATTTAAAGGGCATTAGTCCCACGCCATGTCAGCAAAATAAATATGGAACCTGATGCTAAACCAGTTGTTGACCACCAACGTCGGTTAAATCCGAAGATGAAAGAGGTGGTAAGAACGGAAATACTAAAACTTCTGGAAGCAGGTATAATTTATCATATAGCTGATAGTAGATGGGTAAGTCCTGTTCATTTTGTCCCTAAGAAAGGAGGTATTACTGTTGTTCCTAATGATAAGAATGAACTTATTCTGCAAAGAATTGTTATAGTCTATAGAATGGTAATTGAATTTAGGGGTCCTATTTTATACCCCTTTACCAGTGCACGGGCAGTTGTGTCGGATCACGGGTTCTGGCAGAACCCTTAAGGTTCGAACACTGGGGTGCGTGCGAAGTTCTTCCCCTACTGATCTACGTCCTAGCTTTGCTAAGATCTCAAGGGCTAACTCGACGAACTCGCAACACAAAGAACACAAGATTTATACTGGTCCGGGCCACCGTTGTGGTGTAATACCCTACTCCAGTCTGTGGTGGTAGATTGCCTCTCGGGCTAAGGATGAACAGTTACTAGGGGAAGAACAGCCTCCTGAGGTTGAGGTGTTCTTGTGCTCGGTGTGTGGCTAGGGATTGGCTCAAGATCAGATGCCTGAGGGTTCGTTGCCTCCTACTGTGGTGGCTAGTCCTATTTATAGATGGCCTGGTTCTCTTCCCAAATATTGAGCGGGAAGGGAGCCAACAACGGCCAATTTGAAAGGGGACAGCTAGTACAACTTATCCTGACAAAAGTAGTCTTCGCCTGCCAAAGGCTCTGGTGGTGACGCCGTCTTGGTCTCCATGGTGACCTCCGTCTTGCTTTCCTACTGGTCTTGGTTTCGTTGCACTAATATGGAAACCTTTGCTTGACGCCTTGGTACCCCACGCCTGCGCTTGCCTCCTTAGCTCCAAAAAGGAAACAAGGACAATGCACGCGCTGGCGCCCACTTGGCGTCCCCTGGTCTCGGTCTTCATTGATCACGTCACGAGAACCTCGCGAGGTTTGCCTTGCCTTGATCTCTCCACCCCTCGCGAGCCAACCTGGTGAGGCCGCTCCTGAGGAGGTCTTGTGTCGTCCGCCTTGCGAGGCTTGGCGCCCCGCGAGGGTCTAGAATGCTTGTTTGTGAATATGGTTCGTACGGGCCCGCTTGCAGAGGCACGCTGTGGGCCGCAGGTAGGCAAGTCTGGGGACCCCCATTCCTAGAACGCCGATAGTAGCCCCCGGGCTCCAGGCGCGGTCGGGCTTGGCTTCGAGGCGAAGCCAAAGGTCAAGTGCGTAGAGCCGCGGGCCCCAATAGCCTGCGGTCTTGTTTGACGCGTGGCGGTTGATCGGACGTGGGCGTCTCCGGTTCCCCACGCTGTCTCGGCAACTGCCCGACTTGACAAGTTCAAGCGACATGCAAGGGAAAACCATCATTACCTGTGATCATGGGGGGCGCTGGTTGGCCTTCTCTTGTTATAAAAGGGGAGGGGGCAGAGCCCCCGTCGCCCATCTCTTCCCATTCCGCTTTCTTATTCTCCTCTGCTACATCTCCGACACCAATGGCACCGTCGAAGACGTTCTCTGCCGCGGAGAAGGGGAAGGATCCTTGCGAGGTGCCCGGCTCCGCGGCGGCCAAGCGTGGACGCAGCTGTCCCAGCAAGCACACCGCGACCCCTGCCGCGGCCCCTCGCCCCCGCGGTTGCGCCGCTGTGTGTGGCAGGGGTCATTCCTGTCGTGGTGGCCCTGTCGATGAAGGGAGACGTGCCATGATTGCACGGCCTCCCCGGCCGCGCTTCCACTAGGCGGAGGTGCTGCCGGAGTTTGTCGTCTGGTCGGAGGACCCGGCCGGCAACTGGCTTCAGCTCCCGCGCTTCTTCTCCGACGAGCTGCCAGCCTCCGGTCCGGCTGGGCTCTGGCTGCAGGCGAACGGATGCTGCAGCAGGGCTTCTTGGGTTGCAGTCAAGGTCTCTGTCGCGGGTAACATAGCTCTGGCCCGAGGTTGGCAGACGTTCGCCCGCACGCGTGGCTTGGGCAGGCGGTGCACCCTCCTTATCAAGTACGACAGTGATGCGACCCTCTACGTGAGGGTGTTTGGGGAAGATGGTCGCCGCGTCGGGTGCTACCCCGAGGTGAACGATGGCGAGGAGGTGCTCGGTCTTGGCGATGGTCGGGACGAGTAGGAGGGCGAACCCACCCTTGGTACCGACCACATCTCGTCCAGCTACGGTGGCTCTTCCCCTGGCGACAGCTCGAACAGTGGTGGCTACGACTAGCCGTGCCCGCTTCGAAGGTGGTAGCGTGTCGTCTCGTCGCCGCGCCTCCGTGAAGCGTGAGGAGGGGTCCGGCTGAGCTCAAGACATTGCCAAGAGCCCGTCCTCATGAACCACTGTTGGGGTAAGCGCCGCTTTTATCTTGTTCTTCCTTTTCTTCCTGTATCAAAAAAGAAACCAGTATGGGCCCCGGAGGGGCGTGTATCGAACCATGATTCCTCAATCACTATGTTATACTTATCGTTTCTGTGTTGTGCCATTATTTTGCGTAGATACGACATAGCTTAGCACGCTTGGGGTAGCCTCCTCTTCACGAGGCACATCTTTCCTGGCGCCTGTCAAGGCCTTCCTTGACTAGGTGGGCGCTTAGGAGCTGCAAAAAATTTGTTAGGAAGCTCACTAGGAGGCTTATCGTTCACCCGAGCCTTGTCCCAGTGCTTTATATGGCGGTACCTGAGGGGCACAGATCAGGAGAGATGCGCCAGCTTGTGGGATCGAACGAGGGTGCCTCACGAAAAAACAGACGGAAGGCAGAGAAAAGGAAAAGCGCTCGCGAGGGCAGCTGCCTAGCCCCCTCGCGAGGAATGCGAAAGAGAGAACAGGTTAAACAGGAGTCAGAAATAGCGGCAAAAGGCGACGGAACCAATTCAGCAAGGAACACCAGAATCAAATTTCAATTAAAAGGAGGCGAGCCAACTACAGAAAGCAGATGAAAAGCCGCGCCGGTACCTAGTCTAGCCTTGAAGTCTTCTCACCAGCGCGGAGCTAAGTGCTGCCACTAACACGTGGGAGGGAGCCCCCGAGGCCCGAGGGTGGCACTCCTGAAACTCCGGGGCGTGTACAGCCCCACTCGTTATTACGTGAGAGTGTCACGGGCGGCGATCTTCACATGCACTGGGCCTTCTTCACAGGCACTGGGCCTTTCTTCATGGGTAGAACTTCCGGAGGTGCTGGATGTTCCAGGCGTTCTGGATGGGTACCCCGTCCTGTGTCTCCAGGTGCGCGGCACCAGGCCAGGAGACATGGACGACCTTGAACGGGCCCTCCCACATGGGTGAGAGCTTATGCAGCCCTTCCCTGGAGAGGACCCGCCTCAGGACGAGGTCACCCGCCTCGAGCGTCCTGGAGCGGATGTTGCGGCAGTGGTATCGCCGCAGCGCCTGCTGATACCTTGCCGCCCGCAGTGCGGCTTCACGGAGGCGTTCCTCCCCCAGCATGAGGTCCATCCCCCGCGTGGCGTCCTTTTGCGCTTCATCAAATGCCAGGACCCGTGCGGAGGGATGCTTGACCTCGTGAGGGAGAACCACTTCTGCTCCGTAGACGAGGAAGAAAGGGGTCTCGCCCATTGGCTTGGTGGCGGTGGTGCGGATGGACCACAAGACGCAATTTGGAGCTCGTCGTACCAGCCCCTGCCGCAGGCCTCGAGCTTCTGCTTGAAGGTCCTGGTCTTGAGGCCCCTCAAGACCTATGCGTTGGCGCGTTCGTCCTGACCATTGCTCTTGGGGTGAGCCACCGAAGCGTAGCAGACCTGTGTTCAAAGGTTAGCACAATACGTCTTGAAGAGATTACTAGTGAACTGCGAGCCGTCATCAGTGATGATGTGGTTGGGGACCCCGGAACGGCTCACGAGACCCTTGATGAACTTGACCGTGGAGCCCGCCGGTATGGTGCGGACGGCTTCCACCTCCGCCCACTTGGTGAACTTGTCAATGGCGACGTAGAGGTAGCTGTAGCCCCCAGGCGCTCGAGGGAACGGGCCCAAGATATCCAGCCACAAAACCACAAATGTCCATGTGAGTGGGATGGTCTGGAGGCCCTGAGCCAGCTGATGGATCTGCTTGGCATGGAACTGGCAGGCTTCACAAGACTTCACCAGCTCGGTTGCGTCATTGAGCGTCGTGGGCTAGTATAATCCGCTGCAGAATGCCTTGCCGATGAGGGTCCGCGATGACAAGTGGTTCCCGCAATCCCCAGCGTGTATGTCCGATAGAAACTCCTTCCCCTGATCCCTAGAGATGTAACATAGTGAAACGTCATTTGGTCGCTTCCTGTACAACTCACCGTCCCGAATGCAGTATGTCGTGGCTTGCCGTGCCACGCGCTCCGCGTCTTCCTCCTTCTCCGGCAACGCCCCTTGCACCAGGTATTCCTTGAATTCCTTGGTCCAGCATCCCTCCTGGGCTCGAGTGCCAAGAGTAGGCACGTTCCCGAAGTCGGGCCACAAGCTGGGGCTCCAGCGGCAGGCGGCTGTGGGAGCTCTTCCCGAGGCTGAGCTCTCCTTGAGAGTGGTGGTGTCGCCGATGGCTTGAAGAGCCGTTCCTCGAAGACGCCAGGCTCTTGGGGCTACCGCTTGGATGCCCTCCTGGCAATGTCGTCAGCTTCCTTGTTGGTGCCGCGGGGCACGTGCTGCAACTCCAAGCCGAGGAACTTCTTCTCCATCTTGCGCACCTCCACAAGGTACGCCCCCATGTGCTCTTCCTTCGTCTCGTATACCTTGTTGGAGAAGTTGACAAGGAGCTGCGAGTCGCCCCTAACGGTGAGGCGCTTCACCCCCAGAGCTGTGGAAGCTTTTAGGCCAGCTATGAGGCCTTCGTATTCTACGATGTTGTTGGATACCTTCTCGCCCCGCTGAAAGCAGAGTTCACGGCATAGTAGAGCTTGTCTTGGGTGGGCGAGATAAGTACTGCTCCAGCCCCCGCGCCCTGGTGCGCGAAGGCGCCATCGAAATACATGACCAATCCATCTGGCGCCTCACTTCCCGGCGAGGTTGACTGGTCCTCGCCTACTTCAAGCGTCGGGGCATCCATCCATTCTGCCATGAAATCAGCGAGTGCGGCTACCTTGATGACCGTTATAGTGCTGAACTCCAACGTGAACGCCTGCAACTCAATGTTCCACTCATCGACCCTTCCAGCAGAGTTGCGGCTCGTGAGCACTCTCTCCAATGGGTAGGCTAAGACAAACTTGATGGGTTGGCCCTGGAAGTAGAGCCGTGATGTCTACTACACAACCTTCTTCTTGTAGACGTTGTTGGGCCTCCAAGTGCAGAGGTTTGTAGGACAGTAGCAAATTTCCCTCAAGTGGATGACGTAAGGTTTATCAATTCGTGGGAGGCGTAGGTTGAAGATGGTCTCTCTCAAACAACCCTGCAACCAAATAACAAAGAGTCTCTTGTGTCCCCAACACACCCAATACAATGGTAAATTGCATAGGTGCACTAGTTCGGTGAAGAGATGGTGATACAAGTGCAATATGGATGGTAGATATAGGTTTTTGTAATCTGAAAATATAAAAACAAAAAGGTGACAAGTAATAAAAGTGAGCGTAAACGGTATTGGAATGCTAGGAAACAAGGCCTAAGGTCCATACTTTCACTAGTGCAAGTTCTCTCAACAATAATAACACAACATGATCATATAACTATCCCTCAACATGCAACAAAGAGTCACTCCAAAGTCACTAATAGCGGAGAACAAATGAAGAGATTATGGTAGGGTACGAAACCACCTCAAAGTTATTCTTTCCGATCAATCCATTGGGCTATTCCTATAAGTGTCACAAATAGCCCTAGAGTTCGTAATAAAATAACACCTTAAGACACATATCAACCAAAACCCTAATGTCACCTAGATACTCCAATGTCACCTCAAGTATCCGTGGTTATGATTATACGATATGCATCACACAATCTCAGATTCATCTATTCAACCAACACATAGAACCTCAAAGAGTGCCCCAAAGTTTCTACCGGAGAGTCAAGATGAAAACGTGTGCCAACCCCTATGCATAGGTTCGTGGGCGAAACCCGCAAGTTGATCACAAAAACATACATCAAGTGAATCACGTGATATCCTATTGTCAACACAGATACGCACGACAAGACATACATCAAGTGTTCTCAAATCATTAAAGACTCAATCCGATAAGATTACTTCAAAGGGAAAACTCAATCCATTACAAGAGAGTAGAAGGGGAGAAGCAACATGTCACATCCCTATATCTGGTTTCCACTATGCTAGCCCTTTATGTGTGCATCATGTTTAAGATTTCTCAGAAACTTGAAATGGGGATTTCCTAAACCCTAGCATTAAAGGAATTCACTACGTTCAACCAAAATATTTCCAGTAAATCCAAATGGCTTCCAAAAATGTTCATCATTCTTGGAAAATGCTGGAAACAAGATAACGAGGTGATGCACATTTTTCCATGACATATTTGGGCTCTGGATTAAATCATACTCTATTTGCATTTGGGCATTTAAATGCTATTAAATATTTTAAGTGCCCAAATAATCATAAACTGAAATGTTTACTGCAAGATATATTTCCAACAGTGGTCATGAGCAGTTTCATGATTTTTGGGATTGATCTAGTATTATTAGTAAAGCCACAGAGTTGCAGAAAAATAGAAAACACAAATAAAAGTGAGAAAGAGACTAACCTGGCCAACTTACCTGGTTGGGCCGGCCCACCTGGCCCGTGCTAGTCATCACCTACCTCTGCCAGTAGGCAGAGGAGGGAGACAGCGCACGCGCGCGCGAGACGCCACGCCTCCTCCTCCTTGCGCCGATCGCCAGGAGCGGGCTGGCGACGCCAAGCACCCCCCAGGAATACCCTCGAACTCTCCCCGTGCTTCTCCCCTCCTTTGTCTCTCCCACGCGTAGCCACCTGAAACCGCCGTCGCGCCGCTCGCCGTTCCCGAGGCCACAGGCCCTCCCTCGCCTCGCCGATGTGTCCATGGCCTCCGCCTCGACGCCCTCGTCCTCCCCGTCGACCCACTCGACGCCAGACGCCTCAAACACCGTCCCCGACCTCTTCTTCATCGTCGGCCATTGTGGATCCCATCGTCGACTCGTCGCGATCCGGCCTTCCCCGAGCCCGCTTCAACAACCACTTCAACCGCTGTGAGGCCACGATCCTTTTCCCCTCACCCCCTGCTCGTTTGCCTCCCCTAACCGCCCTAGTCGCCTTGCCGAGCGCTCCTCGCCGCCGGCTATGGCGCCGCCAGTAACCACAACTCTTTGTCGTTCGCGTCCGAGCCCATCAAGACCAAAGACACCCCGAGCCGAGCACACTCACCAGATCCTCCGGCCGCGCACCGTAGCGCCAAACCCGACCACACCCGAACTCCGGCCGCCGCCAAAGCTCGTCGCTGGCACTATTCCGGCGACCCCAGCGTCCAACTCCCCTGCTCCTCGATGCGGGCAAGAAAAGGCTATGCCCTGGTGCCCTCGGCACGTGCAGCCGACGCCCATAGCGCGTTTCCGGCGTGCCTCCGCCGCGCTGGATGGTCACCGGCGGTCTAACCCCGGCCGTGCTGACGTGGCAAGGTTAATTAGGCGTGAACCACCTCCTAACCAAACCCTAGAGTCATAGACAACTGGGCCCCACACCTAAATTAACCGCAGGGTTAGTTCCCTGCTTAAATTAAGCTAATGCCCGTGGCCCACTGGTCAGTTTGACCTTGCCACCTCAGTGTTGACCTGGACCCACTGGTCAGCCTCTGTTCCTGCCCTGTTACACTGACATATGGGTTCCACAGGTCAAGTTTGACCTGGCCGACCCAGTTGACCTGCTGACATCACACCTATGTCATGCTGACGCAGTAAAGCATTTTCTGGATTTAAGTTTATACAGGAAATTCCAGAAAATAGCCAAAACTTCTAAAAATCATAGAAAATCAACCGTAGCTCCATATCAAACAAATTATATATGAAAAATGATCAGAAAAATCCAATATTTCCATCTGTACTGGTTTCATGCATGCTAGAACACGTTAACCTTGCTATTTAGGTGAAACAAGTTAATGCACTAATATGACCTCTTAAAATGGGTTTGCACTGATGAAGACTCAATGCTATCTTCAGAAGTGTCAGGCAAGCAAAACCCCCTTGTTCATTCCAATACAATCCTACTCTCTCGCTCCTGCTCTCTTTTACTGCATTAGGACAACAATGATTCATCTGTTACTTGCTGCGGTAGCTGAACCCCTTTATCCTCTGCATGATCTGTCATTGTCACAGTAAATAGATGAAACCCACTAGCATGAGTAGGAGTTGTTTGAGCCCTGTTGTGCCTACTCATTCACGCTTGATTGTCATTCCTGCTACTGCTTAGAGTTGAGTTAGGTCTGATTCATCGGGGATGAATCAGAGGCATGTGAACATGTCCTACTGTGTGTGAGCTAAGTGTGTGAACATGATTTGGTAAAGGTAGCGGTGAGAGGCCATGTAGGAGTACATGGTGGGTTGTCTCATTGAAGCCGTCCTCAGGAACTGAGTTCTGTGTTTGTGATCCATGAAACAACTACTACCACACATTGGGATCCTTAATTGACTCTCTTGGCTTTTTAATCACCCCTGTCCTCTGTCCAAGATTTGCAAGTAGTTTCTGGTGTTTGTAGTATGCTGGAGGCCATGGGCAGCGCTGATCGGAGGGGTGGGCTGTGATGCGGTAGGCACGTGGCCGGGTAGTTCGGGCGCCCGTTTGGTGTCGCAGAACCCTGTACACATCGTTCGGGGCCGTATGTGGAAACCTCGGCCGGACTCCCTGCGGATGGAACCTGAATAGGCGATAAACCTGGACTAGAGACTTGAGTGTTTAGGTAGGCCGTGGCCGACACCCTCGCTGGGCTTCCACTTGAAGGTTGCCGAGTACATGTCGTGTAAACGTCGATAAGTGGTGAGAGCGTGTGTGTGAAGAAGTACACCCCTGCAGGGTTAACATCATCTATTCGAATAGCCGTGTACGCGGTAAAGGACTTCTGGGTTGCCTATAACAGTTCGTAGACAAGTGAAAGTGGATACTCTAAAACTCACAAGATAAGTGTGAGTGCTATGGATGGCCTTCTCGTAGGGAGACGGGAGCGGATCCATAGTGGTGTATTGATATGGTGAATATGTGGACTCGTGTGCGCCACCTCAAAAGAGTTACTTGCAGTCATAGTTTAGGATAGCCACTGAGTCAAAGCTGGCTTGCTGCAGTCAAACTCCACCACCCCCATTGTTGGTACTAATGCATATGTAGCTAGTTCTGATGTAAGTCTTGCTGGGTACATTTGTACTCACGTTTGCCTATGTTATGTTTTGCAGAGAGACGTCAGTCTCGCTAATAGATTCATGTGGACTTTGACGTTTAGCTTGATACCTCAGCTACGATCTTGTGCCCTCGGCAGGATCTGGTAGATAGTCAGGCTTCTAAGCCTTTTTCATTTGTAGATGTCTGTACTCAGACATGTTAAGCTTCCGCATGTGCTTTGATTTGTATGCTGTCAATGTTGGGTCATGAGACCCATGTTTGTAATATCTCGCTCCTCGGAGCCTAATGAATAAATACTTGAGTCGTAGAGTTATGTTGTGATGCCATGTTGTATTTACACATATCAGGCATCTTGTGTGTATGATTGAAATGCTTGGTATGTGTGGGATCCGACAACCTAGTTGTTTCTCCTTCGTAGCCTCTCTTAAGGGGAAATTTAGTCTTGTGCTTCCATGAGCCATAGTAGTCCGCTACAGCCCCGTTCACCGGAGTCCTGCTAGCCCAGCACTACTACTCTGGAACACTTGACTGGCCGGGATGTGATTCACTTCGTTCCTGTGTCTGTCCCTTCGGGGAAATGTCACGCGGTGACATCCGTAGTCCCGCCTAGCCTGCTACAGCCCGGGTTCTCGGAGTCCTGCTAGCCCAGTGCTACAGCCCGGATTCACACGCTGCTGACTGACATGCTCGATGTTGATTCATGTATGCCTGTCCCTATAAGTTAGTGCCACATTGGGTTCATGACTAGTCATGTCGGCCCAGGTTCTCTGTCATATGGATACTCGCGACACTATCATATACGTGAGCCAAAAGGTGCAAACGGTCCCGGGCCATGGTAAGGCGACACCCGTGGGAATACCGTGCGTGAGGCCGCAAAGTGATATGAGGTGTTACCGGCTGGATCGATGCGACTTGGAATTGGGGTCCTGACAGCTTTGGTATCAGAGCCTGACTGCCTGTAGGATTACCGAGGCAAACCGGTCGAATTTGTGTCTATAAATGCTTTAGTTATGTAAGGGAATTGATTGTGGAAGGGAACGTAAGGCTCTTTTTACTCCTTATACCTCATGGCCTTCTGATCTGAGTCATCCTCTTCTCTTATACGGGGATTAAGAACTAGGCCTTCTCATCTATCTATCAGGATGACGTGTTACTAATCCATAGACTTATAGAATTGATAGTTTCAAGTCTCAGTTCAGTTTCTATTACTTCCGTATGTTCATAGCTGGCCTCAGAACCTTGATATTGTGATGTTGAGTGGTCATGCCACTATTTTGCAGGATGTCAAAAATCTTTTTCTGAGCAATTACAGTCGGTATGTTGTCGAGTCATCCCAGGTTTCTAAATAGTCTGATGCATTTGCAAATTCCTTTTTACCGTTCTGAAGATCCTTTTGTGCCAGATCAACCACACTAACTAGTGTGTTGAGGTATTTCATTGCCTCAGCATTTATGTTGGAGCTATTATTATGACCCTAGGTGTCTAGAGTATCACCTACCAATTTAGCCATGCTTCGTGTTCCCAGTGTGATGATTCTAGCGACCATTCTCGAAAGCATCCCGTGATGCCATTTAATAGTAGGTATTCTACTCCTGGGTTCTTGACCCAAGATTCACTCTACTTACCTCATGTTGATAGTGTTGCTAGTTCCTTTAGGATATTAGTAACCTTTGCGATAGTCCTCGAGGTCTGTGGTATATTCTTCTTCCAAATACCATGAACCAATAAGGCAGAAGTTCTTTGAATTAAAAGATCACAATCAGAGTACTCTTGAGGAGTTCTCCATTCATAATTGTGACTCTGTCCGTTCTACCTTCTCTGCATGGGTTATCCGGAAGAAATGTTGAGCTTTTCTCGACATACTAATCCATGCATCCACAACTCAGAAAATTATATGTTCCTTTGAGTTGTTCTCTTTAGTTGTATTCTGACCCTCGTCTATCAATTGATAGTCAAGAGTATGCGTGCATTCGTTTATCGATGCCTATTACTTTTGTGGTCATTCAAGACATTCTATCTGTAATGCTTGGAGAAACAAACTCCAGTACCTCATCCATATCTAGAAGTTGGTCAAAGCAGTTGTATTCCGCAGATCAAAATGCCAGTACAGCTTTTGCTTTGTTCTACTGTGGAGTGTCACCATCTTTCTTATCAAGAATGACATGAGAATTGCACAGCCTCTTATGAATTCTTGATACAGTGATACTCTCGCCATCATTTTTCATTCCTCGGTCCCGTGTTGTTGTAACCGGAATGCCGACAAGTGAACTATGAAGTGTGAAATCGATACTCCTAGCAACCCCGTTGCTTGGTAGTTAATGGACAATATTCTCATTCTTAGCGTGTTTGTTATTAAATCATCATCCTAAGATTCATCATGCTACCTAGTCCTTATTTCCGGTGCACTCTTCGATCAATGAGTTGGGATTGTGTCTATCCTTGCTTATCTCATCATATCGTCTTGCCCTGAAAAGCAAGATTGTTCTCGTGCTTAGTGACATATGGGTGGTTCGTGATTTTCCGAAGGTCTTCTTGGAAGTATTACCTGGTTGTCACCTGG
This sequence comes from Aegilops bicornis, assembly GCA_021605145.1. Lineage (NCBI taxonomy): Eukaryota > Viridiplantae > Streptophyta > Magnoliopsida > Poales > Poaceae > Aegilops > Aegilops bicornis. The sequence goes on along the minus strand of CM038671.1, from coordinate 302,303,991 downwards.
CCGCTATGTTGAGTTCGTGATTAAGTCGGTTTTCTTATAAATCACTCCTTCTCCAAGAATCTGTGTTAGATATCCCTGAGCTAGTTGGTTGAGCTAGACAACAACTTGGAGAGTTGGAAGATAAAAGCTTGTCCGACTTAGTTCATGTTAAGGGATATATTTTTGTGTGCGTGTGTTGAAGAAAGATGATATCTTCACCAATTGGTTCTCGTGATTAATTGTTGGATTTATTGTCTTGTCAAAACTTTGATTTGAGTATGGGCTATCGTCAAGTCAAATCAGAACCAACGATGTTCGTCATATTGTCTTACTCGTGGTTGATCCCTCGAGCATACACCATTATATCTTTTGGGTCTGACCAATGCTATCACTATGTTCACATGATGGTGGAAGTCCAGTGATATGGAATTTTTGATGAGTTGCCGTTGAGCCCATCAGCAGCATTTTGTATCCCCCATGATTCATGTTGAACATCAACCTGGTGTTGGAAACTTTGTAAGAAATGCCTTCGTGTTCCGTCCATGAAGCTTATGCTTGGATGAAAGAAGTGACTTTCTCGAAGTTCACGTGCATTACGTGTAAGTTGCCGCCATGAATTTGAGAAAGGTTTCTTTTGTTTCCCTTGGAATCATCCCAAGTGAGTCAGGCATACGTGTGAAGTATTCTATGGTTTGGTAGATTAATTACCTCCACTCCATATGTGTTCCTAGCACACCAAGCCACTGATTGATTTGTTCAAGGTGAAGAAGTTCCTTCTTAAGAATCATGACTTCGCTACCCTCGCTAATGACCCCCCGGAACTCGATAGTGTTTTGTTATAAGACTACTATGTGGTCATGCTTGTCCGGGACAACGTGTTCACATGTATGTAGCGGACCTAGCTCATGTTTTGGACCTTGCTATCGTAGTTCAATTCCCAAGAATCTCGCAACATCATCTCATAGAATTGTGTTGCAAACTTTCTTTGCAGACATGTTGAGTCTGAAGAATCCTGTTACTAACCAGATCTGAATCTCAGGAAGATATGATGGTTAGAACATTTCTAGTAGTTGCGTTTTGTTCTCAGCCTGCACCGCGATTGTACCAGTTCCCCTTGGATTGCCCTCCTCAGCAATTGTTCAGGATCATCTTCAGAGGTGGTCCTACCAAGGATCCCATCCATTTCTGATGATAAGCAAAATCATTCATTGCGTTGTCTTCAACAAGGTAGTCCACGTCATCCATTCTAGTCTGAGTATGCCAATCTTTCGAACTCCTTCAAACGATTGATTGTGATTGCCTTAGGCTAGTGTAGAGGGTTTCAATGATCTTCATATCAAAAGTAATTCTTTTAGCCACTTGAGGAAATAATTCTATGAGTCACCTTTCCTAAGGTGCCCAGTTGTCGAATCATGGCCGCTGACTCCTCGCTACCTTGAAACCCCCTCACCATCTATCTAAGCGTGGAATTGATGTCTACCAAATCGAACTTTCTCCATCTGTTTCTTCCATCCCTCTTGAGGTGTGTTTGTATATCAACTCAAGAGAGTTACGAGTCTCATCCCGTGAGTTGCTTGTGAATGGCTCGATCTTCACGGAGATCATTTCCTGTAGAATCTCTTTTTGTCGTCATCGAGTTGAATGAAGATTTCGAAAGCAAAGATGTCAAGGCCAATTTGAAGAAATGAATCAACATCCTCGAGAAGAGCAATAGATCATGAAGATCGTGTTAGCTTTGTGTCCCCTCTGTTTTCTTACCTCACGTCTTGAATCTCGGGACGAGATTCTTGTTCAGTAGGGGTGAGTTGTCACATCCCTAGATCTGGTTTGCACTAGGCTAGCCCTTTATGTGTGCATCATGTTTAAGATTTCTCAGAAACTTGAAATGGGGATTGCCTAAACCCTAGCATTAAAGGAATTCACTTGGTTCAACCAAAATATTTCCAGCAAATCCAAATGGCTTCCAAAAATGTTCATCATTCTTGGAAAATGCTGGAAACTGTAACCAGAGGTGATGCACATTTTTCCATGACATATTTGGGCTCTGGATTAAATCATACTCTATTTGCATTTGGGCATTTAAATGCTACTATTAAATATTTTAAGTGCCCAAATAATCATAAACTGAAATGTTTACTGCAGGATATATTTCCAATAGTGGTCATGAGCAGTTTCATGATTTTTGGGATTGATCTAGTATTTTTAGTAAAGCCACAAAGTTGCAGAAAAATAGAAAACAAAATAAAAGTGAGAAAGAGACTGACCTGGCCAACTTACCTGGCTGGGCCGGCCCACCTGGCCCGTGCCAGTCATCACCTACCTCTGCCAGTAGGCAGAGGAGGGAGACAGCGCATGCGCACGCGAGGTGCCACGCCTCCTCCTTCTTGCCGCCAATCGCCTGGAGCAGGCTGGCGACGCCACACAACCCCCTGGAATCCCCTCGACATCTCCCCGTGCTTCTCCCCTCCTCCGTATCTCCCACGCGTAGCCGCCCGAAACCGCCGTCGGGCCGCTCGCCGTTCCCGCGGCCACAGGCCCTCCCTCGCCTCGCCGACGTGTCCATGGCCTCCGCCTCGACGCCCTCGTCCTCCCCGCCGACCCACTCGACGCCAGACGCCTCAAACAGCGTCCCCGACCTCTTCTTCATCGTCGGCCGTCGCGGATCCCCATCGTCGACTCATCGTCGTCCGGCCTTACCCCCGCCCGCTTCAACGACCACTTCAACCACTGTGAGGCCACGATCCTTTTCCCCTCACCCCCTGATCGTTTGCCTCCCCTAACCGCCCTAGCCGCCTTGCCGAGCGCTCCTCGCCGCCGGCTATGGTGCCGACACGGCCACAGCTGCTGCCGTTCGCGTCCGAGCCCATCAGCACGCTCAGCACACCCCTAGGAGCCGAGAACACTCACCAGATCCTCCTCCCGCGCACCGTAGCGCCAAACCCGACCACGCCCGACCTCCGGCCGCCGCCAAAGCTCGTCGCCGGCACGATTCCGGCGACCCCTGCATCCAACTCCCCTGCTCCTCAATGCGGGCAAGCAAGGGCTATGCCTTGGTGCCCTCGTGTCACATCCCTAATTTTGGTCTGACCTATGCTAGCTTCCATGTGAGCATCATGTTTAAATTCAAATGAAACTTGAATTGAGGAATTTTCAAAAGCCTCGGAAACCTCTAAAAATAACCAACATTTAAATTTCATCAAATGAGTCCAAGAAAATGTTCCTGTTATCCTCTGGAAATATTGGCAAGAGGTAAAATCCAAACCAATATTTTTGGTGTCTCAGAAATATTTATTTTGGTCCTTTGAATTAAATCAATAGCTATTTGAATTGGATCTATATCTACTATTTAATAAATATAGGTCCAATAATTCTGAAATATTGGTTAATTATTTTAGCTCCAAAAATAATTTTCAGAAGCAACAAAATTGAATTGGTTTCAAAACCAAATTCAAAACAAACCTGCAAAATAGAAAACAGAACAGAATTAGAAAAGAACAGGAAAGGACAGAAACCTTACCTGTCCAGCCCAGCCGGCCCAGCACTGTAGCTAGCCAGCCCAGCCGCCGCACCGTCTTCAACCTCCTGCCAGTAGGCAGGAGGGCGTGTGTTCCGCGCGCGCGCGCACGCGCTGCGGCCACCTCCTCTCTCCCTGCCTGCCTGGACCTCCCTCGCGTCGCCACGCACCTCCCTGGTCTCTCTCTCACTCTCCTCGTGCTCCTCCCCCTCCTCTGTCACGCTCTCTCATGCACACCCGAACGTGGCCGTCGCCACCGACGACGATCACCGTGGCCACCGTCCACCCTACCCTCTCCGTACCGTCCAATGACTCCGCCGCGACGCCCTCTTCCTCATCGCCAAGCCACGTGACGCTAGGAGCCTCGTGCCGTCGTCCTCGCCCTCGTCTTCTTCCACGGGATCCGATGACAACCGCCGATGATTCGACGCCGTCCGACCTCCCTCTAGCTCGCCGACCACCTCTACGACCCTGCTGTGAGCTCCTCCATCGTTTCCCCCTCTCCCTGTACTCCACCTCCCTCTCTAGCCGCCGTTTGTAACGAGCCCGAGAGCTCTTCGCTGCCGTCCATGTCACCGCCATGGCTACGGCTGCTGCAGCTCGCACTCGAGCACACCACTTCGCTCAGTGCCTCCCCACGAGCCCGCAGCACGCCCCAGCTCGCCTTCCCGTGCCCCTAGCTCTCACTCGCATCTCGCCCGAACTCCGGCCGCCGCCTTGGAGCTCGCGGTCGTCGGCTCCGGCCACCATAGGTTCGGCCGCCACCACCACTCGACCCGCGCCAGCGAGAGCTCTCCAACGAGCCCAAGAACGGCCTCGTCCGTGCCCTGTGGGCGTTCTCCGAGCCGCGCCGCCGTCTCGGGCCTCGCCGGCGTCGAGTCGCCGGTGGGTTTGACCCCGCCGGCCTGGGTTTGACCCACTTTGACCCCGGTCGGGCCCCACCTGGGTCAATGACATGTGGGGCCGGCACTAGCTGGATTAGTTAGATGTTAGTTAGTGCTAATCACCACCATTAGGTGCTAACCCCCTCGCTAAACTAAACCTGAGCCACTGACATGTGGGCCCAGCCCCGCTGACATTTTCGTTAGGATAAGTTTAACCCTAATCAACTCAGTTAACCAACTGAGTCACTGACCAGTGGGCCCCACTGGTCAGGTTTGACCTGGCGGCGCCTGTTGACCTGCTGAGGTCAGCATGACCTAATGCTGACGCAGTAAACATTTTCTGGAATTAAAATAAATCAGAAATGATTTATAAATTTCAGAAAATGATCTAAACTTCTAAAATTCATAGAAATTCAATCGTAACTCCAAATTAAATAATTTATATATGAAAAATGATCAGAAAAATCCAATCTATCCATCTGTACCATTTTCAAGCATGTTTGAACAAATTAAATCTGCTGTATACAACAATTTGAATAAATGGCATTTGAAATGCCTTATGTGGAATTTGAATTTGAACCTAGGGCTCAAACCAACTTCATTTAACATGTTGCTAGTTGCATTAGCTCGAAACACAACATATTGACATGTCATGATAATGCATCATATTGAGCATTGCATTGATTGTGTTTTCCTTCTCTGTTGCCGGTATTTGTCCCCTCTCGATAGACGTATTCCGACGATGAGATCAATGACACCGGTGAAGAGTTATACTATCTTCAGAAGTGCCAGGCAAGCAAAACCCCCTTGTTCATTCTGATACAATCCCACTCTCTCGCCCCTGCTCTATTTTACTGCATTAGGACAACCACGATTCATCTGTTACTTGCTGCGGTAGTTGAACCCCTTATCCTCTGCATGACATGTCATTGCCACAGTAGATAGATGAAACACACTAGCATGAGTAGGAGTTGTTTGAGCCCTGATGTGCCTACTCATTCATGCTTGTTTGTCATGCCTGCTACTGCTTAGATTTGAGTCAGGTCTGATTCATCGGGGATGAATCGGAGGTGTGTGAACATGTCCCATCTTGTTGAGAGCTAAGTGTGTGAACACGATTTGGTAAAGGTATCGGTGAGAGGCCATGTAGGAGTACATGGTGGGTTGTCTCATTGAAGCCGTCCTCAGGAACTGAGTTCTGTGTTTGTGATCCATGACCAGTTACTACAACGCATTGAAATGCTTAAGTGCCCCTCTCGACTTCTTAACCACCCTTGTCCTCTATCCAGGAGTTGCAAGTAGTTTCTGGTGTTTGTACTATGCTGGAGGCCGTGGGCAGTGCTGACCCGAGGGGTGGACTGTGATGCGGTGGGCACGTGGCCGGGTATGCCGGGCACCCGTTTGGTGTCGCGGAACCCTGTACACATCGTTCGGGGCCGTATGTGGAAACCTTGGCCAGACTCCCTGCGGATGGAACCTGAATAGGCGATAACCTGGACTAGAGACTTGAGTGTTTAGGTACGTCGTGGCCGACACCCTCGATGGGGTTCCGCTTGAAGGTTGCCGAGTACATGTCGTGTAAACGGCGATAAGTGGTGAGAGCGTGTGTGAAGAAGTACACCCCTGCAGGTAAGAGCGTGTCCGTGGTAAAGGACTTCTGGGTTGCCTATAACAGTTCATAGACAAGTGAAAGTGGATACTCTAAAATATGCAAGATAAGCGTGAGTGCTATGGATGGCGTTCTCGTAGGGAGACGGGAGCGGATCCATAGTAGTGTATTGATATGGTGAATATGTTGACTCGTGTGTGCCACCTCAAAAGAGTTACTTGCAGTCGTAGTTCAAGATAGCCACCGAGTCAAAGCTGGCTTGCTGCTGTTAAACTCCACCACCCCCTTTGTTGATACCGATGCATATGTAGTTAGTTTTGATGTAGGTCTTGCTGGGTACATTTGTACTCACGTTTGCTTATTTTATGTTTTTTGCAGAGAGAGACGTCAGTCTCGCTAGTAGTTCCGCTTGGACTTCGACGTTTAGCTTGTTACACTACTAGGAATTGGACGGTATGATGCGCCCATGCTGGAGCCTGAGGCTCGACGGCAAGGACCAAAGGCATCTCTTCCGCCACGGGAGCGGCTGTCTCTACGGCCAGGGCCTGACGCCCCGCCGGAGCCAGTTGCTCTTGGGCAGGCTCAGCGTCCGCGGCAGAACCCTTGTCGGCGGCCCCGGGGGGCTCCTGCCTCTCCAGAGCCTACTTTCTGACCTTCTGCTTGACGGGTCGCACGTGAGGGCAGACAGCTAGGTGGTGCTCAATCACCTCCCTGGGAACACCGAGGATGTCGGACGCTTGCCATGCAAACACGTCGACATTTGCCCGCAGGAAGGTGACGAGCTCGCCTTCCTATTTGCTGTTGAGGGAAGAGCCTATGATGAAGGCCCCTCCCGTGCCGTCCTCCGTGACGGGCACCTTCTTGGTCTGCAGCGGCTCGGCTCTGGACCTCTTGCTCTTGTCGGCAGAGCTCTCTGGCACGTCCTCAACGGTAGCACAACACCCCGAAGAGGTGCGCTTGCCGGAGTGGGTGCGAGAGGTCTTGCCGGGCACCTTCTTTCCTCCCGGGCATTCGGCGGCAGGAGCAGGTACCTTGATGGCAGCTGCTGCAACTGCTCCCCGGTAGAGTTGGTCGGCGCCGATCAGCGCGTCCTTCTTGTCGGAGGGGACGGAGATGATGGTCAACGGCCCGGGCATCTTTAGCATGCTGTAGGCGTAGTGTGATGCCGCCATGAACTTGGCCAGTGCCGGGCGACCGAGGATCCCGTTGTAGGGCAAGGGGATCTGGGCCACGTCAAAGACGATCCTCTCCATCCGGTAGTTCAACTCTCCTCCAAATGTCACAGGCAGTGTGACCTTTCCCTTTGGCTGTCTTCTCCCTGGATTGACCCCCTGAAACGTGCCCGTTTCCTCGAGGTCTCCATTAGGGTTTTGCAACCTTTTGATCACGACAGGCGAGATCAGGTTCAGGCCTGCCCCACCGTCAACCAACATCTTGTTCAACCGGAGGTTGCGTATTGTTGGCGAAACCAACAAAGGCAAACACCCGACCGCGGTAGTGCGATCAGGGTGGTCCTCGGCGTCAAAGATGAGGGGCGTGCTGGACCACTTTAGAGGCTTCTAAGCGCCGAACGACGGCTCCGTTGCTGTAACCTCTCGCGCCCACTGCTTGAGCTGGCGGTGAGAGGCATCAAGCGAGGCGTCGCCATCGACGCACATGGCCTCCGTAGCCTTTTGGAACCCTTGCTCACCGGACTCGTCGTCCTCGTCGTGATCGTCGTCTTCTTGTTTCTTGTCGCGGCCCCGGGCGGGCCTCTCTTGCTGGTTGTCCTTGCCGGGGAGGCCTCCTTGGCCGCCACGCTTAATCGGATGATGCTATGGAGATGTTATCACCAGCGTCGTCGCGACAGGCCGACGCCCGCGGCGGCTGGCGAGGAGGAGGAGAGTGCACCGTGGCCGCAACTCCCTCTGTCCTCCCAGGGTCAGCATGTGGTGGTTCGGTGGAACGCCGACCCAAGGGCCCCGCCAGTCGCGGATCGCCTTTGTTCGCGACGGCGACGAGGCTCCAGATGGTGGCCCTCCACTCATCGAGCTTCTCCACAGCAGGAGGGAAGTCGAGGAGCAGCTGTGCGCGCGCCAAGGCTTCTGCTGGCGTGGGTGGCGGTGACAGCTGAGTGGATCACGACGCGCTTCGACTTCTAACTATGTTAGAAGGAGCTCTGTCACGACCCAGCAGCTGCATGCCATTTTCACGAGTTCTTCGGCGAGCGTGTTGAACTCCTTCGTCTTGCTGACGATGCACAGGGCTCTTCCCACGGCGGTAACCAGGGTCACCAACGTGGTGACGCTGTTCGGCGCGCACGCCATGGGAAGAACGCGCAGTGGTTGCCGGTGTATGCGTCCTGGAGGTTGCCGCGCCGGCCGGAGTCGGTGCAACGACACTCCTGGAGGGCCCCGCGCCGCCGGCGGGGGCCCAGCTCCATATTTGGGTCCGGTGGCGTGGGGCCGATCGTCTGGTGCACGAACGACGCCGCTCGCCAGGCTTCGACTGCCAGGGTGGTGCTGGTGTTTGCGGGCCGCGGCCCGAGTCCTGTCCACGCCGGCACGGGCCGTTCGGCCCCCAACGAGCCGATCGCCGTGGCCGTCTTCTTCTTAGGGGCCATGGCGACGAAGAACCTCTAGGCTAACTACCAGACCAGATTCTCACAAACGCGCCCCCTACCTGGCGCGCCAAAGATGTCGGTAGGAAACGACACCTATGGGATCACAAGAATCCCTTCTGCGATTGCGGGGCGCGAGGTTGAGAGAAGAGCGGGTCTAACAGAGAGCACGCAGTTCGTTTATCCAGGTTCGGGCCGCGAGGATGCGTAAAACCCTACTCCTGCTTTGGTGGATGTATTCCGAGTTCTTGAACTAGCTATGGAGTGTAGCGAGCTCCAAAAAGCCGAATCCTTCTCCTGGTCGCCTAGGGCCTCCTTTTATAGAAAAAGGGGTTGCCACAGTGGCACACAGGAGGTGGAAAGCCAACAATGTTGTGGGGTTATCCTTGTATTACAGGACAAAACGCATTTAATGCAAGGCTTAGGTGTCCCTTCACTTTATCGGGGACGGGGGCGAGGCCCGTCCCGTCCGTCACCGCTCCTCCAAGCTTCGACACGCGCCCTGGCCAGTGATGCATGCGGTGCCATGTAGGCAGGCAGGCAGCTGAGGTGGTGCGGTGGTGGAGCCTTAGCTGGTGCGGGCCTAACGGTGGCCCTGCTGGCGCGCTTGGTGAGGGCCTTGCCGGGTGGCCCGGTAAGGATCTTGCGGGGGGGGGTCTTGTGGGTTTCTTTTGTAAGGATGGCTGCCTTCCTATCCTCATTTGATTTTGACTATTCTTTGTCTTCACAAAGATCTGCATGCCACCACAAAGGTGCCTCCCAAGCCCTGTCCCAACTCATTTGTCGAGTGTTGGTGGGATCGAGGGTGGCTCGCTCGGCTGGCGTGGGTGAGCTGCCCCGGCAAGGGTCTTGCCGGGGTTGCTGAGGCTGCCCCCGGCAAGTGTCCTTGTCGGGGAAACCTTCTTCGTCCATCTGATCTTTGTGCCCTTGGTCTTGGCGTTGGTTTGCTTCGTCTTGTGCTTTCGGCTTCTCTCCGGCTCCCCTTTCCCTGCCCTGTTATGCGCGGCCGTGGCGGGAGGCTCTGGCTGCTCGTGCACAAGTAAAGGTGTCAAAAGGAGAGCCCCTACTTTTGTACACCGATAGAAGGCACACGAGTTGGGATGATCTGCATCCCGTCCAGCAGCATTGGATTCACGGAATCAGTGTAGTAGCTCTTGCGGGAGAGTTGGCTTTGGTGTTTATTTTAATGTTTAACAATTTGGATGTGTTCTTTTGAATACCTCTGATTGTCTGCATATAGAGTATATAAGCATTCTTACTTTTCTTTATTATTGAGATGACTAAACTTTAGATATTCTTTCATACATTTGATATTGTTATGTTGGTAGATCAGAAAGTGAGACTTTAAACTGTTTGGCCATGGCCATATAGTTAGCTGCTTGGAGTACGTTAGATGCACAGGTTCCTTCAGTTACATGGTCCATGATGTAGGACAAAAGACCTCCCAGTTTACTGGGGTTGTTTAAATAGATAAGAGAAGATTCATATGATGTTTTCCTACAAATCTTACTATAAATCCTAGAAGTGAATTTTTAGTAATTTGCTTATTAAATGATCATGTTGTTGTTTAATTTGGCATGATTTATTTTGTGAAACATACATGATCTTCTATCATACATGATCTATAGTTTCATTTGGCCTGAAATGAAATAAGTTATATTAACTCCAAACCTGCGTATTTGTTAACAGACTTTTGTGTTTGTTTTGATCGACAGTTAGACATGCTTTGCATTAATCATTTCGTTTTTCCATGAGGATGTATGCAGCAAACATTGTGTTGCAATCTTAATTTTTCTATAGGGTGAACCTCTGTACCTCTCAAATTAGAAGTAAACAGGAGCTACAAGGCAAATTTTACAGATTTTATTTCAAATGCTTGTAGGTTTCATTTTCACAGAATTTGCCGCACACGCAGCCTAATGCGGCGAGGTTGCACCTTAAGTACCATAAGTATTAAAGTGTTGTTTAATCTCAGTTACTCGGAATCTTAATTTGTTGTAAAGGTGATGCAGATTGGAGGAAGTCGTTCCTATCAACACTGGAAACATGCTTGTGATTGAGGACAACGAGCCAACAGCCATATGGCCTGCGCTCACCACCATTTCCGGAAGAACCATCTCCATAGTCACGCCCATCTGGAAGCACATGGAGAACCATAACTTTTATACCAGTAGCTTTATCTGAAAGTAGACTTCAGAAGATATATATATTTTCCTGTTTGTGTCATATTTTTGGAAAATTGGTTGGTTATATTAGTGCAGATTCAGTGCTTTACAGAGCCGCATATAAAGGTAATTGTCTTTCAGTCTGTCATATAGGTGATATGTACTGGTGCTACTCTTTTTCATCACTGTAATCTAAGAGTTACTTAATTTGTAATCTAGGATAATTAGTGACTTTGTGGGGATCAAATGTACATTTCTAGGAATAGCCTGCATATCATTTAATGGCTATTTGTTCATGGCACATACATGTAGGTATTGCTAAACAGATGCATGGCTCTACAAATAGGAAGATTTACATTTTTCAGTATTGTGGGGTATCTGATCTTTAAAAAATGTATATTCACGGCCAACTCAATTTCAGTGGCTTATTCTTAAATTTATGCTCATTACCATACATTTCGTTCCCTCAATTTTGTGTCTAGATGGTATTTATTAATTATTATTTTTGTTATGGTGCGCAATGATTATATAAATGTTTGTACTTATCATTCAGACCAGTCATCTTTTGTTTTCACCACTTCATAATATAAAATTGATGAAGCTGAAGTAGCCCACTTTGTAGGAGAAGTTGGCCCAGTTTGGCCTCGACCATATTTTTTGACACATTTTGGCCCCAACCACATTCTTTTCCTCAAGCACAGTCGATTTGTTCTCTAGAAAGAAAAAACACAATTAGCGGTAGCAGCTATTGGTCGCCTGAGCTTGGACAGAGGGTGCCGATACTCCTTGTGCATCTGGACCATGATCTATCCTTTGATGATTGGCCAAACTTTCAAAGTGTGCCTGTTGGTGGTCCGTTGTGATCCAGACCAACGTACACAACAGGAAGTCACTCATATCCATCGTGCTGCTCACATCATGGGAGATTTGGAATGAGTGGAATGCCCGGGTTTCCCGAAACATTTACAACTTGCCAACAATGATCTTTGCAAAAATCAAGCGTGAAGCGGCATTTTGGGGCATCGTTAGGGCAAAACACTTGAGATGATCATGCCGCGAGAGTAATTCCTTGGATGTTATTGTGCCCACGGGCAAGTGGACAACAGCCCTGAGGTCACTGGCCCTATTGCAATGGTCTTCCTCGATGAGAACCTCTCCTAAAAAAGGATGAAATGTGGCCAAGAGTAGACATTTATTAAAACTGGATATAAAAATGGTGCACAATGAAGCATGAAGAAGGTTGTGTCCCTTTTTTCGCCCGGTCTAACGCACAAGCATTTGTGCTAGTACAATGGTAAATTGTATAGGTGCACTAGTTCGGCGAAGAGATGGTGATACAAGTGCAATATGGATGGTAGATATAGGTTTTTGTAATATGAAAATATAAAAACAGCAAGATAACATGTAATAAAAGTGAGCATAAACGGTATTGCAATGCTAGGAAATAATGCCTAGGGTTCATACTTTCACTAGTGCAAGTTCTCTCAACAATAATAACATAATTGGATCATATAACTATCCCTCAACATGCAACAAAGAATCACTCCAAATTCATTAATAGCGGAGAACAAACAAAGATATTATTGTAGGGTACGAAACCACCTGAAAGTTATTCTTTCGGATCGATTAGAATAACACCTTAAGACACATATCAACCAAAACCCTAATGTCACCAAGATACTCCAATGTCACCTCAAGTATCCGTGGGTATGATTATACGATATGCATCACACAATCTAACATTCATCTATTCGACCAACACAAAGAACTTCAAAGAGTGCCCCAAAGTTTCTACCGGAGAGCCAGACGAAAAATGTGTGTCAACCCCTATGCATAAGTTCACAAGGTCACTAAACCCGCAAGTTGATCACAAAAACATATATCAAGTAGATCATGTAAATATCCCATTGTGACCACAGATAAGCACATGCAAGACATACATCAAGTGTTCTCAAATCCTTAAAGACTCAATCTGATAAGATAACTTCAAAGGGAAAACTCAATCCATTACAAGAGAGTAGAGGGGGAGAAACATCATAAGATCCAGCTATAATAGCAAAGCTCGCGGTACATCAAGATCGTGCCAAATAAAGAACACAAGAGAGAAACAGATCAAACACATAGCTACTAGTACATACCCTCAGCCCCGAGGGTGAACTTCTCCCTCCTCGTCATGGAGAGCGCCGGGATGATGAAGACGGCCACATGTGTGGGATCCCCCCTCCGGCAGGGTGCCGAAACAGGGTCCTGATTGTTTTTGGTGGCTACAGAGGTTTGGGGCGGTGGAACTCCCGATCTAGGTTATCTTCTGGAGGGCTGGGTATATATAAGAGGTTTTGGCGTCGGGAACAAGTCAGGGGGGTCTGTGAGGCAGCCACGAGGTAGGGGGCGCGCCTAGGGGGGTAGGGCGCGCCCCCCACCCTCGTGGGTGCCTCGGGACTCCTCTGGTCCATCTTCAATGCTCCGTGGGCTTCTTCTGGTCCAACAATAATCTCCGTCAAATTTCAGGTAAATTGAACTCTGTTTGGTTTTCCTTTTCTACAAAACTCAAAAACAAGGAAAAAACAGAAACTGGCACTGGGCTCTAGGTTAATAGGTTCGTCCCAAAAATCATATAAAATAGCATATAAATGCATATAAAACATCCTAGATGGATAATATAATAGCATGGAACAATCAAAAATTATAGATACGTTGGAGACGTATCAGCATTCCCAAGCTTAATTCCTGCTCGTCCTTGAGTAGGTAAATGATAAAAACAGAATTTTTGATGTGGAATGCTACCTAACATATTTATCAATGCAATTTTCTTTATTATAGCATTAATGTTCAGATCCGAAAGATTCAAGACAAAAGTTTAATATTGACATACAAATAATAATACTTCAAGCATACTAACCAAGCAATTTTTTCTTCTCAAAATAACATAGCCAAAGAAAGCTCATCCCTACAAAATCATGTAGTTTGGCCATGCTTCATTTTTGTCACACAATATGCTCCCATCATGCACAACCCCGATGACAAGCCAAGCAATTGTTACATACTTTAGTAATCTCAAACTTTTTCAACTTTCACGCAATACATGAGTGTGAGCCATGGATATAGCACTATAGGTGGAATAAAGTATGATGATGGGGGTTGTGTGGAGAAGATAAAAAAGGAGGAAGTCTCACATTGACGCGGCAAATCAACAGGCTAGGGAGATGCCCATCAATTGATGTCAATGCAAGGAGTAGGGATTGCCATGCAACGGATGCACTAGAGCTATAAATGTATGAAAGCTCAACAAAAGAAACTAAGTGGGTGTGCATCCAACTTGCTTGCTCACGAAGACCTAGGGCATTTGAGGAAGCCCATTGTTGGAATATACAAGCCAAGCTCTATAATGAAAATTCCCACTAGTATATGAAAGTGACAACATAGGAGACTCTCTATCATGAAGATCATGGTGCTAGTTTGAAGCACAAGTGTGGTAAAAAGATAGTAGCATTGTCCCTTCTCTCTTTTTCTCTCATTTTTTTGGTCCTTTTTTTATTTGGCCTTTCTCTTCTTTTTTCTTCTTTTTTTTTCTTCGTCCGGAGTCTCATCCCGATTTTTGGGGGAATCATGGTCTCCATCATCCTTTCCTCACATGGGACATTGCTCTAATAATGATGATCATCACACTTCTATTTATTTACAACTCAAAGATTACAACTCGATACTAGAACGAAATATGACTCTATATGAATGCCTCTGGCGGTGTACCGGGATGGGCAATGAATCAAGAGTGACATGTATGAAATATGCATGGTGGCTTTGCCACAAATACGATGTCAACTACATGATCATGCAAGGCAATATGACAATGATGAAGCGTGTCATAATAAACGGAATGGTGGAAAGTTGCATGTCAATATATCTCGAAATGGCTATGGAAATGCCATAATAGGTAGGTATGGTGGCTGTTTTGAGGAAGATATAAGGAGGTTTATGTGTGATAGAGCGTATCATATCACAGGGTTTGGATGCACCGTGAAGTTTGCACCAACTCTCGAGGTGAGAAAGGGCAATGCAGTGCATCAAGAGGCTAGCAATGATGGAAGGGTGAGAGTGCGTATAATCCATGGACTCAACATTAGTCATAAAGAACTCACATACTTATTACAAAAATCTACAAGTCATAAAAACCAAGCATTACGCGGATGCTCCTAGTGGGATAGATTGGTAGGAAAAGACCGTCGCTCGTCCCCCACCGCCACTCATAAGGATGACAATCAAAGAACACCTCATGTTTCAAATTTGTCACACAACAGTTACCATACGTGCATCCTACGGGACTTGCAAACTTCAACACAAGTATTTCTCAAATTCACAATTACTCAACTAGCACAACTCTAATATCCCATCTTCATATCTCAAAACAATCATCAAGTATCAAACTTCTCATAATATTTAATGCACTCAATATGGAAGTTTCTATTATACCCTCTTGGATGCTTATCATATAGGAATAAATTCATAATGAAACCAAATTACCATGCTGTTTAAGACTCTCAAAATAATATAAATGAAGCAGGATAGTTCATCTATTTCTATAAAAAAAAACCACCACCGTGCTCTAAAAAGATATAAGTGAAGGACTAGAGCAAACAACAAACTACTCCGAAAAATATAAGTGAAGATCAATGAGTAGTTGAATTATTATGTAAATATGTGAAGACTCTCTAACATTTAAGAATTTAATATCTTGGTATTTTATTAAAACAGCAAGAAAAAGAAAAGAAAATAAAATGACGCTCCAAGCAAAAAACATATCATGTGGTGAATAAAAGTATAGCTCCAAGTAAAGTTACCGATGAATGAAGACGAAAGATGGGATGCCTTCTGGGGCATCCCCAAGCTTAGGCTCTTGGTTGTACTTGAATTTTACCTTGGGGTGCCTTGGGCATCCCCAAGCTTAGGCTCTTGCCACTCCTTATTACATAATCCATCAAATCTTTACCCAAAACTTGAAAACTTCACAACACAAAACTCAACAGAAAATCTCATGAGCTCCGTAAGTATAAGAAAATAAATCACCACTTAGGTACTGTTGTTAACTCAACCTAAATTAATATTGGTGTAATATGTACTGTATTCCACTTCTCTATGGTTCATACCCTCCGATACTACTCATAGATTCATCAAAATAAGCAAACAACACATAGAAAACAGAATCTGTCAAAACAGAACAGTCTGTAGTAATATGTATCAAACGTATACTTCTGGAACTCTAAAAATTCTTAAATAAAATGTTGGACCAGAGGAATTTGTCTATTAATCATCTGAAAAAATAATCGACTTAAAATCACTCTCCAGTAAAAAATGTCAGCTAATCTCGTGAGCGCTAAAGTTTCTGTTTTTTACAGCAAGATCATAAAGACTTCACCCAAGTCTTCCCAAAGGTTCTACTTGGCACAAACACTAATTAAAACATAAAACCACATCTAACCAGAGGCTAGATGAATTATTTATTACTAAACAGGAGCAAAAACAAAGAACAAAAATAAAATTGGGTTGCCTCCCAACAAGTGGTAACATTTAACACCCCTAGCTAGGCATGATGATTTCAATGATGCTCACATAAAAGATAAGAATTGAAACATAAAGGGAGCATCATCAAGAATATGACTAGAATGTTTAAGTCTAACCCACTTCCTATGCATATGGATTTTGTGAGTAAACAACTTATGGGAACAAGAATCTACTAGCATAGGAAAGCAAAACAAGCATAACTTCAAGATTTTCAACACATAGAGAGGAAACTTGGTATTATTGCAATTCCTACAAGCATATATTCCTCCCTCATAATAATTTTCAGTAGCATCATGAATTAATTCAACAATATAACTATCACATAAAGGACTATTTTCGTGATCTACAAGCATATGAATTTTATTACTCTCCACATAAGCAAATTTCTTCTCATGAATAGTAGTGGGAGCAAACTCAACAAAATAACTATCATGTGATTCAAAATTAAGATCAAGATGACAATTTCATGGTTATCATTATTCTTTATAGCATACATGTCATCAAAATAATCATCATAGATAGGAGGCATGCTTTCATCATAGTAAATTTTCTCATCAAAACTTGGGGGACTACACATATCATCTTCATCAAACATAGCATCACCATGCTTGTGGATTTGCCTATCATTAGCATCATGGGTATTCAAAGAATTCATACTAACAACATTGCAATCACGCTCATGATTCACATATTTTATGCCAAGCATTCTATGTAATTCTTCTTCTAGTAACTGAGCACAGTTATCGAAATCCTTACGCTCATGAAATATATTAAAAAGATGAAGCATATGAGGCACCCTAAATTCCATTTCTTTTGTAGTTTTCTTTGATAAACTAAACTAGTGATAAAACAATAAACAAAAAGATTCGATTGCAATATCTAAAGATATACCTTCAAGCACTCACCTCCCTGGCAACGGCGCTAGAAATGAGCTTGATGTCGACTACACGACCTTCTTCTTGTAGACGTTGTTGGGCCTCCAAGTGCAGAGGTTTGTAGGACAGTAGAAAATTTTCCACAAGTGGATGACCTAAGGTTTATCAATCTGTGGAAGGCGTAGGATGAAGATGGTCTCTCTCAAGCAACCCTGCAACCAAATAACAAAGAGTCTCTTGTATTCCCAACACACCCAATACAATGCTAAATTATATAGGTGCACTAGTTCGGCGAAGAGATGGTGATACAAGTGCAATGTGGATGGTAGATATATGTTTTTGTAATCTGAAAATATAAAAACAGCAAGGTAACATGTAATAAAAGTGAGCGTAAACGGTATTGCAATGCTAGGAAATAAGGCCTAGGGTTCATACTTTCACTTGTGCAAGTTCTCTCAACAATAATAACATAATTGGATCATATAACTATCCCTCAACTTGCAACAAAGAATCACTCCAAAGTCACTAATAGAAGAGAACAAACGAAGATATTATTGTAGGGTACGAAACCACCTGAAAGTTATTCTTTCGGATCGATCTATTCAAGAGTTCGTACTATAATAACACCTTAAGACACATATCAACCAATAGCCTAATGTCACAAAGATACTCCAATGTCACCTCAAGTATCTGAGGGTATGATTATACGATATGCATCACACAATCTCAGATTCATCTATTCACCAACACAAAGAACTTCAAATAGTGCCCCAAAGTTTCTACCGTAGAGTCAAGACGAAAATGTGTGCCAACCCCTATGCATAAGTTCACAAGGTCACTGAACCCGCAAGTTGATCACCAAAACATACATCAAGTAGATCACGTGAATATCCCATTGTCACCACAGATGAGCACATGCGAGACATACATCAAGTGTTCTCAAATCCTTAGAGACTCAATCCGATAAGATAACTTCAAAGGGAAAACTCAATCCATTACAAGAGAGTAGGGGGAGAAACATCATAAGATCCAACTATAATAGTAAAGCTCGCGGTACATCAAGATCGTACCAAATCAAGAACATGAGAGAGAGAGAGAGAGAGATCGAACACATAGCTACTGGTACATACCCTCAGCCCCGAGGGTGAACTACTCCCTCCTCGTCATGGAGAGCGCCGTGATGATGAAGATGGCCACCGGCAGTGTGATCCCTCCCGTGAGTGCCGTAACAGGTCCTGATTGGTTTTTGGTGGCTACAGAAGCTTGCGGCAGCGGAACTCCCGATCTAGGTTATTTTCTAGAGGTTTGGGTATATATAAGAGGTTTTGGCGTCGGGAACAAGTCAGGGGGTCTCCGAGGCGGCCACGAGGTAGGGGGCGCGCCCAGGGGGGTAGGGCGCGCCCCCCACCCTCGTGGGTGCCTCGGGACTCCCCAGGTCCATCTCCGATGCTCCGTGGGCTTCTTCTGGTCCAAAAATAATCTCCGTCAAATTTCAGGTCAATTGGACTCCGTTTGGTTCTCCTTTTCTGCGAAACTCAAAAAGAAGGAAAAAACAGAAACTGGCACTGAGAAAAAGCTCTAGGTTAATAGGTTAGTCCCAAAAAATCATATAAAATAGCATATAAATGCAGATAAAACATCCTAGATGGATAATATAATAGCACGGAACAATAAAAAATAATAGATACGTTGGAGACGTATCAGCTGATTGTTTCTTTTGTGTCGCCTAATCACAAACAGTTCATCCGAGTGAACCGTATGTTGTACATCACACACACCTTCATCTGGCTGCCTGTTTCTTTTGTTCGTCCGCATTGAAAATGGTTAATTGAACTGAACCGTATGCCCTGAATCACACACGCAACTAAAATCTGAACTGTGTTTGATGCATCCTCCATCGCAAACGTTTTGCACCTTTTTTGACGGTTTTTTACACCACCGTTTGCGATTATGGCATTGCACACAGTTTCGTCGTAGGGTCTCTTATCATAGTGCGCGTTAGCAGCAACCTGTAGTAGTGAATTTGTACCTAGGGAATTTCATGTCTTTTATAGAATATGTGCAAATTTTTCATAAGTAGTGCCTTGTTATATGTGAAAATATCCATAACTCCTAGTCCTCCTTGATTCTTTGGCCTACAAATAGTGGTCCATTTCACTAGAGCAGGTCTATGATCCTCCATGTCTGGGCTCTCCATAGGCAGTGTCTGGAATATTTTCGTATATGCTGCTTGATAGTAACTGGAACATCCAGACAACTCATAAAGAAAATTGTGAGGGAAGCCAAAACAGATTTGACCATTAACAATCTACCTTCATATGTCGTAAATGTAGTAATACTAGCCAGTCTTCTTGCAACCATATTAACCATTGGGAGACATTGTTCCACTGTTGGTTTGTGCAGCCCTAAAGGTAACCCAAGGTATGTGAATGGGAAGTGACCCATCTAACAATTGAGAGTTCCTACAAACACTTGTGCCCTCTCCTCTTGAATATTATTAGGTACCAGGATAGACTTCTGATAGTTTACTCTGAGACGAGTGGCAGCTGCAAAAGTGTCGAGAAGAGCTTTAAGGAAAATTACTTGTCTTGAGTCAACTTGCATTATCAACAAAGTATCATCTGCATATTGTACAATTGGAAAATTAGGCATGAGTTTATTTGCAAAGGTGCATGTATAAGTCCTAGTCCCATTGCTTTGTTGATCACTAATTGTAGAAGGTCTGCAGCCAGAACAAACAGTAATGGGGATAGAGGATCTCCTTGTCTTACCCCCCTTCTATAGTATATTCTTTTACCTGGCACTCCATTTAGTAGAACAGCAGTTGAAGCAGAACTAAAGATCATTTGTATCCATGAGATCCACTTGTTGCCAAAACCTTTAGCTCTAAGAATATCTATAATTTCTTGATGCTCAACGGTATCAAAGGCTTTTTCAAAATCTAACTTGAGTACAAGCATTTCCTCTTTAGATTTTAGACATTGATGAATATACTCATAAGACCACCCTAAGCAATCCTGAATAACCTTGTCCTTAAGAAAACCATATTGGTTGATGTGTATCATTTGCAGAATAACCTTTTGTAATTTGTTTGCCAAAAATTTAGTGATGATCTTAAGCACCCCATTAAGCAGTGAAATTGGCCTAAAATCATTTGGAGTGAGAGGAGCATCATTCTTGGGGATTAATGGGATATATGATGTGTTGATGCTCTCAAGGGAAATATTACCTTCATGAAAAGCATGTATCAATTTTCTGACATCAGGTCCTATAATGTCCTAGCAAGCTTTTATAAATTCATTATTGAGTCCATCTGGCCCAAGTGATTTGTCACTAGGGAGCTGCTTCACAATATTGTTAATCTCCTCATCTCGAAAAGGTCTTTCAATGTCACTGAAAATATCTAGATTAATCTGTTGTCCAAGAAGATTTTGTAAATCAAAATGCATTGAGTGTCCCTCAGATTTTTCTAATCTCATTTTGAAAGCTTCCCAAAGTATGCTAGCCTTACCAGCATGATCTGTTATTTCAATGTGATCATCATTAAGGAGCATAGCAATTTTATTATGCATGTAGTTGATGGATGCTTTTGTATGAAAAAACTTTGTATTTTCATCTCCAAATTTTACTCATTTTACTTTCCCTCTCTGCTTCCAGTAAATCTTCTGATTCTTTAGAATAGTCAACAATTGTTGCTTGAGCAATTCCCTACAATTCCACTCCAATGTGTCCAGCCTTCTAAATTCCTCAAATAAATCCAATAAGAATATGCATTCATTGATGTCAGCAATCTACTTATTAAGACATGTCAAACTCTTTGCCCATAATCTTAAACCCCTGCTTAGATTCTTGAATTTTGCATTGATCTTTTTAGCATGATCTGTCTATCCAACATGGATGTCCGAAGCTGCTTTGACCACCTTCTTAAAAGAGTTATGTTTCAAACAAAAGTTTTCAAACCTACAAATTTTGGATTTACGTATTGAAGTGCCCACTTTAATCAAACAGGGTAGATGGTCAGAAATAGGCCTTGACAGTGGAAGAGCAATAGTGTCCGGATATGAAGTCATCCAGAAACCAGCGGTAAAAAACCAGTCTAGCTTCTCTAACAGTGCATTTTCCTACATGTTACTCCAACTAAATTGCCTCCCTTTTAAAGGATTCTAACAAACCCAGTTTGCTAATAGCTTCATTGAAAAGTAACATTTGCACTACTAGAAACTGGGAATTTGCCATCAGCCAGCTCTTTGCCATCTGCCAGCTGATGGCAAAGAACGTCTTTGCCATCTGCTTATAAAAAAAAGATGGCAAAGAACTGACAGATAGCAAAGAACATGGTTGCCATCAGCCAATTCTTTGCCATCTGCTAGTGGATGGCAAATAATCTTTGCCATCTGCCAATGAGATGGCAAAGAGGTGGGTAGGGTCCATCTTTGCAACGGCTGTCAACCCACCTCTTTGCCATCTGCCAGCAGATGGCAAAGAATCTTTTCCATCTGTTGGCAGATGGCAAAGAAGTGGGTGGAGCCCAATGGATAACGGCCAGTAGCCCCACCTCTTTGCCATCTGCCAGCGGATGGCAAAGCCCCATATCTTTGCCATCAACCAGCGGCTGGCAGATGGCAAAGAGGTCGACCCCTCTCTCCCAGCCCGGCCCCTCCCCTCTCTCTCTCTTCCATCCCAGCCCACCCGTCTCTCTCTATCCCCACCTCACCCACCCACCATTGTCTAAAAAAAACTCTGCCCCCAAACCGCACCCGCCCCAGAGGTGACCCTGCCAGCCACTGCCACCGCCCAGCACCGCCCGCCCGCCTCCCGTCACACCGCAGCCCTCCCCGCCCCTCCCGCCTCCCCGCCACTGCAGCTCGCCTGCCCGTCCCTCCACCGCCCGCCCGTCCCAGACCGCCGCCCGTCCCTCCACCGAGCCGGCCCTCCCCGCCCTCCTCGGCCACCGCGGCCCTCGCCCGCCCCTCCCACATCAGCCTCGCCTGCCCGTCCCTCCACACCGCAGCCTGGCCCCAAAGACCACCGCCTGGCCCCTCCACCGAGCCGTCCCTCCCCTCCCTCCCGGCCACCTGCATGCCCATGACCCGCCCTCCATCGAGCCAGGCCACGGCGCGCCCTTCCATGACCCTCCCCGCCATGGCGCCATCGAGATTCAGGTATTAAGTTGAATTCATGTAGAGCTTATTTGAGGAAGCTTTTATGTAGAGCTTAGAGTTAAGTATCTGACTAAAAATGGGCTCGACTAAACACGGTAGAGATAGAGTTGTATTATTCATCAAGAAGATGCAACAGTGGGTGCCAAAAAAGGCAAAAATGGTGTGAAAAAAATTGTTCACATCAATTTTTTTGATTGGATAATGGTGGACTGCTGCTGTTTCAACTCTTCAGAACATCAAGGAAAAAAGGGTTTAACTCTGTAGTCGCCTTGGTCTTTTGGTCCGTCTAGAAAGAGTGAACAATATAGTCTTTCACAATGCCCATCTTCCACTTCTAAAGCGTGTTGATTTAATAAATCTGAATGTCATTTATGGGTTCAGGCTGGAGCAAAGCAATTAGGCTCCCTACTCCCTGTTTTGTCTCTTGGGCAAAGCACATAGGCTCCCTGCTCCGTGTTTTGCCTCTTGACCGGTCATCACCGTTTGTACTACCCTTGTACTTGGTTTATGTCTTAATATATGACATGCAGTTCTCCTGCATGATTCGAAAAAAAATGCAAACAATGGACCAAATTGATGCTACATGAAGTCTATAAGCTTATGTGTTTTCTTTCTCACCAAAGGTAAATAATTAAACCACAGCTTAAAAATATTTGTATGGCTGCAGCAAGATTATCCGATAGGCTATGTAAGACATGTAAAAAATCAAATGATTTTACCATCTAAGATATGCATAATTAAGTGCAAGTAAAATCAAAACTTTGGCAAGGGATGGGGCTCGTACATCCCAAACCTGCGAGATGGTTATATATGAATTTGGGAAATTGGTTAGGTTGCACATCAAGAAGAACTAATTCATTGTTAGACCCTTCCATATTTGAAGAACGGTATCCTCTCAAAGAAACAACACACGAAAACATGAGCATCTGGGACTGGGCAATGACTGTCGAACAAAATTTAGTTTGGATATTAATCAAGCACACAAATATGCAAAACTAGCAAATGTATAGGAACAGTGTGTGCCTTAGCATGTACGGGTTGCACAGGGAAAAAGCTACCAAAACTATGGTTTTTCTCAGGTTTACCAAAACTACCTAGGTGTTTGGCTGGTGTTTCGCCGGGGTGGTTTTTTTGGACATACAAGTGTCCTCTATTTATTTGTCAGGAAATGTGAATGATACCGAATTGGAAAACAATCAAGTACTAAATAGACACTCCCTATTTATTTGTGAATTATGAGTTAGGTCATATATTTTCCAATTTTGTTATGAAAAACATCATATATATTTGCGTTGATCGGGTGGATTTAAATGTGCAGTTGTTTCATCGCTGTGAGGGTCTGGTGTTCAACGACCTCCCCGTGCGTTCGACGAGCTCCGCCCCTGCGTTCGTGGGTGAGCACAAATGACATCTCCTCCTCTCCCCCTTCATTTGCTCTGTTCCGGTCTTCGTGCCGATCAAACTTGCTAGCTATAGGTGTATTCAATCATCGCATATGCGTGACCACTATCGTCTCCTGCTCGAAAGGTTACATCTATAAATATGCATTCATTTGCATATTTATAACCGTAATTCTTCGAATTGTCCAACGTTATCCATGGACAGCCCGAGTATGTGTAGATTGGGTTCGTTTTCCCATATGCTCGCCTCCGGATCGATGCGAAATTTAAATCGATTCCTCTGTTGTTCTCGGGGTACACATCCTCTCTGCTTATTGCCGAGACGTGTATCAAGAGAACAGCGGGGAGGTGCTGCCGAAATTTTGTGTCGGATCCGAAGCAGAGCATGGGAAAATGAACCCAATCTACACATACTAGTGAGATTAGGACCTATCTTTACCTATTAGCGTCTAGGTTGCATGGACGTAATAAAACTGAGAAACTCTATTAACTGACGAATATGGTTTGCTGAGTTATGTATGTATGTCTTGTGTGTCCAGTAGCTAGGCAAGATGAGTGATCGTGCGTGGATGTACACCAGTCACCCTAGTCAGAAAGACATGACCCCTGAATGGATGACAAAAACCAAGGGGTTTGAAATGATCAAACACCTGCAGAAAACAACCTGGTGCCCCTGTTTCGTGTGCGACAACTATCGTAAGATGTCAGAGTTTGAAATGATCAAACACCTGCAGAAGTGGGGTTTTACGCCCGGTTATACGATGTGGACATTTCATGGTGAGTCTGCCCAACGTTCCAGAGCTGAGGAGGGCTGTCGTCGCACCGACGAGCATGGTACCGGGATGGAAGACATGGTGCAAGACTTTGATGATGCTCGGGATTCAGACGATGAGATGGAGGAATCTACAAAGGCCTTCAATGATATGTTGGAGTCTTCGAAGCGTCCTCTCCATGAGCACACCGAGCTTTATCAGCTGGATGCCATCGCACAAGTAATGGCTCTGAAGGCTCAATTCAACTTGGGCAGAGAATGCTATGACGCGATAGTGACACTATTTGGACGCTTTCTACCCAAAGGCCATATAATGCTCGCAAACCTGTACCCTCGGACAAAATCCTCTGTGTACTTAAGATGCCCTATGAGAAGATAGATGCCTGTGAGAATGGATGTGCCTTATTTAGGCTCCGATGCGGACTTGAACTATTGTCCCATTTGCAAGTCTTCCGTATGTTGAGGTAGACAACGGTATGGGTGAGAAGAGTCGCACCAAAATCCCCATTAACGTTCTTCTATATGCCAATCATACCAAGACTTCAACGTCTATTCATGGTCGAAGAGACGGCGGAGAAATGACATGGCACAAATTGGGCAAAAGAACCGAGCGGGATGCGAGATGGGAATCGATGATGGTACACACATCGGATGGTGCTGCATGGAAACACTTGATGCATTGCATGATGAAAAAGCGACAGATCCAAGGAATCCTTGAGTAGCCGCAAGACGGATTGGTTCAATGTGTTTGGTATGATTGCAGCCCTATACAGTTGTTGGCCTGTATTTGTCATTCCACTCAATCTCCCCCCGGACAGATTATGCAAAGAAAGAACATTTTCCTGACGTTGATTATTCCGGGGCCCAACTATCTGGGGAAGAATATGAATGTGTACATGCAGCCGCTTAAGGATGAACTGCAAGAAGCTTGGGATAATGGGATCAAGACATACGACGCCGCTACAAAAAAAAACTTCCTAATGCGTGTGTGGTACATGTACTCGATGCATGACTTTCCGGCGTATGCGCTTATTCGTTGGCTGGTGTGTGCATGGAAGGTTCCGTGCCCCACATGCAAGGCAGCTCTTGAGTTTAAATCGGCTGCAGCGGGTGGCAAGTTTTCTTGCTTCGACATGCATAGACAGTTCTGGATCCTCACCATAAGTTCGTAAAAGACAAGAAGAACTTCATCAAAGGTAGAGATGTCAAAACTCTGCACCACCTGCATTGACAGAGCCAATGCACCTGGATCGATTAAACGCTCTCGAGCCGGATCCAGAGCGTCCAGGGTATTTCAAGGGGTATAATGCGGAACACGCCTGGACCCACAAGATATGCTTGTGGGATCTGTCGTACTTCAAAGACCTCCTTTGCCCACACAACATCGACGTGATGCACACGGAAAAGAATGTCGTGAGGCCCTCTTTGGTACATTGTTCGCGTAGAGGGGAAAGCGAAGGATAATCCTAAGGCCGAGTCGATCAGAGGCTCTATGTGATAGACCGCTACAAAACATGAAACAACCAAAAGGATAGAATAACTGTGCGAAGCCAAAGGCTTGGGTCAATCTTGTAAGGCCGGTTATGAGGGATATACTCCCGTGGGTGAAAAAGGAGTTGATGTTCCCCCATGGGTATGCATCGAATCTAAAGAGGGGAGCGAGCCTTGAAAAATTGAAAATGTTTGGTCTCAAGAGTCATGATTGGCACATATGGCTTGAGCGGGCAATGCTGGTGATGTTGCGTGGCTTTATTCCTGAGGATGAATGGCTAGTACTGGCAGAGCTGAGCTATTTCTTCCTGTTCTATGTGCGAAAGAATTATCGTCTGGCTTGCTAGAAGAAATGGAAGAGTTGGCGCCGGAGTTGATCTGCAAGTTGGAGAAGATCTTTCCACTTGGCTTCTTTAATCCAATGCATCATTTGATTTTGCATCTCCCGACCGAGGCACGATTGGGGGGGCCCATGCAGAATCGTTGGTGCTACACAACTGAGAGGATGCAGAAGACGCTTCGAGCAAAATGTAAAAATAAACGTCGAATTGAAGCATTGATGGCCGAGGCATTCATTACTGAGGAGGCGGCAAACTTCGTGACAGCACACTACAAAACCAAAAATCATCATTTGCATAATTCGAAGCCTCGGTACAATGTTGCCGACCCTAAAAAGGGTGGATCCAACCTCACCCTATTCAAAGGGAAGCTTGCACCAGCCGGTGCTTATACTCCCTTATTGTTGGATAACGACGAATGGCGGACCATTACGTTGTATATCTTGAACAATCTAACAGAAGTGCGGCCGTACATCGAGTAAGTTCTCGGTACATTGTTTCGCAACCTCTACTTCATTTGAACTGCTCTTATTCCTGGATATTTGATACAGTCGATACATCGCCAAATTCTCGTATGGAGCGGTTATCCAAAAGGATATCGTCGAAGAGTATGAGCTTCTGGCAATGCATGGAGGCGGCTATCCTGGTTTCATCTCTTGGTTCAAACAAATGGTAATTTCCATTAGACCATTTCATTTCTTCTTCTAGTTTCTAGCTAATGCAACAATCCTTTTGTATTAAACTTGTAGGCTAGTTCAGAGTCTATGGACGCCGAATTGAGACAAGTCGCTAATGGTTTTGACTGTAAGGTCCATTCATTTGACAAATACGACATCAACGGGTATCGCTTTCGTACCTATGGCAAAGGGCTATCTATGGCCGACCGAAAGTCTACAAATTGTTGTGTCTCTGCTATCGACGAAGGAGATACCGAGTATTATGGAAGAGTTGAAGCAATTTATGGACTTCTATTCTATGGTGCAAACCCACCGAACGTCGTAGTCTTCAAATGTCATTTGTTCCAGCCGAAAGAGACTAGAAGGACTCATGAACATCTAGGGCTAGTCGAAATCAAACAAAGCACCCATTTGGATGTTCCCGATGTCTATATTACGGCTCAACAGGCAACCCAAGTTTTCTATCTACCGTGGGCCTGCCAAAGTGATCCAAATCTCGAAGGTTGGGATGTCGTTTATTAAGTGCCGCCACGTGTTAGACCACCTCCCCCCAATCAAGAGGATTATGAAGCTCACGTTAATCCAGACACATATGAAGGAGAATTGTTCCAAGAAACACGTCTTTCCAAAAAACGTTTCAAGAACCGCTCACCTCATAACATTCAAGTAGACAATGGCGGTGAATCCGAGCTGGCGAGGAACAAGAAGAGCCGGAACAAGAAGAGGTTACTGCTGCGGATGACCTGTCAATGCTTGACCGATTACATGCAGGAGGCCTTCCAGATGTTGATGAATTTATTGATGATGATGATGATGAGCACGTCATTACTGATAGTGATGAGGATGATGCATTTATTGACCCCGAAGCATATCTGCATTTATGATGATGAAGATTAATATTATAGTTCATGTCGTATTCCATTATTATTATATACATATATATTATTAATTAGTTCAAGTTTTAACCTAGCTAGCTCTAAAATGAGCTATACTTAGCATTTATTCCTCCAAAATGAATTTGTATGCTTAGCTAGCTCAAAAATGACATAACAACCTTAATTAGCTCAAAAATGACTTTAACCTAGGATAGCTCTAAAATGAACTATACTTAGCATTTATTCCTCTAAAATGAATTTATATACATATTATTATTCATGTCGTATTCATTTTTTATGTTGTACTAATTTCGTTTACTCTTTGTCATTCCGGTGTTGTCGATGATGGTGGGCGCGGGTCGAGAGCGCTCCGGGGCTCCTACCTCGGCGCGTGGTGGGAGGGGTAGTTCCATTCCCACCCATATCCCCCGGAGAGCGCTAGATCTCAGTTTGCAGAGTCCAGCGACGGTCGCTTCTACTTCGGCCGGGAGAGGTCAAGGGGGTAAGAAGGAGAAGGCTGCTAGAGGTGGACGTGGCGTCGGGAGAGGTAGGAAGGCTGCTACGCCTTCCTCGCCGCCACCCCCAGCTGAGTCACCCGACCACAGGGCTGCTCTGTCTGAGATCGAGCCATCTGAGGTGGACCCGTCTATGGCAGACGCTCCTACGGCCGACGAGCCTCGGGCCGACGACGAGCCTCGGGCCGCCGAGCCTCGGGCTGCCGAGTCTTCGCCCCACGAGACTCCGGAGCTCAGACGGGGTCACGCTGAGTCGGAGCCGAGCCCATGGGAGGACTGGACGGAGTCGAGTGCACATGGTTGTGTTCAGGGTGGAGACTATAGTCCTGATAGCTATAGCGAGGGTGAGTGGGTTGAGGGGCGCAAAGTCTACGAGCGTGGTCGTACAAAGCTCCCGCCCAACCCGGCGACCCCCGACCAGAGGTGGTTGATTGCGCCTAACGGGGAGAAGTAAGTGCATTTACTCTTTTTTTAACATTTTGCCTTGACGTTTCTTCGAATATCTAATGCGTTGGCCTTGTCATACTGCAGTTCTTGGACACACGAAGATGGTGTCCGCAGGCCCAACACTGTCCTTGGTGTGATTTGTCGCTAGTGCTTCCCGGGGTGGGTCACGTTGCCCGGTGAGGGCCGGGTTCCAGAGCTAGGAATGACCTAGGAGCACTACTTGGCTGCCCCGGCCCCGCCGGAGCATAGGGTCGGCGATGTCGAGTGCGACATGGTGGCCGATATTGTGATCGCCACGTTTTGGGTAATTTCTCCTTTGCCATTTACGTTGTGTTTTCTTCTTTGATTGCATACCTTCTACATGTGTTTTCTTGTTTGATTGCAGACCTTCTAATCCGTTTTTCTTGTTTGATTGCAGACCTTCTACAGGTGTCTTTGAGGGACAGGAGGAGGCATGGCTCGGGTTATCGATGCCGAGTCAAAGCGCCTACTTGGAAACTTTTCGGCCACGAGGCTCGGACGCAGGCTGTTCGAGACTACTTAGCATGTAATGGTATTAGGAGGAGAAAAGAGAAGTGACGGACAAGTATCTGAGTAAGGAGAAGTACACGAAGGTAATTACCTATTCTTAAGGCCTTGTACTTAGTTTCCTTGATTTGATTCAGTAGGCGTGGCGCTCAAATTTCTCTTGCTTAACTTAGGTGCCTCCGAGATGGTGTCTTGGACAAGATGGACTGCTGGGCGGTGTTGGTGGATGAGTGGTGCTCTCCCCAATGGCGCGTCGCCCTAACATAGCAAAGGAGAAGCGTTTCAAAATGAAAGGTGTGCCACACCATCTAGGCAGCGTCGACCTACATGGAGTACGGGAAAACTGGGTATGTGTGGTTTGCTTCATGATTCATGCAAATTCATTCTTAGTGCTAGCTTGAGTCCTTAACTAATACTGTTCCTCTCTTTTAGTCAAAACACAACAAGGCTCCAAAGTGCGGAGCTGTTCGACCTCTATGGCATGTCCAATATTGCACCGCATAAGAAGGCCAAGGCATTCTCTCGAGTCGACCTCGAAAATGCAAAGAACTTCAAAGAATGAGGCCTCCCACCACAAGATGGTGCAAGATGTTAGCTGTGGAAGGCGAGGAAAGGGCCGGACTTTAACCCGAGCCGGCCTCTTGATCCAGAGCTGGTGATGATATCTGGTGGCGGGAGGTCCCATGGCTCGTTAGCCATTGGTAATGGACTGACACGTTGTAGTAGCACTCTCCGCAGATCAAGAAGCGCCGGACCAGCTCGATCCCGAGATACCGCCTGCTTATTTACCAAATGGAAATCGAATTCCAGGTTTGTTAATTATACGGAGTTAGTAACCTTTCCTCCATTACATTGTGTTTGCGGTCGTCGATGATTACAATGCTAACGAGTGGTGTTGCAGGCTGCTATTGAGGCAGAGAGAGTGAAGACCCAGGCTTCTTTTGAGGAGAGGGACCGGCAGTTTGCAGAGAGGGACCGCAAAGCGGAGAGAGGGACAGGAGAATGAGGAGAGGACGGCTAGGCTGTTGGAGGAGGAGAGGAACCGGAACGACTTGGCTAACCGGGCCATGTACGAGCTCTTCGTGGTAAGTTTCTTCGCATATTAGCTAAATCATGCACGCAATGTTCCTTTCATTAGTAACTAATATGATCAGATCGTCAATACCAAATGTGCAGTCCATGTGCGAGAAGAACGGGCCAAACCCTCCGCCGATGCGGTCATTGCTCGGCATGCACGGTGAGTTTCATTTGAGCGGTCATTAGTTACTAGTCTTCACATTTGAGTTGCATCATGCTAACGATACATTGGAAATAATCTTTGGTGTAGCGTAACTCCGACAAGCATCGACCGATCTTTCTCCGCTCGCCCTTTGGCGCCGACTGGTCCTACACATACACCTACACCTACACCTCCGAGAAGACGGAAAGAGTCCCAAGTGTTTTGCTTAATAGAGTTTTGTTGTGATGCCATGTTGTATATAACTAGACATATCGTGCATAATGTGTGTATGTTTGAAATGCATTGTATGTGTGGGATTCAACACCTAGTCGTGTGCCTTTGGTAGCCTTCCATACAGGGAAATGCCTCCTAGTGCTTCCATCGAGCCATGGTAGTTCGCCATCGCTCCGGAACACATGGATTGACCGGCATGTGTCCTTCTTTGCTCCTGTATCTGTCCCTCACGGGAAATGTCATGCAGTGTATCACCGAAGTCCTTGTAGCTTGCTACGACTTGGTTGAACTTCACGATGACCGACACGCGTGCATTGATGGGTCATGTATGCCTGTCCCTGTACGTTTGTGCCACCTTGGTTCTATGACTAGTCATGTCGGCCCGGGTTCTCTGCCATATGGATACTAGCGACATAATCATATACTTAGCATTTTTCCTCCAAAATGACTTAATATGCTTAGCTAGCTCAAAAATGACAAAATAAGCTGAATTAGCTCCAAAATGACATATTTAACCTAGGATCGCTCTAAAATGATATAATATGCTTAAGAAATGACATATTTTAGGTCCTAAATGACTTCATATGCTTAGCTAGCTCCAAAATGACATAATAACCTTACTTAGCTTCAAAATGACCTATTCAACCTAGGCTAGCTCTAAAATGACCTATACTTAGCATTTTTTTCCTCCAAAATGACTTAATATGCTTAGCTAGCTCAAAAATTACATAATAAGCTTAATTAGCTCCAAAATGACCTATTTAACCTAGGATCGCTCTAAAATGACCTATACTTAGCATTTTTTCCTTCAAAATGACTTAATATGCTTAGCTAGCTTCAAAATGACATATACATAGAATCTTTTCCTCCAAAATTAGTTAATATGCTTAACTAGCTCTAAAATGACATAATATGCTTAAGAAATGACATAGTTTAGCTCCTAAATGACTTCACATGCTTAGCTAGCTCCAAAATGACATAATAAGCTTAATTAGCTCCAAAATGACATATTTAACCTAGGATAGCTCTAAAATGACCTATACTTAGCATTTTTCCTCCAAAATGACTTAATATGCTTAGCTAGCATAAAAATGACCTATTTAACCTAGGATAGCTCTAAAATGACCTATACTTAGCATCTTTTCCTCAAAAAGACTTAATATGCTTAGCTAGCTCTAAAATGATATAGTATGCTTAAGAAATGACATATTTTAGGTCCTAAATGACTTCATATGCTTAGCTAGCTCCAAAATGACATAATAACCTTACTTAGCTTCAAAATGACCTATTCAACCTAGGCTAGCTCTAAAATGACCTATACTTAGCATTTTTCCTCCAAAATGACTTAATATGCTTAGCTAGCTCAAAAATTACATAATAAGCTTAATTAGCTCCAAAATGACATATTTAACCTAGGATATCTCTAAAATGATATAATATGCTTAAGAAATGACATATTTTAGGTCCTAAATGACTTCATATGCTTAGCTAGCTTCAAAATGACATAATAACCTTACTTAGCTTCAAAATGACCTATTCAACCTAGGCTAGCTCTAAAATGACCTATACTTAGCATTATTTACTCCAAACTTACTTAATATTCTTAGATAGCTCAAAAATTACATAATAAGCTTAATTAGCTCCAAAATGACCTATTTAACCTAGGATCGCTCTAAAATGACCTATACTTAGCATTTTTCCTCCAAAATGACTTAATATGCTTAGCTAGCTTCAAAATGACCTATACTTAGAATCTTTTCCTCCAAAATTAGTTAATATGCTTAACTAGCTCTAAAATGACATAATATGCTTAAGAAATGACATAGTTTAGCTCCTAAATGACTTCACATGCTTAGCTAGTCTCAAAATGACATAATAAGCTTAATTAGCTCCAAAATGACATATTTAACCAAGGATAGCTCTAAAATGACCTATACTTAGCATTTTTCCTCCAAAATGACTTAATATGCTTAGCTAGCTCAAAAATGACAAAATAAGCTGAATTAGCTCCAAAATGACATATTTAACCTAGGATCGCTCTAAAATGATATAATATGCTTAAGAAATGACATATTTTAGGTCCTAAATGACTTCATATGCTTAGCTAGCTCCAAAATGACATAATAACCTTACTTAGCTTCAAAATGACCTATTCAACCTAGGCTAGCTCTAAAATGACCTATACTTAGCATTTTTTCCTCCAAAATGACTTAATATGCTTAGCTAGCTCAAAATTACATAATAAGCTTAATTAGCTCCAAAATGACCTATTTAACCTAGGATCGCTCTAAAATGACCTATACTTAGCATTTTTTCCTTCAAAATGACTTAATATGCTTAGCTAGCTTCAAAATGACATATACATAGAATCTTTTCCTCCAAAATTAGTTAATATGCTTAACTAGCTCTAAAATGACATAATATGCTTAAGAAATGACATAGTTTAGCTCCTAAATGACTTCACATGCTTAGCTAGCTCCAAAATGACATAATAAGCTTAATTAGCTCCAAAATGACATATTTAACCTAGGATAGCTCTAAAATGACCTATACTTAGCATTTTTCCTCCAAAATGACTTAATATGCTTAGCTAGCATAAAAATGACCTATTTAACCTAGGATAGCTCTAAAATGACCTATACTTAGCATCTTTTCCTCAAAAAAGACTTAATATGCTTAGCTAGCTCTAAAATGATATAGTATGCTTAAGAAATGACATATTTTAGGTCCTAAATGACTTCATATGCTTAGCTAGCTCCAAAATGACATAATAACCTTACTTAGCTTCAAAATGACCTATTCAACCTAGGCTAGCTCTAAAATGACCTATACTTAGCATTTTTCCTCCAAAATGACTTAATATGCTTAGCTAGCTCAAAATTACATAATAAGCTTAATTAGCTCCAAAATGACATATTTAACCTAGGATATCTCTAAAATGATATAATATGCTTAAGAAATGACATATTTTAGGTCCTAAATGACTTCATATGCTTAGCTAGCTTCAAAATGACATAATAACCTTACTTAGCTTCAAAATGACCTATTCAACCTAGGCTAGCTCTAAAATGACCCATACTTAGCATTTTTTCCTCCAAAATGACTTAATATGC
Organism: Aegilops bicornis; assembly: GCA_021605145.1. Lineage (NCBI taxonomy): Eukaryota > Viridiplantae > Streptophyta > Magnoliopsida > Poales > Poaceae > Aegilops > Aegilops bicornis. The sequence goes on along the minus strand of CM038671.1, from coordinate 302,270,039 downwards.
TTAGCTAGTTCAAAAATTATATAATAAGCTTAATTAGCTCCAAAATGACCTATTTAACCTAGGATAGCTCTAAAATGACCTATGCTTAGCATTTTTCCTCCAAAATGACTTAATATGCTTAGCTAGCTTCAAAATGACCTATACTTAGAATCTTTTCCTCCAAAATTAGTTAATATGCTTAACTAGCTCTAAAATGACATAATATGCTTAAGAAATGACATAGTTTAGCTCCTAAATGACTTCACATGCTTAGCTAGCTCCGAAATGACATAATAAGCTTAATTAGCTCCAAAATGACATATTTAACCAAGGATAGCTCTAAAATGACCTATACTTAGCATTTTTCCTCCAAAATGACTTAATATGCTTAGCTAGCAGAAAAATGACCTATTTAACCTAGTATAGCTCTAAAATGACCTATACTTAGCATCTTTTCCTCAAAAAAGACTTAATATGCTTAGCTAGCTCTAAAATGATATAGTATGCCTAAGAAATGACATATTTTAGGTCCTAAATGACTTCATATGCTTAGCTAGCTCCAAAATGACATAATAACCTTACTTAGCTTCAAAATGACCTATTCAACCTAGGCTAGCTCTAAAATGACCTATACTTAGTATTTTTTCCTCCAAAATGACTTAATATGCTTAGCTAGCTCAAAAATTACATAATAAGCTTAATTAGCTCCAAAATGACCTATTTAACCTAGGATAGCTCTAAAATGACCTATACTGAGCATTGTTTCCTTCAAAATGACTTAATATGCTTAGCTAGCTTAAAAATGACCTATTTAACCTAGGATAGCTCTAAAATGACCTATACTTAGCATCTTTTCCTCCAAAATGACTTAATATGCTTAGTTAACTCTAAAATGACATAATATGCTTAAGAAATGACATATTTTAGCTCCTAAATGACTTCACATGCTTAGCTAGCTCCAAAATGACATAATAAACTTACTTAATTAGCTCTAGAATGACCTTAGCATGTTTTACACCAAAATGACTTAGTATGCTTAGCTAGCTCAAAAATGACATAATAACCATACTTAGATCCAAAATGACCTATTTTACAGATATAAGTTGCATCATAATAATCTTCACATTTGAGTTGCATCATAATAATCTTCTTCTTCTAACTTTCTTCTTTCCCATATTACAGATTTGCTTAAGATCACGTAAGCTTGGGTTGATGGAGTGCTTGTATTTAGTTTTTGTTTTGACCTTGTGAAACTTGCCACCTATGGATGAAACTATGTAATATTGATGAAACTTTGTATATGTACGGATGAAACTTGCTACTATTGGTAACATGTGTTGGATACATATGTGTTCATGACTATTGGTAATATGTGTTGAATATGCTATATTGGTCATATAAATATATTTGTGTTTGATTTCTGTGAAAATGAATTGATATAAGAAAAACAAAATTAAATGGGGCAATATAGTCACTTTGCCATCTATTTGGCAGATGGCAAAGAGCTTTGCCATCACCGCGAGATGGCAAAGAGGCCACGTGTCATCTACATGTAACATTTGGGCTGGCCTATTTGGGCTCTTTGCCATCCGACGGCATATGGAAAATCTCTTTGCCATCTGTGGCAGACGGCAAAAGCATTCAACCTTGCCATCTCATGGCAGATGGCAAAAAGCTACAACCTTTGCCATCTGGGGCGAGATGGCAAAGTATGCCGTTAACCTCTAACGGAGCTAACCCGTTAAGAGGCTTTGCCATCTGCCGCCAGATGGCAAAGCCTGACTCTTGCCATCAGCCCGCAGATGGCAAAGCCATAGGCTCTTTGCCATCAGCCAGCAGATGGCAAAGCCACAGGCTCTTTGCCATCAGCCAGCAGATGGCAAAGAAGCCTTTACCGGCAGTCTGACACTCAAATACATAACAAAATGCATCCGACACTGCTTAAAGCCAACAGTCTGGAATAACATCTTAGGAACATTTCTCCTCTGATTCCTGGCTTTCCAGCCAATACATATAAGTTTGGTACTAATCATTAGGCACTAGTGTTGGAGTTGTTGCTTTCCTTGGCCTTTGAATTCCTGGCCTCCACATCTGACTCCTTGCTTTTAGCCCTCTTAGCCAGTTTCTCTTGCAGCTCCTCCTCAGCCACCTTGCAAAAAGATGTTGTGAGGTTCTTAACTACTTTACTATGTAAAACTGGAGGAGCAACATTGCAAGGAAGACAAATATTTCCATCATGAGTTTCTTTTGAAACCCTTATTTTGCTCTCTTATTCTTCCACTCCTCCTTACCTGAGTCTCAACTAAGGGACATTTTCCCCTCCTCTTTCTTGAGATTGCCTCACTAGTAGGTAAGAGAATAACATTCCCAGGAGAGACCATTTTGAGAGGACTGCCTGCTCCAGATGAAGAGTGTGCTACTGGGCTACATCTTGCATTCTCTTCATTAAAACCAACTGGGGACTGAAGCCTACATACAGGAGCCTGAGAGACAGAACATTTATCAGGAATGCAAAAAGTCATGGTTTCATCTTCCTTACAGTTTTCAATCAAAATTTGCTATAGTGATAATTTTAGAAAATGTCGTGTCCACTCAAACTTGTCTGGTGTCAGAAGTAAGTGAACGATGAAATTGAATCAACTTACTGGAATTTTAGATGAAAAGGAACTTGCCACCTGAGTAGGAGAATGTGCAAAGTGTTTCCCCAAAGATCAATACCTTCCTCAGACATAAGATGAGAATCATCAATAACAGATAAAGCATGTTGTGAGGCCAAATTAAATATATCTTGTGAACTGATACTTTCTTTACTAGCATTATCCATATTAAGAGTTATTATACCTGTAGAAGTACAATCCTTTTCACCAATAGGACCAGGAATAGAATTCATTGGAGCCTCATTTACTTTCGACCCCTCTTTAGTTAGTTCTTGTGTTGCAGCAACCTGCAAGTCTTCTGCAATAACCACCTTTGTAGCTGCAACAACATTTCCCTTTGTTACATTGACTTCAACACCTTGAGCCTCCTCTTGTTGGTTCTGATTTATGTCATTCTCATTCCTTCTGCATTGTTTTGGTCTCTTCTTCTTTAATAAGTATGCCCCTTGTTGGGAAGAGTAGCAGATACATTTGTGGTTGACAGGCCAGATTGAGTTGTTCTCCCTTAGTCTATTTGGAATCTGTCAGATCAGGTCAAGTTGTTCTTCTTTACTATATGTTGAAGTTGTCATCTGCGAAGTATCATCGCTTCTGGAGCTCTCATATTTTGAGTAGTAGACCACATTATATTAGTGCACACACCAAATTACAGCATGCATGGAATCTCTCGAAAGAATTGCAAAGATAACACAAAGGGGTTTACAGGGAGGCAATATTGGATTAGAATCACTTCTACATTACATAGATAATCTCACTTATTTTTATGTTTTCATGCAGGTCAGGTATTGAACATGATCAAAATGAATATGAGAATGGGCGGACGAGAGGAATATTGCGGAACAATCGACTGGCTAACAAACTTGGCATGGTGGAGGATGGCCTATCTAATTCACCCATCAAGGTGCTTGCTCTAACTTGGCAAGGTCATATTGGTCGCACATATCTTGCATATGACCTCTTGCATTACTTCTACTTTGTTATACCACCATCTGCTTAGTTTAAGCATCATATATGAGTATATGCCATACCTATCCATTTTTTATACCTATTCCATGTGTCATCATACTATATTTTTCCAGTCAAATGTTGTTGTTTCCTAATAGATGTCCAAAAGGAAGAGGGTGAGTGCAGATCCTCAAGGAGTACAAACTAGGTATTTGGAAAAGGAAGTGATACCTGTTAAATCAGATAGATCAGTAGCCAAATAAAACACAGGCCCAACTGTACCACACTTTACCCCTACAACACTGGCGGAACCCCTATTAGAACTGCAGAGAGCCCACATTTCTATGATATCAATTCAAAATTTGAACTCCCGCATTTCTAGATATGCCTTACCTTCTCTCTTGTATAAAAACTAATTTCAGATGAATCTCCTTTCTCAAAGGATCATAGGATCTCACAACAATACTGGGCACTGGATTGCTCTTGTCAGTACCTCTTGCCCTTTGTCAGCATACTTACACTCATTGTTGTTTGATTATGTAGCATCACTGTAAATGTTCGATTCCTTATCCTCCCTTTGCTCAAAATTTTAAGATCTATATTTACTCTTAGATAACTGTAGAATTAACACAATGGTTATGAAGTTTTGTATTGCTCATGTAAGTACATGTTGTCATGTAATCCCTCCGTATGAATTAATTGTTGCTCAATTGGATATATTTAGAACTTAATAGTGCTAGATACATCCATTTGAGCGACACGTAATAACGGATAGTGGTAGTATTATTGTACTTGCATTGCGAGAGAGTTGATTAATTGTCTAGCATTACTCTGTATCTTATTTGCCCTGCCCTCCACTTTCTCCAAATTATCAGATATACATTTACTCTTACAAAAATGATGAATAAAGCCAATGCCACTTCACACGTTGATGTCTGCATTCCTCTTATCAGTACCTTTTGCCTTGTAATGTTGTACTTAATTAATAGCTATTTGATTATGTATCATCACTCTACATGTGAGCTTCATTATCCTCTATTTCTTCTAATATTATTTGATCTATATTTACTCTTTACAAGATGTAGAATAAAGGAAACGTTTATAAAGAAGTTTCTTTGGGTAGTTTCTGAATTATCCTTCCATCGATATGGAGAAGGGCTTTGTCCAGCCCGTGTTAACATGTAATGTAAGTTCATCCTTCTAAAGCCTTCTATCTTTGTTTTAGTATAGATTTGGATAGGTATCATTTCCTCCACCGCTATTTACTTTGGTGTTTACATCTGATTTGATGTTTGCAACAACTACCAGTTTTAAATTGTAATTGTAAAAACATGCTCCTTATGCAGAACAGATCCATTTATTTTCTTATATATTTGTGAAACCTGTTACGTGTCTCCTTGTTTCTCTCTAGCGATGGGGAGGGCTATAAATAGCCGGGGTGAGGGAACAGGCTCGGGTGCCGCCGCGGGAGTCCAGCCAATGCTCTGGCGACGGGCAGCGATCACGGGAGGGCGCGGGAACACGACGAGAGGGGGTGCGGACGAGCTATAGAGGTGCAAAGGGCAGGAGGGGCCGACGGGAAACAAATTAAGAGCTCGAGCGCCATTAATGCTCGGTCGGCCATAGTGCGCCTGTGGGCGCGCAGCGACGAGTGCTGACGGAGAGGCTTTCGGAGGGGGAGATGGCTCCAGGAGGACGACGACGACGCGATGAAGTTGTTGGACATGCTCACAAGGGCGAAGACAACAAGAGGGGGAGGGGTCCGAGCAAGAAGCCATCCAGCTCGCGTCCATGGCATGCCAGAGAGGTGGTCACCGCGTGAGCTGGAGAGGAGAAGGTGCCAAAGGCTGTAAAATTATGTCTAGGGGTTAGTCCTTCCAGGGAAGGTTGCAACTGCGGTGGTAGGCCGGTGAAAAATGCTCTAGTTAAATTGTAAGCAACCTCCGAAGTTTACTGCAGTAAACTTGAACGTGCACTGGTGATCAACAGGAACTTGATTGGAGCCAAAGAGTTTTTCTGGGGTGATTAGCTTAGGAAGGATTATAATCCTGGAGAGTTTGAGGAGATTTGGATCAAGATTTAGTGTAGTTGCTTTGCAACTGACCAAAATGGTCCAGAAACTTGATCAGGAAGGTGCACTCACCTGGAGTGTCATATTGAGCTGAAATTTGGCAAGACATTATGATTTGATCATATAAAGATGCTTTAAAAGTTTCATACCAATTGGATTCACCAAAATGGTACTTGCTTCACAAACATCCTTGCTGACCAGAAACTTGCAATAATTTTATAGAAATATTTGCTAAGTGAAATGGTGCCAAATTTGGTGGAGATATGTTATTAGGGTAGGAGCACAATCTGGTAATTTCTCCAAATTAATGAAGCAATAAAAATTATACATGCTTCACAACCTGAAAATATTAGCAGAATCAAAGATTTGATGCTGTGGTTACATAGATGACAGGATGGAGCTGAAATTTGGAGGGGTGTGCTAATATGAGCACATGAAGTAGTGTGAAAAATTTCAACTCATTAGGATAAACCTAGCTAGTACTTCCTTCACAATGACTTTTGTGTGGCACAAAGTTTGAAAAATTACCGAGGAAGATTGGCTAGGCAAATAAAGTTGAATTTTGGCACGAGGCAATGATTTGGACATAAGAAAATGCCCAAAATGTTTGGGAGCAATCAGGAAAGGATAGGTGGCACTTCCTTCAAAGAAATCCAACCTGGACAGAAATGAAGAATAAGTATTGGGGAATTATTCTTGGGCTAGGACAGGAAAGTTTGGGCATATTTGAGCAATATATGACCCTATGGAAGTATGAGAATTAGTTGGGGATTGTTAGATGGACATAAATATATGTTGCCTCACAACCTAGGGCAGACAGGGCTACTCCTTTAATAGAAAAAGGAATATCCCTAGCAAAAGATTTTAGGGTTTGGTCAAGAATTGAAGTGACATGATCTTGGCAAGGTTTTGAGAATGACGAGCCACTTGGCAGGGGGAATGAAGATGATTTCCCAGGTGGCAAGGCCATAGAACCACTCCAAAAAGAAAAAAGAGCAAAAACCAAATAAATCAAAGGAAAAAAGAAAAGGGCCAAAAGCCAGGCTGTTACAACACTTCACTATGATTTGTGCCTAGGGGAAGGCATTGGGAAGTAATAAGTAGATGATGGGTTGCTAGAGTGACAGAAGCTTAAACCCTAGTTTATGCGTTGCTTCGCAAGGGGCTTATTTGGATCCACATGTTTCATGCTATGGTTAGTTTTATCTTAATTCTTCTTACGTAGTTGCGGATGCTTGCGAGAGGGTTAGTCATAAGTGGGAGGCTTGTCCAAGTAAGGACAGCACCCAAGCACCGGTCCACCCACATATCAAATTATCAAAGTAACAAATGCGAATCATATGAGCATGATGAAAACTAAGTTGACGGTAATTCCCATGTGTCCTCGGGAGCGCTTATCTTTATATAAGAGTTCATCCAGGCTTATCCTTTGCTACAAAAAGGATTGGGCCACCTTGCTGCACCTTTGTTACACTTGTTACTTGTTACCAGTTACCTGTTACGAATTATCTTACCACAAAACTATCTGTTACCGATAATTTCAGTGCGTGCAGAAAATACCTTGTTGAAAACCGCCTGTCATTTCCTTCTGCTCCTTGATGGGTTCGACAATATTACTTATCGAAAGGACTATGATTGATCTGCTATACTTGTGGGTCATCAAGACTCCTTTCTGGCACCGTTGCCAGGGAGTGAAGCGCTTTTGGTAAGTGGAATTTGGTAAGGAAAATATTATATTGCGTGCTGAAATTTACTGTCACTTGTCCCTATGGAAAGTCAACCTTTGAGGGGCTTATTCAGGGTATCTTCACCTGGATCAGAAGAGCAAAGATTTTCTCCTCATCCTACTGCACCTACTGAAAATATTTATTATGAAATTCCTCCGGGTATGATAGAGAAACTGCTAGCTAATCTGTATGCAGGAGATGGAACACTACATCTTGATTTGCGTCTAATCTATGTGGATGAAGTTTGTGGATTACCTAAGCTTGCAGGTTTGCCCGAGGATAAAGTCAATAAGAATGTCTTCCCTTTGTCATTGAAGGGAAAGGCATTGACATGGTATAGGCTATGTGATGATATTGGAGCTTGGAATTACAACCGATTGAAATTGGAATTTCATCAGAAGTTTTATCCTATGCATCTAGTTCATCGTGATCGGAATTATATATATAATTTTTGGCTTCGTGAAGGAGAAAGTATTGATCAAACTTGGGGGGGGGGGGGCTTAAGTCAATGTTATATTGATGCCCCAATCATGAGCTCTCAAGAGAAATTATTATTCAGAATTTTTATGCTCGGCTTTCTCATAATGATCAATCCATGCTCGATACTTCTTGTAGTGGTTCTTTTATGAAGAAGACTATTGAATTCAAAAGGGATCTCTTGGAAAGAATTAAACGCAACTCTGAAGATTAGGAGCTCAATGAAGGTAAGTAGTCAGGTATAAACCTAAAGATTTATTATGTTAAATCTTTTATGGATATCGACGCTTTTTGTGAATTTAGCACTAAATATGGACTTTATTCTGAGATAGTAGCTTCTTTGTGTGAATCATTTGCTACTCATGTTGATCTTCCTCAGGAAAAGTTCTTTAAATATCATCCTCCCACTGAAGTAATAATAGTAGAACACATTAAAGTTGAAGAAGAAACCATTACTTATAATGTTGATCCAGTTATTCCTACAGCTTATATTCGGAAACCACCTTTTTCTGATAGGATAAAGGAACGTGCTAAAGCTTTAGCGGTAGTTCGTAAGATTTATATTAGAACACCTACGCCCGCTGAACAAATTAAAGTTGAACCTAGTATTGCTATGGTTAAATATCTCTTGGTCGATAATATTGATGGGCATGCTATTTATTTCTGTGATGAAGCTGCTAGAATTGCTAAACCTGATGAAAAAGATAAACATAGACCTGTTGTTGGCATGTAAGTTGTCTTTGTTAAAATAGGAGATCATTGTTATCATGGCTTATGTGATCTGGGTGCTAGTGTGAGTGCAATCCCTTTTACTTTATATCCAGAAATTATGAACGATATTGCACCTACTGAAATAGAAGATATTGATGTTACTATTTAGCTTGCCAATAGAGATACAATCTCGCCATTTGGGATCGTTAATGATGTTCAAGTCTTGGTTCCCCACAAGATGTGTCGGGGCAGGCTGATCTGGCCCACGAACACCTATGGGACCGACGGACCGAGCCCCTTTCGGTTCAGCGGGGGGGCGGAGGTCGCACGAAGAGCAGATCGAGGCGAAGCACACGAGAGGTTGACCCAGCTTCGGAGCTCTCCGGAGAGATAATACTCCTACTGCTGCATGTATGAGTGTATTGTGTTCTTGCTCAGGAGCGCTGAGTGCTAGAGTACACACAAGCTGCTAACGATACTGAGCGTGGGGGGATCCGACCCTTTCTACGTTGCGCATGGGCCTCCTTTTATATGCTCAAGGGGTCTCCAACAGGTGGCAACGTAGACAAGGGTAAAAATGGAAAAGGAGTGGTTGGTACAGCTACTTGTACAGTGTACAGTGTATAGTGTATCATACCTAACCCTGACGGCAGGGGACGAAGGCATTAAATGCCCGTCTACCTCGCCCTAACAGTGCAAACAGGGGCCGTCAGGGGCGCCACCGCTTGCCACGATGGCAATCTTGTTAGCGCCGCTTGCCACCTCGCACCGCTAGCTGCACAGCCTCTCGCCACACGCGCCTGGAAAGGTCCCAGGGCGACACGTTAGTGGATGCGCTGGAGCGTAGGTACAGAGTGGTGATGCTGCATGACAAGCGCCTTGCATGGTTGTTGTCTTGTCGCGCCCGTAAGCTTGTCGCTCACGGGCCTTCCTGCAAGCTCCTCTCGCCGGGCCTTGTCTCCCTAGGTGCCATGGGTGGCCTTCCGGCAAGCTCCTCTTGCCGGGCCTTGTCTCCTTGGCTTGAATACTTTGTTCTTGAATGGCTCCAAAGGAACCACGGAGGACCTTGGCGGTCACCCGGTAAGCCTTGCAGCGGAGGGCTGCAATCGTTCAGTGCACAAGTTCGGGATACTAGGGTACCCCTACTCTAGTACACCGGCAGGAGCCCCGGCCTGGGCCACACTGCAGTGCAGCGCTGTTGGGCCAGGCCCAAAACAGGGCACGGGCACACGCGGCCTGGGTCACGCCGTAACTCACCCCGGACCCACCACGCCCTCCACGAACGGCATGCGTCGAATGCGGCGTCGTGTGAGAGATCGTGGGCGAGATCGTGGGGGGGTTTCTTTATTCGGAAAAGCGGAACGTCCGCCCCCTCCCTCTTTATAAGCAGGGGAAACAGGGGCAGGTCGCCCACTTTGCCAGTTGCTGTCCAATCTCGAAAAACCACCGCTGCTCCCCCTTCTTCTCAAGGCTGAAGAGAGCGGCGCTCCGCCCCCCATCGCCACCAGCATCATCAACGCCATCGATCTCCTCCACCGCCTCCGCCATGGCTCCGAAAGCCGACAAGGGGAAGGCCGTGAAGTCGGCCTAGGCGCAGCAGCTTGCGGCGCTGCGGAAGGAGCGGGCCATCTTTCCCCCTGAGCTCGCCGCGAGGGAGCTGAGGGAGAACTACTACCTCTTCTGGTCGACGGAGACGCGAGCGCATCCGCGCACGAAGGTACTCCCAGCTGCTGCTTCGGAACTGGCCTCGACTGGGTATCCCTTCTTCGCGCTCTTCTTCTATTGCGGGCTCTGCCCGCCTTTCTCTGAATTTTTCTGTGACATCATGAACACCTACGGGTTCCGCCTCCTTGATTTCACCCCCAATGCTGTCCTGACCATGGCAGTTTTCGCACATCTCTGCGAAAACTTTGTCGGAGTCCATCCAAACGTAGCCCTTTTCCGCCACTTCTTTATGCCCCGAGTTGAGAGAGGGGAGCCTCTTTCCGGAGGAATCGCTTGGATCTCGAGGATCGGCAAGAAGGAAGCCTATCTGGAGGGAGAGCTCCGCAGCAAGTGGGAGGAGTGGAGGGCAGATTGGTGCTGGATTGTCGAGGAGAACCCGCAGCCATTTACCGCCCAGCGCCAAACCCCAATAGTGCGCGGCAACGATTGGAGCAACGTGGCCCCGGAAGATGCTAGGCTGAAGATTGCAGTCACCCGAATCCTTCGCCTTAGACTTGCCGGGCTCACCGTAGGCACCGTTGGCGCAGACTTTCTTCGCCGCCGCATCGCCCCCTTGCAGGAGAGGAGGAGACCTGCCTGGGAGTTTCAAAACGCGGCAGATATCATGAGGCTGCGACCAGGCCTCAACTTCAACTTTACCGTGTTGGAACTTGACGCGATGCTCTTGGAGCTGTTCAAGCCCGATCCTGATCATCCAGAAATGTTTAGGTTGCCGAGGCGTCGTTCCGCGTGCAACAATTCCTCGCTTGACCGCATCCGTGCAATGATGCCGTTGTGCGACTTCGCATGGAATTGTCCCAACTTGGCAAGAGCCTGCAGATGACGTCGTCTGGCGGTTCTTTGACAATCTGGTAGAAATGCCGGTCCGCCCCGATGAACAGAGGGGCCTCACCCGCGACACCATCGATGATGAGATGCAGCGCATCGCCACCAGGCTGGAAGGGGCGGCAGCAGCTGCTGCCGCGGGCGAGTTCGGATTCACCGTGGAGGAGGCAGAGGCAGCAGAGGCGGCAAGCCTTGTCAAGTGAAAGGAGTTTGCCGGCGAGGAAGAGCTTGCCGAGTCTGAAGCCGAGTCGAGCGAGCCCGCCGAGGGCGCATCCTCCCCACCTTCAAGCAGCTTGCCGCGAGCGGAGCCCCTAGCTCCACTCAGAAGGCGTCTTCGCAAGGCCAGAGACGTAGCGGGGCGGCAGACGGGCCAACAGCCGCAGCGCCACGCGACGCGCTCCACCGCGGCAAGCACTGTTGCCGCGGGAGCACCTCACGCCGCTGCGGCAACTGGAGCGGGGCCCTCGCAGACCACCGGTTCCGCTCCCGCCAAGCGTCCAAGGGAACCCACTCCTCCGCCTCGTCATACTGGAGGCGGGCCAGAATTTGATCTCTCCGCGCTCAGCTCCGACGAGGAAGAAGAAGAGTAAGATTCTTTCTTTGTACTTGTAATTCTTCGATTTGTTGCTTTGTCTTGTATCTGATTTGCTTTACTCGAACCCATTCCTTTTCGTGACGCCGCCCGTAGAGTGTCGAAGAGAGCCAAGACCCCGGTGATTGTCGCCGAGGACGAACCCATCATGCGACAGCAGGAGGCGCGTCCGAGACCACCTTGCCGGATGCGGCAACTCTTCTTCAAAGCAGCCCCCAGCGCAGCCCCCAGCGTAAGTATATGGTCTACTTCCTGCTGTTCGGCGTGCATGGGTGCTCTTTGCTGATATCTGACTGTTGATTTGTGTAGGAGCAGAGCAGCCTCCTTCTGCTTCGACTACGCCGCCAAGGGAGGATTCCCCGGCAAGGGAGCGTTCTCCGGCAAGGGGCAGCTCTCCGGCAAGGGACAGCACCAGCGATCCCCTGGCGGCGGAGACCATGACTGCGGACCCTAGCACAGGTAATCCTCTTGCCTGAAAACTTCCCTTGTGTTCTTGTTCTTCTGATTTTCTTTTTGAATATCTGCTTGACTTTTCTTCATTTCCCGGTCGCCGTAACCATCCGCCATGAGCCAATGGAGACCGAGGCCGCCGGCGAGGAGGACGCGCGCTGCAATATTGACGATGCCGCTGCCATCAGGGAAGAAGCTGGCGCTGACGAGCCCGCCGGCGAAGAGGCCACAAAAGCTGCCGCCGCAGAGGCTGGCGAGGGGTCCGGTGATCGCACTGACGGCCCTGAGGCCGCAGGAGCGCCAGGCGCTACGCCGACCGCCAATCCCTCCACCGCTGCGGCAACGTCGGGCTCCGAAGAGCCCCAGCCCGGCGCCTATTTGAAGGTCGGCGATGGCGTCTTCATTAAGCTCCCATGGGAGTCGAGCCTGTGGCTCCGCCGAAGGAGAAACTTTTGATGAAGAGCTGCTCGCCTCCGCTGGATCGACGCTTAGTCGACGCCCAGCAAAGCAGCAGCGTGGCGAGCTCGAGGAGGAGCAAGCTGCGGAAGCTGTTGTCGCTCTACGCCTCGGACAAGCCAAGCTAGAATCCCGGGAAGCGCTTGTCGCAAAGGCGGGAGCAGACATCGAGAAGCGCGCGGAGGAGCTCCGAGGCCTCAACCAGGAAGCTCTCCGGAGCTTGGCAGAGGAGCGGGACTGGCTTGCCGAGGAGCGCAAAGCCTTCCTCCTCGAGAAGGCTGAAGCTGAGGAGCAACAGCGGCTTGCCGCCGAGAAGCTATCTGCGCAGGAAGGCGAGTTGGCGCAGAAGAAGGTTTATCTTGACAGCCACGAGGAGGATCTTGCCATGCGCGAGCAAACATTTGGCGGGGCTCTCAAGGAAGCAAAGGATGTTGCCGCAGCTGCCGACGCCGCCAAGAAGGAGCTGGAGACGAAGGTGGCGCAGCTGGAGGCCAATCTCAAGGAGAGCGGCGAGGAGCTTGCTGCACTCAAGCATGAGCGCCGAGAAGGACACCTACACTCTTGGCGAGCTGCAGGCCGTCTCGCCGAGAGGAGAAAGGAGCTCAGCGCCGCCAAGGACTCCAATGCAGATCTTGAGTTGAAGCCGACCACCTTGACTCGGTATTTGGGCCAGGCGCCGAGGAGCGAGAGGTGGCCTTGAAGGAGAAAATCAAGGCCGACGAGGCGCTGCTGGCGAGTGCTGCTGCCGCCCAGAATACCTTTAAGGATAATGTGGAGCACTGGACCGAGGGTCTCGTGGATGTTGCTGCAGCCATCGACGAGGAGCTGGTGCAGCTGGGGATGGTGGATCTTGGATATTCCTCTGATGAGCACCTCCAACCCACGCCAAGCTTAGCTTGTTCTTCAAGGGCGTGGTGACGGCCTTCCAAATGACTCGGGAAGAAGTCCCAAAACAGCTGGCCGAGGAATCGCGCCCGGATCTCTGTGAGGAGCTGTTCAAAAGGTGCTGGTGAAGGTGGCCTTCCGCAATCCAGGCCTCAACCTCACCAACGTCCTCAAATCCTTGCCGCCGGATGCTGATGTGGAGGCGCTCAAGACCCTTGTCGCACCCATCATGGACAGGGTGAGCGGGATCAAGAGGGTTGAGGGCGATCGCGTAGATTAGGCCGCCCGCTTTCTCTTTTTCTTGCCGCTGCTGGTCATGTTATGAGAACAATCTATTAGAGCTGCGACAAGCTATCTTGTAATATAACTCTATTTCGGGTAGCAATTGCTATGTTATTTCCTTTACTTGATTCCTTCCTTTGTATGTTTTTGCCCTGCGCTTTTAGGGAAACTTGTCGGCGCAGGCACCTGGGCCGCGAGCGCTGAGTGCGGGACGTCAGCAGCCTGCTGGCGGTGCCGCTTCCGACAAGTAACCTTGTCGCAACTAGTCGCAGCTCACTTAAGTTGTTGAGCGGACTCGAAACAAAGTAAGGGCGCAACTAGCTACGAGTTGGTTCCTCCGCGCACAGGTTTTCCATACAAAGTACGGTCGTTCGAGGAAGATAACTTCAAAATTTTAAAACTGATTGCTCAAACTTTGGCAACTTAGCTTTTCTGTCGTTTGCTTCCCGGTAAGGCTAGACTTCCTTGAGCGACGCTTGCTCCACACCATTATCTTCTCCTTTCCCCCCGGCAAACTTTTGGGCGAGGGAACCTTCCTTTCTTTGAGAAAGAGAAATAAGAGAAAATAAAGAAATGGAGCCTTATGGCTCGTTATTGCTTATCGGGGGTAGGTGCGGAATGCCATCTTCGGTCTCAAGGTGGACAGCGCCAGGCCTAGTGACTCGTTTCACCCGGTAAGGGCCTTCCCACTTCGGCGTCAACTTGTTGGAATTCTTGGCGGACTGAACGCACCGAAGAACAAGGTCGCCTTCCTCGAGACTTCTGGCATTGACTTTGCGGCTATGGTAGCAGCGCAAAGCTTGCTGGTATCGAGCAGCTCATACAGCAGCCTGAAGACGATCCTCCTCAAGGAGCAGCGCGTCATCTTGTCGTAGCTGCTCTTGCTCAAGCTCATCATAGGCGAGCACTCGAGGTGATCCGTATACGAGTTCCGTGGGGAGAATTGCCTCTGCTCCATAGACTAGAGCGAAAGGTGTCCGCCGATGGCTCGATTTGGCGTCGTCCTGATCGACCAAAGAACCTCCGGCAGCTCCTCAATCCAGTTTATTCCGCACTTGTGCAGCCTGTCGAAAGTTCTGGTCTTGAGCCCGCGCAGCACTTCAGCATTTGCCCTCTCCGCTTGACCGTTACTTCTCGGATGAGCAACTGCGAAGCGAACCTTGGCGCCAAGATCTTGGACGTCTTGCATGAAGGTGCGGCTCAGGAATTGCGTGCCGTTGTCGGTGATGATCCTGTTAGGGATTCCAAACGGCAAACAATCAACCTAAAGAACTTGACTGCCGATCGTGTCACCTTCCTCACCGCTTCCACTTCCGGCCACTTTGTGAACTTGTCGATTGCAACGTACAAGTACTCAAAGCCCCCGACAGCTTGGGGAAAGGGGCCGAGGATGTCGAGCCCCCAGACCGAAAATGGCCAGGATAAAGGGATCGTCTGGAGAGCTTGAGCTGGCTGGTGTATCTGCTTGGAACGGAACTGGCAGGCTTCACACTTGGTTGCTTGTGCAGTTGCATCCTGGAGGGCTGTCGGCCAAAAGAAACCTTGCCGGAACGCTTTGCCGGCAAGTGCTCTGGCGCCAATGTGGTGACCACATATGCCTCCATGTGTTTCTGCCAACAGCTTTTGTCCATCTTCCCGGTGAATACACTTCAATTTCACACCGTTGAGTCTTCTTCTCTACAGTGTCTTTGTCGACAAACCAGTACATACTTGATCGCCGGGCTACTCTTTCCGCTTCTTCTTGCTCTTCGGGCAGTTCTCTGTCTCAAGGAAATGGACAATCTGATGTGCCCATCTTTGGAGCTTGCGGCTCGACAACAAGGACTAAAGGCACATCTGCTGCTGTGGGAACATCCGCTTCTCTGGCGAGAACACGTGGCTCGGCCGAGCTTGACGTTCCCCGGCAAGCTTGCCGGAGCAAAACTTGTCGGGAGCGTCTGCTTCAACCGAACAAACCCTAGGGCTTGTCGGAGCAGACTGCTCCTCAGCACTATTGGTGTTGATCTTGAGGACCTTCTTGGCGGCGGCTTCGGGAAGCACTGCCGGAAAATAGTCACTAGAAATCAACTTCCTCTTCTTGCTCTGTCCAGTTGGTGGCGTCACAGATGGTTGAGTCAGCTTGAGCACAAAGATCCCTGTTTCCACAGGTAACTTAAGTGCGGCGCACTTCGACAGGCCATCGACAATGTCGCTCGAGCTCTTGGAATATATTCCATCTGTAGGCCGTCAAAGTGCTCTTCCAGCTTCCTCACTTCATCAACATAAGCCTCCATCAACGGACTCTGATAATTCTTGTTCACTTGGCGGATGACAAGCTGTGAGTCACCCCTGATAATGAGGTTCTTGATCCCAAGGTCATCATGCGATCTCGAGACCGGCAAGCAAACCTTCATACTCTACAAGATTGTTTGTTGCTTGCTCCTTAGGAAAGTGCATCCGACTACATACTTGAGGTGCTCTCCGGTGGGTGCAACGAGTAGCACGCCCGCACCGGCGCCTTGCAGCGAGAAGGCACCATCAAAGTACATCAGCCACTCTTTGCTTGCTTCCTTGACGGGGATGCTCGTTTCTAGAATTTCCTCATCTTGTGTTGGCGTCCATTCTGCTATGAACTCCGCCAATGCTCTGCTTTGGATAGTTGAAGTGCTCTCTAACTTGAGGCCAAAGCTTGACAGTTCCAGTGCCCACTCGACAATCCTGCCTGTTGCCTCTGGATTTTGCAAGATCCTCTTCGTGGGAAAACGAGTGACGACTGTGATCTCATGTGCACGGAAGTAATGGCGCAGCTTTCGAGGCCATGAGGAGGCCGAGCAATTTACGCACACCGTAGTACCTTGACCTAGCCCCTGTGAGGGAACTGACAAAGTAAACTGGGCGCTGCACCATTCTTTTCTGCATCTTCTCATGCGTCTGCGCAGATCCATCCTTGTCGGGATCAGAGCTTGTCGGTGAAGCCCCCTGCTTGTCGCTGGATGCATCTGATATGGTTGCTAGCTCATCATCCGCCTCCCTCTCCGCTACTAATGCAGCACTAACCACTTGATTGGTTGCCGCTATATATAGCAGCAACTTCTCTTGTGGCCTAGGTGCGACAAGTGTTGGAGTGGAGGACAGGTATCTCTTCAAGTCCTCGCAGCGCAGCCTCCGCTCGAGTCCATTTCATCGGACCTGCCTTTTTCAAGATTTTGAAAAATGGCGGCGCGCTTCAACAGACCTAGAGATAAACTGCGAGAGCAGCTACGCAACCGGCAAGTCTTCGTACATCCTTGACGCGCTTTGGTGCTTCAATCTGCTCAATGGCCTTGATCTTGTCGGGATTGGCTTCAAGTCCCCGCCGAGACACGAAGAACCCGAGAAGCTTGCCGGAAGGGACTCCAAACACACACTTCTCAGGGTTGAGCTTGAGGTTGATCTTGCGCATATTTGCAAAGGTTTCGTTTAAATCTTGAATCAGAGTCGCCTTGTCCTTGCTTTTGACCACTATATCATCCATGTAGGCTTCCACATTTCTGTGCATTTGCAGGTCAAAAGCGTAATGGACTACTCTTGCAAATGTTGAACCAGCATTCTTTAATCCGAAAGGCATCCGTACGAAACGGTATGTGCCACATGGGGTGATGAATGCGGTCTTCTCCTCATCCTCTTCTGCCATGAAGATCTGATGATATCCTGAGTATGCATCCAGAAATGAAAGCAAATAACATCCGGCCGTGGAGTCAACAATCTGGTCGATTCGCGGCAAGGGAAATGGGTCTTTGGGACAAGCTTTATTGACATCGGTAAAGTCGATACAAAGCCTCCATTTCCCATTAGCCTTGCGTACAACTACAAGATTGGCCAACCACGTAGGATGGAGCACTCCTCTGACAAGGCCTGCTGCTTCCAATTTCTTGATTTCTTCTGCGATGAATTCTTGGCGCTCCATTGCTTGCTTCACGACTTTACGCTTGACGGGCGCGCGCATGAGGACAAACGGCAAGATGATGCTCAATTACTTTCACAGGAACACCGGGATGTCGACGGTTGCCACGCAAACACGTCGGCGTTCGCCCGCAGGAAAGCAACCAGCGCCTTCCTATTTAGGGTCGAGAGTGGCAATCGATGGTGAAGGTACCACCGATCTGCCCTCCTTGGCGAACACCTTCTTGGTCTCTGGTAGAGCTGCCATCGTCTTCTTACACTTGCCGGTGGAGCTCGATGGTGCGTCCTCGACGGTAGCGCAGCACTCCGAGGAGGTGCGCTTGTCGGAGTGGGAATCAGAGCTCTTGCCGGACTTGGTCTTCTTCTTCCCCCCGGGAGCTTCAGCGACAAGTGGCTTGCAATCTGTTGCATTCTTTGCTTCCGTAGATCTTGTCGGCGCAGATAAGAGCATCCTTCTTGTCGCCAGGGACAGAGATGTCGATTATCGGGCCTGGCATCTTGACATGTTGTATGCATAGTGAGAGGCTGCCATGAATTTGGCGAGTCTTTGGACGGCCAAGTATCCCATTGTAAGGCAATGGAAAGTCAAGAACGTCGAAAGTGACCCTCTCGATCCTGAAGTTCAACTTCATTTGCCAAATGTCACTGGCAACGTGATCTTTCCCTTCGGCTTGCTCCTTCCCGGATTGATTCCTTGGAAAGTGCCGGTCTCTTCGAGCTCGCCGTTAGGGATCTAGAGTTTCTGGAGCACCGCGGAGGAGATCAGGTTCAAGCCGGCCCCACCGTCAACTAGCATCTTGGTGACCTTGAGGTTGCAGATAGTTGGTGAAACCAACATCGGCAAGCACCCGACCGCAGATTCTGCGATCGGTGGTCCTCAATATCAAAGATGATAGGCGTCTTTGGACCATTTCGGAGGCTTGCGTGACTCGACGGATGGTTACGCGCATTGACTTCCCGCATCCACTTTGCTTGAGTTGGCGGTGAGAAGTATGCAGAGAAGCACCGCCGTCAACGCACAGGACCTCTGTGGCTTTCTGGAACTCCTGCTCATCGGTCTCGTCATCATCCAAGTCTTCATCATCGTCGTCGTATTCATCCTTGTCGCGGCCGCGGGAGGTCGATCTCCTTGCCGCTGCTTGGCCTTGCCCGGCGTCCTCCTCGGCCGGGCGTTTCTTGCTAGCTGCTCCGGCACCATCCTGGGCCTTCTCCTTGTCGCGTCGTTCAGTATTCAGCCTTCGCTGCTCGACAAGCTGCTCGACCTTCTTGTAGCTCGGAGGTCATGGCCCTTGGTGCGGTGGATCTTGCAAGATCGCTTGTTGGAGCCGTCACCGCTTGTCGGCGACCGCCACAGCCTCGCAGTTGGTGCCAGCGGCAACCTCCTTGCCGGAGCTACCAGCTTTGGCTTTCTTGGCGCCACCTCCGTTGCCGGACTGCTCAACAACTAGCACATCTTTGCCTTTCTTCTTGCTATTGTTCCGCCGCCGGTTTTTCCTTGCCGGGGCGGTCTCTTCACTATCAGATCCTCCTGCTTCAGTATTCTCTCCGGGGAGTCTCCTCCCTCCTCAGCACGTGCACACTTGTCGGCCAGGGCATATAGCTCACTGACGTCTCTGATCTTGCACATCGCCATCTCCTCTCGCATCCTGCGGTTTCGCACGTTCTGATGCAACGCGCTGATTACCGCGGCAGCGTGGACATCTGGGATGTTGTGCTGTACGCGGCTGAATCTCTGAATGTACTTGCGCAGGGGCTCTCCTTCCTTCTGGGCGAGCAGATGAAGGTCGCTTTCTTGGCCATGGGGCTTGTGGCGCTGTAAAAGGCACCGACAAACTGATGGCATAGATCTGCCCAAGAGGATATGGAGTTGTCCGGCAAGTGCATGAGCCAGGATCGACATTGGGCTTGAGCACCGGCGGAAGTAGTTGGCAAGGATCTTTTCGTCTCGCCCCGCAGCTTGCACCGCGATGGTGTAGATGCCGAGGAACTCCGATGGATGCGTCTTGCCGTCGTACTTCTGCAATGCGTCGGCAGAAATTCTTCTTGCTTTGGGCCACCGGGACTTGCCGCAGGTCACGAGTGAACGCAGGGCAACCTATCACAGACGGCAAGTCGCTGGTTCCTCTGGCGCATGCATGTCGACAGAGGGCCCAGCCAGCGCTTGTCGGATTGACGCCGCTTCTCTTGGCGCTCGATGCGAAGTTCGGCGTCTTCTTGCTGTCGTTCGTGAAGAACTTGGCGCTGATCGCGACGAGCTCGTGGATCCGATGATGCGGTGGAGTCGCTGTCGAGGTGGATCCGGCGAGTCGGCGATCTTGGCCTTCGGGGCGGAGAGTGCATGGTGGTTGCACCCCCACCGGTTTCGTCGCCATCGGCTCGTGTTTGGCAGTCCTGCCGCGGCAGCGATGCGCTCGGATGCCGCGGAGCGTCGCCGTTGGCGAAGCAGATGAGACTCTGAATGGTGGCCCTACATTCATCGACCTTGTCGGCTGTTGGAGGGTAATCCGAGAGCGATTGAGCTCGCCAAAGCTTCGCTGGAGTGGTGGGTGGCGATGGCGAACAGCGCGAGGAGCGGATATGCTCGGACTTCTAACTATGTTAGAAGGAGCAGATATCCCGTCCAGCGACCGTGCCTTTCGCTTCGCGCCAAAGATGTCGGCGTGCATGCTGGTCTTGAGCGTCCCGAGATCCACCAGCTCGATCTTGGTCCAACGAGCGTAGGGCGTTGTGGATGCCATGACGCTGTCGGTCCCGCGCCTCCTGAGACGGGCGCGGTGCATGTACGGACGCCGAGGTCTGCGCAGCCTTGTCCTTGGACTTGGCAGCACCGTGAGCTCCCCCATTGCCGTCCATTCTTCGGGCGTCTACCCCACCACTGTTTGCTCGGCGGTGGTGGGTTCGGCGCGACGGAGCTTCTGCCGCCAAGCCTTCTTCTTCGGTGGCATGTTGATGAAGATGATGAAGATCTAGCTCAGCGTGGACGCCGGATCAGGTTCACACAATCTCGACGACCCCTACAGCGCGCCAAAGATGTCGGGCAGGCTGATCGCCCACGAACACCTATGGGACCGGCGGACCGAGCCCCTTTCGGTTCGGCGGGGGCGGAGGTCGCACAAAGAGCGGTCGAGGCGGCACACGAGAGGTTTACCCAGCCGGAGCTCTCCGAGAGATAATACTCCTCTTGCTGCATGTCTCGAGTGTATTGTGTTCTTGCTCAGGAGCGCTGAGTGCTACAGTACACACAAGCTGCTAACGAGACTGAGCGTGGGGGGATCCGACCCTTTCTACGTTGCGCATGGGCCTCCTTTTATATGCTCAAGGGGTCTCCGACAGGTTGCAACATAGACAAGGGTAAAAATGGAAAAGGAGTGGTTGGTACAGCTACTTGTATAGCGTACAGTGTACAGTGTATCATACCTAACCCTGACGGCGAGGGACAAAGGCATTAAATGCCCATCTACGTCGCCCTAACAGTGCAAACAGGGGCCGTTAGGGGCGCCACCGCTTGCCACGATGGCAATCTTGTCAGCGCCGCTTGCCTCCTCGCACCGCTGGCTGCCTGACCTCTCGCCACGCAGCGCTGGAAAGGTCCCGGGGTGACACGTTAGTGGATGTGCTTTGGAGCGTGGGTACCGCAGTGGTGGTCTGCCAGCGACAAGCGCCTTGCCATGATTGTTGTCTTGTCGCGCCCGGAAGCTTGTCGCTCACCGGGCCTTCCCGACAAGCTCCTCTCGCCGGGGCCTTGTCTCCTAGGTGCCATTGGTGGCCTTCCCGGCAAGCTCCTCTTGCCGGGGCCTTGTCTCCTTGGCTTGAATACTTTGTTCTTGAATGGCTCCAAAGGAACCACGGAGGACCTTGGCGGTCACCCGGTAAGCCTTGCCGCGGAGGGCTGCAACTGTCTGTGCACAAGTTCGGGATACTAGGGTACCCCTACTCTAGTACACCGATAAGATGATTTTCCCCATTATATTTGGTAGACCTTTCTTAAACACTGTTAATGCTAAGATAGATTGTGAGAAAGAAACTGTTAGTGTGAGTTTCGGGGATGTGTCTCATGGGTTTAATTTCTGCAAATTTCGTAGACAACCTCTTGATAAAGAAGTCCCTAATAAAGATGAAATTATTGGTCTTGCTTCTATTGTTGTGTCTCCTACTGATCCTTTAGAACAATATTTGCTAGACCATAAAAATGACATGCTCATGAATGAAAGAAATGAAATAGATGAGATATTCTTTAAAAAATGCCTGATTTGAAACACAATTTTCCTGTTGAGACTCTTGGAGATTCTCTACCACCCAAGAGTGGTCCTGTGTTCGATCTTAAACAATTACCTGATACTTTTAAATATGCTTATCTCGATGAAAAGAAGATATATCTTGTTATTATTAGAGCTAACCTTTCAGAGCATGAAGAAATTATTGAAAACTCTGAGGAAGCAACACGCAACTATTGGATATACTCTTCTAGATCTTAAGGTCATTATTCCCACTCTATGTCAGCGTAAAATTAATATGGATCCAGATGCTAAACCAGTTGTTGATAACCTACAATAGTTGAATCCTAAGATGAAAGAAGTGGTAAGAAATGATATACTAAAGCTTCTCCAAGCAGGTATAATCTATCCTATAGCTGATAGTAGATGGGTGAGTCATGTTCATTGTGTCCCTAAGAAGGGATGTATTATTGTTGTTCCTAATGATAAAAATGAATTGATTCCGCAAAGAATTGTTACCGGTTATATAATGGTAATTGATTTTAGAAAATTAAATAAAGCTACTAGGAAAGATCATTATCCTCTGCCATTCATTGACCAAATGGTAGAAAGACTATCAAAACATACATATTTTTGCTTTCTAGATGGTTATTATGGTTTTTCCCAAATACATGTGTCACAAGAGGATCAAATACTTTTACATGCCCTTTTGTCCCTTTGCTTATAGATGTATGCCTTTTGGTTTATGCAATGCACCTTCCAACTTTCAAAGATGTATGACTGCTATATTCTCTGACTTTTGTGAAAAGTTTTTGAGGTTTTCATGGATGACTTATCCATTTACAGAACTTCTTTTGATGATTGCTTAAGCAACCGTGATCGAGTTTTGCAGATATGTGAAGAAACTAATCTTTTCTTTAACTGGGAAAAGTACCACTTGATGGTTAATGAATGTGTTGTCTTGGGGCATAAAATCTCCAAAAGAGGTATTGAAGTTGTTAATGCTAAAGTTGATGCTATTGAAAAAATTGGCGTGTCCTAAAGATATGAAAGGTATAAGAAGTTTCCTTGGTCATGCTGGTTCCTATAGGAGATTTATTAAAGCCTTCTCTAAAATTTCTAGGCCTCTTACTAATCTCTTGCAAAAATAGGTTCCATTTGTTTTATATGATGATTGTGTGGAAGCATTTGAAATCCTTAAGAAAGCCTTAATTTCTGCACCTATTGTCCAACCACCTGATTGGAACCTTCCCTTTGAAATAATGTGTGACGCTACTGATTATGTTGTTGGTGCTGTTCTAGGACAAAGAGTTGATAAGATATTAAGTTTTATACATTATGCTAGTAAAACTCTAGATGGTGCTAAAAGAAATTATGCTACCACTACTGGAATCTGCTTCTTTGCCGTCCGCCATTGCGGACGGCAAAGGCATAGATCACGGACGGCAAACTACTTTGCCGTCCACTAGCGGACGGCAAACTATCCGGATGAACGCCTGCTAGTAAAGGCCTTCTTTGTCGCCCGCTTCTTAGAAATGGACGGCAAAGGATTACGACGTCTGCCATCCGAGGCCAGCAGACGGCAAAGGCAGCTGACGGCAGTGCGGTGGCGTGAGAGCCATTAGGGGGTTAACGACGCTCTTTGCCGTCTGCCAGCGGACGGCAAAGAGTCAAAGATCTTTGCCGTCCGCTGGCGGACGGCAAAGAGCCCAGCTAGGCAGCACTGGGAAGCTGCCACGTGTCTAGATATGTCGTCCGCTAGCAGACGGCAAAGAGGTTTGAATCATTGCCGTCTGTTGGCAGACGGCATAGCTGGTCACTTTGCCGTCCGCCAGTAGACAGCAAAATGACCAAATAGGCAGCCTGTGTTCCCAGTTTGCACAGGTGACTGCCACGTGTCCTCTATGCCGTCTGCTAGCAAACAGCAAAGCTCTTTGCCGTATGCTAGCGGACGGCAAAGAGGCTATATATCCCCTGTTTATATTTAAATCCCATTAATTAGACATAGTTTCAAACACAGATATACATGCATACATATCCAACATATCCAACAGCATGTCCAACAACATATTTCATCCAATCCAACAACATAGTTCAACAAAGTCCAACATATCCATATATACATAACCAGAAACAAGTTTCCAACAACATATGCATATAGACATACATATCCAAACAAGTTTTCATAAACAACAAGGAAGCACCACAAGAATATTACACTCCATGAATCCAAGCTTCCTCATGTAAAGCAAATCTGCAAATTGGGAAAGATGAAACTTAGAAGAAGAAGAAGAAGAAGAAGAAGAAGAAGAAGAAGAAGAAGAAGAAGAAAAAAGAAGAAGACTAGTTAGAAGAAGAAGAAGAAGACTAGTTAAAAGAAGAAGAAGATTTTTTTTCTTCTCTTTCTTTTTCTCCTCTCCTCTTCTTTATCTTCTTCTTCTTTTAACTAAGGTAGGTAAAAATGTCATTTTATTGCTAAGCTAGGTAAACATGCTAAGTGTAGGTCATTTTAGAGCTAAGGTAGGTAAATAGGTCATTTTGCATCTTAGTAAGGTTATTATGTCATTTTCGAGGAAAATAAGCTAAGTCTATATCATTTTGGAGCTAACAAAGATTATCATGCCACTTTTTACCTAAGTTTGCTAAGTATGTCATAAATGAACTGAATAAGCTAAGTATAGCTTATTTTTTATCTAACTTAGGTAATTATGCCATTCAGGAGTAAAATAAGCTAAGTATCTATTTGTAAAGCAAAACACTAGAGAAAACTTACCCTCATCACAACAAATGTGATGAAGATCGCAACTAAGGTAAAAATTGATCCAACGGCAGAATGATACCAAGCCTCATTATCAATGGCATATTTTCTAATCTTCTTAAGCTTCAGGCGCATTGCATCCATCTTCAAGCGCATTACATTCATCTTCATCTTGTGATCATCGATGGCATCAGCAACATACAACTCCAATGTCATCTTCTCTTCTTCGATTCTTTTAATTTTTTCTTTCAAATACTCATTTTCTTTTTGAACTAAATTTAACTTCTCGACAAGAGGGTCCGTTTCAAATTCCGGTTCACATACCTCCTAGATTAAAATATCTCTATGTCAACTTGATGGCCATAATTTGCATAAATGCGAAATGCAACAAATAGTTATGAAAGAAATTTACCACATCCGAAGCATAAAGCGGGCGAGGGCCGACCGGCATGGAAATCAAGACCATGGCACTATTTATAAGAAACAATCATACAAAGTAAGAATATTATAAATACCAACAATATAAATCATACATCATACAAATAACTATATAAATCAAGTACAACACAAAAATTTGAATACCTAATAATCATTATCGGTAATGGCGTGCTCGTCTTCATCATTAATAAAAGCATCATCATCATCACTATCGGTAATGACGTGCTCATCATCATCATTAATAAATGCATCATCATGTGGAAGGCCACCTTTACATAATCGTTCAAGCATTGATAGGTGATCTGCAGCAGTAACTTCTTCTTCTTCCGGCTCTTCTTGTTCCAGCTCAGGGGTGAAGTCGGATTCACGATCGTTGTCTACTTCAATGTTCTGTGGTGGAGTAGAGCGGTTCTTGAAACATTTTTTGGGAAGACATGTTTCTTAGAAGAATTCTCCTTCGTCATATGTGTCTTGGTTCATGTGAGGTTCATAATCCTTTTCATTGGGGGGAGGTGGTCTAACACGTGGCGGCACTTCATAAACGACATCCCAACCACTGAGATTTGGATCACTTTGACAGGCCCACGGTAGATAGAAAACTTGGGTTGCCTGTTGAGCCGTAATATAGACATCGGGAACATCCAAATGGGTGCTTTGTTTGATTTCGACTAGACCTATATGTTCATGAGTCCTTCTAGTCTCCCTCGGCTTGAACCAATAACATCTGAAGACTACAACGTTTGGTGGGTTTTCACCATAGAATTCAAGTTCATAAATTTCTTCAACTCTTCCATAATACTTGATACCTCCTTCGTCGATAGCAGAGACACAACAATTTGTAGACTTTCGGTCTGCCAAAGATAGCTATTTGCAATAGGTACGAAGGCAATACCTTTTGATGTCATGTTTGTCAAATGAACGGACCTTATAGTCAAAACCATTAGCTACTTGTCTCAATTCGGCATCCATAATCTCTGAATTAGCCTACAAGTTTAATACGAAAGGATTGTTGCATTAGTCGCAAATTAGCCAAAGAAAAAAAGGGTCTAATGGAAATTACCCTTTTTTTTAACCAAGAGATGAAACCGGGAAATTCGGCTCCATGTTTTGCCAGAAGCTGGTACTCTTCGACGGAATCCTTTTGGATCACCGCTCCGTACGAGAATATGGCGACGTATCGACTGCATCAAAAATCCAGGAATAAGAGAAGTTCAAAGGAATTAGAAGTTGTGAAACAATGTACCGAGATCTTACTCGATGTATGGCCGCACTTCTGTTAGGTTGTTGAAGAGATACAGCGAAATGGTCCGCCATTCTTGAACATCCAACCTTAGTGGTTTCCAACCACCGGCTGGTGCGAGATTCCCTTTGAATAGGCTGAGGTTGGATTGACCCTTTTGAGGTTCGTCAGCATTGTACCGAGGCTTCGGATTATGCAATGACGATTTTTGGCTTCATAGCGTGCGGTCACGAAGTTTGCGCCTCCTCAGTGATGAGTGCCTCCGCCATCAATGCTTATATTCTATGTTTATTTTTACATTTTGCTCGAAGCGTCTTCTGCATCCTCTCAGTTGAGTATCACCAACGATTTTATACGGCCCCCCCCCCCAATCGTGCCTCGGTCGGGAGATGCAAAATCAAGTGTTGCATTGGATTACAGAAGCTTGGCGAAAAGATCTTCTCTAACTTGCAGATCAACTCCGGCGCCAACTGTTCCATTTCTTCTAGGTGGCCAGGCGATAGTTCTTTCACACAAAGAACACGGAAGAAAATAGCTCAGCTCTGCCAGTACTAGCCATTCATCCTCACGGATGAAGCCACGCAACATCACCGGCATTATCCGCTCAATCCATATGTGCCAATCATGACTTTTTATACCAAATATTTTAAATTTTTGAAGACTCGCTCCCCTCTTCAGATTTGCTGCATACCCATCAGGGAACATCAACTGCATTTTCACCCACAAAATAATTTCCTTCATAGCTGGCCTTCCAAGATTGAACCATGCCTTTCGCTTCGTCCAGTTGATCCCCTTTCCTTTCGGTTCTTTCATGTTTTGTAACGGTCTATCACATAGCTCCTCTTGATCGATTCTAGCCTTAGTATTATCCTTTGATTTCCCCTCTATGCCGAACAATGTACCAAAAATGGCTTCAGCAATATTATTTTCAGTGTGCATCACGTCGATGTTGTGTGGGCAATGGAGGTCTTTGAAGTAAGGCAGATCCTAGAATCATGTCTTGTGAGTCCAGGCGTGACGGTCATCGTCCCGCGTTCGGGTGTGCCCCCATGATCCGTAGATCGATCTTGCATGTTTTGAGTGGCGGCGGGGTGGAGGCTGGACTTCAGGCTGATATGCCTCTCTGTCTCTGCCACGGGCTGGCCGGTCAGCTGCATCATACGCTGGAGATGTAGGTTTCAATGCTTCCTCCTCGAGTTGGGGTAGCAACCTGCGCTTTGGATAACTCTTGGTTGGGCGTTCGAGTTTGTATTCCTCGGCCGTAAGGACTTTAGTCCATCTGTTCGCTAGCAGATCCAGATCAGCTCAAAGCTGTTGTCGCTTTTTCTTTAGGCTGTTTATTGTGGCTATAAGCCAGCGCTTGAAGAGCTCCTGTTCGACGGGATCCTCAGGCACGATAAATTCTTCATCGCCGAGGCTCACCTCGTCTTCGGAGAGAAGCATATAATGTTCATCCTCCCGCTCTAGATCTGGCTGGAGGGGATTGTCATCGTCTTCGGCACTATCTGGAGCATTATTGTCTCTTGTACCAGCATCACTGCTTTTGCTATGGCGGGACTTAGAGCGGCGCCACTGACATTGGTGCTTGTATTGCTTCTTGGAGGGATTATCTTCAGCTGTCTTATCGCCATCGCCTTCTATGGGGGTGTCCACTATGTATATGTCATATGATGAGGTGGCAGTGTAGCGCCCTGTGGGCAGTGGTTCTTGTTCGTCTCCTGCATCATCGTCCATACCGTCGATGTCTTCGGAGCCGAAGTCGAGCATGTCGGTTAAGTCGTCGACAGTGGCTACTAAGTGGGTGGTGGGTGGGGAGCGAATTTCTTTGTCGTCCGCATCCCAATCTAGCCGGACATAGTTCGGCCAAGGATCTCCTGACAGGGAGAGGGACCTCAATGAGTTTAGCACGTCGCCAAAAGGCGAGTGCTGAAAGATATCCGCTGAGGTAAACTCCATGATCGGTGCCCAATCGGATATGATAGGCACGGACGCAAGCGGCTCGGAGCCCGTGGCCGGGGACGAATCCAACGGTTCGGCAACACGGCTCTCGTAGGAGGTGAAGTTAGTATTCCACTCTATCACCACTGAGAGTGCAGCCTACGTGGCGGGGTCTATCCACCCGCCCTCAGATGGCGCAATTTGTTCCGGATTGAGGGCCGGAGTAGTTGTAGGTGTGATCTCCCGAACACTGTCCGATGGCAGAGTTAAGTCATGCTCGTCGTGATTGTGCGGCGCACCTAACATGGGCTCGAATCCGTCGAAGATCAAGTCTCCGTGGATGTTAGCAGTATAGTTCAAGTTTCCAAACCTGACATGATGGCCAGGGGCGTAGCTCTCGATCTGCTCCAGATGGCCATGCGAGTTGGCCCTTGATCTTGAAGCCGCCAAATCTGAAGATCTGTCCGGGAGGAAAACCTCACCTGGATCGCATCGTTGCCGATGATCGAAGGAGCCATCGGGACTTAAAGTAATGACGCAGTGGAACTCTCAATGAAAGCACCAATGTCGATTGTCAAAACCGGCGGATCTCGGTACGGGTCCCGAACTGTGCGTCTAAGGCGGATGGTAACAGGAGGCGGGGGACACAATGTTTACCTAGGTTTGGGCCCTCTCGATGGAGGTAATACCCTACTTCCTGCTTGATTGATCTTGATGATATGAGTATTACAAGAGTTGATCTACGATGATATCATAGAGGCTAAACCCTAGAAGCTAGCCTATGGTATGATTGTTGTTGTCCTACGGACTAAACCCTATGGTTTATATAGACACCGGAGGGGGCTAGGGCTACTAAGAGTCGGTTACAAGGGAGGAGATCTACATATCCGTATTGCCAAGCTTGCCTTCCACGCCAAGGAGAGTCCCATCCGGACACGGGACGAAGTCTTCAATCTTGTATCTTCATAGTCCAACAGTCCGGCTAAAGTATATAGTCTGGCTGTCCGAGGACCCCCTAATCCAGGATTCCCTCAGCGACAGCGGAGGAAGACCAGCGTTGCCCTGAGGGCTGTCCTCGTGAGGCTGATCCTTCCAGGCTTCCTCATGAGACTGATCCTGCCAGGGTCCTCGTGAGGCCGGTCGCGCCACTCCTAGCGTGGGCCGCGATCGTCCCAGCGACCTCCGCCTCATCCTCCTCCTCGGCCATAGCCCCAGTCATTGCGCTCAGGGCGTCGACCGAAGCGTCCATCTCGAATGGCCCTGAGCTCCTGACAGTCGTTGGTGTTCTGGCTGTGTACGTTGTGGAAGGCGCAGAACGGTCGGCTGCTCTTGGACAACTCGGGATGGTCCCGGCCGCGCTTTGTATCAGGCTTTGCCGCGAGTACGACCACTCGTTTGTGATTCACGTCTTTGGCCTTGGCTTTCTTCTCCTCTGGGTCGGTAGCAGGGAGCTCGAGGAGGGAAAGGCGCCCTTCCTCACTTCTTGCACACTTGGTCGCCAGGTTGAATAGCTCCGGAGCCATCGGGAAACGCCGAAATGATGGCCTCGTCCGTCACCTTGGGGATCTTGAGACGAACGCTGCTGAAGCGCTGGATGTACTACTGCAAGGTCTCTCTTGGTTGTTGCTTGATACGGCGCAGGTCACCCGCGGCTAGAGGGTGGTCGCGAGTGCCCTGGAAGTTGGCGACGAAGCGGTTGCGCATCTCATCCCAGGAGGAGATTGAGCCCGGGGGCAGGTTTAGGAGCAATGAGCGGGCGCCGTCCTTGAGAGCCATGGGGAACCTGTTGGATTTCGGATTTCGGCAGACCCTCTAGGTTCAAACTCTGGGGTGCACGCAGAGATCTCACCTCCAACCTACCTACACCTCGTCGCCTCGCAAGGATCTAAACTACACAAAGAGTAACACAAGGGACACAAGGTTTATACTGGTTTGGGCCACCATTGTGGTGTAATAACCTACTCCAGTGTGTGGTGTGGTGGATTGCCTCTGGGGCTGATGATGAACAATACAAGGAAGAACAGCCTCGCGAGGGTCTGTTTGTTCTTGGCCGGTGCGATGAACTGCTTGGGGAGTTCAGTCGCTTCTCTCTCTCTCTTTCTTACTCTCTTTCTGATCCGATCCGGCCTCCCTCTACCCTGTGGGTGGCTAGTCCTATTTATAGGCAGAGGCCCTGGGCCTCTTCCCAAATATTGAGCGGGAAGGGCGCCAACAATTGGCCATTTTGAAGGGGAACATCTAGTACACTTATCCTGACTAAAGTCGGTCCTCGCCTGCCAAAGACTTTGACGGTGACGCCGGCTTGGGCTCCACGATGACCTTCGTCCTGCCGTGCTGCTGGTCTTGGTCTTGTTGCACCGAAACGGATGCCTTTGCTTGATGCTCTCGCCTGCGCTTGCTCCCTTTGCACCAAAGAGGAAAGGAGGACGCTGCACGGGCTGGCGCCCGACTGGCGCCCGACTGGCGCCCTGGGTCGTCATGGCTTGCGTCATGGGCACCTCGCGAGGTACCCTACCTTGATCTCTCCGCCTCCTCGCGAGCCAGCCTGACGAGGCCGTGCCTGAGGAAGCTTCCTGTCATCCGCCCCGCGAGGGTCTTGAGCTTGTGTTGATGTAGATGGGCCGTACTGGGCCACCCCTTGAGCCATGACGCAGGCCGCAGGCAGGCAAGTCTGGGTACCCCCGTTCCCAGAATGCCGACAGTAGCCCCCAGGCCCAAGGCGCGCCTGGACTTGGCTTAGCAGAGAAGCGAAGGGGCAAGTGCGAAACGCCGCGGGCCCTAACAGCCTGCGGCCTTGGGCGCCTCGTGGCGTTTGATTGGACGTGGGCGTCTCCACTTCCCCACGATGCCTCGGCAACTGCACGAATTGACAAGTCCCTGCATGCAAAGCGGGTCATGATTACCTGTGATCATGGAGGTCGACGGTTGGCCTTCCCCGGCTATAAGTACGGAATGGCGCGTGCCCTTCCAGTCCATCTCTTCTTGCGTCCCCTTCTTCTCCATCCTTGCCCTTGCTCCACATCATGGCAATGGCTCCGATCCGCCGGTTCTCCGCAGAAGAGAAAGGAAAGGCCCCCCGAGAGGGTCCCGATCCGCTTCCGCCGAAGAAACGGCTAGCCCTCTGCCACCGAGATGAGGGCGCCCGGCAGGAGGTGTCGAGGCCCTGGTACGAGCGGCCACCGCCAGGGTTCCTGCTGCCCTTGTACGCCCGCATTGAGGGCCCTGAAGGAGTCGCCGCCGAGCGCCATGGACGACGCCGCCGTCGGCGCCGGCGGGTCACGGCGGTGCGCGTTGTTCCTCCTGGAGTCCATGCCGAGGGCTCCTCCCGAGAGGTTGTGCTCCAGGCCGCCATGCCTCCTCAGTCTTGGATTCGCCTTCCTCCCTCCTTCGCCTTCGTGATTCCGCAGAGGGATCTGCAGCTCTGGTTGCAGCACGCCGGCTGCAGCAGCCTTGCGACCGGAGCGGAGGTTGCGGTCGTCGCTCCGGGCAAGGTCTTCATGACTCAAGGCTGGGGCGAGATCGCCCGGGTCTGCAGGACGAGGGGCGCGCTCGTGATCCACCTGGAGTACGACGGCGCTTCCATGATGTTCATCAAGGTCTTCGACGCGGAAGGACGCCGGCTGGAGTGCTGCCTTGAGGTAGGTAGTCGGGGCCCTGCCGCGGCGAGGACTGGGCTCGCCGACCGCTCCCCCAGCAGCTCCTCAGGCGGCGGAGGCGTCGGAGGATCCAGCGACTCCGGAGACGGCGGCAGCGACTCTGAGCCCACGAGCTTGCGTCGCTCTCGGGCGAGGCGGGCTCGTCGAGCCGCCGCTGCCGCCACCGATCTGGATGGGGTTGGCGCGGTGCTGACGGCCTTGGTGATGATGGCGTCTTTTACAGAGGCGCGTGTAGTTAGCGTTCTTTAGGATCTACTCCCTTTGTTCCCTACGAGGAATCGAAAAACGCGCTCCGTGGGGGCTTGTAAGGTGCCTGCGGTTCTCTTTGTTAATATGATCCTTGTCGTGAAGTGGTGCGAGATGCTCATCCCATCTTAGCTTAGTTCCTCCTTTCGAACCTTGCGAGGGCTTGATGCTCTGCATCGACAGGTCCCGGTCCCAAGGCAGGCTTCAGCCGTCGCTGGTATGCCAGGTCGCGATCCGTGGTCAAGGCCAGGAGGTGAGCGGCCCGGGGTCCAGTAAGAACCCCTGAGTCGCGATGCTCAGGAGGTCCCCTTTAGCGCTCAAGTACCACCGTTCGGTGAGAAAGGAGCGCGACGTTGCTAACACGGGATTGCTTTAGGTGCGAGGTCGGTGCTGCGATAGCTAGTATTTCCGGAGGATGACTTATCTCGGGAGTCAGGAACCGCTTCTTGGTACGGCGTTAGGTCCGCGCACCGGCAGATGAGGAGTTGCCTGGCGAGGTCCCCGCGTGCCACTTCCCTCTCGCCTTTACTCCACTTTCTGCTCTACGTCCTCGGGTCCCGGCCCTCAAGCGGGGCTCAGCCGTCGCTGGTATGCCAGGTCGTGATGCCGTGGACAAGGCCAGAGGGCGAGGGCTGGAGAGCCAGTAGGGGCCCATGAGTCGCGATGCTCAGGTACCCCCCCCCCCTTTAACGTGCAAGCGGTTCGCGCGGACAAGAGTGAAGGAGATGCCATGAAGGCCTCGCCTGACGCTGCTCCTTGAAGAGATCCTGCAGGATCATCACAAAAAGAACGAGAGTTCGCCATGACAATCAACAGTCAGCCATTGGTTGCTCTGGAGGGGTGACGAGGCACTGAAGGCTTGACGAGGTGGCGTCATGCGGGGCTGCCGCGGCCAGAGCTCAGCCATTCAGGTTTGTCGGCGTTGCAG
The DNA here is from genome assembly GCA_021605145.1 of Aegilops bicornis. Taxonomy (NCBI): domain Eukaryota; kingdom Viridiplantae; phylum Streptophyta; class Magnoliopsida; order Poales; family Poaceae; genus Aegilops; species Aegilops bicornis. The sequence continues at coordinate 302,236,918 of CM038671.1, read as the reverse complement.
GGACGGACCCATGCGCAAGCGTCGTGCCTTTAGGGAGCAGCTCCCTCAGTTGGCGTCAGTCGAGCAGGCGACTAGGTCAAACACATTAATCACGAAGAAGCAAGTCCATTTAGATAGGTGCAGAGAAGGCGGACATCGCTCGGTCAAGCCCGAGCGACTAGGGGATGACGCAGCCTGAGGGGCGACCCCAATAAAGTAGACTAGAAACATGAGTCAAAAGGGATACATGCCGCAGGGACGGACCCACGCAGCCTGGGAATGATGCAGCCACAGGCGCTCGCCTAAAAATGAAACTTCGAAGGATGTCACTGATAATGTTGAAGATGAGGGGATGCTGAAGTAGCGGACGTCGTGCGCCTGCGGAAGCCGATCTTCATGAGCCCCAGGCCAGGAGCCTCGGGAGGCTCGGAGGCGCCTGGTGGCTCCTCGCGGACCATCTCCATCTCCGCCCGGGACTGCGAACGCCTGGCCACTTAAGCCTCCAAGATGCTCCTCATGAGGCGCCGGCAGCGTGGCAGCAGCGTTCGGCAAGCCGTAAGGCATCTGAACATAGCTGTGGGGTGGACCTTCCACGGCGCCCAGCGTGAGGGGCCAGAGGCGCTGCTGAGAGGCGGCTCGGTTGAGCCCTGGTATGTCGATGCAGGCGCGCAGCCCACCATCCTTGCCTGGGTGGGGAGCTACGGCGGGTAAGCGGCGGCTGCCACTCATGACTCTTGACTCCTGAAGCTCCTGAATGATCTTGCTGACGAACTCCTGATGGTTAGGCCCTCCTTGCCTCGCTCCTTCCTGAGGGGAACGTGCTTTGAAACACGCCTCCAAGTGGTGCCCGAGCGCCTCCCTCTTGATCTTAGCAGAGTCGGTGGCCCTCCAGGAGAGAGCCCCCGAGCCTTGCTCGAGGAGGGCGTCGGGTGCGCCTTCCTATGCGACAGAAGGAGGTGCCCCCTGAACAGGCGTGGACCCTGAGGGGCCTGCCTCCCGAGGGGTCCGGCCAGGCGATGTCTTCTTCTTCTTAGGAGCAGCCTCGGGGATCCTCCCGCTCCTGTGGTCTGGGTCTTCAATTGACGCGTCTAGAAAAGCACGCTCCAGGGAACACACTGCGTCTCTCTCTTCACAAGGCACCGTGATGACTCCACCGCTTCCTGGCATCTTGAGGACATTGTAGCTGTGATGAGTCATGGCCATGAATTTGGCCAGAGCTGGGTACCTGAGGATGGCATTGTACGGTAGGCGAATGTGAGCGACGTCGAAGTCAATGAGCTCGGTGCGGTAGTTGTCGCGCGCCCCGAAGGTGACAGGAAGGCGGACCTGCCCTATCGGAACCGTGGAACCATCAGTGACTCCGGAGAAAGGCTTGGTTGGCTGAAGCTGATTGTATGGCACTTCGATATTGTTGAATGTCTCGACGGACAGGACATTGAGCCCTGCTCCGCCATCGATGAGGGTCCTAGTGACTTGCACGTTGTTGATGATTGGGGAACAAAGCATCGGGAGGACTCCAGCTATGGCTGCGCACTTGAGCTGATCTGCTGAGCTGAACGTGATGATGCACGCTGACCACCTGAGAGGGCGCGTGGCTTCGAGCTTGGAGAGGATTGCATTCACTTCGCGGGCGAACTGCTTGAAGATGCGTTGAGAGGCTTGGGCTTGAGCTCCGCCCAGGATGCAAGCGATTGCGCGCGGCTCTTGGAAGCCCCCAGCCCCCTCGTCCTGATGATGGTCTTCATTTCTCCTTGGCTGCGGTAGCAGAGGAGGGAGGCCTGCGTTGCCTTGTGGGCGATCCTCGCGAGGCTGATCCCTCCAGCCTCCCTCACGAGGCGGGTCCCTCCAACCTCCCTCGCGAGGCTGATCCTGCCAGCGGTCCTCGCGAGGTCGGTCACGCCACCCTTGGCGAGGGCCACGTCTTCCTAGCGTCCTGCACTTCTTCCTCCTCCTCGGCCATAGCCGCGATCATTGCGGTCGGGGCGTCGACCGATTCGCCCTTCTCGCACGGCTCTGAGCTCTAGGCATTCGTTGGTGTTGTGGGTGTGGAGGTTGTGGTACACGCAGTACCGGCTTCCCTTGGAAGACTCGGGCTGATCCCTGCCTCGCTTGGTGTCTGGTTCTGCCGCGAGCACGGCAGCCCCCTTGCGCTTCACGTCCTTGACCTTGGGCTTCTTCTCTTCGGGGTCGGCAGCCGGCAGCTCGAGGAGGGAAAGGCATCCTTCCTCAGCCCTGGCGCACTTGGTCGCCAAGTTGAACAGCTCCAGGGATGTGCACAGGTCTTCATGCATCGCCAGCTCCTCCTTCATCTTGACGTCGCGCACACCGTCGGAGAAGGCTGAGATGATGGCCTCCTCAGTCACCTTGGGAATCTTGAGGCGTGCGTTGTTGAAGCGCTGGATGTACTTCTGCAGGGTCTCTCATGGCTGCTGCTTGATGCGGCGCATGTCGCTCACGGCAGGAGGTCGGTCGCGAGTGACTTGGAGGTTGGCGATGAAGCGGGTGCACATCTCATCCCAGGAGGAGATCGTGCCAGGAGCCAGGTTCAGGAGCCTGGTGCGGGCACCGTCCTTGAGCGCCATGGGAAACCAATTCGCCATGACTTTCTCGTCCCCGTTGGCGGCTTCAATGCCCAGCTCGTAGAGCTGGAGGAACTCCGCAGGGTCGGCTGTGCCGTCGTAGCGAGGAGGCAGGTCTGGCTTGAACTTGCCGGGCCAAGCGACGCTGCGTAGCTCGGTGGTGAAGGCGCGGCAGCCTGCAGTGGCCACGGGAGGCCTTTGGTGACGGAGGGCTTGATATTGCGGGTCCCCATGCGCTGCCATTTGGGAGCAGCAGCGGTCTTGGCGTCTTTGGAGGCGAGAACGCAGTCGTGGCGATGCGGTCGCGAGCACTCGGGCAGCTTCTTGGGGACGAGGGACCACTTGGCAGCTCTGCTCTTGCTGCGCTAGTGCCGGACCGAGTGGGTTCTGCCCAGGGGCCACGCGCCTTGGGGCCAAGGCGCCTTCTTGAGGGGGAGGCGGCTGAGGCGGCCCCGGAGCTTCATCGCCTGCGCAAGGCGGGGCAGTCTTGATGAGAAGGGACGGCACGGGAGCCCCGTGGCGGCAGACGAGCTTCGGCGGCAGCGGTCGAGCCACTCCTCGTAGACCATCTAAGCGCGCGGGCGCGGGGAAGAACCAGCTGGGCGGCGAAGGAGTAGCGGTGCGGCCGTCTCGCCTCACGGATGGATCTTTGGGGCGACGCTGCTGCTCGTTCCCGCGACGGTGGCGGCGTTGATGGCGGCTGACGAACGGCGAGGTGGCCGCCGACGGGGGCCATCTGGGCGACGCGAGGTGCGAGAGCGGCCCGGCGCTCGGCGTGGGCCCGACGAGCGTCTGACATGGATGCGAGAGGCGGCGAAGAGCAGGGTTGCGGAAGACGGATTCTGGTGCACCCCTACCTGGCGCGCCAAATGTCGGATTTTGGATTCCGGCAGACCCTCCAGGTTCGAACTCTGGGGTGCACGCGGAGATCTCACCTCCAACCTTCCTACACCTCTTCGCCTCGCAAGGATCTAAACTACACAAAGAGCAACACAAGGGACACAAGGTTTATACTGGTTCGGGCCATCATTCTGTTGTAATACCCTACTCCAGTGTGTGGTGTGGTGGATTGCCTCTGGGGCTGATGATGAACAATACAAGGAAGAACAGCGTCGCGAGGGTCTGTTCTTGGCCAGTGCGATGAACTGCTAGGGGGAGTTCAGTCGCTTCTCTCTCTCTCTTTCTTACTCTCTTTCTGATCCGATCCGGCCTCCCTCTACCCTGTGGGTGGCTAGTCCTATTTATAGGCAGAGGCCCTGGGCCTCTTCCCAAATATTGAGCGGGAAGGGTGCCAACAATTGGCCATTCTGAAGGGAAACATCTAGTACACTTATCCTGACTAAAGTCGGTCCTCGCCTGCCAAAGACTCTGACGGTGATGACGGGCTCCACGATGACCTCCGTCCTGCCGTTCTGCTGGTCTTGGTCTTGTTGCAACGAAATAGTTTCCTTTGCTTGATGCTCTCGCCTGCGCTTGCCTCCTTTGCACCAAAGAGGAAATGATGACACTACGCGGGCTGGCGCCCGCCTGGCGCCCTTGGTCGTCATGGCTTGCATCATGAGCACCTCGTGAGGTACCCCGCCTTGATCTCCTCACGAGCTAGCCTGACGAGGCCATGCCTGAGGAAGCTTCCTGTCGTCTGCCCCGCGAGGCTTGGCACCTCGCGAGGGTCTTGAGCTTGTGTTGATGAAGATGGGCCGTACTGGGCCACCCCTTGAGCCATGCCGCAGGCCACAGGCAGGCAAGTCTGGGTACCCCCGTTCCCAGAACACCGACAGAACCAGTTCTCCATGACCTTTTTGTCGCTGCTGGCCGCCTCGATGCTCAGCTCGTAGACCTACAAGACCTCCGCAGGGTCGGGGGTGCCGTCGTAGCGAGGAGGCAGATCCGGTTTGAACATGCCGGGCCAGACGATGCCGCGTGGCTCTGGAGTGAAGGCGCGACAGCCGGCCGTGGCCACCGGGGCCCGTCGTGGAGGCGGAGCTTGATCTTGGCGTGCCCGCGCCACCACTGCAAGTGGCACGTGGCCCTGCTGTGGCAAGCGGTCTTGAGGTGGCGGTGTTGGGAGCGATGGAGCATTTTCTTGCGGTCGGGGAACTTCTTGGCAGCTTCCTTCTTCCCGCGCGAGCGCCCGGTGCGGCGGGTCATGCCGAGGGGCCGCTCGTCTTGGCGCCAAAGTGCTGTCTTGGTGCAGAGGTGGCGGAGGTGCTCCGTGAGCTACGTCGCCAGTAGCTGGCGGGGGGCGAGGCAGTGAGAGAGACGGTGCAAGGGAGCACCAGCGGCGCTGATGAGCTCAGCGATGCGGTCCAACCAGTCCTCGTAGAGGTCGTCAACCGGGCGGTAGCGCAGGAGCTCGCGTGCCATGAGCAACGCGGCCTGCGCGTCCGTGGGAGTGCGACGGCCGCGAGGCGACGAGCCAGCCGGGGTCAGCGACGGAGTGGCGGTGTGGCCATCCCGCCGCACGGAGGGGTGCACAGAGGATGCTTGCTACTCGTTTCCCGCCGGACCGGTGGCGGTGTTGGCGGCGGGTGACGGAGAACGATGGGGTGGCCCGCTGACAGGGGCTGTCTGAGCGACACGAGTGGCGAGAGCGGCCCGGCGCTCAGCGCGGGCCCGGCAAGCGTCGGCCCTGAACTTGGTGGAGTGGCGAAACGCGGATCGACGAGAGGAAAGCTTCAGCGCACCCCTACCTGGCGCGCCAAATGTCGGATTTTGGGTTCCGGCAAAACCCTTGAGGTTCGAACACTTTGGTGCGCACGAAGATCTCTCCTCCCTCAAGCTCGCACACATCATGATCTCACCGCCTAGCTCGACGAACCCAATGAACAAGGGGACACAAGATTTATACTGGTTTGGGCCACCGTTGTGGTGTATTACCCTACTACAATGTGGTGTGGTGGATTGCCTCTTGGGCTGAGGATGAACAGTACAAGGGAAGAACAACCTCCTGAGGAGAGGTGTTCTTGTGCTTGGTGAGCTTGTGTGGGTGAGGATGGTCTTGTCCAAGATGAGTTGCCTCCTATGGTGATGGCTAGTCCTATTTATAGACGCCCTAGTCCTCTTCCCAAATATTGAGCGAAGGGATGCCACAATGGCCAGTTTGTAGGGGGAAAACTACTACAAGCTATCCTGACTAAAGGTGGTCTTCGCCTACCGAAGGCTCTGGTGGTGACGCCGTCTCGGGCTCCACGATGACCTACGTCTTGCCGTCCTGCTGGTCTTCGTCTCGTTGCACCGATATGAAAACCTTTGCCTGATGCCTCGGGACTCCTCGCCTACGCGTGCCTCTTTAGCACCAAAGAGGAAACGATGACACTGTGCGCGCCGGTGCCCGCCTGGCCTTGGTCGTCATGGCTTACGTCATAGGAACCTCGCGAGGTTCCCCTTGCCTTGATCTCTCCACCTCTCGCGAGCCAGCCTGACGAGGCTGCCCCCAAGGAGGTATTGTGTCGTCCGCCTCGCGATGCTTGGCCCCTCGCGAGGGTCTTGATGGTTTGCTGGTGAAGATGGGTCATACGGGGCCGCTGGTGGAGCCACGCCATGGGCCGCAGGCAGGCAAGTCTGGGGACGCCTGTTCCTAGAACGCCGACACGACGGTGCCGCCTGCAGCCAAACTCCAGGGATTCCTGCGGGTTAGTCCGAGAGGAGAGCATAACTCGTAAGCGCGCTTCCTGTCCCGCCGCTGATCTTTCCGCAAGAAAATAAAGTCATTGAGGACCTGGTGAGGTGACGTGCGCGGGGCAGGCCGCGAGCCAGAGTTTGATCTCTCAGATTTGTCGATGTTGCAGGGACAGACCCGAGCACAAGCGGCGTGCCAGCATGTATAGCCCCCGTTGCGGGATGAGCAAGAGGCCAGTCAGCAGTGCGGGAGGCCGCGAAGGGCGATAAAAAACAAGCAAGTGAGTGGTAACATAAATCATCTCATGAATTGAGTAGAGAAATTTTTGATAGATGCAAAATGATACATACCGCACGGAAAGACCCATGTGGCTTGGGGATGATGCAGCCCGAGGGGTGCCCCAAACTGAGCAAATAAAAGACGCAAAAGGGTACATGCCGCAGGGAAAGGCCCATGCGATATGGGGTTAATGCAGCCAGAGGGACGCCCCCAAAAACTATAAAATGTCACCTAGTACCATTGATGAAGGGATGTTGATGTAGCTGAACACGCGTGCCAAAGAAGTCGCTCCTCATGAGCCACCTAGGTCCTCGACCTCATGAGGCTCGTGAAGAACCACCGCCCTCTCTGCCAGGACCGCCTGGTGACTGGCCTCCTGAGTCACCAGTACGCTCCGCATGTGGCGCTAGAAGGTAACAACCGCGTTCGGCAGGCCGAAAGGCATGCGACCGTAGCTATGAGGGGGGCCCTCGCACCGACCAACGCACGATGGCCAGAAGCGCTTCTGAGATGTGGCCTTGTTGAGTCCAGGGATGTTGACGCAGGCGCGCAGCTCGCTGTCCTCGCCAGAACAAGGAGCCGCGCCGGGTGGTGAGCGGCGGTCACCACGCATGGATCTCACCTCTTGAAGCTCCTCGGTTTGGTGATGAACTCGTAAGAACCTGGCTCCCCGTGCCTTGTGCCCTCCTGGCGGAAGCGCGCTGTGAAGCACGCCTCCACGTGGTGCCCGAGCGCCTCCCTCGAAACATTGGCTAGGTCAAAGGCCCTCCAGAGGAGAGCCCCCGAGACCAGCCTGAGAGGGGCGCCGGGCGCGCCTTCCTATGCGAGAGAGGGAGGCGCCCCGTCCGTGCGCGCAGGTCCTGAGATGGTGCCGCTCGACATGCCCCTCTCCCGAGGCTCTTGGTGGAGCAGCAGCTTCTTCTTCTTGGGGACAACCTCAGGAGGGTAAATGGCACCTTCGTCGTCTGGGTTCTCAACCGCCGCATCCTGGTAGGCATGCTCGAGGGAGCACACTGCGTCCTTCTCCTCGCAGGCGATCATGATGATGTCGCGGTTCCCTGGCATCTTGAGGACTTTGTAGCCATGATGAGTCACCACCATGAACTTGGCCAGGGCCGGATACCCAAGGATGGCGTTGTACGGATGACGGATGTGGGTGACGTCGAAGTCGATGAGCTTAGTGCGGTAGCAGTCACACTTGCCGAAGGTGACAGGGAGGTAGATCTGCCCTATCGGGGTGGTGGAGCCATCGGTCACTCCTGAGAAAGGCTTGGTGCGTTGCAGCTCAATCCTGTTAAGTGTCAAAAGCAATTTCAGCAAATTAGCTAGCCCAAACCACCATCAAACACCTTATGGCAGAATTTTAAAATGCATGTTTCAACCCCTTCCACTAATCTCCATGAGCTGAAACTTTTCCCACAGCCTTATCTGGTCCTCCTCTAACTCTTGCAAGCTTTGCTGATCAAGGAACAATGATTAAGGGGGGCAGAGACCCATTTATCCTCTCTAGACAGTAGAATTTCCCCTCTCTCTCCACCTACACACTCTTCCATAAAGCACACAAGGCATCCAATGCCACTGTACCATCGTTAACTCCCCCCTCCAGCTTCTAGACACAAGTGGACACGCCGGTGCGCGGAAAATCCACGGATGCCGGGCAAAGACGCGCTCTGGAGTGTGAGGCAGAGAAGACGACCGTTGACACCGCGTCCCGCGACCACCTCGAGCCTCCCCCTCGTGCCACTCAAGGTGCCTCGATGTCCACAACACGACAGCCGTGCAGGCCCCCTTCTCTCACCCTCTCTCTCACCCCCTGCTACCCATGCCCGATGCCACCCGGCTCGGCCAATGGGCGCATGAGCTCTGGACCCTCCTGGAGCACGCCCCGCTTCCCCTTTTCTTCTCCCCCGACTTGGTCCATGCCCATGAATGCCTAGGACCTGGCCTAGGGTGCCAATTCGGCCCCTGGCATCCCCTAGGCCGCGGCCGTGGTCGCCCTCCATGGTGAGCCGTTACCTCGCCATATAATGCCACCCCTGACCTCCCTCTGGATCCCCTTTGCTCTCTCTCTTTCTCGCCCATGCACCCCAGGACTGTCCCACTCCCCTCCTCGTGCCCTCCATAGCCCTCAATGGCCGAAGAACCGCCACCGGCCCCTGGCTAAATTTGGGCTATCCTGAGCCTCTCTTCTCTCCCTAGCCACTCCAGTGCCCTCATACCACCACCTCGAGGCCCTCCATCGCCGTTGTTCATCCCCAGGAACACCGCACACTCATGGCCAAAGATGGTTGATGGCCTCCTCCATGGCCGTCCAAGCCATCGCCGCTACGACCCTCCTAGGCGTGCGTAAAGCACCCATGTGGATGTGGCGCGGCCTCCTGAGCTCATCCATAGCAAGAGCATCGTCGGAGGTGACCCGTAGCGCCCGCAGTCATCGTAGGGGCTTTCTGCTCCCTTGGCCAGGCAAGCGTGCGGGAGGAAGACAAAGCCGAAGGCCCTGCAAGCGGGCCCCGCTCGTCAGTGGCCCAGCCACTGGGCCACGCTGGCAGGTGGAGGCGGGTTCACCCTCTTCTGCGTCCCTGCAGCAAAGGCGTACTCCGCCTGGGCGCCTTCGATGTCGCCCTGCCGTCCGCATGGCCGAGCTGCTGGGCCGGCCCAGTGTGCTGTGGTGCTAAACAATGCCCTATGCACACTTTAGGTATAAACCAAATCATCTTCTTTTTCTTTTCTAGTTAACTTCTAAAATTCATAGTTAATTTATTTCATGTCCAAATTTGATGATTCAAATTTCCAAAGACTCCTTAAATCTAGGTCTATTTAATGAGCCATAGTGAACATTTTTACTGTGCTTGGTATTCACTTGATACATTAAATAGTTCATTTATCCACATAAGTCCGCTTAAAAATCCATAGGATATTCATTTGGACTCCAAATCCAGTGAAACAAATTTCTAAATGTTTCTAAAATCATGCATGATTTAATGGGTACTTTTACTCATTTTACAAAAAGCCATTCTATGGACAACTTGCAGATCCATTAAATCCATTGATTCCATCATATTGAAATGTTCTGAAATATCCACTGATCCAATCCCAATGAAACCACTCTGGTTATTTTTCATATAACCACAGATGTCCTAGAAAAGTCAAATTCATATTTTTAGAGTACTTTTATTCTTGCCATGTTGTGTTGCTTATTGTGATTGCTTTCGACGTTAGTTGACGAAATAGACGGAGTACTCGGAGATGGACCATAGGAGCTGAAGACTTTGCTGAGCCAGGCAAGCGGATCTTTGACCATGTCTATGAAGCCTTTTATGCGTTTCATATAGCACTTTATTATTGTTGCAGTGGAATCATGATGTGATGGTAACCACTTTGGAGGGTTTCCTTTGTTACTTCCGTGTTGATCCTTGCATTGTGCATGACCCTACCTTCCTGTGAGGGTTATGCACGTGGGAGTAGATAGAATGCTAAAGTAGTGGCTACGCAAATGGGTTGGGTATATGCATGGTGATGAAAACGAAGTATTTTCAAAAGACTTTTCGAAAACCCCGTCTGGTGCCACTTATGCCCTAGGGAGATGTTGAGTTGAGTAACCACTTGATGATGAAGTGGTGTACCGAGGCAAGTAAGTGTGTTGTTTTCGAAAATGGATTGGTTTAAGTTGCGACCGTTACTCCAACCTTACATGTACAACATCTCTACCCCTTATGGGACGGGGCATTATTGATTACCAAGGCTGATACTAGCATGGTGCCCACATTACTAGTGACGGGGGTGACATGAGGTCACTCTCGGGACGGGGTCGTGCTTGGATAGGCGGCCATGACTGTTTTCACAGGGCACCGGACACACCGTTGGTCCCTACATGTATGTGTGATAATGAAAAGGGCAGAGTCCCAATATATTGATGCTTATACACAAAGGCCGTGTACCAACGAGTGGACCCTATGTTAGTGTCGCATAGGGAAAGATAGTGATCTGTTGCTTCCCCTGAGTACTTGAGGTACTGCGAGATCGTGGATGACATGAAAGCTTCCTGGATCTTGTGGGTAAAGTGTGAAACCTCTACAGAGCGTAAATCTATTCAAATAGTCGTGTCCACGGTCAAGGACAGTTGTGTAACCGCTCTTGGGCTACGTCCAAATGTTTATGAAACCCGGTGTGTGTATGGAAGAGTACTTGTGTCAAGTCAAAAGACTTGACATGTTGATTAAGCTAGAGTTGATCCAAACTCTGTTTATGTTGATATCTGTAACATGTCCTCATCGTTACATAAATTATAATGATGCATGCTTTACAAATTGTTGAACATTACATAGCACTCAAAACTAGCTTTCTGGAAAAATTTACCTATATGATGCATTGTTGTACCTTGATCCAAAACATGGGTTGCTTATGAGTACATTCAAACTACTCATTGGCTTGCCACTGGTTATTTAATTGCCAGGCATGGAAGAGCAGGAGTTTGAAGAAGATTTCTATGGTGATGAACATGCAAACTAGGACGCTTTCCCAGTCAGAACGCCAGTAGGGTTAAGGCAGATGGCATGGGTTCTACTTATCAACGAAGATTTCCATTGCTTGAGTTTTATCAGGTGTTCAGCCCTTAAGGCTTTATCTATGTAAGACCTGACCATAATGGTCATAATTTGTGTAAAACGGTATGTATGCACGTAAGACTCTTGTTATTCATCTTATGTGTGTTCAGTGGGCATTGATATCTGGGATCACTATACACGTGCAGTCGGTGATAACGACTTATGGGTCGGGGTCCCCACAGAGCTAGTATCAGAGCCATCCTGACTATAGGAAGCCTTAGTTAGCATGGTCGTTAGTTAGGGTAAAACTATTTTCAAAACTATCTATACTTCTATTCCCTTCCAAGTTTTCTGAAAGCTGAGGTATATTTTCCTTATTGATCTCTTCCCCTTCAAAACTTTTGTAAATGGTCGCTAGAACCCTTATGCCCCTGACCACTGGATTCCTTGTAATCCTCATGGATAATCTAGGAGGAATATGCCTTGCCAGACGTTCGCCCACATCTTTGGAACACAAGTTTGGCGACATCATCATAAAAAAATACCAATAAAAGAGATCGTCTTGAGGAATGAGGAAACCATGACTCGGAAGATGGTGACACCCATGACATTGCCCCAGGATGATGCAACCTTGGCCTAAGATGACCAGGGTATAGGATGTGCAAGATCATGATATACATCACTAATAGAGCAATCATGTCTTTACCGTTGTTGTATTGGCAACCACCGGTAGATGAGAACCTCGCCATTTGGTCCGCCTAACTATAGTGAGCGGGAAAACAGTTTCTTCATCCCCCGCTCTTGGTGTCGATGTTGTAATCAACATAACCGACAGATTGGACCTCTACTATGCCTTGTTAATGTCATTGCATAAAGGATTGCCTACCGGGTACCATCGACGTCTTAGAAGGCAGAAGGGATCGTCATGATTATGAAGACAAGAGAAGACCAAGTCAATGCCAGCTACGAGGATCCACCATCACCCGTTCACCTCATTAGGCGAGAAGTTGTTGAAGATTCTTCAGGCCCAACCCGGATAGTTTCATCAAACAACTACAAGAGATGTAGCGACACCTGAGGAAGACCCAGAAGACTGCACGCCCTCCTTTCCGAGACACGAAGCAAGCACGACTACTGAGTCCGAGAACCCCTAGGGTAGGATGAGTCGTGTACCCCCTATGCGAAGTCAAGTCCATATGATGGTTCACATGGAACCATGTTCTGTGTTGCTTGTTTTTATTCGTTTGTGTTTTGATAAAAGTCGCCCTTTTTCCCTAGGCAACAAGCACGCGACTATATCACCTACTTGGTTGCTTGTGTTGGCCCTTTCGACACATGTTTGTTTTCACTTTCACTATAGGACCCCATTTAGGCACCTCCTCAATACTACCATTCTTTCTCATCTCTGTCATGAACTGAAGACGAGCAAGACAAGATGCACCAAGGATTCTACCTCGACGACCAACTAGCACTGAAGACTTCTGCTACAGCCTCCTCGACCAAGTGCAACCCCATAGGGTTACATTTACCCATCAAGACTGGAAACCCATCCCTAGACCCTTCGAGACTTCACGAGATACCCTAGCTCGAATCCTTAACCATGTGCTTAACCCACAGAATTGCAAGAGGATCAGTTGAGCCTCAACAACCTTTGCTTAGTACATAATTCATTATGGAACTAGTGGACATTGTGAACTAGCACATTATCATCCTAAGATAGCACCAGAACTAACGATTGATACGTCTCCAACGTATCTACTTTTCCTAACGCTTTTCCTCTTCTTTCAGAGTCTAATTTGCATGATTTCAATGAAACTAACACCAGACTGATGTTGTTTTCAGCAGAACTACCATGGTGTTGTTTTTGTGTAGAAATAAAAGTTCTCGGAATGGAACGAAACTTTGCGAGGAACTTTTATACAATAAAAAAGAATTTCTAGAGCCAAGACCACCCGGAGGGGGCACCTAGGTGGGCACAAACCAACAGGGCGCGCCCCCTCTGGCGCCTGTGTGGGTTGTCCCCACTGGTGGCCCCATGAACTCAAACCGACGCTATAAAATCCTATTTTTCCACAAAAAAATTCTTGGAGAAATAATTATCATGATCCACGAGATGGAGCCGCCGTCACATCCTGTTCTTCCTCGGGAGGCCAGATATGGAGTCCGTTTAGGGCTCTGGAGAGGGGGATCTTCCTTCTTCATCATCACCAACCCTTATCCATCGCTAATTCCATGATGCTCCCCACCGGGAGTGAGTAATTCCTTCGTAGGCTCGCTGGTCGGTGAGGAGTTGGATGTGATTCATCATGTAATCAAGTTAGTTTTGTTAGGGCCCGGGTGCCATGAACTCAGATCTGAACCGTTTATGTTATCATCATTATATCCATGTTTTAGATCCGACCTTGCAAGTTATAGTCACCTACTACGTGTTATGATCTGGCAACCCCGGAGTGACAATAGTCGGGAGCACTCACGGTGATGACCGTAGTTTGAGGAGTTCATGTATTCACTATGTGTTAATGCTTTGTTCTAGTTCTCTATTAAAAGGAGGCCTTAATATACCTTAGTTTCCAATATGGACCCCGCTGCCACGAGAGGGTAGGACAAAAGATGTCATGCAAGTTCGTTCCATAAGCACGTATCACTATTTACGGAATACATGCCTACATTATATTGATGAACTGGAGCTAGTGCTGTATCGCCCTAGGTTATAACTGTCCATGATGAATATCATCCAACAAGTAACCGAGCCAATGCCTACAAATTTATCTTATATTGTTCTTGCTAAGTTACTACTGTTATCAAAGCTATCATATTACTTTGCTACTGATCACTTTGCTACTGATAATTAATATCCAGGTGCGGTTGAATTGACAACTCAGCTGCTAATACCTTCAAATATTCTTTGGCTCCCCTTGTGTCGAATCTATAAATTTCGGTTGAATACTCTACCCTCAAAAACTGTTGCGATCCCCTATACTTGTGGGTTATCAACGATGCCATAGGGAATATCAATTTGAGGATATAGGAATACATGACTAATGAATTGATGAGTTTATATTAGTGGCCTTGAGGAATTATATGAGACTCTTTCGTTTATTATGAGGCTTTCATGTTGATAGATGAACTTGGTGGGATCATATTAATATAATAGCTTAGCTTTCATCACCCTGAAGTAAATTGGATTTTGTAGGACAATTATGATTGCCAGCTGATATTCTTGCAGGTGTAAGGATTTGACTTAACTAGGGGATATTGATAGGAGATAGTTGATACTACGATAATGACTTGGGGGAAACATGTAGGAATTCTCATTGGACCTTGTTAACCCACAAGTATAGGGGATCAATTTTAGCCTCATTTGATAAGTAAGAGTGTCGAAGCCAACGAGGAGCTAAAGCTAGAACAAATATTCCCTCAAGTTCTATCGACCGCCGATACAACTCTACGCACACTTAACGTTCACTTTACCGAGAACATGTATGAAACTAGAAGTGTTGTTGGATAGGTTGGCAAAATAATAAATAGCACGCAAATAAAAGCTAGGGGCTGTTTGGATAAAGACACAACTAAATTAGTTTTAGTAAAGAGCTTTTTGTCACGAGAAAGTTATTTGTCCCTAGGCAATCGATAACTAGACCGGTAATCACTATTGCAATTTTATTTTAGTGAGAGGCATAAGCTAACATGCTTTCTCTTCTTGGATCATATGCACTTATGATTGGAACTCTAGCAAGCATCCGCAACTACTAAAGATCATTAAGGTAAAACCCAACCATAGCATTAAAGTATCAGGTCCTCTTTATTCCCATACGCCATGACCCACTTATTCGTGTTTGTGTTTCACCACTCACGCATAACCTGCATAATAAGAAAACCATGAACATATTGCAAACCCTACAGCGGGGATCCCACATGCTTGCGCGACATGAAGAGCACCATAGGACAGCACCAATAATAAAACATGCAACTCAGACCAATCACGATCATCAATTAACCCATAGGACAAAACAGATCTACTCAAACATCATAGGATAGCCATACATCATTGGGAAATAATATATAGCGTTGAGCACCATGTTTAAGTAGAGATTACAGCGGGTAAAAGAGGGGTTACACCGCTTCATAGAGGGAGGAAGAGTTGGTGATGACGGTGGTGAAGTTGTTGGTATAGATTGCGGTGACGATGATGGCCCCGGCGGCACTCCGGTGCCACCGGAAGCAAGGGGGAGAGAGACCCCCTCCTTCTTATTCTTCCTTCACCTTGTCCCTAGATGGGAGAAGGGTTTCCCCTCTGGTACATGGTCTCCATGGCGTGGGAGGGGCGAGAGCCCCTCCGATATTGGATCTGTCTCTATGTCTCTCTCTGTTTCTGCGCTCCAGATTCTGGCCTTTCACCGTTTCTTATATTCCCGGAGATTTGAAACTACGATTGGGATGAATTTTGGACACGGTTTCTATCCAGATATTAGCTTTCTTGCGGTGAAAGAAGGGCACCAACCGCCTTACGGGGTGGCCATGAGGGCCCAGGGCGCGCCTGACCCCCTGGGGCGCCCCCCTGCCTCGTGGCCCCCTCGGGCATCGTCTCGTGTTGATTCTTCTTCCCAAAAGTCATAAATATTCCAAAAAATATTCTCCGTCAGTTTTTATCCCGTTTGGACTCTGTTTGATATGGGTTTTCTACGAGACAAAAAACATGCAACAAACAGGAACTGGCACTGGTCACTGGATCAATATAGTCCCAAAAATAGTATAAAAAGTTGCCAAAAGTATATGAAAGTTGTATAATATTGGCATGGAATAATAAAAAATGATAGATATGACGGAGACGTATCAGCATCCCCAAGCTTAATTCCTGCTCGTCCTCGAGTAGGTAAATGATAAAAAATATAATTTTTTATGTTGAATGCTACCTTGCATAATCTTGATCATGTAATCTCATCATGGCATGAATATTAAGACACGAGTGATTCAAAGCAATAGTCTATCATTTGATATTAAGACAATAATACTTCAAGCATACTAATAAAGCAATCATGTCTTTTCAAAATAACATGGCCAAACAAAGTTATCCCTACAAAATATATGGTCTGGCTATGCTCCATCTTCACCACACAAAGTATTCAAATCATGCACAACCCCGGTTTCAGCCAAGCAATTGTTTCATACTTTAGTATTCTCAAACTTTTTCAACTTTCACGCAATACATGAGCGTGAGCCATAGATATAGCACTATAGGTGGAATAGAATATGATAATGGAGGTTGTGTGGAGAAGACAAAAAAGGGAGAAAGTCTCACATCAACCCAGCTAATCAACGGGCTATGGAGATGCCCATCAACTGATGTCAATGCGAGGAGTAGGGATTGCCATGCAACAGATGCACTAAGAGCTATAAGTGTATGAAAGCTCAAACTGGAAACTAAGTGGGTGTGCATCCAACTTGCTTGCTCATGAAGACCTCGGGCATTTGAGGAAGCCCATCATCGGAATATACAAGCCACGTTCTATAATGAAAATTCCCACTAGTATATGAAAGTCATAACTCAAGAGACTCTCTATATGAAGAACATGGTACTACTCTGAAGCACAAGTGTGGTAAAAGGATAGTAACATTGTCCCTTCTCTCTTTTCTCTCATTTTGTTTGTTTTTTTTTCTCTTTTTTTCTTTTTTTTAGTCTTCTTTGGCCTCTCTAATTTTTGGGGGATTCTTTGTCCACTTTTATTTTGATAACCTCACATGGTACAATGTTCTAATAATGATGATCATCACACTTTTATTTACTTACAACTCGATACTAGAACTAAGATATGACTCTATATGAATGCCTCCGGCGGTGTACCAGGATGTGCAATGACCTAGCGTAGCAAAGATATCAAAAAATGGGCAAGCCATTAAAACATTATGCTAGCTATCTTACGATCATGCAAAGCAATATGACAATGAATGCTCAAGTCATGTATATGATGATGATGGAAGTTGCATGGCAATATATCTCGGAATGGCTATGGAAATGCCATAATAGGTAGGTATGGTGGCTCTTTTGAGGAAGATATAAGGAGGCTTATGTGTGATAGAGCGTACCGTATCACGGGTTTCGATGCACCGGCGAAGTTTGCACCAACCCTCGGGGTGAGAAAGGGCAATGCACGGTACCGAAGAGGCTAGCAATGATGGAAGGGTGAGAGTGCGTATAATCCATGGACTCAACATGAGTCATAAAGAACTCACATACTTATTGCAAAAATTTAGAAGCTATCGAAACCAAGTATTAGAGGCATGCTCCTAGGGGAAGGGTTGGTAGGAGTTAACCATCGCGTGATCCAGACCTCCACACAAAGGATGACAATCAAAAAATAAATCATGCTCCAACTTCGTTACATAAAGGTATCACCATATGTGGATGCTTCGGGAATCACAAAGCTCAACACAAGTATTTCTACTAATCCACAACTACAAACTAGCACAATCTAATATCACCACCTTTATATCGCAAAAGTATTGCAAGGAATCAAACATATCATATTCAGTGATCTACAAGTTTTATGTAGGATTTTATGACTAACCATGTGAATGACCAATTCCTGTCATCTCTCTAAATAGATATAAGTGAAGCAAGAGAGTTTAATTCTTTGTAAAAAAGATATGCCCATGCTCTAACAAATATAAGTGAAGCAAAAGAGCATTCTACAAATGGATGTTTTCTATGTGAAGAGAAACAGGCAATCCAAACTTCAAATGATATAAGTGAAGCACATGAAGCATTCTATAAAGCCATACTCAAAATATATAAGTGAAGTGCAATGAGCACTCTATAAATAAACCAAGCACTATCTCATACCAGCATGGTGCATAAAAGAAAAGTGAAAACAAAATGCAAAACACGCTCCAAGATTTGCACATATCGCAAGAACAAAACGAATCCAAAAACATACCGATACTTGTTGAAGAAAGATGGGATGCCTTCCGGGCATCCCCAAGCTTAGAATCTTGAGTCTCCTTAAATATTTACTTGGGGTTCCTTGGCCATCCCCAAGCTTGAGCTCTAGCCTCTCCTCCTTCTCCTCAGATTGAGACCTCCTCGATCTTCGAACACTTCATCCACAGAAAACTCAGCAGAAAACTCCGTAAGATCCGTTAGTATAATAAAGCAAATCACTACTCTAAGTATTGTTGAAAACCAATTCATATTTTGTTTTTGCACTGTATCTACTGTAATATAACTTTTCCATGGCTTAATCCACTGATAGGAATCGACAGTTTCATCAAAACAAGCAAACTATGCATCAAAAACAGAACCTGTCTTAAACAGGACATCCTGTAGTAATCTGAACATTCACCATACTTCTGTTACTTAAACAATTCTGCAAAAATTAGGAAACATAAACAATTTGTATAGAGAGATAGTGCAAAAAGTTTCAGAACCATTTGACGTTCCAGTAAAAAATGTAAAATCACGCACTACAGCCAAAGTTTCTGTCCTGCATCGCACAAACCAACAAGCATCGTAAACATCCTAAAGGCAAACCTTGGCACATTATTTTTATTATACAATGGAATAGTACAAGGGGATAATTATTTTTTTGAATAGTTTGTGTAATCAAGATTCACAAAATTTCTGTGAGCATGAACAAAGTTCAAGGCTAGCTCCCACTTTAACAACCCTCGTCTTTCTCATTTTCGCTTTTCTTTTTGAAAAATTTTTAGGTTCCCCTCTTTATTTTTTTGTTTTTAAACTTTATAAAAGCACTCAACAGAAATAAATGAGTCTCTAAAACTTCTGGGTTGTCTCCCTGGCAGCGCTTTCTTTAGAGCCATTAAGCTAGGCATATAGTGCTCAAGAAATGGATCCACCCGGATCCCAAGGTATATCAAAGCCAATTGTAATCAACAATTATTTAGAATTTAGTAGTGAGCACAAAGCAACATATATCAAGCAATGACGAAGTCTAACTCTCTTCCTATGCATCCGCATGTCATAAAAAAACAATTAATCCACACATAGTAAAGGCCAATGAATAGTATAAACAGTTTCTTGCAATTTTATTGTGTTGGAAACATAGAGAGGTTGAGATATAGTTCATCTATCATAATAATTGCAAGTAGGAGCAGCAAAGCACATGCATATTATATCTATCAAAATAATCATGTGTACTAGTAAAATGCAACCCATCAATATAATCCTTAATAAGGGCAAACTTCTTCGATATAGTGTAGTCGGGAGAATTCAATAAGATAATAGGACTATCATGCGTGGGTGCAATAGCAACAATTTCATGTTTAACAAAAGGAACTATAGCAAGTTCATCTCCATAAGCATAATTCATATTGGCATCTTGGCCACAAGCATAGCAAGCATCAAGTTCATCACAGATGGGTATTTCAAAAGAATCAAGGGGATCATAACAATTATTATATCAATCATCCTTCGGTAAGCACGAAGGGAAATTAAAAAATGTATGAGTTGAAGAGTTACTCTCATTAGAAGGTGGGCACGGGCAACTGAACCACTCTTCCTTCTTTTGTTCTTCGCTCTCCTCCTCATCTTTTTCATCCAATGAGCTCACAGTTTCATCAATTTCTTCTTCCATACACTCCTGCAAAATATTAGTCTCTTCTTGGATAGCGAAGACTCTCTCAATAAAATCATCAATATCAGAATTGAATTCATAATTCTCATAGAAATATTTAAGTATAGCAAAATTTTCAGGTCTGTAAGCAGCATCATCAAGATTTTCACACTCCTTAAACAAAGCTTCAATTTCATAAGCACCCATAAAAGCAACGAATTTTTCTATTTGTTCCACATAATAGTAATCATATATACCATTAGCATAAGAAGCCAAGGTTTTATAATCATTAAATTTGCATGAAAAGGGAAGGCGTGGAGCTTTCATCCTAGAGCAACAAGTATTATCATATCTCAAGCATTGTTGCCGAGCATACCAATTCAACATATGAATTTGATCCCATAATAGTTTCCCTTTTGAGTCAAACGATAATCCCTAATGTATTCACGTTGATCTAACGTGTCTCCCATTACATAGTTCAATGGAGTTTTCTCAGGATTATAAAAGTAGTACATAATATCTTTGTCACAGCCCTAGAGCTTGCTTGCAACTAGTGGCATTGCATCCATGCATCATGTTTAATTTTCATGAAATTTGAAATGGGGATGACGAAGCCCTAGCACCAAAGCAATTCAACTAGGTTCAACTAAGAAATATTTTTCAATGAACCCAAATGGCCTTCAAAAATGTTCACCCTTTTTGGAAAATCTTTGGAAGCTTGATAACCAGAGATGTTGCACATTTTTCCATGACATTTGGATTTTTGAATTAAATCATATAGTATTTGCATTTGGGCATTTAATGCTAATAAATATTTTAAATGTTCAAATAATCATAAAATGAAATGCTTGTTGTTAGAAATATTCCAAACAGTGACATTGACCAGTTTCATGATTTTTGGAAATGCCCTGGCATTTTTATTAAAGCCAAACATAATCACAGAAAATAGAAAATGGAAATAAAAGAGAGAAGCCCAGCCACTTACCCGGACCTATCTGGCAGCCCACCTCGCTGGCCCAGCTGGTGGCCCAGCCCACCAGCGCCACCGTCTCCCACCTCTCGCCAAGATGGGGCCAGAGGCGTGTGGCCGACGTGCTGCCCACGCCAGAGCCACCTCCACCCTGCCTGCTTCACCCCGGCGCTTTGGGCGCCTCCCAGGTGCCACGCACCCCGACCTCTCTCACCTCACCCGTGGCCTCGTCCCTCCTTTGGCTCCCTCTCTCTCCCACCAAAGCGAGCTCGGCTGGCCGCCGATCGCCCGTGCCTGACCACAGCCACCCCTCGCCCCTCTATGCATCCACAGGCTCCATACGACCCGTGGAGCTACCCACCCGACGCACGCGACCAGAGGAGGCCCCAATCGAACCTGGTAATGGTACCAAAGAAGGACAAATCCTGGCGCCTGTGCGTCGACTTCAAAGACCTTAACAAGGCTTGCCCCAAGGATCCCTTTCCCCTCCCTCGCATCGATCAAATCATCGATGCCATAGCCGGACACGACTCGCTGTGTTTCCTCGACGCATACTCTGGATACCATCAAATAGAGATGGCAGAGTCCGACCAAGCTGCAACCGCTTTCATAACGCCATATGGCCCTTTCTGCTTAACACTATGCCTTTCGGGCTGAAGTATGCCGGAGAAACCTATCAACGCATGATTCAAACATGCCTGGAAAAGCAAATCGGCAAAATAGTGGAGGCATACATGGACGAGTGGTCGTAAAAAAAAGACACGTCAAAAACCTAATTAATGACTTGAGGCTTACGTTCGACAACTTACGAACATACGACATCAAGCTGAATCCGGAGAAATGCATTTTCGGCGTACCCTCTGGAAAACTGTTGGGCTTCATCGTTTCCAATAGAGGAATAGAAGCTAATCCGGCAAAAATCTGAGCTTTGTCACAGTTGGCTATACCAACAGACCTCAAACACATCCAGAAACTAGCTGGATGTGTGGCTCCTTTAAGCCGCTTTATTTCCAGATTAGGAGAAAAGGCATTGCCTCTTTATCGCCTCCTTCGGCGCACCGAACACTTCATGTGGACGGACGCAGCCGCGGCCGGACTAGATGAAATAAAGACCTTATTGGCTAGTAATCCAGTCCTAACAGCACCAACTATCAGCGAACCCATGCTGCTGTACATAGCTGCAACACATGAAGTTGTAAGCGCAGTACTCGTCGTCGAACGAGAGGTCGATAGATATAAATTCCCACTATAGAGGCCGGTTTACTATGTATCCACAGTCCTCACCCCATGCAAAGCCCGATACCCACACTATCAAAAAATAGCATACGTGGTCTTCATGTCATCCCCGAAGCTACGACACTACTTTCAAGAGTGTTCGATCACGGTGGTCTCCGAAGTACCACTAAACGACATAATAAATAACCGCGATGCCACGGGCCGGGTTGCCAAATGGGCCATCGAGCTCCTTCCGTTTGACATAACATACAAGCCTCGGCGGGCTATCAAGTCACAAGTATTAGCTGACTTTGTCGCCGAATGGGCCAAGCCGAACTCCCTAAAGAGTAAATGCAGCGCGTACTCCTAACAGGATCATGCACTTTGGCGGGTCTAAAATGCTGGCGGATTGGGAAGCGGCGTCGTCCTGACCTCTCCCACCGGAGACACGGTCCAATACGTCCTCCAAATATTATACACAGAGTCCAACAATTCAGCCGAATACGAGGCTCTGTTGCATGGTCTTCGGATGGCAGTCTCTATGGGCATTCAACGCCTAGAAGTGCGCGGAGACTCGAACCACGTAATATCACAAAAAAATGGAGACTTTGATGCCAAGGATCCGAAAATGGCGGCCTATCGTAATGTCGTCCTTAAAATGTCAGCTCAGTTCGAGGGGCTCGAATTCCACCATGTGGCTCAAGAAAACAATCAAGCGGCAGACGTCCTTGCCCGCATCGGCGCTAAACGTGACCCCGTCCCACTAAACATATTCCTGGAAAGGCTGTTCAAGCCATCCATGGTATGGGAAGGGGAATCCGGCAATGCCAGCACGGATCCAAATACATCCCCAGATTCCGAATTATCAGACATAGTCGGAGGTTCTACCACCGAAATAACATCGACCATTACGAAATAATGGTTGTCATCGCCCCGTGGACTGAGCCTTTCTTGGCCTATCTAAATAGGCAGGAGCTCCCTGAAGACCAAAACGAAGCACGCTGCATTGTCCGGCGTTCTAAAGCTTACAAAGTCCATGAAGGAGAGCTCTATAAGAAAAGTGCTACCGGAGTGCTCCAAAGGTGCATCTCCGAAGAGGAAGGGCGGCAGCTCTTGGCTGAGATCCATGCCAGACTGGGCGGGCACCACGCTGTGGCTCGAGCACTAGTCAGCAAGGCCTTCTGTACAGGTTTCTATTGGCTGACGGCCCAAGCAGACGCACAAGACCTTGTCCAACACTGCGTCGGTTGCCAACTCTTCGCCAATCAGAGTCATATGCCCCCTACCGCTCTCCAAACAATTCCATAACTTGGCCCTTCGCAGTCTGGGGGCTGGATATGGTCGGACCCCTTAAAGGGGGAAGCCATAAGAAAAAAATACTTATTAGTCATGGTTGACAATTTCACCAAATGGATAGAAGCCAAACCAGTGAAAACGGCCGTATCCGGACCAGTCATAGACTTTATATCCAGCGATTCGTACACCGTCTGATGTCCCCACAGCATCATCAACGATAATGGCTCAAATTTTACAGCCGATGAAGTGAAAGCTTGGTGCAGCAAAATGGGCAATAAGCACGACTATGCTTCCGTCTACCACCCTCAAACAAATGGTCAGGTCGAAAGGGCAAATGGTCTCATCATGAGCGGCATCAAACCCAGACTAGTGCGATCCTTGACATAGTCGGATACTCATTGGGTCGAGGAGCTCGACTCCGTACTCTGGGGGCTGCAGACCACGCCGAATCTCACCACTGGATACACACCCTTTTTTATGGTGTCTGCGGTAGCGAAGCGATACTACCATGCGACATAATACATGATTTGCCACGCATGCGCGTATGTACGAAGAGAAGGAAGCCGAGTTAGATCGGCGGGATGATTTGGATGCCACGGAGGAGGGCGTGATGTCGCTAAGGCCCGTTCCGCATTCTATCGCTAACGAGCTTGAGGATACCAAAGCAGAGAAGTGCGGGCCAAAACTTATAATATTGGCGAAATCGTTCTATGCTTACCAGAGAAGAAGAAGGACAAGCTGAAACCCAAGTGGGAAGGCCCCTTCATCATCGACAAAGTTCTCACAGGAGCGTGCATCGCTTACGTAATGCGTCGGATAACAGACTCGAGCCGAACCCATGGAACGCGGCCAGACTCCGGAGATTCTACGCCTAGCGCCTAACTCAGTGATCGTCTCCTTAACCCTCCTTTTTCAATTATGCTCCCCCCTTCTTCTTTTTTTTATATCCCTTCCCTTTCACGCACAGTATTCAATACAATGCAGACTCCCGAATTATTCCGGCCGCACTAGGTGTGTATACTTTACCTGGGGGCTTCCTATACGGAAGCTTAATATAAATTACTTTCAGGGTTCTTTGCCCGTGACACATGCGTTTCTCTTTCCATGTGTGCCTTTTCTTCACCATTATATGCATCGATATGACTTAAGACGTGGCCAAGCTAGGTTGCCTGGCTCCTGTGTTTATGCCCTACGTTCCCGTTAATTCGGCTAGGGCATAAGGGGAGCACCTCTGCGATTGTTACTGCCGGTTGAGCCGGATGTGTACCTCAGACTGGATGAAGCCGAAAGCTAGTTTCCTTAAGAGAATATTCGGTCGGTGAACAAAAGATGCCTTCGTTTATTATAACATCAATCCCCAGAAGTTTTGTATCCTGCGCTTTGGTTCTCAGTCCGGACATGTGCCTGGATACATGCTTACCCAGGGAAAGGAACCCTTAACGGAACTATTCTCCCTGGAAGATGTTTCTTGCTAACCATGCAATATAACATAACTAGTTGGGTACTTGTCTGTTCAAGCACTTATGACCACTACGCCTGGTCTCGACGCATACTCTGGTTTAATATAACCGAGCGGGTATTCGGAAACACCCCGAACTTTAGGATCCGGGGGCTGAAGCTAAAAGGTCCGCCATGACAAATGTTTTCAATCCGGCTAGGGGCTACTTATGTCCATCGAATTACACAGTCATTTGGACTGATTATATTCATCCTCTATACCATCCAACAGGCTATCTAACTTACAATCCTGTTGAGAATACTTTGCGGCTAGCGCCACCTGGTCATATACCAACCTCACGTGAATTTCTTGCCCATCTGGCCCGGCCGGTCCAACTTCGGCCATATGGTTCGGGTCCAGCTTGGTGTAGTGCGTCTTCACCATCGCCCATGCTTCTCTTGCACCTTGCCGGCAGGCTGATATCTTCCACAAACAGAAGCGCTGCCGTCATCCCTGAAGCATGTACACAAGCCCCCCAATGCCTTTTGGCAGGGAGCTCGATGGCCACAAAGACTGTGCAATGCCCTGCATCACCTGCCGAGCTCGCTCGTGCAGTTGTGAGAGGTCCTACAGTAAATCTCCTGCAGAAGCGGGCATCTCCTCCTCAGGGCAACCCGTCAGCTTTCCTACAAGCATAACTTTTTCAATATGCTTCATCGCCGAACTATACTACAGTTCGTTTAGGCACTTACGATAAATGTCGCGACGAAGCCTTCTGTTCTCCGTCACGGAGTTCGCCAGTTGTGCGCGGACGTCTTTCAATTCCACGTCCAGCCGAACATTGGCATCTTGGAGCATATTCTTATCATGCTTCACTTGCATCAGAATGCACTCATAGGCCTTTAGTTTCCTCTGGAGATGCGACTCGTCATCCCCGCCTCCCTCCAGATTCACTCCGGGGTTGTCTACAGAACTTCCTGTTAAATTCGTCAGACTAGCCAGTTGCCAACTGGTGCATTTTCATAAAATTTGGATAAATATTACCACATGAGGCCTTCTGGGATTCCTCTAGCTTGGCAACGGTGGCCCTCAGTTGAGTCTTGCACGACTCTAGCTCCCGCGATAATTGCTTATTCTTATCTACAAGAACCTGCGCATGAATTCATACTTAAAACCATTGCTTCAACCGTTTCAAGTATCAGGGGCTACTGCTATATATATGCTAATCAAGCTTTCTTACCCGTATATCCTTGGTATACTGGACGGTCGCCCGAGCGAGTCCGCTTTGAGCAGCTCGGATGTATCGTCTCGAATTGAAGGCATTAAATGCCTCTTCGAAAAAGATGTTGTTCTTGGCACGACCCGTCGGCGCCGATGATGCATGGCGCTCTCCACCTCCGAATTTGTGGCGAGAGAACACGTCTGCGTCCTGCAGCCGGAGGACTACGTGGCGTCGGCCCCTCGTCCGCCTCCTCTCTCGGAGTTGGTCACAGAGCCCGGCGGGTGGAGGCGTGGTTGGCAGGATCTCCGGATACTGTCCGGATACCCCTCTTCCTGCCAAGATGTACAAAGGGCACTGTTATACTTCAAACAACAACAAATTACATGACAAGTTGTTTTCTTACCTCTGTACAGGCACGTCAGTTCTTATCGCTTTCCTCTTGAGCCTACCCAATCCGGACACCTGTGGCTGACGGGTCCCTAGGGCCTCGGCCCTGCGCTCCGAACATCCCTTCTATAAAGGCGTGACATGTAAGGGATAAGGTGTGACATCGGGAAAGAATCATCTTCGGAGGATCGAGTTTTCGGCTGGGCTTACGCGTGACAAAGGTAATAGTCTGGAATAATCAGCTACGATAGCTACCGGGGCACCGTTGCTGCTCGCCCGATAAACTATCCCGTTGACAAGCTCCACGGCTGCATCTGGCTCTTCTTCGAGTCCCGGATCTAGGGCCCTTTCGGGGTCCTCTGGCTGCGGGGAAGCGCTGGAGATTCCTTCCACGTCCCTCCTCAGTTCCTGCTCAGAAAATGCAGGTAACTTTAGCAAAGTGCGCCACAATAAGTGAAGCGATGAAATAAATGACGACTTACCCAGTTTGGGGGGTTGTACATGGAGAATCCGTCCGCGGTTTGATATGAAGGAATTCTTCCTCTTCTCCTTCATACAGGTCGGACAGTATCCTTGCCAGTGCGGCGGGGGAGTCTGGACCCTTACGGCCGCAGCGGGTGGCATCTTACATCCGTTGTAGTGCCACATGGGATTGCTTTCACGGTATTGAAGCGGTTGCACTCCCGCATTATGCATATTGCCATCACCTCGACTATCGTCGGTCCGGATTTGGCGATAACTTTATCCTATTCATCGTGAAATGTACTTCCACTGAAATCCTCTTCTCGGGCGCGGCGGCGCCAAACTTAAGCGTGCCCTCGGCGGTGTTACTGAATTTGGGGAATCCTGTCCGGACTGGATCCGGAAGGGGAGCGTCGTCGATGTAAAACCACTCTGAAATCGAGTTATCTGGTGCCTTCTTGGGAGTACGGGATAGGTATCCGGTCTCAGCAATACACCATACTTCGGCCCCGCCCACTTGACATAGGGATTCTCCCTGGGTGCGGGGGACAAGGCAGAACAACTTCTTCCACAATCCGAAATGAGCCTTGCAGCCTAGAAATAGCTCGCAAAGGGCGACATACCCTGCTATATGCAGCAAGGAGGCTGGGGTCAAATTGTGCAACTGGAGGCCGTAGAACTCCAGAAGGCCATGAAGGAACGGGTGAATAGGAAACCCAACTCCCCTTAACACATGCGGAATTAAGCATACCCGCTCCTCTGGAGATGGATTGGGGGATCTCTCCGCTTGTTCTCCGCAATTATAAGTGGCCACTCCGGCTCGGACGGGAACCATGAACGCTGGCGGGAGGAGCCCTTGGGTTTCTAACTTTACCAAACGACTATGGGAGACTGAACACTCTCCCCAGTCCCCCGGCTTGGGGCAAGGGGAGCAAGCAGAAGAGCTGCGACGATCGGCCATGTTGGGGTGGTTTTTTCTAGGCGCTCTGTTGGACGCTTGCTCGAGGAGGGAGAGTGAGGTATGGATCTGGGAATCCCTGTCTCTTCAAATAGACAGTTAGCCCGAAGGACTGAGGGTGGCAAATGCAAAAATGCCTTGACTCCTCGCATTCGCTCGACACGTGGAAATGGTCATTATTGAAGCACTGAAGCCGAGGAGTACAACATTGATGAAGATGCCAGACACTGTTCGTCATGATGGGAACATTGGAGTATTCGGAGGAGGAACCCGCCTTGCAATGCCGAAGACAAGACTGTAGCCGGACTCGCCGTCATTGAAGCCCGGTTCGAGAGCTCTTGAGGAGTCTGGATAAGAGGTATCCGCAGCCGGACTATATTCATCGTCCGGACTATAGAAGAGTCAAGTTACAAGACTCAAGACTTTGGCTCGTGTCCGGATGGGACTCTCCTTTGCGTGGAAGAGAAGCTTGGCGATCCGGATATTATGTTTCCTTCCTTGTAACCGACTCCATGCAAACCCTAGCTCTCCGGTGTCTATATAAACCGGAGAGCATGGTCCTTAGAAGGCCGATCACAATTACAATCATACCATCATAGGCTAGCTCTTAGGGTTTAGCCTCTATGATCTCGTGGTAGATCTACTCTTGTATTCCACATATCTTCAATATTAATCAAGCGAGGAAGTAGGGTTTTACCTCCATCGAGGCGGCCCGAACACAGGTAAACATTGTGTCCCTTGCTTCCTGTTACCATCAGCCTAAGACGCATAGATCGGGACCCCCTACCCGAGATCCGCCGGTTTTGACACCGACAGTCATGACCCGTCATATCACAAAACCCACACCTTTACCATCAGTGGTAAAGTGGCCTCGAAGTTGGACTGGAAAAAACAACCATCATTTCATTGGAACGCTCGTTGAAGCCCTTTATCCCCTTTCTTGAAGAAAACCTCACTCCAAGCTACTCACTTCTGCCATTTTTCTTCTGTACCGACGAAGGAAAGGTGGGAGAATCAGTGATTCTACTATATTTTCATTCCAAGAATCTTCTTTTTGCAAAGCACCGACTGATTCTCACAGCCTATTCTTTTCCCGTTTTCATTGCGATTGTGGTTTCCTTTCGATTGCTTTTTGTTTGTCAGTTCATTGATGGATCCTGGAGCACTGGGCAAAGAGTTGCCGGCGGACAACCCACTGGAGACAGTGATCTCCAGGAAGCGAGCACTGTCGGATTTCGGGTTCCAGCAGACCCTTGAGGTTCGAACACTCGGGTGCGCGTGGAGATCTTTCCCCTACCAGCCCACGTGTTAATGGTTTGCGAGGGATCTAAACTAGGAACGATGAGCAACACAAGAGACACAAGGTTTGTACTGGTTCGGGCCACTGTGGTGGTGTAATACCCTACTCCAGTGTGTGGCTGTCAGGACCCCGATTCCAAGTCACATCGATCTAGCCGGTAACACCTCATATCACTTTCTGGCCTCACACACGGTATTCCCACAGGTGTCGCCTTACCATGGCCCGGGACCGTTTGCGCCTTTTGGCTCACGTATATGATAGTGTCGCTAGCATCCATATGACAAAGAACCCGGGCCGACATGGCTAGTCGTGAACCCAAAGCGGCACTAACCCATGGGGGCAGGCATACATGAATCACATCGAGCATGTCGGTCATTGGCGTGTGAATCTGGGCTGTAACCTTGGGCTAACAGGACTCGGAATCCGGCTGTAGCGAGCTAGGCAGGACTCCGGATGTCACCGCGTGACATTTCCCGAAGGAGACGGAACAGAGAGCAAGTGAAACACATGCCGGCCAGTCAAGTGTCACGGCGGTAGTGCGGGCTAGCAGGACTCCGGTGAACCGGGCTGTAGGGACTACTATGGCTCATGGAAGCACTAGACTACATTTCCCCATAAGAGAGGCTGCCAAGGATAAACAACTAGATTGACAAATCCCACACATACCAAGCATTTCAAACATACACACAATGTGCTCGATATGTGTAAATACAACATGGCATCACAACATAACTCTATGACTCAAGTATTTATTCATTAGGCTCCGAGGAGCGAGATATTACAAACATGGGTCTCTCGACCCAGCATTCGTGAAACATACAAGTCAAACACATGCGGAAGCTTAACATGTCCGAAATCTGAGACAACTATAAATGAAGAAGGTGAGAAGCACGACTATCTACCGAGATCCTGCCGAGGCACAAGATCGTAGCTGAGGTAACAAGCTAAACGTCAAGTCCACGCAGAACTACTAGCGAGACTGAAGTCTCTCTGCAAAAACATAAAATAGGCAAACGTGAGTACAAATGTACTCAGGAGGACTTACATCGGAACTAACTACATATGCATCATTATCAACAAAGGGGGTGGTGGAGTTTAACTGCAGCAAGCCAGCTTTGACTCGGTAGCTATCCTAAACTACGACTGCAAGTAACTCTTTTGAGGTGGCGCACACGAGTCCACATATTCACCATATCAATACACCACTATGGATCCGCTCCCGTCTCCCTACGAGAACGCCATCCATAGCACTCACACTTATCTTGCGTATTTTAGAGTATCCACTTTCACTTGTCTATGAACTGTTATAGGTGAAGTCCTTCACCGCGGACACGGCTATTCGAATAGATCATTTATAACCCTGCAGGGGGTGTACTTCTTCACACACGCTCTCACCACTTATCACCATTTACACGACATTGACTCGACAACCTTCAAGCGGAAGCCCAGCGAGGGTGTCGGCCACGGCCTACCTAAACACTCAAGTCCCTAGTCCAGGTTTATCGCCTATTCGGGTTCTATCCGCAGGGAGTCCGGCCGAGGTTTCCACTAACGGGCCCGAACGATGTGTGCAGGGTTCCCGAGACACCAAACGGGCGTATTAGTACATAATGCCACGTGCCTACCGCAACACAGCCCACCCCTAAGGCCAGCGCTGCGTGCGGCCCCCAGCATGCTACAAACACCAGAAACTACTTTGCAACTCCCGGACAGAGGACATGGGTGGTTAAGAAGCCGAGAGAGTCAATTAAGGATCCCAATGTGTGGTAGTTCTTGTTTCATGGATCACAAACCACAGAACTCAGTTCACGAGGGCCGGCTGAAATGAGACAACCCACCATGTACTCCTACATGGCCTCTCACCGCTACCTTTACCAAATCGTGTTCACACACTTAGCTCACACACAGTAGGACATGTTTACGCACCATTCCAATTCATTCCCGATGAATCAGACCTGACTCAACTCTAAGCAGGAGCAGGCATGACAAACAAGCATGAATGAGTAGGAACAACAGGGCTCAAACAACTCCTACTCATGCTAGTGGGTTTCATCTAATTACTGTGGAATGACAGGTCATGCAGAGGATAAAGGGGTTCAGCTACCGCAGCAAAGTATGAGATGAATCATGGTTGTCCCTAATGCACGATAAAAGAGAGAAGGAGCGAGAGAGTAGGATTGTATCGGAATGAACAAGGGTTTTTTGCTTGCCTCGCACTTCTGAAGATAATATAGTTCTTCATCGGTGTCATCGAACACGTCATCGGAACGTCGTCTACCGGGAGGGGATAACACCGGCAAAAAAGAAAGAACACAATCAATGTAATGCAACAATTGGATGCATGAATGTGACATGGCAATATGTTGTGGTTTGAGCTAATGCAACTAGCAACAGATTAAATGAAGTTGGTTTAAATACAAGATTCAAATTCAGACTCCATATGTGATTATTCAAATGCCATTTAATTGATATGACCTGATCAACAGGTATAAGTTGTTTAAACATGCATGAAAAAGGTACAGATGGATAGATTGGATTTTTCTGATCATTTTTCATATATATAATTTGTTTCATTTGGAGTTACAGTTGAATTTCTATGATTTTTAGAAGTTTTGGGCATTTTCTGGAATTTCCTGAATAAGGATAAATCCAGAAAAGGGCATTACTTGTCGACATTACGTCATCTTGACCTCGGCCAGTCAACAAAGCGGGTTCAGTCAAACGACCCGATTGGGGTTCAGCAGTCGCTGATCGGGCTGATTAGTGTCGCCGACATATGGGCCCGATTAACGACCACGTCGGCTAGGTCAATTACAGCGTGGGGCGATCAACATGTGACGTGGCGAGTCGGCGACAATGGGGCCCGTGGGGGTTAGTTTAATCTAAACGCAAATAAAACCTGGGTTAGTTAGGGCGTGGGGCCCAGCTGTCATTGTCATCGGGTTAACTAATGGCATCATTAGTGCTAAACTAATGAGCCACGTCAGCGGTTAGCGACAGCGATGACCGGAGCACGACGGCGCTCGCCGTGCGGACAACTCCGGCGTTGGCTGGACGCGCGGCTGGGCGCGTTCGAAAGCCCGCGGTGCGGCGCATCTACTGGTGGCTGCGGTGTGCATTGGGGCGGCCTGTAAGGGCAGCGGCGACGAGCCGGGTGGCGGCCGGAGCTCGGAGATGTGCGGGAGCGGGGCTGCAGGGTGCAAGAGGCAAGGGGAGGCGCTAGCGAGGCTCAGCGCGGGGCGGCAAACTCGGTGGACACACACCCGGGACCAAATGGTCACCAGAGCGTCGTCGGCGGTGAGTACGGGCGGCAGCGGTTTTCGGTCATCGGCGAAGCGGCAGCTGCTGCATGCAAAGGAGAGAACGGAGAGGGGGATTAGGAGCAGTAGTTCACGGCGGTTGCGGCGGGCGTCGAAGCGGGCTCGGGGAAGGCCGGAGCTGAGCGGGGTGGCGAGGCCGATCTCCGACGTCCGAGGAGGGGGAAAACGTCGGGGGCGGCGCTTCGGGGCTCTTCCAGTCGCATGGCTCGGTGAGGTGGTCGTGGAAGAAGTGGCGGAGCTTCTGGGTGCATCGGGAAGAGACGGGGAGGGAGCCAGAGGAGAGGAGGAGTTGCGGGCATGAGAGAGAGAGGTCAGGGGGGGCGCGTGGCGTCGTCTGGAGCCGTCCAAGGCGTCGGCAGAAGCAGGAGGTGGCCAGGGGCGGCGCTGACAGACAGCAACCTGCCTGCTCAAGGGAGGTCGGTGATGGCGGCACTATGGGCGATGGGCGCCTGATCTTTGGGCCAATTTGGGCGCCAAATGGGCTGCGCCGGGTAGGTGGCCAGGTGAGTCTCTGCTCTTTCCTTTTACTTT
Source organism: Aegilops bicornis (assembly GCA_021605145.1). NCBI lineage: Eukaryota > Viridiplantae > Streptophyta > Magnoliopsida > Poales > Poaceae > Aegilops > Aegilops bicornis. The sequence continues at coordinate 302,204,249 of CM038671.1, read as the reverse complement.
CTCTTTTCTAATTCTGACATTTGTTTCTGGACTTAGAAAAAATGGCTGGGCACTTTCAAAAATCATCAAACTACTCATGCCCACTGTATAGAATATATCCAACATCAAACATTTTGGTTTAAGATTATTTGGATATTTAAATTATTTTATAACATTTAACTGCCCAAATGCAATTAGAGTATGATTTAATTCAGAGCCCAAATATGTCATGGAAAAATGTGCATCACCTCTGGTTACTGCTTCCAGCATTTTCCAAAAATGATGAACATTTTTGAAATCCATTTCGATTTACTGAAACTATTTTAGTTGAACCTAGTGAATTCCTTTGATGCTAGGGTTTAGGCAATCCCCATTTCAAGTTTCTTTAAATTTAAACATGTTGCATGAATGCTTATGCAGAGTCAAGCAAGGACTAAGATAGGGCTGTGACACGTGGTGAATTGCCTCAGGGGCTGATGATGAACAATACAAAGGGAGAACAACCTCGCGAGGGGATGTTCTTGAGCTGGTGCGATCAACTGCTTGGATGAGTTAAGTCGCTTCTCTCTCTCTCTCTGGTTGATCTCTAGATCTCGTCCCTCTCTCTACCCGGTGGGTGGCTAGTCCTATTTATAGAGCGAGGCCCTGGGCCTCTCCCCAAATAATGAGCGGGAAGGGCGCCAACAATTGGCCATTTTGAAGGGGAACATCTGGTACACTTATCCTGACTAAAGTTGGTCTTCGGGTGCCAAAGGCTCTGACGGTGACGCCGTCCTGGGCTCCACGATGACCTCCATCCTTCCGTTCTGCTGGTCTTGGTCTTGTTGCACCGAAGCGATAACCTTTGCCTGATGCCTTGGCCTGTGCTGGCCCCCTTTGCACCGAAAGGGAAACAAGGACACTGCGCAGGTCGGCGCCCGCCTGGCGCCCGCCTGATCCTTGATCGTCATGGGTCACGGGGCACCCTCGTGAGGTACCCTGCCTTGATCTCTCCGCTTCCTCGTGAGCCTGCCTGAGGAGGCTGCTCCTGAGGAAGCTCCCTATCGTCCGCCCCGCGAGGTTTGGCCCCTCGCGACGGTCTTGAGCTTGAGCTCATGAAGCTGGGCCACGCTGGGCCCCCACTTGAGCCACGCTGCAGGCTACAAGCAGGCAAGTCTGGGGACCCCCATTCCCAGAACGCCGACAGTAGCCCCCGGGCCCAATGCGCGCCCGGACTTGGCTTAGCAGAGAAGCGAAGGGGCAAGTGAGAAGCGCCGCGGGCCCCAACAGCCTGCGGCCTTGGGCGCCGCGTGGTGGCTGATTGGACGTGGGCATTGTAACGCCCCCGATGCGGCTATATCTCCCACGTGTCGAAGCACGACTTAGAGGCATAACCGCATTGAAAGCAATGTCGCAAGTGAGGTAATCTTCACACAACCCATGTAATACATAAGGGAAAGAGATACATAGTTGGCTTACGGTCGCCACTTCACACAATACATAAATAAACATCCATCATCCAGAATACACTCAAGGTCCGACTACGGAACCAAAATAAAAGAAGATACCCCAAATGCTACACAGATCCCCGATCGTCCCAACTGGGCTCCACTACTGATCATCGGGAAAAGACACATAGTAACGACCACGTTCCTCATCGAACTCCCACTTAAGCTCGGTTGCATCACCGTGACTTGGCATCGTCGGCACTGCAAGCTGTTTTGGTAGAATCTGTGAGTCACGGGGACTCAGCAATCTGGCACCCGCGAGATCAAGACTATTTAAGCTTATAGGAAGGACAAAGTTGTGAGGTGGAGCTGCAGCAAGCGACTAGCATATATGGTGGCTACATTCGCAAAACAAGGCGAGAAGAGAAGCAAAGCACGGTCATGAAGCTAGTAGCGATCAAGAAGTGATCCTGAACTACTTACGTCAAACATAACTCCAACACCGTGTTCACTTCCCGGACTCCGCCGAGAAGAGACCATCACGGTTACACACGCGGTTGATGTGTATTTTAAATTGAGGTCAACTTTGGGTTTTCTACAACCGGACATTAACAAATTCCCATCTGCCTCATAACCGGGCACGGCTTTGAAAAGATAATACCCTGCAGGGTGTCCCAACAGGCCCATTATAAGCTCTCACGGCCAACGAAGGATATTCCTTCTCTGGGAAGACCCGATCAATCTCGAATCCCGGACTACAAGACATTTCGACAAAGCAATAAAACAAGACCAGCAAAGCCGCCCGATTGTGCCGACAAATCCCGATAGGAGCTGCACATATCTCGTTCTCAGATCACATCCGGATGAGCAGTCCATACAACTAAAACCAGACCTCAAGTTTCCTTGAGGGGGCGCTGCACAGGGCTCTAGTTCGGGCCAGCACTCGAAGGAGCACTGGTCCGGGGGGGTTTAAAATAAAGATGACCCTCGGGCTCGCGAAAACCCGGGGGAAAAAGGCTTAGGTGGCAAATGGTAAAACCAAAGTTGGGCCTTCTTTGGAGGAGTCTTATTCAAAGCGAACTGTCAAGGGGTCCCATAAATCACCCAACCGTGTAAGGAACGCGAAATCAAGGAACATAACACGGTATGACGGAAAACTAGGGTGGCAAGAGTGGAACAAAACACCGGGCATAAGGCCGAGCCTTCCACCCTTTACCAAGTATATAGATGCATTAATTATAGCAGATATATTGTGATATCCCCAACAAGTAAACATGTTCCAACAAGGAACAACATCTCCATGTTCCAAAAGGAACAAACTTCATCTTCACCTGCAACTAGCAACGCTATAAGAGAAATTTGAGGAAAGCGGTAACATAGCCAATCAACGGTTTGCTAGGAAAAGGATGGTTAGGGGCTGACATGGCAATATGGGTGGCATTATAAGCAAGTGATAGGCATCGTAGCATAGGCATAGCAAAAGAGCGAGCATCTAGCATAGCAAAGATAGAAGTGATTCCGAGGGTATGGTCATCTTGCCTGCAATGTTCTCGAGTTGTCGAAAGCTTGATCCTCGTAAGCGTTCTCAACAGGTTCCTCGTACTGAACTCGTCTCCGGCTCTACCCAAAGTAAGAACACAAGCAAAGGAACCACAATAAATCACGGTGCAAAGCACAAGCAACATGATGCAAAACATGACATGATATGCGAGATGTAATATGCAATGCGTATGCGTGCTCCGGAAGGAAAATGATGAACCAGGGATAAAGTTGGCAAACCAAGTATGCCGCTGGAAAGATGAGATGATTTCGGTTGAAATCGATATAAAGATCACCGGAATCGGATGCACGGTTTGCAAATGACAAGCAAAACAAGAATGGCACAAATCTGCCATTAACAGCATGATACCACATAGCAAGCAACAAGAAATTAAGCTACTGCACCCAAACGTAACAACAAAGTATATGGCAGTGATCTACTCAAGATGCTTGACAAAAGATGAGCACTGAGCTACGACTAATTCACACCATAACAGGTTCAAACAAACATGGCAAAAGTGCAAAACATATCAGCTTCACAGACTTGGTGAAATTATTGAACATGGCAAAAACAGCATCAGGTAGCAATGTTTAGAGCAAGAAAACTACATGCTACAGGAACTTATAATAGCAAAACAGGGCATGGCATGAATCTACTCAAAGCATAGAACAAAAGTCCCTTACTTACCATAAGCCAAAAAGGGTCAGAAAATATAGTAACATCCATGTCAATATCGCAAGTTTCGTTAACAGATTAAGCAACATGGCATGTCAAAAACAGATAACATGTAGGCATGTTTAAGAGCTCGATGCACTCACTACAGAGCATCTCATGATAAACTAAGCATACATACGTCAATAAGACATGGCATATAATACATACATGGCAAGAACAATATCATAACATACAGGGGTCAACCACAACAAGCTTGGCAAATTGAATAACATGTAAACAATCTGCCAGGAAACATTTTTTAGCAAAAGTAGAGCTCGATTTACTCAAGCTATGGCACTCCATAATTGCAAACAAAGGCATGGATGGATAGAGAATAACCATATGTTCAAAACATCCTTACTGAAGTATCTCAAAATATGCATTGATCTCTCGGTAGCATCAAGTTAACATGGCACCAAAATATCAGCTAAACAGGGCTGAAATCAGCAACATCAGGAAGCCTACTTTGCATGCTCGTGCTAGTCACCACAGAGATCACAAAAATACATGGCATACACCCCTGGAAAGATGGCATGGCATATTAAAAAACGCATGTAGGACTCAAATTCATAGGATGCACACATCAATCATAGCAAAAATAACAAAAGTGCATGTTCTGTTAAGAAACAGAAACTAACATCACATAGCCCTCTTCCAATAGCATTTCGGCCATCAAGATGAGTTAAAAAGAAAATGATGCAATGAGATGAAATGATCTACTCTTCGGGTCGAACATTTGACATATTACACGCACGAAACGGAGCAACAGATGCGAAGTTATGATGCGTTGAAATATACCACAAAATAATCAACGAGATAAAAACTTTGGACGATAATTGGGGGGAAGAAGTCAACCCAGTGGATCTCAGGTCCGCACGCGGATCGAGGGCGAGGCGCGCGCTGCTCGCCATGAGCTTGAGCCGGGAGGAGAGGAGGCGGAGCCGGGCCGGCCGGCGAGGTCCGGGCGGCGGCGGTCGACCCGGTGGCCAAAGGCGGCGAGGCCTTGGGCGCCGGCGTGAGGCGGCGGTCGAGGCGCCGGTGGCGGAGCGGCCGTGGCAAAGCGGCGCCGGGCGACGCTGGAGGCGCCTTGAAGTGGAGGACAACCAGCGGGCGCGGTAAGCGTGGCCGGGCGGCGCCTTGGTCGGGAGGGTCATGGCTGGGCCAACGGCGCTGGCGGCGGCGTCGACATTGTAGCGCGCATTACCGATTGGCGCGCGGCGGATTTCGTCCGGCCGGACCGGACGTGTCCGGGGGCGCGAGGTAGGGGAAGGCTAGGGTTTGTACCGCGATTTAGAATGGGGAGCTGCTTAAATAGGCATAGTGGGAGCTAGGAGAGTCCAAATGAGGTGTAGTTTTCGCCCACACGATCGTGATCGAACGACGGAGAGCATGGAAGTGACTTAGATGGGTTATTGGACTATTTTGAAGGGGTGTTGGGCTGCAACTTAAAAGAGGACTTTGCGAGAGTCACGGTTAACCGTTGGAGTACCAAACGAGCTCCAAATGACCCGAAACTTGACCGGTGGTCTACCGGTGGTATACCAAGGCCACTTGACAAACCTCGGTCCATTCCGAGAACGTTTAATACCCGCTCACGGAAAAATGTAAAAGGGGACGCCGGAGGACATAGGAGTCTTGGGATTACCAAAAGCAGACAACGGGAAAAATGCTGGACTCATGAGATGAACACATATGCAAATGCGATGCACATGATGACATGATATGAAATGCATGACATGGACAAAATGCAAAAATGAAGAAAAACCCAACCACGGAGGGAATATCATATCACAATGCCGAAAATGGCAAGAGTTGGAGTTACAAATATGGAAAGTTACATCCGGGGTGTTACAGGCATCTCCGCTTCCCCACGATCCCTCGGCGACTACGTGACTTGACAAGTCCCTGCATGAAGAAATGGGTCATGATTACCTGTGATCGTGGAGGCCGACGGTTGGCCTCCTCCGGCTATAAGTACGGAAGGGCGCAAGCCCTTCTAGTTCATCTCTTCTTGCTACTCCTTCCTCTCCATGGCTCCACCGAAGAGGTTCCCGGCCACGGAGAAGGGAAAGGCCCGCCAGGTTGGGCCTGACTCTTCTCCGGCCAAGCGCGGCCAAGGCCATCCTCGCAAGCGTCTTGTGGCTCCCGTAGTGACTTCCCGCGGTCGTGGAGGCAACCCCTTGCGTGGCCATGGGCGCCAGGTTGTCGATGGGGGTCGCACCGCGACCGCGCGGCCCCCTAGGTCGCGCTTACACTCGGCGGAGGTGCTGCCGGAGTTCGTCGTGTGGTCAGTGGAGCCGACCAGCACCTGGCTCCAGCTTCCCCGCTTCTTTGTGGGTGAACTGCCAGCCGACACTCCGGGAGGCCTCTGGCTTCAGGCTCACGGTTGTTGCAGCACGAACTCCTGAAGCCCATTTGGAGGTCTCCGTCAAGAACATGGCCACGACCAGCGGCTAAGCAAAGCGTTTGCCAGCAGCTGGGCGTGAGCCGGCGGTGCCTCCAGCATTTCAAGTTTGACGGCGACGCCACCCTCTACGTGAGGGTGTTTGGAGAAGACGGTCGCCATGCCAGGTGCTGCCCCGAAGACAATGACCGTAGCCGTGTACCCGGCCCCGGCGATGATAGGGACGAAGACGACAGCAGGCGCGTGGTCGGCGGCGCTCGGGGCTCATCGAGCTTCAGCGGCTCTCTTCCGGATAGCAGGTCCTCCAGCGGTGGCCGTGACCAGCCTCGGTGCCGTCGCGCCGCCTGGAGGGAGGTAGCGGGTCAGCCCGCCGTCGAGGCTCGGTGAAGCGCGAGGAGGAGTCCGGCCCAGGCTCGAGGCGAAACGAGCCTTCGCCATGAAGTTGGTGCCGAGCAAGTCATGCCTATTTTGTTTTTCTCCCCTCCCTGCACAAAGAGACAGTACTGTGCTGAACTGTTGCCGTTAATTATTATGCCTGTTCCACTATTCCCGTGATGTGCTTTTGTGTCGTATGCCCGCGTGCAGGAATTACTTAGCTCGGGGGGACTTGTTGCGGTCTTCCCTTCCCGAGGCCGAGGCCTCGCCGCGCGCTTCGTGTCCTGCAGGGATTAGTCATGAGGGGTAGCTTCCAGTCTCGGTTGCGGAGGCGACCGACCCAGGTCCTGTGTTCGCGTCGCGATGCCTGTGGGGCACGGACTGGGAGGGGTGCTCCCGTTGTGGACCCGGATAGGAAAGCTTCAAACGACAAGGGCAGAAAACACTCGCGAGGGTGCCCGCGCTGCTCCCTCGTGAGATTTGCGTGAGAGAAATCGAGGCAAGTGAGCGAGAAAGACAAAGAATCACGAGCCAAGGATGGCAACAATTTCAATAAAACTCCAAATAAGGACGAACAAGCCAACTGCAGAAAGCAAATGAAAAAGCCGCATCCGGCACATAATCTAGTCTTCGACGTCTTATCACCAGCGCGGAGCTAACTGCTGCCACTGGGCATGGGAGGGAGCCCTCGAGGCCCGAGGGCTGCTCTCCGGACTCCTGGGCGTGTACAGCCCCAACTCATTATTACGTGAGAGTGTCACGGGCGGCGAGCTTCATAGGCATTGGCCTTCTTCACAGGCTCCGGGCCTTTCTTGGGGAAGATAAGCTTCACAGGCGTTCGCCTTCTTCACAGCTCCGGGCCTTTCTCGGAAAATAAACTTCATAGGCGTTCACCTTCTTCCACGAGCTCGGGCCTTTCTGGAAAAAAAACTTCATCGGCGTTCGCCTTCTTCACAGGCTCCGGGCCTTTCTCGGGAAAATAAACTTCACAGGCTTTCGCCTTCTTCACAGGCTCCGGGCCTTTCTCGGGAAAATAAACTTCATAGGTGTTCGCCTTCTTCACAGGCTCCGGGCCTTTCTTCAAGGGTAGAACTTCCGGAGGTGCTGGATGTTCCACGCGTTCGGGATGGGCACCCCCTCCTGAGTCTCCAAGCGTGCGGAGCCGGGCCTGGAAACATGAACAACCTTGAACGGGCCCTCCCACATGGGAGAAAGCTTATGCAACCCTTCCTTGGAGAGGACCCGTCTGAGCATGAGATCCCCTACCTCAAGAGTCCTGGGGCGGACGTTGCGGCAGTGGTATCGCCGCAACGCCTGTTGATACCTTGCCGCTCGCAGCGCGGCCGCTCGATGATGTTCCTCCCCTAGCACGAGATTCATCCCCCGCATGGCGTCCTGCTGCGCCTCGTCGAACGCCAGGACCTGTGCGGAGCGACACCTGACCTCGTGAGGGAGGACGGCTTCTGCTCCATAGACGAGGAAGAACGGGGTCTCGCCAGTCGGCTTGGCATGATGCGTGCAGATGGACCACAGCACGGACTGGAGCTCGTCGTGCCAGCCCCTGCCGCAGGCCTCCAGCTTCTTCTTGAAGGTCCTGGTTTTGAGGCCCTTCAAGACCTCCGCGTTGGCTCGCTCGTCCTGGCTGTTACTCCAGGGGTGAGCCACCGAGGCGTAGCATATCTGTGTTCCAAGGTTAGCACAATACGTTTTGAAGAGGTTGCTAGTGAACCGCGAACTGTTGTCGGTGATGATGCGGTTGGGCACCTCAAACCGGCTCACGAGGCCCCTGATGAACTTGACCGCAGAGCCCGCTGGGATGGTGCGGACAGCTTCCACCTCAGCCCACTTGGTAAACTTTTCCACGGCGACGTAGAGGTAGCGATAGCCCCCTGGCGCTCGAGGGAACGGGCCTAGAATGTCCAGCCCCAAAACTGCGAATGGCCACAAGAGGGGTATATCTTGCAGACCTCCCGCCGGCTGATGGATCTGCTTGGCGTGAAATTGGCAGGCCTCGCAAGCCTTTACCAGCTCAACGGCGTCGCTAAGTGATGTGGGCCAGTAGAACCCGTTGCGGAACGCCTTGCCAACGAGGGTCCGTGACGATGAGTGATGCCCACAGTCTCCACCGTGTATGTCTTCCAGCAATTCCCTCCCTTGCTCTCTAGAAATGCAGCGAAGGGACACGTCGTTCTGTCGCCTCAGGTAAAGCTCTCCATCCCTGATGCAATAGGCCGTGGCTTGCCGCGCCACGCGCTCCGCCTCCTCCTCCTTCTTCGGCAGGGTCCCCCGCGTCAAGTAGCTCTTGAGCTCTGTGATCCAGCACCCTTCCTGAGGCTCCAATGCCAGGAGCAGACATGCCCCTAAGGCCGGGCCGTAGACCGGGGCTCCCGAGGCAGGCGGCTGGGGGAGCTCCTCCTGAGGTTGCGCCGCGCATGATAGTGGTGGTGCTGCCGAGGGCCTGAAGAGTCGCTCTTCGAAGACGCCAGGCTCCTGAGGCAGCCGCCTGGACGCCCTCTTGGCGATGTCATCCGCTTCTTGATTGGGGCCGTGAGGCACATGCTGTAGCTCCAGCGCCCAGAACTGTTTCTCCATCTTGCGAACCTCCGCGAGGTAGGCTTCCATGTGCTCGTCCTTCGACTCGTATATCTTGTTAGAGAAGTTGACGAGGAGTTGTGAATCGCCCTTGATGATGAGGCGCTTTACCCCCAAAGCGACGGTTGCTATCAGGCCTTCATATTCTGCTATGTTGTTGGAGACCTTTTCCCCGTGCTGGAAACAAAGCTGCAAGGCATAATAGAGCTTGTCCTGAGTAGGCGATACGAGCATCGCGCCGGCCCCCGCGCCATGCGGGAGAATGCCCTGTCAAACTACATGACCCAGCCGTTCGGTGCCTCGCTCCCAGAGAAAGTGATCGGTCTTCTCCTGCTTCGAGGACGGGTGCCTCCGTCCATTCTGCCATGAAATCTGCCACGGCCCCCTTGATGACTCTGGTTTGTGCTGAATTCTAGCTGAAACGCTTGAAGTTAGATGTTCCACTCAGCGAATCTTCCAGCTGAGTTGGGGCTCCTGAGCACCCTCTCAAGAGGGTATGCTGAGATGACCTTGATGGGATGACCTTGGAAATAATGCCGCACCTTGCGTGAGGCTACCAACAGCGCGAGGAGGAGGTTTTGGGGCATGGGGTACCGCGCCCTCACATCTCGTAGCACCGTGCTGACGAAGTACACTGGGTGCTCGACGAGAGTAGGAGTGTTGATGAGACCCGTGCCCTGGGAGGGTCTCGGCGCCTCTGAGTCGGCCAGAGCCCCCAGCGCCTGGCTGCCTGACATGGCCTCTTCGGCCCTAGGGGCATCTTACTGTTGAGGCTGGTTTCCGTCTGCCGAGGCCGTGACCTTCGCGAGGCCTTCATGGTCTTGTGCCGCCACGGCCGAGGCCGTGGCCCGGTGTGACGCAGCCTTGATCTGGTGCTCTTCCCGAACTGCCACTAGAGCTGCGCTGGCGGAGTAGGGTGTGGTGGCGAGGTAGAGCACCATGGGCTCGAGTGGGCGTGGCGCGACCATCACAGGAGGGCTTGTAAGGTACCTCTTGAGTTCTTGGAACGCCTTGTCAGCCTCTTCGGTCCATTCAAAGGGGCCCTTCTTCTTCATCAGCTTGTAGAATGGCAGTGCTCGTTCCCCCAGCTTGGAGATGAAACGTCCTAGCGCGGTCATGCGCCCGGTGAGTTTCTGCATTTCTCTCAGGGTCTTTGGCGGGCTCATGTCTTTGACTGCTTTGACCTTTTCCAGGTTGGCCTTGATGCCTCTATGGGACACGAGGAAACCCAGGAGCTTGCCCGAGGGGACTCGAAATACGCACTTCTCCGGGTTGAGCCACAGATCCACTTTATCAAGGCTCGCGAAGGTTTCTTCCAAGTCATGTATCAGGGTTTTCGCCTCCCGGGACTTCACCACAATGTCATCGACGTACGCCTCAGCATTCCTCCCAAGCTGCTGGCCCAGGGCGATGTGCATCAGCCGCTGAAAGGTTGCACCTGCGTTGCACAACCCAAACGGCATGCAGGTATAGCAGTATACTCCACAAGAGGTCAGGAAAGCCGTTTTTTCCACGTCCTCTACCGCCATCTCGATCTGGTGATAGCCTGAGAAGGCATCCAGGAAGCACAGCAGGTCACACTCAGCGGTGGAGTTGACGATTTGGTCAATGCGAGGAAGCAGAAATGGATCCTGTGGGCAGGCCTTGTTGAGGTTGGTGAAGTCGACGCACATACGTTCCTTGCCCCCCTTTTTTGGCACGACAACTGGGTTGGCCAGCCACTCCGGGTAGCGGACCTCGCGAATAACCCCTGCTGCCTCTAGCTTGCGGGTCTCTTCGACGATAAAAGCTTGTTTCTCTGTGGACTGTCGCCTCGCCTTCTGCTTCATGGGGCGCACGTTGGGGCACACAATGAGGTGATGCTCAATCAAGCCCCTCGGGACCCCCGCCAACTGATCAGGTCCCCATGCGAACACCTTCTTGTTTGCGCACAGGAACTTCACCAAGGCCTACTCCTGCTTGGGTTCGAGGTTTGCACCTATGGTGAAGGTGGCGTCAGTAGACCCATCCTCGTCGACTGGCACCTGCTTGGTTTCCGCCTTGTTTTCAGTGAATAACTGCTTCTTCTTGGACGGCGCAGCCCCCTTGGGCTCGGGGGCGTCAGCGCTGGCGGGCCGTGCCGCCGCAGCCGCCTTGAAAACAAGCTTGAGCGCCTGCAGTGCATCCTCGGTGCTCCCTGACACGGTAAGGACGCCGCTGCTCCCGGGCATCTTCATGAGGTTGTACGCCGAGTGAGTTGCAGCATGAACCGGGCCAAGGCCGGGTAGCCGAGGATGGCGTTGTATGGGAGGACGATGGGGGTGATGTCAAAGTCGATCAACTCTGTGCGGAAGTTGTCGCGGGTGTCGAAGGTCACCGGGAGGCGAATTTGCCCCAGGGAGGTGGTGGAACCGGCTCCGACTCCCGAAAAAGGCCTGCTCGGCTGGAGCCGCTCTGGTGGCACATGGAGGAGGCTGAAGGCCTCCATGGAGAGCACATTGAGGCCAGCTCCGCCGTCGATGAGGGTCCTGGTGACTGCCACTTAGCAGATGGTGGGGGTGCATAGCATCGGGAGCGCACCCGATCGGGCTGGGTTTGAGGGGTGATCGACTGAGTTGAAGAGCAGATCGGCCTCGGGCGCCACCCAGCCCGGCGGGGCTCCTTGGCACCCAGAGGCGGCAGCGATCTGGCGGGTGAACGGCTAGACGTGGCAGCTCGAAGGTGGCGCCTGCGAGCCGCCTAGGATGTCTGTGACGACCAGGGGAGCTGGCGCGGCGTAATGGGCGAGGAAGAGGCCGCGCAGCTCCCCCCCCCCCAGGAGGTCACCGAAGTCGTCGGTAGGTGGAGCAGCCACATGCGTGGAACGCCGGTGAGGGCCATGGGAAACCAGTGGGCCATCACCCTGTCATCGCCCTCGGCCTTGAGGACAACCTCCTCGTATGCCAGCAGGAAGACCAACGGATCCGTCGCGCCGTTGTAGCGTGGCGGCAACTCGGGCTTGAACTCGGGCGGCCACCGCACCTGCAAAAGCGAGGGCCAAAGGTTCGAGCCCAGCCCCGGCAGCGTCGGTTGGTGGAGCAGGCGGCGCTTTCGTCGGGGTGCGACGGGCGCGAGACGACGACCCGGGTGGAGTCGGCGACGGAGTGGCGGTGCGGCCATCGCGCCGCACCTAAGGATGCAGGGACGAGGCCTGCTGCTCGTTCCCCGCCGGGCCGGTGGCGGCGTTGGCGGTAGGCGATGGGGAACGACGGGGGCGTCCGCCGACGGGCGCCGTCTAGGCGATGCGGGTGGCGAGGGCAACCCGACGCTCTGCGCGAGCTCGGCGAGCGTCAGCCATGGTCATGGCGGAAGATCACACGCGGCTAGCGGAAGAAAAGATTCCGGTGCACCCCTACCTGGCGCGCCAAATGTCGGGTTTCGGGTTCCGGCAGACCTTGAGGTTCGAACACTTGGGTGCGCATGGAGATCTTTCCCCTACCAGCCCACGTGTTAATGGTTTGCGAGGGATCTAAACTAGGAACGATGAACAACACAAGAGACACAAGGTTTATACTGGTTCGGGCCACCGTGGTGGTGTAATACCCTACTCAAGTGTGTGGCGTGCTGGATTGCCTCAGGGGCTGATGATGAACAGTACAAAGGGAGAACAGCCTCGCGAGGGGCTGTTCTTGAGCTGGTGCGATGAACTGCTTGGGTGAGTTCAGTCGCTTCTCTCTCTCTCTTCTTGATCTCTAGATCTCGTCCCTCTCTCTACCAAGTGGTTGGCTAGTCCTATTTATAGAGCGAGGCCCTGGCCCTCTCCCCAAATAATGAGCGGGACGGGCGCCAACAATTGGCCGTTTTGAAGGGGAACATCTGGTACACTTATCCTGACTAAAGTTGGTCTTCAGCTGCCAAAGGCTCTGACAATGATGCCGTCCTGGGCTCCACGATGACCTCCATCCTGCCGTTCTGCTGGTCTTGGTCTTGTTGCACCAAAGCGGTAACCTTTGCCTGATGCCTTGGCTTGTGCTTGCCCCCTTTGCACCGAAAGTGAAACAAGGACACTGCGCCCGCCTGGCGCCCTCCTGATCCTTGATCGTCATGGCTTGCGTCACGGGGCACCCTCGTGAGATACACTGCCTTGATCTCTCCGCCTCCTCGCGAGCCTGCCTGAGGAGGCTGCTCCTGAGGAAGCTCCCTATCGTCCGCCCCGCGAGACTTGGCCCCTCGCGAGGGTCTCGAGCTTGAGCTGATGAAGTCGGGCCACGCTGGGCCCCCACTTGAGCCATGCTGCAGGCCGTAGGCAGGCAAGTCTGGGGACCTCCGTTCCCAGAACGCCGACAAGCACCGATCAACGAGTTGACCATGTTGGCGGGCCAACCCATGGAGATGAAGAACTCAAAGAAACAAGCATTGGGCAAAGAGTTGACGACGTTGGCGGACGAATTCCTCAAATAAAGTTGGAAGAACAGCAAGGGCCCCACCGTGCCTACTGCAGAAATTCTTATTGCCACCTATGCGAGGCTCAAAGCCGAGTTTCAGGAGATAGTCGCCATTGAGAAGCAGTATTCCCCTGGCAAGGTGATGGCCCCCATCGAGGACGAGGAGATGGCCCCCGGAGAGATGGGATTCCCCGGTGAGCTGCACAAGGTAAAAAAATAATGGCTTATTTCCATAGTTGTGGTTTTTGATTATTTTCAATGTGCTTGCTAATATGTTAGGGTTGTGCAGGTGTTGGTGGACGTCCTTGATGATTCCGATGCCGCGGCCCGTCCTATGGACAACGCCCCAGAGATCATTTTCGATGTCGCGGTCCGTCCTGTTGGCGTCACCCCGGAGATCGATTCTGATCCCGCTGTCCATCCTGTGGACATCACCCCAGAGATCGATTTTTATGTCACGGTCAGTCCTGTGGACATCGCCCCAGAGATCGATTCCCATGCCGATGTTTGTGCTGTGGTCATTGCCTGAGAGATCGATGATAAGAAATAGTTGGTCGCGCTAATCCTTCAGGGTAGTTTGCATTGCCCTGTGTTTAATTACCAGAACAATGCGTGTTCTCAAACCATCTTAGGGCTATTGCACTGTCTTGTGTGGGCGGTACTTGCTACTTTTGTTTGATAGTGAATCATGCGAACCCTCTCCGAGTTATGTAAACATATGTATCCTCACCAGCTTTTGATGTAATATATGGCATGCTTAGATGTAAGTTTGAATTGTTTATCATATCAGAATGGCCTGTTTGATGATTCTTGGTGTTAGTAGGCTAGCTACTGTGCAAGCTATAGTACTTGAAAAACACTCACCAAAGAGAAACGTTGGGGCTGATGAGCTCGTGGTACGCTTATACTTATCCTCGTCGATCGGCCAATAGCCCAAGTTCCTAAAATTGTAGGCTTAGTCGACACGGATACATTCAGGCCTCATTTGGTTCATAGGGTAGGAATATCGTAGGAAAAGTACAGAGACGTACAACAGAAAATCATAGCAGTACAGAGACGTACTCTCTCCGTTGCAAAATAAATGACCTATAGGCGGGCTAGTTTGGCCTAGTGGGTTTTTTTAGGATGGCCTAGTGGGTTTTAGTGATATGACGTGGTATAGTGTCGTCCCGTCTTCGCATGTGGTAGCAGTATTGCGGGTACAGTAAGTTTTGTTGAAGAAGCGAAATTCAACAAAGTCATGATGGTTCCTTCGTCCAACTAACTTACAGTGGGAAAGGTTGGGCCTCCGATATGAACGGGGTAGACCAGGATAATTTTTTCAAAAAAAAAAGTATCACTGCTGACTTATATTTATTTTTTTATTTCTGATGAATGCTAGCGTTTCAATTGAAGAGTGCCAAACACGGCACGTGCTAGATGTCCCACACGTCAGTGAAAGAAGTGGGACATGAACAGCGTGGTAGAGCCCAGGCGCAAAAAAACAGCGTGGTAGAGCGTCTCCACTTCTTCCACTTCTGGGTTGGAGACCACATGTAGTAGTACTAGTGGTATGAATGATACAAAGTGCGACCTGGAGAGAAAGACACGTCTAGTTGGAAGGTCTCGGGGCATACACGTAAACCAATATAAAAGCTAATATGTGCCTCCAACTAATATAGTAGTAGTAGAGTACTTAGGCATGTACTCCATAACATCACCGTGCATTTCTTGTACAACATTTAGTGGTACTCCCTCCGTTCCAAATTACTGTCGTGGTTTTAGTTCAAATTTGAACTAAAACCACGACAACTAATTTGAAGGAAGGAAAATCGTAATGAAGACAAATGCCGCCCAAGAGTTCCCTTCTCGACCCACTTTTGGGTGTTTGGTAGAGTGTATGGAGGGTGCATGAGTCCACACTTGTTTAGCACAAATACACTAGAAGCATGCATGAAGAGAGCATGCATGAAGAGGGGTGTTGAGTTGAGCATGCATGAAGAGGGAACAACTATGCTGAGACGAGAACGCAACCAAACAAACCTTATATGCCACATATGTTCATACCATTTGTGCCTTTCTACTTCACTTACTCCGGACTCCCCCATGGCCCACCTCACATTATCACCATATATATTTCTTGGAGTCCGTGCACGGCGGGCGGGCGATCTCTTCTCCCTCCCCCGTCTCTCTCTTCTCAGCCGACGCCCGCCGAGCGATTAGATTTCGGCTATCGACGGTTTATTCAATTGCAGTCCCACATGTTAGTGAAAATGCGAGACAACGCGTGTCACCTCCGGTGAGCGGCGTGCGAGCCGGACTGTCGGGGGTGCAACACGTACGAGTGTAAATGTGACGCCTTTTCTTTTGAACTTGCAAAGCATAACATTTTCATGCGATCGATCATAGAAATCCATAACAAGATGACGAGGGCGGTGCTTTCCCGCATGTTAGTTGGGCTAGTTTGAGTGATATGACGTGCTACAGTGCCATCCACATGCTCCATTTTTATCTAAGCAAGAGTGTACACTCTTACATGGTAGGAGTGCGAAACACGGCGGATCTGATTTTCATCGTGGGAAAACTGTTCCCTGCGAAATAATGGAGCACTGTTAGCGATTATAGCACGATACTTAGGTCATCTCCAGTGCTGGCTCTCAAATTTACACCGGCATCTGTCCTAGGACACTGATGGATGCCATCCAATGCTGACCGCATACCTTTCGACAACTATATGAACTAACCGAACGAAATTCATGCAAACAAAGATAATTTAAAATTAATCGGATGGAATTCATTACATTTCGAAAACTTTTCCTATAAACTAGACGAAATTCATTACATATTTCGCACAAACCTTACTAAAACCTACTGTAAACCTAATCTAAATGATCACCCGCGCCCGACCACCATTTCCGGCCATGAAGCTGAGAAAGCCGGCTATTGCCTTTGCCTCCTCCTCATCCACCTCGATAACCTCCTCCTCAGGAGCACAAGGTTCTGAAGATTTCCCCCTCCACGTCGCCGTCAAGCGGCTAATCGGCCGCCGATGTTTATCCTACCAAGCTTGGCATCGACTGAGAGGAGGAGTGGTGGCCTTCCTGGGAACAGAGCGGCGGCGACCTATCGTGTACTACTCTTACTCGCTGCCGGCTGCGCCCGCACATGCGCCCCGGCTTCGTGGTCGTGACGGCGGAGGGCGGCCGGGGGAAGCCAGCGATATCCTTCGTCTACTCCTGCGACACTACGTCCAAGAGAGCTTTGTAGCACGCCCGGAGCAGGGCCGCTGTTAGATTTCGTGTTCCGGCAGACCCTCTAGGTTCGAACACTGGGGTGCGCACGGAGATCTCGCCCCCTACCTACCTGCACTTCACCGCCTTGCTAGGATCTAAGCTATGAAAAGAACAACACAAGAGACACAGGGTTTATACTAGTTCGGGCCACCATTGTGGTGTAATACCCTACTCTAGTTTGTGGTGTGGTGGATTGCCTCTTGGGATGATGATGAACAACACAAGGAAAAACAGCCTCACGAGGGTCTGTTCTTGGCTGGTGCGATGAACTGCTAGGGGAGTTCAGTCGCTCTCTCTCTCTCTCTCTATCTCTCTCTCTCTCTCTCTTTCTTTCTATGTGATCTCCAAGATTTCTAGATGCCTCTACCATGTTCTAGATTTCGGATCCCGGATCCCTCTACCCTGTGGGAGGCTAGTCCTATTTATAGGCAGATGCCCAGGGCCTCTTCCCAAATATCGAGCGGGAAGGGCGCTAAAAATTGGCCATTTTGAAGGGGAACATCTAGTACACTTATCCTGACTAAAGTTGGTCCTCGCCTGTCAAAGGCTCTGGTGGTGACGCCAGCTTGGGCTCCACGATGACTTCCTTCCAGCCGTTGCGACGGTCTTGGTCTTGTTGCACCGAAACGGATGCCTTTGCTTGATGCTCTCGCTTGTGCTTGCTCCATTTGCACCAAAGAGGAAAGGAGGACACTGCGCGGGCTGGCGCCCGCCTGGCGCCCTTGGTCGTCATGGCTTCAGTCATAGGCACCTCGTGAGGTACCCTGCCTTGATCTCTCCGCCTCCTCTCGACCCAGCCTGACGAGGCCGTGCCTGAGGAAGCTCCCGGTCGTCCGCCCGCGAGGCTTGGCCCCTCGCGAGGGTCTTGAGCTTGTGCTGATGAAGATGGGCCATGCTGGGCCACCGCTTGAGCCACGCCGCCATAAGCCGCAGTGAGCAAGTCTGGTACCCCTGTTCCCGGAAGCAGCGTCTGATAACCCCAGACCCAAAGCGGCGCCCGAACTTGCCTGAGCAGGGAAGCAAAGGGGCAAGTGCGAAGCGCTGCGGGCCCTAACAGCCTTCGGCCTTGGGCGCCGCGTGGCGGATGGTTGGACGAGGGCACCTTAGCAACTGCGCGAATCGACAAAAGAGTGGCGTCTGTCTAGGCTTTGCTTCCCTAGTCTCCTCCGGTCATTGCCCAGATCCCCTTTCTTGCGCCTTTCCTTCCTACCTCTGAAATCTCTAGATCTACTTCGACCGCGTGCCCTAGCAAGACATGGCGCCTCGCCAGACCCCGGCCGGAGCTTGGTACTCAGCCGCCTTGGACTCGCCGAATGTGTCGGAGGAGGGCCTCGCCCGGGTGCGCCGGATGGTGGCGGCGCAAGGCATCGACGGGGCAGAGGTGTTCAAGGCTGGCTCCGCCCTTTCCGAGGGCCAAGGAAGCACCTTCTATCCGCTCTTCGTGAGCGCCATTGCTGCCGGTCTGGTGCCTCCCTTTTCTGAGTTCTTCTTCTCTGTCCTCCCCCACTACAAACTGCAAGCTCTGCACCTCCACCCCAACTCTGTTCTTCTTCTGGCGATATTCGCCTACTATTGTGAGGCTCACGTCGGGGTGCAGCCCTCAGTGGCCTTGCTGCGCCACTACTTCTCCCTCCGGACCTCCCGCGGTCCCATTTCCGCGTGCGCGAGCTTTGTCGTGTATGGCAGCTCCGACGCCATCTCGAAGCCGGGAAGAGGATTGAGGGCTTTAGGAGCAAGTGGGTCATTGTAGATGCTGGGCGCATCCACCCTCGGCTGATTCTGCCCACAGAGCATTCCACGAGCTCCGATGATTGGTCTCACGTGGAACTCGTGGATCCCCGCGCGAAGCTGGTGCTGGAGAAGATGGACGCGGATCTGCGGCTGGGCAACATGGTGGCGGCGAAGCTGACTGGTGCGTCGCTCCTGAGTGAGTTCCTGGAGCATCAGGTGGCCCCGCTTCGTCAGTACTCGCTTTCGCTGTGGAGGCCCCGCCCGAGCCCCGCAGTCTTGGTCGACGAAGATCTGGCCGCGGTCCTCAAATCTTTGGTCGGGGGAGACTTGGAGAGGCTGGAGGGCGCTCTTGTGCCCCTGTTCCTTCGAGATGATTGGGAGCAGGCGGTGGAATCCATGCCCGTTGTCAATGGGGACGGGCCCGCCCCCGCGGGTCTGCCCCGGCTCCGAGGCGATCCGCAGACGTGCCTCCTGCTCCTGGGCCTCTTGAGGCTGATCCCTGTAGCCGGCTCCCGGGCTTCAAGTTTGGCCGGAGGTTGCTCGAGCTTGCGAGCGATGACCAGTAAGTGCTTGATTCTTGTTTTATTCCTTTCTTTGTCACTGAGGCTTGATATCTGTATCTCTTGGCTAGGCTGGCGCCTGCGGCGAAGAAGCTGAAGGGAGCTCATGAGGCTCCGTCTGGGGAAGCGCCTCTGCCCGCGAAGGAAGGCGACATCAAGACACGGGCCTCTCCTGCGCGGTCACCCTCGCGAGGCCTGGTGGAGCTTGCTGGGGCGAGCTCAGCCCCCATGGCCCAAGCTACTCCTGAGGTGTCCTTGCCTGATGCCACCACCACAGCTGTTGGTGCGCAGCAAGTCCCGCCTCAGGATACTGTGGTTACGCTGCCGTCCTCTCCTCCTACTCCACCAACTGCTATCTCTCCGACTCCTCCCACTGTCCTGGATCGTGCTGCTACTGAATTGGACCGGCTGCGGCAAGATCTTCTGGGTGCCGACCCTCGCTTGGTGGCCGGGCGCTTGGAGCTGGCCTCTGGCTGGATTTGCTCTGACGCTTCGATTCGAGCGGCGCTGGTTTAGGCCTCGACGGCTTGCGACGAGGAGAAGCAGGTCATCCTTGGGGCGAAGGCTGCTCGCGACGCCTCCTTGGGGGAGGTAGCCGATGTCCGAGGTCGCTGCAAGGCGCTGGAGAGCAAGCTGCAGGGCCTGCGGGACCATCTTGCCAAGGAGGCCCGCATTCGCCAAGAGAAGGAGGAAGACATGAAGGCTCGCGAGGCGGCCGTCAAGGACCGGGACAACAAGCTTAACATGCGTCGTGACCGCCTGGGTGCGCTGGAGCAGGAGTTGGAGGCGAAGAAGGTCGAGCTGGACGGCAAGGCGCGGGTTCCTGCAGAGGACCGCGAGGCCTTCACGGAGATGGAGGTGAAGGCTCGCACCTTGCTAAGGACGCTTTACGACAGCGGCCTGGAAAGCCCGCTGGCAGGCGCCGAGGACGGCCCCGCCAAGCTGCTTCCCTTCCTGATCCGCGCTCTTGAAGATGTCACCCTTGGCCTTGGCCCTCACTCACGAGGCCGAGGCGCGTGTGTTGTCTTCAGTAGCACCGACGGGTCCTTACCACGCCTACCTTCATGATCCCGACGCCGACCTCGGCAGCCGGAGCCAATGAGCGGTGAGCTTGCGCTGCCGAGGCCGTGAAGGGTCGAGCGGAGGCTCTGCTGCCAGTTCAGGCATTCAGCACCAAGCCGGGCGAGGCGCCACCGGTCCCGGGCTTCACGAGGCGGAACCCGCTTCTGCCAAGCAGCTCCGCCGCCAACAAGTGACTCCGTTATGGCTCCTGTTCTGCTTCCTGCAACATGCATCATGCCTCGGGGAGGTGTTTAAACTTGCGTTTGGTGTTGTGATAACAGTTATGGACTGTAGTGTTTGCTTTTAAATTCCTTGAGATTTGCGCTTCTCCTTCCTACTTGCTTATGTTCTACGACGGCACAGCCCGGCCCCGCGCATACCTCAGCCGCCCTTAGCCCCGACCAGAAACCAGGACGGGACCAAGGAGTGAGGGCCTACGTGACAAGTTAGGCTCCTGAGTCGCGATGCTCAGGAGTCCCACTTGGCGCACGAACATCAATTACGGAGGTGAGATGTGTGGGTGAATCTACCATTCTACATCTGCAGAGCCCGGCCCCGCGCATACCTCAACCGCCGTTAGCCTTTCGGAACTAAGGAGTGAGGGGCTACGTGACAAGTTAGGCTCCTGAGTCGCGATGCTCAGGAGTCTCCCTTGACGCTCAAACGGCCTTCGTACCTTGGCTCCGCTCGGGGAGAGACGTGCGACGAACCAGGCCCGAGGGGCCTGGCTGGGTGACGTGCGTCTAGGCGTGACCCAGGCATAGCCCCCGTGCCCAGCCCCCTCGGGCGGCACTCCCGAGGGGAGGCGTTGCGATGATGCCAGACACTGAGCTCTGGGCTCCCTGAGGTTGATGCGGCCGGGGGCCACCCTCAGTTGTTTATCACCAGCGCGGGGCATAGCGCCTGTAATGTGTACGGGCATAGCGAAGTCCTCGGCGATTAATACGTCGCCGCCCAACAAGGAGCATGGTGCTTCCATCAGTGCGTGGGAGGGCTCCCCTCCGGAGGAGCCCCGAGGCGCAGGCACAGCCCTGCCTCGACACGTGGCTGGCACGGTAGGGCCTGACGAGGTGTATCTGGGCACCCGTGAGCCAGCGCGGGACTCACGGGGCCCTACCTCAAGGCGGGTTGCGCCTGGCACTGGGCCTTAACTTGTGACATGTTCCTGCAGATTTGGTTAGATGCCGATGCTCTACGTCCTCGGGTCCCGGCCCTCGAGCCGGTCTCAGCCATCGCTGGTATGCCAGGTCGCGATGCCGTGGACAAGGCCAGAGGGTGAGGGCTGGAGAGCCAGTAGGAGCCCTGACTCGCGATGCTCAGGTACCCCCCCCCCTTCAACATGCAAGCGGCCGACATGAAGGAAGAAGGAGTGCCGTGGACATGCATCAAATAACAATCATGATGGGTCGAATGCATGACCCGAAATAAACACAAGAGGGGTACATGCCGCTGGGTCTGGCCCGAGCGACTTGGGGATGATGCAGCCCGAGGGGCGCCCCCAACAAGGTAAGCTAGGAACATGAAGTAAAAGGGGATACACGCCGCATGGATGGACCCACGCGGCCTGGGAATAATGCAGCCCTGAAGGGGCGCTCCCAGCCGGAAATGAAACTTGAAGGATGTCACCTGATAACGTTGAAGACGAAATGATGTTGAAGTAGCGGACGTCGTGGGCTGCAGAAGCCGACCCTCGCGAGCCCCCAGGCCCAGGAGCCTCGGGAGGCTCCGGAGGCGCTGGTGGATCCTCGCGGACCATCTCCGTCTCCGCCAGGACTGCGGAGCGCCTGGCCTCTCGAGCCTCCAGTTTGCTCCTCATGAGGCGCTGGTACGTGGCGGCCGTGTTCGGCAGGTCGTAGGGCATGCAGATGTAGCTGTGGGGTGGACCTTTGCAGCGCCCCGCGCGTGAGGGCCAGAAGCGCTCCTGAGAGGCGGCTCGGTTGAGCCCTGGGATGTCGATGCAGACGCGCAGACCACCATCCTCGCCTGGATGGGGAGCTACGGCGGGTAAGCGGCGGCTGCCACTCATGAGTCTTGACTCCTGCAACTCCTGCGTGATCTCGACCGACGAACTCGAGGGTTTGGCCCTCCTTGCCTTGCTCCTTCCTGAGGGAAACGTGCTTTGAAGCACGCCTCAAAGTGGTGCCCAAGCGCCTCCCTCGTGACTTTAGCAAGGTCGGTGGCCCTCCAAGAGAGAGCCCCCGAGCCTTCCTATGCGATAGTAGGAGGTGCCCCCTGAGCAGGCGCGGACCTTGAGGGGCCTGCCTCTCGAGGGGTCGGGCCTGGCGATGTCTTCTTCTTCTTGGGAGCGGTCTCAGGGAGCCTCACGCTCCTGCGATCTGGGTCTTCAAGTGATGCGGCTTGAAAGGCTCGCTCTAGGGAGCACACTGCGTCTCTATCTTCACAAGGCACCGTGATGACCCCGCCGCTTGATGAGTCACGGCCATGATGAGTCACGGCCATGAACTTGGCCAGGGCTGGGTACCTGAGGATGGCATTGTATGGCAGGCGAATGTGGGCGACATCGAAGTCGATGAGCTGGGTGCGGTAGTTGTCGCGCGCCCCGAAGGTGACAGGGAGGCGGACCTGCCCAATCGGAACCGTGGAGCCATCGGTGACTCCGGAGAAAGGCTTGGTTGGCTGAAGCTGATTGTAAGGCACTTGGAGATTGTTGAATGTCTCTACGGACAGGACGTTGAGCCCTGCTCCGCCGTCGATGAGGGTCCTTGTGACTTGCACGTTGCTGATGATAGGGGAACAAAGCATTGGGAGGACTCCGGCTGTGGTCGCGCACTTGAGCTGATCCGCTGAGCTGAACGTGATGGCACACGCTGACCACCTGAGGGGGCGCGTGGCTTCGAGCTTGGGGAGGACTGCATTCACTTCGCGGGCGAACTGCTTGAAGATGCGTTGAGAGGCTGGGGCTTGAGCTCCGCCCAGGATGCAAGCAATCGCGCGCGGTTCCTGGAAGCCCCAGCCCCTCGCCCCGATGATGGTCCTCGTTTCTCCTTGACTGCGGCGGCAGAGGAGGGAGGCCTGCGTTTCCTTGCGGGCGATCCTCGCGAGGCTGATCCCTCCAGTTTCCCTCGCGAGGCTGATCCTGCCAGCGATCCTCGTGAGGTCGGTCGCGCCAGCCTTGGCGAGGGCCACAGTCTTCCCAGCATCCTGCGTTCCTTCCTCCTCCTCGGTCGTAGCCTCGATCGTTGCGGTCGGGGCGTCGGCCGATCCTCCCTTATCGCACGGCTCGGTGGTCTTGACATTCATTGGTGTTGTGGGTGTGGAGGTCATGGTACACATAGCATCGCTGCCCTTGGAAGACCTGGCTGATCTTCGCCCCACTTGGTGTCTCGGTTCTCGCCCATGAGCACGGGCAGTCCCCTTGCGCTTCACGTCCTTGGCCTTGGATTTCTTCTCTTCTGGGTCTGCGGCTCGCAGCTCGAGGAGGGAAAGGCGTCCTTCCTCAGCCCTGGCGCATTTGGTCGCCAAGTTGAACAGCTCCAAGGAAGTGCACAGATCTTCATGCATCGCTAGCTCCTCCTTCATCTTGATGTCACGCACACCGTCGGAGAAGGCTGAGATGATGGCCTCCTCGGTCACCTTGGGAACCTTGAGGCGTGCGCTGTTGAAGCGCTGGATGTACTTCTGCAGGGTATCCCCTGGTTGCTGCTTGATGCAGCGCATGTCGCTCTCCTGGCGGGAGGCGGTCATGCGAGTACCTTGGAAGTTGGCGATGAAGCGGGTGCGCATCTCGTCCCCTGTGAGGAGATCGTGCCAGAGCCCGTGTTCAGAGCCAGTGCGGGCTCCGTCCTTGAGTGCCATGGGAGACCAGTTCGCCATGACCTTCTCGTCCCCGTTGGAGGCTTCGATGCCCAGCTCGTAGAGCTGGAGGAACTCCGCAGGGTCGGCCGTGCCGTCGTAGCAAGGAGGCAGGTCTGGCTTGAACTTGCCGGGCCATGCGACGTTGCGCAGCTCGGTGGTGAAGGCGTGGCACCCCACCGTGGCGATGGGAGGCCTTGGGTGATGAAGAGCCTGGTCTTGCGGGTCCCCATGCGCTGCAGCTGGGAGCAGCGTGGGGTCTTGGCGTGCTGGAGCAGGAGTGTGGTCGTGACGAGCCGGTGCAGGGAGGACTCGGGCAGCTTCTTGGGGGCGAGGGACCTCTTGACGGCTCTGCTCTTGCTGCGCTGGCGCCGGACGGAGCGGGTTCCGCCCAGGGGCCACGCGCCTTGGGGCTAGGGCGCCTTCTTGAAGGGGAGGCAGCTGAGGCACCCCCGGAGCTTCATCGCCCGCGCAGGGCGGAGCGTGGTGCAGCGAGAAGGATGGCGCGGGGGAGCCCCATGCGGCGCGGACGAGCTCGGCGACGCGGTCGAGCCACTCTTCGTAGACGTCGTCGACATGGCAGTAGCGCAGGAGCTCGTTTGCCGCGATGAGCGCAGCTCGAGCCTCCATGGGCGCGCGGAGCGCGCGAGACGAAGAACCAGTGGGGGCGAGTGAGGGAGTAGCAGTACGGCCGTCTCGCCTCACGGACGGATGTTGGGACGATGCTTGCTGCTCGTTCCCCGCCGGGCCGGTGGCAACGTTGACGGCAAGCGATGGGGAACGGCGGGGGTGGCCGCCGACGGGTGCCGTCTGGGCGATGCGGGAAGCAAGAGCGGCTCGGCGCGGGCCCGACGAGCGTCTGACATGGATGAGATCGTCGTCGAAAAACAGGGCGGCGGAAGACGAATTCCGGCGCACCCCTACCTGGCGCGCCAAATGTCGGATTTCGGGTTCCGGCAGACCCTCTAGGTTCGAACACTGGGGTGCATGCGGAGATCTCGCACCCTACCTACCTGCACATCGCCGCCTCGCTAGGATCTAAGCTATGAAAAGAACAACACAAGAGACACAGGTTTATACTAGTTCGGGCCACCATTGTGGTGTAATACCCTACTCTAGTTTGTGGTGTGGTGGATTGCCTCTTGGGCTGATGATGAACAACACAAGGAAGAACAGCCTCGCGAGCGTCTGTTCTTGGCTGGTGCGATGAACTGCTAGGGGAGTTCAGTCGCTCTCTCTCTCTCTCTCTCTCTCTCTCTCTCTCTCTCTTTTTATGCGATCTCCAAGATTTCTAGATGCCTCTACCCTGTTCTGGATTCCGGATCCCGGATCCCTCTACCCTGTGGGAGGCTAGTCCTATTAATAGGCAGAGGCCCAGGGCCTCTTCCCAAATATCGAGCGGGAAGGGCGCCAACAATTGGCCATTTTGAAGGGGAACATCTAGTACACTTATCCTGACTAAAGTTGGTCCTCGCCTATCAAAGGCTCTGGTGGTGACGCCAGCTTGGGCTCCACGATGACTTCCTTCCACCGCTATGCATTTGTCTTGGTCTTGTTGCACCGAAACGGATGCCTTTGCTTGATGCTCTCGCTTGCGCTTGCTCCCTTTGCACCAAAGAGGAAAGGAGGACACTGCGCGGGCTGGCGCCCGCCTGGCGCCCTTGGTCGTCATGGCTTGCGTCATGGGCACCTCGTGAGGTAACCCACCTTGATCTCTCCGCCTCCTCGCGAGGCAGCCTGACGAGGTCGTGCCTGAGGAAGCTCCTTGTCGTCCGCCCCGCGAGGCTTGGCCCCTCGCGAGGGTCTTGAGCTTGTGCTGATGAAGATGGGCCATGCTGGGCCTCCCCTCGTGCCACGCCGCAGCCGCAGTGCGAGCAAGTCTGGGTATCCCGCTCCTGTAACGCCGATACAGCCGATGTCCTTCGTCTCGCTGTGACGTGATAAAGACGTCCAAGGGAGCTCTGGAGCACCAGGAGGCCATTGTTGGAGTGGTGCTGATAGAAGGAAGGGACCAGAGGAGATTGAGTGTGGGTCTTTGGCTATGGCTGGGAGCTGGGGCTCAAGTTAATATAGCGGGCGAATGGCAATGAGCCGCGGCAGACGGATGGACGGCTAGTGCCGGAGTAGGTTCATCGGCAGCCGTGTGTCATTATTGTGGGCGGCGTATGGAAGGATAACCGTGGTGTCGTTAACACGGAACAGCCGCTTGCACCGAGATGCCGCGCGGGTGGCGCACTCTTGGCCGTCGCGCTGCTGCAATGCCGGCGCCAGTGAGAGGTTGCGTCAGGCGTGAATGCGGACGCTCCTTCAGTGACTTAACCGCAGGTGCATTGTATCACTGACATGTGGGCCCAACGGGCATCTGTCCCGCATGTCAGTGACACACCAACTACACCTGCGCAGCATAGGCTTGGACGCGTGCATTGACATTCGGAGAGACGGTGATCAAGCTTCAGTGCAGGAAGCGCGCTAGCGCGCCGAAGGGGTTTCGTAGGCCAGGGCGGTCGACAAGCGTGGTGGTAAAATGTGAACTCATGGATGACGAGCCTTTGAAGCGTATGCGGAACGTATTGACAACCAGGTGTCCATGCAACCGCTCTTGTCGCCAACTAGCCTTCGACGACCACCAGAGCTGTCACCAAGCGTCATTCATGCCACCGCACCACACACTAACTGGTAAGGAAGCGATGGCATCCCGCCGCACCGAGTTCCTCGCCGCCCACGACCACACACAGAATGGTAGGGAAGCAGTGGCATCCCGCCGTGCCGAGTTCATCGCCGCTCGCGACCTCACACCTATGTGGGCGCAATTTGAAGCTGCCAAGGCCGAATGGGCGGTAGAGGCTAAAGCTGCACAGAGGGAGTGGAAAAGTCAAAAAGCACTCAAGAAAAGAGGGGCCCGCCGCTGCAAGAAAGAAGAGGACGCACGCGCTGCTGCGGAGAGGTCGACGGAGATCCAAACACGGTGGGGTGTCGTCAACAAAGCCGGGAAGGAGAACAATGGCGTCTGGCCAGCATGTGAGAAGTAGTAGTACTAGTAGTTAGTGTGTGTGTGCGTGTGTCACAGACGTTAGTTTAATTAATTACGAGCATGTACCAAAGTACTACTAGTTACTACTGTAGTTTTAGAGCAAATTACCAGTACATTAGCCTAGACTCAATGGAAAAATTCCTATCCTATGCATCAAATGGCATCTCTTTCTCTATAGGAATTTAGATGTATGTCATCTCACTTCCTATGATTTTCATATTCCTATAAAATTCATATCCTATGAACCAAAGGAGGACTCTGCTGGAGTAACTCATCAGAAGCTAGCAAGATCGCTGGTACAAGAGGTTTTCTTCAAGAAGCGGAATTCAACGAAGTCATGATGGTTCCTTCATCCGAGCAACTTAACAGTGGGTAAGGTTGGGCCTGTGATTTGACGGCTCATTGCTAATTACTGCGGCGCGACGACCGGGGTGACTCTCCCTTGGAGTTCTGCGGGCATGGCAAGTGGAGGGTGACTCTCCCTTGGAGTTCTGCGGACATGGCAAGTGGACCAGGATGGTTGACGTCCCACATGTCAGCGAGCGGAAGTATTATTTCCGATATCAAGGAGCAAGGAAACCGCGTGGTATAGTATCACTGGTGATCTATATTTTTTTTATTTCTGATGAATGCTAGCGTTTCAACTCTTACGACGAAGGAGGGCCAAACACACGGCACATGCTAGATGTCCCACACGTCAGCGAAAGGAGTGGGACATGAACAGCGTGGTAGAGCGTCTCCACTTCTGGGTCGGAGACCACACATAGTAGTACTACTGTGCTAGTGGTATGAATGATAGAAAGTGCGACCCGGAGAGAAAGACACGTCTAGTTGGAAGGTCTCGGGGAATACACGTAAACAAATATAAAACCTAATATGTGCCTCCAATTAATATAGTAGTAGCGGAGTACTTAGTCACGTACTCCATAACATCACCAGGCATTGCACGTACATCATTTAGTGGTAGTAAGAGACAAATGCCTATATGCCACGCATGTTCATACTATTTGTGCCCTTCTACATCACTTACTGCGCTACATTAGACAGGTTCGCACGTCCACCCCTGGGTATATGTCCGTCTCGTAGTTCCAGTCCCACGTGTTATTCATATAGATGGAATGATCCTTGCATGACACGTGCACCTTGATGCTAGATGTCTCGCATGTTGGCAAAAGGATGAACAAAGCTCACGTAAGAAAATAGAGTGGAAGAAAATAGATTCCCGACGACCGAGAAGGAGCAAGGAACCTCGTGGTGGAGCGTCTGCACTCATAATATTTTATATTATTCAGCGATATAAAATCAACCAATCATCTCCACAGTGGACTGGAAGAGTACG
The DNA here is from genome assembly GCA_021605145.1 of Aegilops bicornis. Lineage (NCBI taxonomy): Eukaryota > Viridiplantae > Streptophyta > Magnoliopsida > Poales > Poaceae > Aegilops > Aegilops bicornis. The sequence goes on along the minus strand of CM038671.1, from coordinate 302,176,007 downwards.
AAACACGGCAGCCCAGTGTAGTTACATCATACTAGTAAATGGCTAACCCACTGTCGTCGTATTCTCACGGGGGGCTTGCGAGGCGACAGATGCCACAAGGGCTTAGTGTGAGGGTAAGACTACTGCTAATAGGACCGGGAGCGGGTATGCGAGTAGCACGCGGTGGTTTACCCAGCTTCGGAGCTCTCCGGAGAGATAATACTCCTACTGCTGCATGTCTGAGTGTATGTGGAATATCTTAGTACAGAGTGCTCCTAGAGTCAGATCATTGGTCAGTGCCATAGGCATCTGACTTTGTCTATGCGGATGGCCGGATGAACATGCTTGCTCTAGTGGCTAAATGGCACTTAGCCGTGGGTGTGTGCGTTAGCATGTGTGTGCCCATGGGAGTCCATCCCCTGATGGATGGATGGAGCTAGCTTTTATAGTGGTAGGCATGGGTGGTGGTAGCGTTGGTTGTAAGCTACCTTGGGTAGCTTACAAACCAAGCTATGTAGTGGCATGGCCTAGGCATGGTGCATGTCATGCTTGTCCCCTGGGGTACTTTATAAATAGTGCCAGGGACAAGTGACACTATACATGATGGCTGAGGTGACATGTGAATAGTGCCCGGGTACATCCGTCTCGTCGGTGTCTCATCGATGTCGGGTCGGGCTGCAGTCGGCAGCCGGCTGGTTGGCGCAGTCGGCAGCCGGCAACCCGGCGAAAGCAGAAAGTCGGTCGAGCGCCGCGTAAGCGGCCGGGCAGTCGGACTGAGGGGCTTTGCTAGCCCAGATGTCTTGAAATATCGCCTTGCCGTCTTCGAGGTATCCGTGTCCACCATTACTCCGACAAGAGCCCCTAAGCCTCCGGGCAACTTGGCAAAGTTGGGCGGAGGTTTTTTGGCGAGTGTTCATGGAAATGATCATGAAAAAGACAAAGTTAGTCCACGCAGATATATCAAATGTTTTCTTTTAGCATTGCAAGTTTTATGCGGAGGGTGCCAACTCAGTTTCGTCCAAGCCCTCTTAATCTTTTTCATGTTCCCTCCGCTTTTTGGCTTGTGCTCTCGCTCGCCGGACAGCCGCTCTGCGGTCTGTGGCAAAGAGTGGGTCGTGAAGCGGAGTGTACAGTATTCAGATTCTGGGAGCAGACTTAACCGAGCAGATACTCATAAAGGAAACGGCCGGGTCACCCGAACCGTTTTTCTTCCCGGACGTTTTTCGCATGGGTGGCCTCCAGCGTTCACCCTTGCTAGCCGGACAGCCGCTCTGTGGTCTGTGACTAAGACCGAGCCTTTGGTAGTGCGCACGTTACTAAGCCATCTGCGGGAACAAACGCCTCGAGTTGCGGCCAGCCTCGGCTAACTCTGGCCGGGCGCCGGGCGTAATAAAGTGATGCAACTGTAATAAAGTGCGAAGATAGCCCCCGAGCATCGCTCGGGGTTATCCGTGCTTGCGTGATGCAAAAATATGCGGGTGAGGAGTTCACATTGATTTTCGTGTAGCCGAGGCGAAGTTTGCTGAAGACAGCCGACGCGACTCGGCGCTCGCGGAGTGCGCCGGCGCACCCGCTGGGTGTAGCTTCGAGCCCCCGGGTGCTCGACGAGGGTCCCGGTCGTTCAGGCTCGACCGGCCAGGCGGCGAGGCGTCTTGCAACACCCTTTTTCTTCTTTTTCTCTTCTGCCAGCTGCTGGCAGCCGGACAAGACTCTTCTCTTGTCTGCAATCTTTATGGGATCGCTAGCGAAGACTCGGCTGGGTGTAGCCTCCTAAGATTCGGACGATCACGAAAGCAGTCGGGCCGGATCTCTCGCGACTAATTTGTCTTCTTCTTCAAGGGCGCGCTGGCCAAGACTATTGGTGTAGCCCCCGAGATTCGGGCCGACTGCTGAGCAATCAGGCCGGATCTCCCGGCGACTACTTTTTCTTCTTCTCTTTTTCTTGTCAACCGGCTGTGCTCAGACGGACCGACTCGTCGGTCGGCCAGGCGGCGAAGCGGGCAGACGAACCAGCCGGTCCAGCAGCAATGGGGGCTGTTGACCGGAGCAGTCGTCTGGACTGGAGTGTGCAAAGTCGGATCCTCCTTTTTTTAGGACTCGCCCAATTCTTTCTCAGCCGGCTTGGGCAGCCGGCCCCTGACTTTCCTCTCACCCGCCCCCCCTTTTTTCTGTTTCTTTCTTCATCTTTTCTCCAGCCTGCACCCACTCCCCTTTCTTTCGAACAAGCACTCGGTCGCAGCAATTGAGCAACGTGAGCCGGCATAGGAGCGCAGAGAGGCCAGGGGGCAGGACCGGCCGGGTGGCGACGGAGCCGGCAGGCGGCGAAGCCGGCCATCCGGGTCACGGCGGAGACGGCGGGCGACGAAGCCTAGCAGGCGCGGGAGGCACGGCGGAGCCATGGTGTGGCGACCCGGCAGGTCCACCGACATGGCGAGCCGGCCGGAGCGGGGACCCAGCAACCAAGTACACCCGAAACCGGCGGCAGGGCGAGCGGAAGCCGGCAGGCGCGACGGGAGCCGCGGCCCGGCAGGGCTCAAGAGGCCAGCGGGGCCGGCACGGGGAAGCGGCCGGAGGTGCGGCGACCCGGCAGGGAGCATGTTGGTGGGGGCGAAGCCGGCAGGGGCGTGGGGCGACCCAGCGGGCGCGACCCAGCCATGATTTAGGCGACCCGGCCACAGCAAGGGCGGTAGCAGGGGAGGCGCGTAAGGGCGACGCCGCCGAGTGGGCGCGGCCGGGGCGGAGCAGGCCGGGCGTGAGCCGGCCGCCGGGCAACGGGCGAGGCGACTCCAGGCGGGGCGGAGCTGGCGAGACGCACGACCCGACGGGCGGCTCGGGAACCCGCAGCCGCGCGGAGGAGGCGAGGTGCGGACGGAGCCGGGGGACTTGTGCGCGGGCGCAGAAGGCCGAGCTGCTGCGGGCGGAAGCCGGGCAGGCAGCGCCGGGTCAGCAGCCGCGGCTGCCGCCAGCTCGGATGTGCAGCAGGTAGCGGGAGAAGCTGGCGGGCTGAGGCGCTGCTGGCCGGGAGTGCAGACAGCGCTGGAGGCAGGCCACGGCTGCAGCCGGCCAGACGGGCGAAAGGTGCGGGAGAAGATGGCGGGCCAGAGTGCACGGCGCTGGACACCGGGCCGGCTCGCGGGAGGCAGCCTGGCAAGGCCTGGTGGCGGAGCCGTGTGGAGCGGGCGAAGCCGGGAAGCGGAGGAGTCGTGGTGCGGTTGAAGCAGACGACGGAGAGGAGGGGCCAGGCCGGCGGGCACACAGGAGCGGGCGGAGGCCTCGCCAAAGAAGCGCCAGACCGGGGAGGCGGGGGAGCGGCAGGCGCCCGGCAGTGCGTGGCGTCGTTCCGCGAGGGGCAGCGCTGAGCGGCCATGGCTGCTTCGGTGGTTGGTGCCTGAACAACGGGGAGGCGAGCGAGGAAGGAGCACCAGTGCGCGAAGGGCGGCCTGCCGTTGTGCTCGGCGCGGGAGACGAGGCATGGAGTGGGGAAGGAGGGCTTGCCGGCCGCTTGCCGGAGATGAGGTAGTGGTGCGCTGGAGCGCGAGTGCGGCATCAAGGAGCGGAGCAGCGCCAGCGACCGCGGACGATGGAGGGCTGCTGGGCAGTGCATGGCCATTATCTGCCTAGTATAGGCGCAGAGTATGGGAAGTGTACGACATTTGTGTGGGTAGTGTGTGGCCAATGGTTTGACCATGGCATGACTTGCATCTAGCTAGCTTGTATGGGTGATACATGCAATGGTAAACGCGCGTTTCGGCCGGAGCAGGGCACAACGCGGAGGGGAGCGGACGCGAGCGACGCGGCACGACGCGCGCACGGATGCGGCCGACCGAAGCGAGGCACCGCAGCAAGGCGTGCGTCTTGTACGGACGGACAGCCGGCGTTGCAACAGCGGTGATGAAGAGGGCGAGACCAACGACGAGGGCGCGCCGTCCCGCACGGCCGCTCCGGGGGCGGGTCGAAGTCGAGCCCCCTAGCGCTACCGGAGAGACGGTGCGATGCCGCGGCAGGGAAGACGAAGATGGTCCCGCCCGGACAGCGAAACCAGCAGCAGCGTGTTAGCATAATAGTATTACCACACCATGGTGGGAGCCAACTGTCATGGTATTCTCACGGGGGGCTTGCGAAGCGACAGATGCCACAAGGGCTTAGTGTGAGGGTAAGACTGCTGCTGATAGGACCGGGAGCGGGTATGCGAGTAGCACGCGTTGGTTTACCCAGCTTCGGAGCTCTCCGGAGAGATAATACTCCTACTGCTGCATGTCTGAGTGTATGTGGCATATCTTAGTACAGAGTGCTCCTAGAGCTGTATCATTGGTCAGTGCCATAGGCATCTGACTTTGTCTATGCGGATGGCCGGATGAACATGCTTGCTCTAGTGGCTGAATGGCACTTAGCCGTGGGTGTGTGCATAAGCATGTGTGTGCCAATGGGAGTCCATCCCCTGATGGATGGATCGAGCTAGCTTTTATAGTGGTAGGCATGGGTGGTGGTAGCGTTGGTTGTAAGCTACCTTGGGTAGCTTACAAACCAAGCTATGTAGTGGCATGGCCTAGGCATGGTGCATGTCATGCTTGTCCCCTGGTGTACTTTATAAATGGTGCCATGGGACAAGTGACACTATACATGATGGCTGAGGTGACACGTGAATAGTGCTCGGGTACATCCGTCTTGTCAGTGTCTCGTCGATGTCGGGTCGGGCTACAGTCGGCAGACGACTGGTTGGCGCAGTAGGCAGCCGGCAGCCGGCCGGGCAGAGCAGTCGGACGGAGAGCCGGCAGAAGCCTCCGGGCAGTCGGACTGAGGGGCTTTGCTAGCCCTGATGTCTTGAAATATCGTCTTGCCGTCTTCGGGGTATCCGTGTCCAATTACTCCGACACCTATCTCTAGTGATCCAGCAGCCCGTATCGCTTCTCCCTCCTCATCTCTCTCAAAGTGCCGCGGGATGGCGTTTTTGCCGTATTGAGGTCGATTAACTCATCACATGTTAGCGACATGCCAAGAGCATTCTAAAAAAATTCCTTTAATGTTCTGTTTTCACAAAGAAAAAAAATCCTTCCACGTACGAATTTGACTGTATGCTTTGAGCAACTTGCATGTCCTATACTGCTCTTGTTTGGATACTCTAACTTAGCTAGAGGTTACACTAACTCATGACTAACCCTGAACTAACTGTAGCCAAAGAGGTGTTTGGGTGATAGGGTTAGGTTGGCAATAAATGCACTTGATGGAGAGAGGAAAGTGATTTTTCAGTGGTCCCAATGAGAACTATCTCCAGTTAGCACCTCTTGGGTGGGATAGTTTTTTTTGGTGGGTTCGCTGCAACTTGCTCCAATTTAAACCCTCCTGCTTGGATACTTTAGGGCTATTTGAGCCCCAACTAGCTCAAACTAACTCTAACCCATGGATCCAAACAGGGCAGAAGGCCAGCCTCGACGCGGAGCAGTCGCGTGCACCGGGAAGCGGTGCTCTCTCGGCCGTCGCGCCGCTTCAAAGCCAGCGCCAGTGAGAGGTCACATCCGCTCTGACCGGCATTAATGCGGCACTGACGCTCTAGGGCGACACTGACCGTTTCACGCAGGAAGCACACGCTGGCAAGGGAGTATAGGTTTTGAACCGTTTCAGGTGTAGTACTAGTAGTTTGCAAAACTAATCAATTAATGCACTCAGTTTCCTAAGAAATTGTGGTAAAAAGTGTTACTCCACAGCCCGCTTCCCTTCTCCTTCCTCTTCCACCGCCCAGCGACGTCATGGAAGCGACCGGTCAACGCTTATATAGGAGTGCTAGCACAAAAAGATGCATTCATGACCACTAAAATTTCCAGATTAAAGCGCCACTCCGGCGGGAGTATGGCGTATGTTGTTACCTTCGGCCGGGCCATGGCTACCGGTCGACGGCGACCCGAGAAGAGGTGACGGGAGGGTAATGAATGCAGCTACTGTTCGGGTTCGCCGTCCGGCTTAAATAAATGCGCATGATCACGTGTACCCGCGGGTCCAGAAATTGTAACATACATGTCTGCTTAAGTGGGCATCACGTAACTGGTGTGTGTGTGTGAGATTCTGAGAGACAGAGTGCATGTGTGCGACTCTACTCTTCGTACATGTACTCAACCTTTTGCATAGGGATATAAGTATAATGGTATTTACATTAGCTAGTGATTTACATGGCCATGTTAATGTGGTTTTGTCAAAAAATGTCACTTCCTGCTCGTGATTTGCGTTATATAATTACAAGCAAGATGCTCGTGCATTGCACGGAACATCAATATGCATTTTTTACAGAACACTCGTTGTGATTTACCCATGCAGGAGTACTCCCATGTGTAATAACTAATGATTTCAAGAATTTTATCGGAAAACTTGTATCTCGAGAATGTCATCGAAAAAATGAAATATGAGAGATAAGGTGAGGAGGAGTGGAGCGTGGTGGTGACTGGTGGTTGGAATGGGAGGAGACATGGGGATGGACGGTGCCGGCAGGCGGCAGCGGCTACCATGCTAGATTGTTCCAGAGACTTTCTTTTTCAATTGCTCAGCAATGAGGTTGTGGGAGATAAGGATGTGGAGAGAGGTGCGGGTATCTTTTGTAAAATTATCATAGTTTGCTTTCTATCCGTCAGATATAGATCAGACGGTCTATATTACAAGATGGCAGGCACACCATCATCGCCAACTCGGTTTTTTTATAAGGGTACAGGTGATAAGTTTGCTAACTACTAAAGTAAAGAGGAATTTTTCCATGATATACAAGTAAATTAATGTGATTGTTTATCGTACGGGTAAGGTTGGATGAAGGTTGGTAGGAACAAATGCTCCGCCTAGAGCATGTGTGTGTGAGATGGAGTCTTAGTGTGTGTGTGTGTTTGTGTGTGTGTGTGTGGGTGTGTGGGTGTGTGTGAGAGAGAGAGATGGAGTCTTAGTGTGTGTGTGTGTGTGTGTGATGGAGTCTTAGTGTGTGTGTGTGTGTTTGTGTGTGTGTTGGTGGGTGGGTGCGTGCGTGCGTGTGTGTGTGTGGGTGTGGGTGTGTGGGTGTCGCGGGGTCCTCGGTGCGGATGTAATTTAAGTGTGCATGGATTCATCATAGAGAGGTGATGTGTTTGGCATAGGCCACCAACGATGGGGTGCGAGAGAGAAAATGCCCGTAGAGAGGGAAGAGAAGGTGTGTGCGCATGAGAGGAGTCGACATCGAGAGAACGTGTTTGTTCGAGAGACACCGAGGAAGACTACTATATATCGATGGTGGATGTATGCGGGAATTAAACGAAGGGATGGTCTTATTAGTTTCGAGGATATAGGGGAAGAGTGAGTGAGGGAGTCCTGGATTAGGGGGTCTCCGGACATCCGAACTATATCCTTTGGCCAGACTGTTGGACTATGAAGATACAAGATTGAAGACTTCGTCCCGTGTCCGGATGGGACTCTCCTTGGCGTGGAACGCAAATTGGCAATGCGGATATGTAGATCTCCTCCCTTGTAACCGACTCTGTGTAACCCTAGCCCCCTCCGGTGTCTATATAAACCAGAGGGTTTAGTCCATAGGACAACAACAATCATACCATAGGCTAGCTTCTAGGGTTTAGCCTCTACGATCTCATGGTAGATCAACTCTTGTAATACTCATATCATCAAGATCAATCAAGCAGGAAGTAGGGTATTACCTCCATCGAGAGGGCCCAAACCTCGGTAAAAATTGTGTCCCCCGCCTACTGTTACCATCCGCCTTAGACGCATAGTTCGGGACCCCCTACCCGAGATCCGCCGGTTTTGACACCGACATTGGTGCTTTCATTGAGGGTTCCACTGTGTCGTCACCGTAAGGCTTGATGGCTCCTTCGATCATCGGTAATGATGCGGTCCAGGGTGAGGTTTTCCTTCCCAGACAGATCTTCGTATTCGGCGGCTTCGCACTGCGGGCCAACTCGCTTGGCCATCTAGAGCAGATTGAGAGCTACGCCCCTGGCCACTAGGTCAGGTTCGGAAACTTGAACTACACTGCCGACATCCGCGGAGACTTGATCTTCGACGGATTCGAGCCCATCCCAGGTGCACCACACGATCACGAAGAGCATGATTTAGCTCTGCCGTCGGACAGTGTTCGGGAGATCACACCTGCAGCTACTCCGGCCCTCGATACGGAGCAAATTGCGCCATCTGAGGACGGATGGATAGACCCCTCCATGGAGGCCGCACTCTCAGCAACGATGGAGTGGGATACTGACTTCACCCCACACGAGAGTCGTGTTGCTGAACCACTAGATTCATCTCCGGCCACGGACTCCGAGCCGCCTGCGTCCGTGCCTATCGAATCCAATTGGGCGCTGATGATGGAGTTTACCTCCGCGGATATCTTTCAACACTCGCCTTTCAGCGATGTGCTTAATTCATTAAGGTATCTCTCCTTGTCAGGAGAACCTTGGCCGAACTATGTCTGGCTAGAATGGGATGCGGACGGCGAAGAAATTCACTCCCCACCCACCACCCACTTAGTAGCCACTGTCGACAATTTAACCGACATGCTCGATTTCGACTCCGAGGACATCGATGGCATGGACGACGATGCAGGAGAAGAACAGGAACCATCGCCCACGGGGCGTTGGACAGCCACTTCATCACATGACATATACATGGTGGATACACCCAAAGAAAACAATGACGAGGAACGGAAGGATGCAGCAAAGAACAGCTCCATCGAGAAGCAAACAAAGCATCCGCGTAGGCGCCGCTCCCAATCCTGCCTCGGTAAAAACAGCGATAACAGCGAAAGAGAAAACAACACCCCAGTCGACTCCAGAGGAAACGACGACCACATCGATCCAGCGGAAGAGCAGGATGAACCGGCAAACGGCGAACATAGTACGGATCCGCTGTCCGAACACGGCGACGCCGAGGATAAAGCTCATCAACCTCCCTCCAAAGAGGAAAATAGTCCGGACGAAGATGCACACATCATCCTGGATAGGCACTTGGAACAAGAGAACCTTCGCAGAACTCTTATTGCCACCGCGAAGAGTCTGAAGAAGCAGAAGCAAAGGCTTAAGGCCGCACAAAATACGCTCAACATAAGATGGAACAAAGTGCTTGACAATGAAGAAAAGTATGGTGGAAGTTACCACACAAAGAGATATCCAAAGTGCAAGCTACTGCCTGAATTCGACGATGAGGCCTTTGCGCCCACACAGCCAAAAAAATAAAACGACCAACCGGTCGGATCAACCACCTTGTGGCCGCGATAGAGTGGCCAACAAGGCCGCACATAAGTCAGTACACGCTTCATATGATGACTTGCATCAAAGGACCGGCGTGACCAGATCCATCTACGGATCTAGGAAGCGCGCTTCGGCACAAAATCAAAACCGAATATTTCAACCGTCCGAACGCCATGATACATCCAAATACAGAGGTGCCGCACACCCCCTATGTTTCACCGATGAGGTGCTGGACCATGAATTTCCGGAAGGATTCAAACCAGTGAACATAGAGGCGTACGACGGGACCACAGACCCTGGGGTCTGGATTGAGGACTTTATCCTCCATATCCATATGGCTCACAGAGACAATCTCCACGCCGTCAAGTACTTACCCCTCAAGCTTAAAGGACCAGCTCGGCACTGGCTGAAAAGCCTCCCCGAAAACTCAATTGGAAGTTGAGAGGAGCTCCAGGATGCTTTTCGGGCCAATTTTCAAGGGACCTATGTCCAACCTCTGGATGCAGACGATTTAAGTCACATGATTCAACAGCCGGGGGAGTCAGCCCGAAAGCTTTGGAACAGGTTCCTCACTAAGAAGAACCAAATCATCGACTGCCCGGACGCCGAAGCCCTAGCAGCTTTCAAGCACAGCGTCCGAGATGAATGGCTCGCCAGAAACCTCGTCCAAGAAAAACCGAGAACAATGGCAGCCCTGACAAGCCTCATGACCCGCTTTTGCGCGGGCGAAGATAGCTGGTTAGCCCGCAGTAGCACCAGTGACCCAAGCACATCCGAAGTTAGGGATGGCAATGGAAAACCACGACGCAGTAAAAGCAAGCGTCGAAATAAAGAGGACAGCCCAGATAATACGACGGTAAACGCCGGATTCAGGGGTTCTCGACCAGGTAAGCGGAAAAAGCCTTTCAAAAGCAGCAGAGATGGACCGTCCAGCCTAAACAAGATTCTAGAAAAACTATGTCAGATTCATGGCACCCCCAACAAACCTGCAAATCACACCCATAGAGAATGTTGGGTCTTCAAGCAGGCCGGTAAGCTAAACGCCAAACACAAGGGGAGGGAGACACCAAGTGAAGACGAGGACGAGCCTCACAAAGAAAGCACCGGGGCGTAAAAATTCCCACCAGAGGTTAAAACAGTAAACATGATCCAGGTGATGAAGAGGAGAAGCAAACATGCACTCCGAGAGACACGCGCCATAGAGCCTACACCCCTAAGTTCAACCCTTGGTTGACCTGCCCGATTACCTTTGATCGCAAGGATCACCTAACAAGTATCCGGAATGAAGGATTGGCTGCCTTGGTGTTAGACCCAATAGTAAATGGATACCATCTCAGACGAGTCCTTATGGATGGCGGCAGTTGTCTTAATCTGATATATCAGGACACAGTCCGCAAAATGGGGATAGACCCGACAAAAATCAGCCACAGTAATACTACCCTCAAGGGAGTAATAACAGGCCCAGAGGCCCGCTGCACGGGCTCTCTATTACTATAGGTTGTATTCGGTTCTCCCGACAACTTCCGAAGCGAAAAGTTAAACTTCAACATCGCTCCATTCCGAAGTGGCTATCAAGCACTGCTCGGAAGAGCGGCGTTCACTCGTTTTAACGCAGTACCACACTACGCTTCTCTCATGCTTAAGATGCCCGGTCCACGTGGCACCATCACCATTAGCGGAAACATTGAACGTTCCCTACAAACGGAAGAATGTGCGACGGCTTTAACAGCCGAACACTAAATGGCACCTCCAACCAGAATAAAGGATCGATCGTTAAGACCGCGGACACGGCTAGACGAGTTCGGCGAATTACTAGCTGTAACAACTTAGATAAACCCAAGATTGGTTCGATGGTTATACCCACACAGCCGGCACCAGGGGCTTCCCGCGTATACTCAGGGCTAGTTCGGCTCAACTTGATGTATTTTGAATTTTAATGGTTTATTGATAATAACCAATTCTTTGCATGACAACTTTCACCTAAGTTCTTCTCTTTCACAGATGACACTCGTGCTATACCCTTCCCGGATACGGCACAACGGAGACACATGCGCAGACGTGCAGCAAGGACCCGCTCAAAGGTTTCTTTTTAGATTAAGATCCTGCGTCAACCTTTCTTACTGTCTTTTGTTGTTCACATCCTCCGGATACTCAGTATAACCCAGAAGGATGCTGACGTTATTGTCATTTCGCCATGTCAGAATATTGCTCGTACCTGGACACTCGGGGTTCATTACTAAGGGCACTGTTCAGCCCGGCATATGTTATAAAGACCGAATACCTTAGGGAGTGTTCGGCGTCACGAGTTTGGCCTCATATGCATCAGCTCCGAATCATGTCTTTGGTCAAATGTTGGGTTTGCCTGGCTCCCGTGTTTTTCTACCTTATGTTCCTCTCTATCGGCTAAGGTGGCACTGGGAGAACTACTGCGATTGTTCCCTGGTCATCCGGATGAGCACCTCAGTAGAGAAAGCCGAAAACTGACTGTCATGATAAAGCGCGAGACTGGTCAACTACTCGATGACTTAGCGGAATCTTTGGAATTCCCCCGCATTAACAAAGGGCCGGTTCCCGGTCATCTACGTACGCGCCCTGTAGCCGGACGAGCGCAGAGGTACCAGGGTCTAAATAGTAGCCCCACTGTCAAACTCCTACGGCTAAGTGAAAGTGTTAAAGCAATATAATCCAATTGCCTAGTTCGCAGCGCTATCACCTCTTTAATAGACCAAGACGTTGGATCAAGTGTGAATACGCGTTTTTTGCGAACACCCCCGCATTGTATGCATGGGGGCTGAAGCCGACAACTGCAAACTTTCAGGTTATATAAATATATACATAAATGGACGCACAGGAGGCATCATAATACTTTCAGGCACAAGTATAAACACAGCCTTCACAATTCAATAAAACATTGTTTTTACAATGGGAATACATGTCACTAGAACATAATATTCTTGAAAGCTTTGAGCCTCTATTGAACGAGCGCCTTCAAGGACCTCTTCAAAGTAGTGCTCGGGAGCTACTCGGCCCATGGCCGAACTCTGGTTTGCAATAACGGTGGCCTCCATATCCGCCCAGTATGTCTTAACACGGGCAAGTGCCATCCGTGTGCCCTCTTTGCATGCCAACCTCTTCGTAGCTTCAATGCATGGCACAGCACCAAGGAATTGTTGCACTAAAGCAGAATAACTATTTGGCCTCGGCCCTTCCGGCCATAGATGATCCACAACAGATCTCATTGCAAGCCCGACAACCTATGGAGCTCGGCCCACTCAGCCATTCGCTCATTCAACAGCAGCAGACACACTGGAACATGGAACTGTGACCAGAACAGCCTTTCCACTTCACGATCTTTTTGATCCTTGAAGTATGCGGCCGCATCAGCAACACTGGCTGCCAAATCCACGTATGCGTTTGCCGAACTCCATAGTTGATCAAGAGGGGCATACTTCGGATCTCCGAACTTCGTCCGCAACAAAAAGGGCTTCCCAGCCACGATAGCTCCAGCTTGACGCAACTCCTCCTTCGTCGTTCTTATTTTAGAGCGGGACTCCTTGGCTTCCACCATGGCCTTCTCCAGGTCCGTCGGCTTCGCTCGGCTTTCCTTTTCAAGAGGCTGCTAACGGTCGGCGGCATCCTTCAACTCAACGGCCATCTTAGCTATTTTTTTCTTGCTTTTGTCAATGGGCGGCCTGTTCGGCTTTCAGCTCTTCGACTGCCTTTAGAGCGACCGCATCACTATTCCTGGCTTGTTCCCTGGCTCGGGCAAGTTCCACCTGAAGGGTCTCCACGGCGGCAGCTCCATCTGCAGTCACAACATATTAAAGATACTAGCATCATGCTCCTCTTACTATGTATTGTTCACCGGAGAAATCACATTCCATGTGCCTCATCGAGCCGCTTGTTGACAAGCACGATGTCGGCATCTTCCACATCAAGTTGCCGCTTCAGCTCGGCAAACTCACTAGTCCGGCTAATCACCGGACCTTCAGCCACCTGTACATGAACGCGGCCTGTTTATTCCCTGGGACAATGATCCTCTGTTTGCCGCCGTTCTCGACAGCAAGCAGAGTCTCAGGGGTTACTATCTGCATATGGCACACCTATCGTGTGCGGTACTATCCAAAACTGTACTATTTCACATACCTCAAAGCCTTTCAGCAGGCTCATAAAAGCTTCATGCAGCCCCCTTTCAGTGGATGAAATCCTCTAAACCACCGTACCCATCACCGTACGATGCGCTTCTGAGATAGCCGCTTGCTCCAGAAAATCCTTCAATATGTTCGACCGCACACCGGACGGTTCCGGACTCTTTCTGTTGCTCTCTTCGGGAGCCGAATGCCGAGGACTTCAGACAGCCAAAGGATCACCCTCTGGCGTCGGCGGATCAGGAGAAATCCTCTCAGACGACCCCTCGGGGTCGCCTGCCTCATGAGGCGGGGAGGCATGGGGAGGTGTTTCGCTCTCCATCATCTCCGGAAGAAGATCCCCCGAAGACGAACTTTGTCGAGAACGGCTACGATCCGAACTACAAGATATATACTTCGGTTATTGTTCTCAGAAGTAAAGTAGAACATTTTTATTATTAAATTCTTTTTTCTTACTTACAGCTCGGTGGAGGGCTGACCCCCTTGCGGGTACTGTGCGGCAAGGGTGCTTTCCAAGGCAGGATCCTCTGGCGAAGATTTCTTCCCCTGTTTGGAAACCTTTGTTTCCGGGTCTTTAGAGGTGGTCCTCTTCCTTCCTTGGGGAGAGAGAAATTCAGATCCTTCTCCCCGGTTATCCTCCTTCGCGGAGGCGCTAATTCCTCTGGATTGGATGAGTTATGAGTGAGGCCTGCTTTCAGCCTCTTTATCCCTCCCCTTTGTCTTCCCCTGAGGGCGCCTGGTAAGGTGCCGGCTCAAGCATTCTGACCAGTACTGGATCTGCTGAGCCTTCAGGAAGGGGGGCCGAACACCTGATCATATTCGCCTTTGTTACCCAGTCCTGGTTAAAGAGCGAGTTTTCAGAATGATGTTGTGGTAAATAAAAAGATAGCGTATTCGGCCAGGGGACTACTTACTTGGGTATTTGGACGATTGCAGCTCAGACCCTCATCCTCGGTGGTGTCCGGACACCTTATTTGTGGTCCGAAGAACAATTTGTACATCCCTTCGAGCGTCATGCCGAGGAAGTGCTGAATAGTTCCCGGTCCTTCTGGGTTGAATCCCCACGTTCAGAGGGGTCGACGTTTGCAAGGCGGGACTCGACGAACTAGCATGACTTGCATTACCGTGACCAGGCTGACGTCTCTCTTGAGGAGATCTCGGATGCGACTCTGCTATATCGGCACATCATTTACTGGCCCCCAGTCCAGCCCCCTGTTGATCCATGACGTCGGTTGTGGTGGGGGGCCCGAGCGAAAGGCAGGGGCGGCCACCCACTTGGTACCCCGGGGAGCTGTGATATAAAACCACTCTCGTTGCCACAAGCTGGACACCTCCGGGAAGGAACCCTCCGGCCAGGAAACATCAGCACTTTTGCTTATTACGGCACCTCCGCATTCTGCATGTCGCCCCTCAATCATCTTCAGCTTCACATTGAAAGTCTTGAGCCACAGGCCAAAGTGTGGGGTAACGCGGAGGAAGGCCTCACACACAACGATGAACGACGAGATGTGAAGAATGGAGTCCGGGGCCAGGTCGTGAAAATCCAGCCCATAATAGAACATGAGCCCCCTGACAAAGGTATCCAGAGCGAGGCCTAGCCCTCGGAGGAACTGAGAGATGAATACGACGCTCTTGCCGGGTTCGGGAGTGGGAATGACCTGCCCTCGAGCGGGCAACCTGTGCGAGATTTCGCCGGTCAAATACCTTGCCTCTCTTAGCTTCCTGATGTCTTCCTCTATGACAGAGGAAGGTATCCACCGACCTTGAAGGTTGGATTCGCACATGGTTGAAGGTCCGAGGGGCCTGACCTGAGCCTTGGGAGTTCGAACTCGAGGTGGAGGGGAAGGATTCGATGGAGTGCGAGAGGGAAAAAGGACGGGCCTTGGTATCTTTATAAAGAGGGTGAATATCAGGCGTCCTCCTCGTGTTCGTTTGGGACTTGCCTAAAATCGAGGAGTCATACCAACGGGCACGATTGGGTTACCCAGGTCCGGATTGATGAGAATCCCGTAATAAGGGGAACATGATCTCTTCTCCGATAAGACGTGCCAATGAAATCGCCTCGCGAAATGTGCGATGGCAGGATAATTGAGAAAAACGGTTTGAGTAATGGTCAAGCCGTGGTGTGATGTCACGTTATGAAAGGTCTTCAGTATATCAGATTTGTGGAAATATTATTCTCTCTACGGTGGTATGTGGAACTTATTTTGCAGAGTCGGACACTATACTCGTGTTCAAGATCTTCTATAGTGTATTCGGAGGAAGAACCCGCTTTGCAATGTCGAAGACAAATCTGCGTGCCGGACTCATCGTCATTGAAGCCTGGTTCAGGGGCTACTGAGGGAGTCCTTGATTAGGGTGTCTCTGGACAGCCGGACTATATCCTTTGGCCGAACTGTTGGACTATGAAGATACAAGATTGAAGACTTCGTCCCGTGTCCGGAAGGGACTCTCCTTGGCGTGGAAGGCAATACAGATATGTAGATCTCCTCCCCTGTAACCGACTCTGTGTAACCCTAGCACTCTCAAGTGTCTATATAAACTGGAGGGTTTAGTCCGTAGGACAACAACAATCATACCATAGGCTAGCTTCTAGGGTTTAGCCTCTACGATCTCGTGGTAGATCAACTCTTGTAATACTCATATCATCAAGATCAATCAAGCAGGAAGTAGGGTATTACCTCCATCGAGAGGGCCCAAACCTGGGTAAACATTGTGTCCCCCGCCTCCTGTTACCATCCGCCTTAGACACACAGTTCGGGACCCCCTACCCAAGATCCGCCGGTTTTGACACCGACAGTGAGAGGGGGGGTAGCTAGAAGGAGATTGTTAAGTGTGAGTGTGTGTTTTACCCATCCCGGCGGAAGTTATGTGCACACAAAAAGAGAACGATTCGATGTGGCGTTAGGGTTAAGGGTAATTAACTACGTATGGAGACATAAAGACCTTGAACATGCATGTGTGAGAGGTATATATGTATATGTGGGATGTGTGTGTGTGTGTGCACGCATGATCGAGATAAAAGAAAGAAGACATAAGTCATAAGATCAACGACATGGTAGAGACGGATCGGTATGACAATATGCAGGGAAGAAGGCCCGACAATTGAGCATGTGTTTTTGTCTTTAAGAGATAGTGGCGTGGGCTGGAGCATGCATCTATGGCGAGCAGAGGGAGTGAGGCACAACAATTGTGCAAAAGAGATCAACCTATAAATGAAAGAAGGTTGATGGACAAACAGATAAATAGAAAGATAAAGTTGCTAGCTATTGTGCATTAGAGATACGAGTCGAGTGGACCAGAAGGCTGAGTTATGTGTGTGGGTGTGAGAGAGATGAAGACAGGGTGCATGTGACTCACATACAAACTAATATCAGAGAGAAATGAGATCCGGAGAGACGAAGTTTTGTGTCTGTGAGAGAGAAAGATATTTCACAACGAGAGAGATAAATAGAGAGACATATGAGGGAACACAAGATATCTCTAGGGAGAGAGAGTGTGTGTGAGCGACATACAAGAGAACAATGGAGAAATATGAGACCCTGGGAGACAGAGTTTGTGCTTGTGTGTGAGAAAGAGATATTTAAGAGGAAGAGTCGTAGGTTCTCATACCTAAGGAGCGAAAAGACATCTCTCAGATGAGGGGTGTGCGAGTGGCACACAGGGGAATAGTAGAGAGACATGAGACCCCGGGAGACAAAGCTTTGTGTTTGTGTGAGAGAAAGAGATTCCACATGGAGAATCATAGTTAGAGACACATAGCAGGGAGCGAGATATACTTAGAGAGAGAGATAGAGTGATGAAGGTCGAGGAGAGAGTACCACAAGGTGTTACGAAGATAAAAGATCATTGTCGACATACAGGTAGCACGAGAGATACCCGAGAGACGATGAACGCGTATAGGTCTAGAGAGATAGTCCTATATAAGCATGAGTGATAGTTATATGAGATGTATCTGGATTAAATGGGATTCAAATATTAAACTGGAGATCACGACATCGATAATATCATAACACAAATTGGTGTATCAAACATGCATATTCATTTGAATTTGGGGACACGTGTAATGTTATATAATTTATCAATATTGGTGATCCATAGATTCTTTAATTAGAAACAATGCATGGTTTATATGCAATTAATGTCTAAACGGGATTACACTATATGTTGCGTGTGTGAAACACATATATATGTTTGAGAAGTAAAAAAACCCGCATGAAACACAAATTAATTGGAGACAGTTAGCGAGGAATGCATACATTGGATTTCAACATATAGTGGTTTCAATTTTTTGAAAATCCAAATTGATGGATACAACCTTATGAATCTGAGATCATACCATTTGTAAACCATATTTATGTATAAAGGGTGTTGTGGTTTTGAAAGTATATATAAAAAAATGATGTATATAGAATTTTATTCCAATCGAAAATGGATCCCACCAGAAAAAAACATAATACAAATGGGATTCGAATTGAGTTGGCACGGTAAACGTGCACTCTGCAAAATTTGAACGAAGCGGGGAAAGTCGCAGTAACCGCCCGAAACCAAAATCTGCAAGATGGAAATTACTACTGCCTATCCCTGCCACGCAAAGCCTATCTGCTCGATTTCTATAGGTTTCGATAGCGGTAGGTTTGTAATTTCACTCAAATGTGACATAACTGCCTCTCACCCGGATTCATACACGGTGGGCGCAAAAACACACTGTATCCTCGGCCGAAATCGACTTCCTCCCCGATTCATACACGGTTGGCGCCAAAAACAAACTCTCATCAGCAAATATTCGGTGTATGCGAGATAACCGTCCTATCCCCAACCGACTAATATTGCTGTGATGTAGGAAATTTGAAACGGGGGCTAAGTTTGTAAATTTCCTCGCATTTGAGACAAGCGCACCCTGAAGACATGGTTCCCCCTTCCTCTCTACCTCCATTTCCCCATTCGTACTCCGTGGGCGTCAAAACACCCTCTCCACCCCAGCCTCCTCCGTCCGCCACCCCGTCCACAGCTGTCCTCCTCCACCATGCCGGAGCTGACACCCCGACGCCGCCGTCCATTACAAGAGATCGACCTCTCTCATCCACGGCTTCGGACCGGGATCCTTGCATCCCGTCCTCTCGCTTCATCCCCAACGTCATCCACCTTGCCGGCGCCGCTACTACGACCGACTCGTCCACCGCACCCTGCCGCCACCGTCCACCCTCCTAGATCTGCTTCCATGCCGCCGACAGCCATCGCTACCGCAGCACCATCAAATTATTAGCAGATGCATACACGGCGCCGCACCAGAGGCGGTACTCTTTCGTATCTGCTCAACTTATTTATCGCAGCAAGAAAATAGATCGCCACTGCTTTACTCTGATTTCTTGTCCATCACTTACTTGCTAGTTGAAAGCAAACATTGGTTGCGAAGTTGCCTTTGTCTGGTTTTCCCCTTTTATATTCCACGCTAATTAAATCACAGTAGACTAAATTTCAAAATTGGGTCAGTCGGTTTTTCAAAGCTCGCCGGAGTTCGCCGGTGCGAGCGAAGGGGCTCGGGTGGGGACGGTGGTTGTGGGGGGGCGGTGGTGGGGCCTCACCCAACGAAGAAAACTCGACACGGGTGGGGGTGGGGGTGGGGGTGGCGGAGGACCATAGGCGGTGGGGGCCGGTAGTCCGACCGGCGGCCCGTGTAGTGTTCTGTATGGGAACAATCAGAGACGAGGAAGAAGAAGGGTTAGGAGACGTAGGATCTTCATCCAACCGCCTGAAATTGTCGACTGACCCAAATGACAAAACTCACGCGACTTGCAGGCAGACATGCCTTTATATTCAGTACCATCATCGTACCTGCTTAGCACTGCTCCTGAATCCACCAAGCTAAATAACGTGCCACTCATAATTCCAAACTTGTTGCTCAAGTACGAATCTGATATGATGTTGATATTACTAAAACAGATAACATTTAATTGGTCAGCTAATGTTCCTACTTTACTTTCAAAAAGCACGTGCACCACATATAGAGAGACAGCAGGGAGTTGCTTTCTTAATGCGCTCTGGTTCATCATGTGTGGGCACTACGCAACAAACATTTTATTATCCAAAATCTTCTTGCTCTTCTTTAGCATGTTCCTCTTCCGTTCTTCTTTAATAAGTACTCTCTCCGTTCCTACATACAAGTCTTTGTATAGATTACACCATGGACTACATATGGAGCAAAATGAGTGAATCTACACTCTAAAATGTATCTGGATACATCTTTATGTGATCCATAGTGGAAATCATTACCAAGACTTATATTTTGGAATGGAGGGAGTATGATAGTAGTACAGTATGTTCCTTGTAGTGAAGATGAGCAGGGTCATTTGCAGTGTAGAGGTCTATAAGGTCGGTTGTGATGGACACTTTGAACTCTTCGGGCCTCTTTGATTCGTAGGATTTTGTAAACATGGGAATAGGACTTGTAGTGGCCTGCCCACTTTTGAATCCTATAAGAATAGCAAGGAAATGCGGGGAGCTGTGTCGCCTTTGAAAGTTACACTGATATTAACAGTACCGCACCATCAGTTGAAGAGAGCTGGTATCCGAAGCCTTTCTAGCCGTACCGGCAATACTAGCACATATATTCCAGCAAGTTCCACTTTGCTGATTTTACTCTGATGCTTACGGTTTTCCCATTATATCTACACTATGATCTGTGTAGCTGCTTTGTGTCGCACTAGCAGCAGTCCACTCTTGAAGCTAAACACTGCAGTGACTTACAAAATTGGCACCAAGGCATTGAGTGCCATTCTGGATGCAATGAAACTCATACGCTCCCCACCTATTGATTCTTGTTCAGAATATGATCCTAATGACTATTCTAACCTCGAGGAGTCAAAGGCAGATGGCCTGTCCTGTTCACCCATCAAGGTGTCTATTCTAATTTGGCAAGGTTTTATTGATTGCGTGTATCTTGCATATGTTGTCTTGCATTTGTTCTACTTTGTTGCACTGCCATCTTCTTAGTTTACTCATCATATATGTTGAGATGCCATGCCCATCCATTATCAATACATATTGCATCTGTCATCATACCATGTTTTTTCACTCAAATGTTGTTCTTGTGCATCAGACATCAAAAAGGAAGAGGGTGATTGCCGAACCTGAAGGAGCACCAGCAAAGTCCTTGAAAATGTGGTTGTGCCGGAGAAATCAGACACCACCCCACTTGTATTGGCTGTACAACCAGTGACACAAAACGTAGGACCGACTCCAGTAGACTGTACCCATACTTCACTGGCCACACCACTAGCCCCACCACACAGGACCTGCACTCCAGCAAAAGGTATGCCAATTTTAGTTGCCATAGCACCAGCCGTACCAGAGAAAAATCCCACTCCAGGAAAAAGTACAGCAAGTCCACCGGCCGAAGACCTATCCAAACTGTAGAGACGGCCAAATCCTGCAGATTGGAACCCCATTCCAGTTATTCCCAGTTTAAAAGACAATGCTTTCAATGTTGTTAGGGACTACGTGCATATATTCCCATCATGGGAAGATTATAGTGAAGACAAACACCATTTTCAAATCTTCCTGTCCCACTTACGTGTAAGTGCTATTATTCATAGTGATTATTTTCCTGTTTTCTGCTGATTGAACACATCAATGATTTAAATTACATTGTTGTACGTAGGCATGGGTCAATCTGGATAGTCATGACGAGCAAAGCTTGCTTTCGCTTTTCATGGAAGCATTGCAGCAGTATCGGTGTTACCTGAGGAAATCACACTTTGATGGCAAGTCTATAAACAAATTTCTGGTGAAGTCTCCTGTGCTAAATTTAGAAAACATTGAATGGAAAAAACTTGTTATGCACTGGTCTCGTTCCGAGGATGATGTACTATCTATGATACTGCATGACAATTTGAACTTCTACTTTTCCGCATGTGCCTTACGGATCTTTTTTGCAGGAAATCTGCTCGAAAAGGAATTCCGGTTTGAAAAGAACGACACGATATCGCAAATATGTTGCCCGCTGCTTTGCTCTTGTTAGTACCTGTTGTCTTGTATCATTGTACTTGCATACATACCTGGTTCATTATGTGACAGCAGTATGCATCATAGCTTGCTTATCAATTGTTCGCTCCAAATTATCTCGATTCTGTATGAATGGTTACATTAGTGTAGAATATATCCAATGCCAATGAAATTTTTAGCTCTGCATTGTTCTTGTAAGTACCCGCTGTCCTTTATCGATTGTACTTATATTGACAGTAGTTGTTCATGTACCATCACTCTGCAGCTTATTTTCCTTTGCCCTCCATTTTCTACACATAAGATCTATATTTACTCTTACCATAAGGTTGGATAACACCGATGGTACTGAAGAAGTTTAGCTCTGCATTGCTCTTGGCTGTACCTTTTGCCTGTATCGCTGTACTTACATTTATAGCTACTTGGTTATGTAGCATCACTCTTCATCTTATCTTAAATATTCTCCATTTTTTCTTATATTGTCATATCTATATTTACTCTTAACAAAATGTAGAATAAAGGCAATGCTTATGAAGAAGATTCTGTGGTAAACTTCTTGAATTGCCCCCCATCAGCATGGACAAGGGCTTTAAGAGCCTGCCTTCACCAATAATGTAAGTTTGTCCTTCTCAAGCCTTCAAACTTTGTTGTGTATATTTGGTTAGGCATGACTGCAACAACTATTTATTTTTGGTGTTTGCATCAAATTGCATGTTTAAAGTTTATTATGTACTTCATAAACAAAAGTTTGTCCTTCTCAATTTAAGTTTTCAGTTGTACAACCATGTTCCTTCTTCATACCATGTAAATTAAACTATACAGAGCAAGTGATCTTATTTTTCCAATCTGAAATGGGATAAATTGACAGCACACTAACCATTGATACATATGAGTTCTTGATCTGTAATTCAATGGTGTCGTGAAGCTGCCAACTCCTTCACAATGTCATTTCCTGCCATGTCTTGACCTGAACAATACCATATTGTGTAAATGCTATTTTAAACTGTGTCACTTTATTCGTCGGTAAGAAATGTGATGAATTGTCAGCACTGATACTTATATGTGCAAAACTTGACATTTGTCTGCTTGTTTATCTTTCAGAGTGAGGAGGATATAAGCGTCAAACAAGTGCAGTCTCATCAGCTTGCGCTGCAGCTCCCGAGCAGGGATAACCTTTCTTGAACTCTATTGAAGTGTTGTCAGTTTTGTGTATTATTTTGTCAGCGTGTTTAATTGCACTGGGGGCGATCTTTGATTTTCAGTGTATGTAACCTGTTGTCTGCTTGTGCTTTATTATCATAGTGGCGAACTTTGATGCCCACTGGATGTCATATGCCGTAATTTCCTGATTGTATAGTCTAGGTTTTTTTCTTATTCACGATGCTGCAGTTATTCTACTGTATATATATCCTGTCTTCGCAGTAAACCGGCCAAACCGTAAAATTACCGTACATAATCGGGCCGTCATGCAAATCACTATGTATGATCCGCATCATGGGCCCCGTCATCTTGGTCCGTTAATAGGCCTAAATGTAAACTGGCGAACTAGTAGATTCGGGCCTTTAATAGGCCGAGTAAACCGCCGGCCCTATTCTCCCAAGAAAACTCAATGGGCTTTTAGGAGGCTGAAAAGTAGGTTGGGCCTGGAAAGTGCCGAACAGCTCACGGGCCGGCAGCAGGCCGAAATAGACCCCAACACATGATTGTGCCAATCAAATCATGGGCCTATAATAGGCCAAAATTGTCTCGGTCCTTGTCTGGCCCAATCAGATTATCGTTTGTGAGCAGGCCGGATGCAAACGGGGCCATAGTTAGGCCCAACTATATGACGGGCTTTTAACAGGCCGAAATATATATAGGGCCAAAATCTTAAACGGGCCTTTAACAGGCCGAAACTAATATCAGGCTGAATTACTAAATGGGCCTTTATCAAATGGGCCCAAAAGCATAGTGTCCAGTTGACGGGCTGAATCTGATATGGGCCATAATTTAGCCCAAAGCCTCTCAAAGGGTCGGACCTGATCTGGGCCGTAATTTGGCTCAGAACGTGGTAGGCTTTTAACGGGCCGGATCTCATATGGAACTTTATTAGGCCCGGAACGTGGCAGACTTTTAATGGACCAGATCAAATATGGCCCAACATTTGGCCCAAAGCATGGCAGCCTGTTAATGGGCCGGCCTACTAGTGTCATCAAACTATTTTGGGCCTTCAGCTGGCCCGGCCCATTGCTACCTCTTGAGCACTGCGTTGATTTTCCCTTGAAGAGGACAGGGTGATGCTGTAAAGTAGCGTAAGTATTTCCCTCAGTTTTTGAAAACCAAGTTATCAATCAAGTAGGAGACCATGCTCGAGTTCGACACACCTACATAAACAAATAAGAACCTCGCAACCAACACGATAAAGGGGTTGTCAATCCCTTCACGGTCACTTACGAGACTGAGATCTGATACAGATGATAAGATAATATTTTTGGTATTTTTATGGTAAAGAGTAAAAGTAAAGAAAGCAAAATAGATGGCGCCAGAAATAGCTTGTTGTTGGGAGATTAATATGATGGAAAATAGACCCTGGGGCCATAGGTTTCACTAGTGGCTTCTCTCAAGATAGCATAAGTATTACGGTGGGTAAACAAATTACTATCGAGCAATTGATAGAATTGAGCATAGTTATGAGAATATCTAGGTATGATCTTGTATATATGCATCACGTATGTGACAAGTAGACCGACTCCTGCCTGCATCTACTAATATTACTCCACACATCGACTGGTATCCAGCATGCATCTAGAGTATTAAGTTCATAAGAACGGAGTAACACTTTAAGCAAGATGACATGATTTAGAGGGATAAACTCGTGCAATATGATATAGATCCCATCTTTTTACCCTCGATGGCAATAATACAATATGTGTCGTTTCCCCTACTGTCACTGGGATCGAGCACCGCAAAATTGAACCCAAAGCTAAGCACTTCTCCCATTGCAAGAAAGATCAATCTAGTAGGCCAAACCAAACTGATAATTCGAAGAGACTTGCAAAGATAACCAATCATCCATAAAAGAATTAAGAGGAGATTCAAATATTGTTCATAGATAATATTGATCATAAACCCACAATTCATCGGAGCTCGACAAACAGACCGCAAAAAGAAGAGTTATACCAAATAGATCTCCAAGAGAATCGAGGAGAACTTTCTATTGAGATCCAAAGAGAGAGAAAAAGCCATCTAGCTAATAACTATGGACCCGAAGGTCTAAGGTAAACTACTCACACATCATCGGAGAGGCTATGGTGTTGATGTAGAAGCCCTCCGTGATCGATGCCTCTTCCGGTGGAGCGCCGGAAAAGGCCCCAAGATGGGATCTCACGGGTACAGAAGGTTGCGGCGGTGGAAATAGGGTTTTGGCTCCTCTGCTGATAGTTTGGGGGGTACGTAGGTATATATAGGAGGAAGACGTAGGTCGGTGGAGCTACGAGGGGCCCACGAGGGTGGAGGGCGCGCCCAGGGGGTAGGCGCGCCCCCTGCCTCGTGGCCTCCTCGTTCGTTTCTTGACGTCCACTCCAATTCCTCTAGATAATGTTTGTTCCGAAAATCATGATCACGAAGGTTTCATTCCGTTTGGACTCCATTTGATATTCCTTTTCTGCGAAACACCGAAATAGGCAAAAAATAGCAATTTGGGCTCGGCCTCCGGCTAATAGGTTAGTCCCAAAAATAATATAGAAGTGTATAATAAAGCACATTAAACATCCAAAACAGAATATAATATAGCATGGAACAATAAAAAATTATAGATACGTGGGAGACGTATCAAGCATCCCCAAGCTTAATTCCTGCTCGTCCTCGAGTAGGTAAATGATAAAAATATAATTTTTGATGTGGAATGCTACTTAGCATAATTTTCAATGTAGTTCCCTTATTTGTGGTATGAATATTCAGATCCGAAAGATTCAAGATAAAATTTTAATATTGACATAAAAGTAATAATACTTCAAGCATACTAACTAAGCAATTATGTCTTCTCAAAATAACATGGCCAAAGAAAGTTCATCCCTACCAAATCATATAGTTTGGTCATGCTCCATTTTCGTCACACAAGAATGCTCTCATCATGCACAACCCCGATGACCAGCCAAGCAATTGTTTCATACTTTAGTAATCTCAAACTTTTTTCAATTTTCACGCAATATATGAGCGTGAGCCATGG
Source organism: Aegilops bicornis (assembly GCA_021605145.1). Classification (NCBI taxonomy): domain Eukaryota; kingdom Viridiplantae; phylum Streptophyta; class Magnoliopsida; order Poales; family Poaceae; genus Aegilops; species Aegilops bicornis. The sequence continues at coordinate 302,150,469 of CM038671.1, read as the reverse complement.
ATATAGCACTATGGGTGGAATAGAATATGATGATGGGGGTTATGTGGAGAAAAAAATATAAAGTCTCACATTGACGCGGCTAATCAACGAGCTAGGGTGATGCCCATCGATTGATGTCGATGCAAGGAGTAGGGATTGCCATGCAACGGATGCACTAGAGCTATAAATGCATGAAAGCTCAACAAAAGAAACTAAGTTGGTGTGCATCCAACTTGCTTGCTCACGAAGACGTAGGGCATTTGAGGAAGCCCAGTGTTGGAATATACAAGCCAAGTTCTATAATGAAAAATTCCCACTAGTATATGAAAGTGACAAAACAAGAGACTCTCTATCATAAATATCATGGTGCTACTTTGAAGCACAAGTGTGGAAAAAAAGGATAGTAGCATTGTCCCTTCTTTATTTTTATTTTATTTTTTTCTTTATTTTTTTGGGCCTTTTTCTTTCTTTGGGACAATGCTCCATGAATGATGATCATCACACTTCTATTTATTCACAACTCAATGATTACAACTCGATACTAGAACAAAGTATGACTCTATATGAATGCCTCCGGTGGTGTACCGGGATGGGCAATGAATCAAGAGTGACATGTATGAATAATATCCATGATGGCTTTGCCACAAATACGATGTCAACTACATGATCATGCAAGGCAATATGACAATGATGAAACGTGTCATGATGAACGGAACGGTGGAAAGTTGCATGGCCATATATCTCGGAATGGCTATGGAAATGCCATAATAGGTAGGTATGGTGTCTGTTTTGAGGAAGATATAAGGAGGTTTATGTGTGATAGAGCGTATCGTATCATGGGGTTTGGATGCACCAGCGAAGTTTGCACCAACTCTCAAGGTGAGAAAGGGCAATGCACGGTACCGAAGAGGCTAGCAATGGTGGAAGGGTGAGAGTGCGTATAATCCATGGACTCAACATTAGTCATAAAGGAATCACATACTTATTGCAAAAATCTACAAGTCATCAAAAACCAAGCATTACGCGCATGCTCCTAGGGGGATATATTGGTAGGAAAAGACCATCGTCATTCCCCGACCGCCACTCATAAGGAGGACAATCAAAGTACACCTCATGTTTCAAATTTGTTACACAATGTTTACCATACATGCATGCTACAGTACTTGCAAACTTCAACACAAGTATTTCTCAAATTCACAACTACTCAACTAGCACAACTTTAATATCACTACCTCCATATCTCAAAACAATCATCAAGCATCAAACTTCTCTTAGTATTCAACGCACTTATAAGAAAGTTTTTACTTATCTTGGATGCCTATCATATTTGGAATAATTTCTCAATTTAAGCAAATTACCATGCTGTTTTGTAGGACTCTCAAAATGATATAAGTGAAGCATGAGAGAAAAATAGTTTCTATAAAACAAAACCACCACCATGCTCTAAAAGATATAAGTGAAGCACTAGAGCAAAAACTATATAGCACATAGAGTATTCTAATAAATTCCGAATCATGTGTGTCTCTCTCAAAAGTGTATTCAGCGAGGATGTGTGGTAAACTAAAAAGAAAATACTCAAATCATACAAGACGCTCCAAGGAAAACACATATCATGTGGTGAATAAAAACATAGCTCCAAGTAAAGTTACCGATGGACGTAGACGAAAGAGGGGATTCCTTCCGGGGCATCCCCAAGCTTTGGCTTTTTGGTGTCCTTAGATTACCTCGGGGTGCCATGGTCATCCCCAAGCTTAGGCTCTTGCCATTCCTTGTTCCATAATCCATCAAATCTTTACCCAAAACTTGAAAACTTCACAACACAAAACTCAATGAAAATCTCGTGAGCTCCGTTAGCGAAAGAAAAGAAAACACCACTTCAAGGTACTGTATTGAACTCATTCTTTATTTATATAGGTGTTAAACTTACTGTATTCCAACTTCTCTATGGTTTATAAACTATTTTAATAGCCATAGATTCATCAAAATAAGCAAACAACACACGAAAAACAGAATCTGTCAAAAACAGAACAATCTGTATTTATCTGTAACTAACGCAAACTTGTGGAACACAAAAACATCTACCAAAATAGGATGACCTAGATAATTTGTTTATTGATCTACTTCAATTGGAATCAGTATTTTATCTGGTTCTGGTGATTTTTAACAATTGTTTTCATGAACAGAAAGTTTCTGGAATTTTCAGAAAAATCAAATAACTATCATCCAAGAAGATCCAATAGGTTTAACTTGGCACAAACACTAATTAAAACACAAAAACAAATCTAACCAGAGGCTAGATCAAAGATTTATTCCTAAACAGAACCAAAAGCAGAAAACTAAAATAAAATTGGGTTGCCTCCCAACAAGCGCTATCGTTTAACGCCCTTAGCTAGGCATTGGGATTTCGATGATGCTCATATAAAGGATAGTAACTGAAACACAAAGAGAGCATCATAAAACATGTGAAAATAACATGTAAGTCTAACATACTTCCTATGCATAAGCGTCTTATAGGCAAATAAATTATCAAGGCAAGCAAAAACTAGCATATGCAAGGAAGCGGAAAGAAACAATAGCAATCTCAACATAACGAGAGGTAATTTAGCAACATGAAAATTTCTACAACCATATTTTCCTCTATCATAATAATTACATGTAGGATCATAACCAAATTCAACTAGCATCCCCAAGCTTAGGGTTTTGTATATTATTAGCACAATTGACATCAAGAGAATTTATAGTAAAATCATTGCAATCATGCTTTTTATTCAAGGAGCTATCGTGAATCCCTTCATAAATTTCTTCATCACAATTTTCAGATTCACGGATTTCAAGCAAAACTTCATAAAGATAATCTCATGCGCAAAACTCACTAGCAATTGGTTCATCATAATTGGATCTCTTAAAAAGATTAGCAAGCAGATGAGGATCCATAGATCTTAGCAAGCAAAGATGCAAGCAGAAAGAAGGCACATGGCAACACAAGATCGAACGGAAGAAGGGCAAAGAAATGGCAAAGGTGAAGTGGGGGAGAGGAAAACAAGAGGCAAATGGCAAATAATGTAATGCGAGGGATAAGAGTTTGTGATGGGTACTTGGTATGTCTTTACTTGTGCGTAGACTCCCCGGCAACGGCGCCAGAAATGGCTCGTTGGCGGGAGTCAAATCTTGATATGACTTCATGTAAGCCTCCCCGGAAACGGCGCCAGAAATCCTTCTTGCTACCTCTTGAGCACTGCGTTGGTTTTCCCTTGAAGAGGAAAGGGTGATGTAGTAAAGTAGCATAAGTATTTCCCTCAGTTTTTGAGAACCAAGGTATCAATCCACTAGGAGACCACGCGCGAGTCCCACGCACCTACACAAACAAATAAGAACCTCGCAACCAACACGATAAAGGGGTTGTCAATCCCTTCACGGTCACTTACGAGAGTGAGATCTGACAGATATGATAAGATAATATTTTTGGTATTTTTATGATAAAGAGTAAAAAGTAAAAGAAACGGCAATAGAAATAGCTTGTTGACGGGAGATTAATATGATGGAAAATAGACACAGGGGCCATAGGTTTCACTAGTGGCTTGTCTCAAGAGCATAAGTATTAGGGTGGGTAACGAATTACTGTCGAGCAATTGATAGAATTGAGCATAGTTATGAGAATATCTAGGTATGATCATGTATATAGGCATCACGTCCGTGACAAGTAGACCGAAACGATTCTGCATCTACTACTATTACTCCACACATCGACCGCTATCCAGCATGTATCTAGAGTATTAAGTTTATAAGAACAGAGTAATGCTTTAAGTAAGATGACATGATGTAGAGGGATAAACTCATGCAATATGATACAAACCCAATCTTTTTATCCTCGATGGCAACAATACAATACGTGCCTTGCTGCCCCTGCTGTCACTTGGAAAGGACACTGCAAGATTGAACCCAAAGCTAAGCACTTCTCCCATTGCAAGAAAGATCAATCTAGTAGGCCAAACCAAACTGATAATTCAAAGAGACTTGCAAAGATAACCAATCATACATAAAAGAATTCAGAGGAGATTCAAATATTGTTCATAGATAATCTTGATCATAAACCCACAATTCATCGGATCTCGACAAACACACCGCAAAAGAAGATTACATCGAATAGATCTCCAGGAAGATTGTCGGTGTTCTGGGAACGGGGGTCCCCAGGCTTGCCTGCCTGCGGCCCATGGTGTGGCTGTGTTGCAGGCATGTACGGCCCATCTTCATCACTGAGACATTCGAGACCCTCGCGAGGCATACGACGCAAGACCTCCTCAGGAGCGGCCTCACCAGGCTGCCTCCCGAGGAGCGGAGAAATCAAGGCGGGGCAAACCTCGTGAGGCTCTCGTGACATGAGCCATGACGATCAAGATCAGGCGGGTGCCAGGCGGGCGCCAGTGCATGCAGCATCCTTGTTTCCTCTTTGGTCCTAAGGAGGCAAGAGCATGCGCGGAGTACTGAGGCATCAAGCAAAGGTTTCCATATCAGTGCAACGAGACCAAGACCAACAGGAAGGCAGGACGGAGGTCACCGTGGAGCCCAAGACGACGTCACCACCAGAGCCTTTCGCAGGCGAAGACCACTTTTGTCAGGATATGTACTAGCTGTCCCCTTTCAAATTGGCCGTTGTTGGCTTCCTTCCCGCTCAATATTTGGGAAGAGGACGAGGTCCTATATAAGTAGAGCTAGCCACCACAGTCGGGGGGAGATGGGATCCTTAGCCAATCCTTAGCCACACACTGAGCATAAGAACACATCAACCTCAGGAGGCTGTTCTTCCCTTTGTACTTATCATCATCAGCCCTAGAGGCAATCCATCCACCACCACGTTGGAGTAGGGTATTACACCACAACGGTGGCCCAAACCAGTATAAATCTTGTGTCTTTGTGTTGTGAGTTCGTCGAGTTCATCCGCGAGATCTTAGCGAGCTAGGGCGTAGATCGGTAGGAAGGAAATCTCCGCGCGCACCCTAGAGTTCGAACCTTAAGGGTTTTGCCGGAACTCGAGATCCGAAATTTGGTGCACCAGGTAGGGGTTCGCCAGAGTTTCCTTTCCGTTGTTTTTCGTCCAGTTGCTCTGTCGTCTCCATGGCGGATGCTCACCGTGCTCGTGCTGAGCGCCGGGCTTCCCTAGCCACCCGCGTCGCACAGACGGCTCCCATCGGTGGGCCACCTCGTCGCTCTCCGTCTCATGCTGCCAACGCCGCCACCGGCCCAGCGGGGAACCAGCAACAAGCGTCCTCGTCCCACGCTCGTCGCGCTCGTCACGCTCGTCGTGCTCGGGGGGATAGCCGCACCACCACTCCATCGCTGACTCCGGCCGGCATCTCGTCCCACGCTCGTCGCGCTCCCATGTACGCGCGGGCTGCGCTCCTCATGGCGCACTTGCTTCTGCGCTACCACCCGGTCGACGACCTCTACGAGGACTGGCTCGACCGCATCGCCGGTGCCCTGCCCGCTTGCAGGGGCTCCTCGCCGTCCCTCTCTCCGCCTCACCCTCCACCAGCTACAGGCGACGTAGCTCACGGAACACCTCCACCACCTCTGCCCCAAGACGGCGCCCTGACACCAAGGCGCGCGGCCCCACGACCCGACCCGCCGCGTCCCGTGCCCGCGCATGAAGAAAGAAGTTGTAAAGAAGTCCCTCCGCCACAAGAGAACGCATCGCCGCTCCTCGCACCGCCGCGCCAGGATCGTCCGTCGCGGCATGGCCAAGCTCCACCTCCAAGACGGGTCCCGGCGACGACGGCCGGCTGCCACGTATTCACCCCTGAGCTGCGTAGCATCGCCTGGCCGGGCAAGTTCAAGCCAGATCTGCCTCCTTGCTACTATGGCACCCCCGACCACACAGAGTTCCTACAGCTGTACGAGCTGAGCATCGAGGCGGCCAACAACGACGAGAAAGTCATGGCGAACTGGTTCCCTATGGCACTCAAAGACGGCGCCCGTTCGTGGCTCCTGAACCTGCCTCCCAGCTCGATCTCCTCCTGGGATAAGATGCGCGACTGCTTTGTCGCCAACGTCCAGGGCACTCGTGACCGCCGGCCAGCCGCGGGTGACCTACTCCGCGTCAAGCAACAACCAGGAGAGGCCCTACAGAAGTTCATCCAGCGCTCCAACAACATTCGCCTCAAGATCCCCAAGGTGACGGACGAGACCATCATCTCCGCGTTCTCTAATGGCGTTCGCGATGTCAAGATGAAGGATGAGCTTGCTATCCACGAGGAGTTGTGCACATCTCAGGAGTTGTTCAACCTGGGGACCAAGTGCGCAAGAGCTGAGGAGGGGCGCCTCTCCCTCCTCGAGCTGCCAGCTGCGGACCTGGAGGAGAAGAAATCCAAGGCCAAGGACGTGAAGCGCAAGGGAGCAGCCATGCTCACAGCAGAGCCGGAAACCAAGCGAGCCAGAGACCAGACCGAGTCGTCCAAGAGCAGCCGACCATTCTGCGCCTTCCACAACCTGAATACCCACAACACCACCGACTGCCAAGAGCTCAGAGCCATTCGTGAAGGACGCTTCGGTCGATGCCCCGAGCGCAGCGACCGGGGCTACGGCCGAGGAGGAGGACGTGGTGACGGGCGCTGGGACGACCGTGGCCCGCGCCAGGAGTGGAAAGACAGGCCTCGTGAGGACCGCTGGCAGGATCATCCTCGCGAGGGCGCCTGGAGGGACCAGCCTCGTGAGAATCGTCCTCAGGGAAACGTCGGTCTTCCCTCGCTGCCGCCACCAACGAGAAGGAATGACGACCACCATCAGGACGAGGGGGCTGGGGGCTTCCAGGAGCCACACGTTATCGCTTGCATCTTGGGCAGAGCCCAGGCCCCAGCCTCGCAGCGCATCTTCAAACAGTTTGCTCGTGAAGTGAATGCAGTTCTCCCCAAGCTTGAGGCCATGCGCCCGCTCAGGTGGTCCCAGTGCGCCATCACCTTCAACTCGGCAGACCAGCTCAAGTGCGCGGCCACCGCTGGCGCTCTCCCGATGCTTTCTTCACCAGTCATCAGCAACGTGCAAGTTACCAAGACCCTCGTTGACAGTGCCGCAGGGCTCAACGTCCTGTCCGTCGACACGTTCGACAACCTCCAAGTGCCATATGACCAGCTTCAGCCTACCAAGCCTTTCTCAGGAGTGACTGACGGCTCCACCACAACGATAGGGCAGGTCCGCCTCCCTGTCACCTTCGGGGAACGCAAGAACTACCGCACCGAGCTCATCGACTTCGACGTCGCGCACATCTGTCTGCCATACAATGCCATCCTTGGGTATCTAGCCCTGGCCAAGTTCATGGCGTTAAAACACCACGGCTACAACGTCCTCAAGATGCCGGGAAGCGGCGGAATCATCACAGTCCCATGCGAAGAAAGAGACGCGGTGTGCTCCCTCGAGCATGCCTTTCAAGCTGCAGCAATCGACGACCCCGACAGCAAGGGCGAGGGCCCTCCAGAGGCCATCCCTAAGAAGAAGAAGTAACTGCGCCGTCCCGGACCTCAGGAGGGTGGCATCACGGCTGGAACCTCGTCAGGATCAGCGCCCGCTACAGGGGCTCCTCCCTCCATCGCATAGGAAGGCGCGCCCAGCGCCCTCCTCGGGCAGGGCTCGGGGGCTCTCTTCTGGAGGGCCTCAGACCCTGCCAACATCACGAGGGAGGCGCTCGGGCACCAGTTGGAGGCATGCTTCATGGCACGTTTCCCTCAGGAGAACACAAGGCAAGGAGCGCCCACCGCTCAGGAGTTCATCACCAAGGCAACTGAGGAACTGCAAGGCGCAAGGGCCATGCGCGGCGACCACCGCTCACGAGGCGCAGCTCCCCATCCAGGCGGGGATGCCAGGCTGCGTGTCTGCATCGACGTCCCAGGGCTCAACAGGGCCACTTCTCAGGAGCTTTTCTGTCCTTCACGCGTGGGCCGCTGCTAGGGTCCACCACACATCTACGTTCGCATGCCTTTTGGCTTGCCGAGCGTGTTGTTCGTCTATCAACACAACCTGTGGCGCATGCTGGAGACTCAGGAGGCCAAGCACCGCGGCGTCCTGGCGGAGATGGAGATGGTCCTCAAGGAACCACCTGAGCCCCCAGAGCCTCATGAGGCTCAGGGCCCCGGTGGCTCGTGAGGAGCACTCCCTTCGCCGCGTTCCTTCAGCTGCCCCGACATCTCTTCATCAACAAAACAAGGTGACATTTTCCAAGTTCATTTAGTTGGGAGCGCCCCTCGGGCTGCATCATTCCCACGCCGCGTGGGTTTTCCCTGTGTCATGTACCCCTTTTACTTATGTCTTTAGCTTACCTTGTTGGGGGCGCCCCCCGGGCTGCATCATCCCCAAGCCGCTCGGGCCTGACCTAGTGGCATGTATCTTTCTGCATTTACCCAAGCTGATCTGCCTTTCATGCGTAATCTACATGTGGTTATCACCTGCTCGATTGACACCTGCCATGGGTCCACCCCTCTCTCTTGCAATTCGCTTGCGCGTTAAAAGGGGGGTTCCTGAGCATCGCGACTCAGGAGCTCTTACTGGCTCTCCATCCCTCACCCCCTGGCCTTGACCACATCATCGCGACCTGGCATACCAGCGGCGGCTGAGCTCGCTCGAGGGCTGGGACCTGAGGATGTAGAGCACTTGTACCTAACCGTCTCGCAGGAACATACAGCTATCAAAGACCCAAGATCAGGCGCAGCCCGCCTTGAGGTACTGCCTCGTGAGTCCCGCGCTGGCTCATGAGTGCCCATATACACCTCGTCTAGCCCTGCCGCGCAAGCCATGTGTCAGGGCGGGGCTGTACATCCCCCGGGGGCTCTCCTTAGAGGGAGCCCCCTCCCACGTACAAGTGGAAGCACCATGCTCCATGCTGGCTGTCGACACTGCCGAGGAGCGGCTATGCCCATGCACAAGCGGAAGCACTACGCTCTGCGCTGGTGATAAACAACTGAGGGCGGCTTCACGGTCGTACCAACCTCAGGGAGCCCCAGAGCTCAGCATCTGACCTCACCGCAACGCCTCCCCTGGGGAGAGCCGCGCGAGGGGGCTGGGCACGGGGGCTGCGCTCGGGTCACGCCAAAGCGTACGCCACCCAACCTGGTCTCCCGGGCCTGGGGGCTGCGCTCGGGTCAAGCCCAAGCGCACGCCGCCCAAACAGGTCTCCCGGACCTGGTCGTCGCGCGCCCCTCCCGAATCGAGCCTCGGCGAGGACAAAGGTATGGAAATTGTTTGCACGTCAAGGGGGACTCCTGAGCATCGTGACTCAGGAGCCTAACTGGTCACGTAGCCCCTCACTCATTGGTCCGTCCTGGTCCCTGGTCGGGCCAACGGCGGTTGAGGTATCCGCAGGGCCAGGCTCTGCCAACGTAGAACATTAATCTATCCTCGCTTACTCTCCCTATAAGTTGTTTGCACGTCAAGAGGGATTCCTGAGCATGGCGACTCAGGAGCCTAACTGGTCACGTAGCCCCGCACTCCTTGGTCTGTCCTGGTCTCCGGTCGGCCCAGCGGCGGTTGAGGTATGTGCGGGGCCGGACTCTACCGACGCAGAACACAAAGCAGATAGGAAGAAAATCGCAAAATCTCGAAGCAAATATTACAAAACATATTGTTCTCACAATATCAAACGCAAGTTTTAACGCCTCCACAAGGCCCGATGCATGATTGCAGGAATAAAACAAGAAAGGAGCTGCAGGTCATCCCTGAACACCATCGATGCCCGAGGGCGGCACTCCTCCCTTGGTGGTGTCGCCCCCGGTCAAGGGCGTGGAAGCAAAGCCGCAGAACTTCTTCAGCAGGGCCTCCACTTGACCTTGCACGGCTGCGGTGGCAGCTGTGCAGTGTTCTCTAGCCACAGGCTCCAGCAGCTCATCAAGACGAGCGCTGGGGTCACGAAGGTGCAGGTGTAAGTGCATCTAGTGCCCCTTAGTGATTTTGGTGTATTGAAGACTTATAGGTTGAGGGACTAATGTGTTTATGAGTGTACATAGGTCTATAAGTCTATGAGGAGTTTGATATTTACAGAGAAAGTCGACCCTAAAATGAAGTTCTTCGATCGAAGACTTTGGTATTCAAGACTTTGAAAGTGAAGAAATTGGTGTGACCTTGAAGACTTGGTATTCATTTGAGGAACATGAAGCGTGAAGACTTTTGTTTTCGTAGTTTCGTTTTCTCTTTCTTGAGTCATAGGAAACACCGTCTTTGTTAAAGGGGGTCGAGGAAATACTAAGGAAAAATTTCCATGTGAAGCTCAACTCAAAATCCTACACCTACCAATCCCTTCGAGTGAAGCCTTTGGAAATCTCATACAGTTTAGTCAATTTCTTCAATGACAGAGACAAAGTTATTCTAGTCTCTGAGGAATTTGTTCTGATTGAGGAGTTAGGAATTCGCCTGTGCAAATTGCCTACACAGTGAGGAACATGATAGCCCAAAGGAATTTGAGAGTCAAATTTCCGACCGTTCTTTGTACTCTACATGCCAGCTGTCCCAAAATATCTTATCCACATAACGGTCATATCATTGAAGGGCATTTATGTCTTATCATGTCGGGCTGCTCCCTAGGCTATAAATAGCCGCCCCCTACAACCACTAGCTGGTTGGCTGCTCCGAGAGAAACTGACACTTGTCATTTGAGAGCAACCCATCCTCCGAGGACTTTGAGCGAAAATCATCGAGTGAGGAAAACCCAAAACCAAACATTTACAAACCCAAAGTGATTGAGCATCACGGAAGAGATTGATCCTGCGTGGATCCGACGCTTATTACCTTTGAAGACTGTGCTTCTTCCAGACGGTTAGGCGTCATGGTCTAGAGCATCCAAGAGGAATTGTGGATCGCCGAGTGACCGAGTCTGTGAAGGTTTGGAAGTCTCCTGAAGACTTACCACGAGTGATTGGACGAGGTCTGTGTGACCTTAGTTCAAGGAGAATACTGTGAGGACTGGGTGTCCTGAGCTGTGTGCTCAGCGACTGGGTGTCCGGGACTGTGTGTCCTCGAGTTTAAATACTCAGCCGCTCCAACCAGACGTACAACTGAGACAGCAGTTGGAACTGGTCTACCAAATCATTGTCTTCACCAACCTTACTTGTTCTATTTCCTCAACTCTTTCATTTCCTCATTACTGTGTTGAGTGTTTCATCATATATGTGTTTGAAGACTTTGACTGAAGACTTTCTCAATTTCCTCAGTTCAATTTCTTCAGTCTGTTTGTCTTCATCTTGTGTTATCCTGATTACGCTTTCTGTACTCTGTGATTGTCTTCATTTCATCATGATGACCATGCCTATATTCTGTTATGCTTACTTCTGAGTAATTATTCCACGCAAGTAGTTCTTCGCTAAGGAATTTCCTCACCGCAAATTCCTCAATGAAGAATTCATAAAAATCGCCTATTCACCCCCTCTAGTCGATATAATGCACTTTCAATTGGTATCGAGCGAGGTACTCCCTTGTTACGTGTGATTTTGGTTTAACCACCTGGAGTTTTTGTTATGTCGAACACAGGTATGAAGAAAGTGACATACCCTATCTTTGACGGTCATTATTATCCCAAGTGGAAGGCCATGATGAGGAAGCGCCTCGTGGCAATGAACAGCGAGCTGTGGACGATCACTGAGATTGGTCTTACTGATCTATGCAAGAAGGCGGATGCTGATGACATTCGCAAGTACACTCGACTTGACATCATGGCGAAGGACATCATCTGTTCCTGCCTATAGCGCATTATGCATCTTTGCAATGCGAAGCTTATCTGGGACCGAATCTCTGACGTCTATGAAGGTCATCGAACCCGTCATGATCCTTGGTTTGAGGACTTCTAGGAATCTCTCAAAACGATGACTTTCGAACCAGATCCATCATCTTCTGCACCATGCCTCATGGCAAACGGTGCCAAGGTAATCGAATGTTCCTCATCTGAGTTTAGTGATGATGAATCTGATAATGATATTGAACCTAGCTATACCAAACTAGTCTGCATTGCCACTAAACAACAAACGGCCTTGGAAAAGGTTCAAAACATGCTAGACAAAAGTAATGATATGTTGGGTGAAGAAATGGATCGCACTAAAGCCCTGACTGAAAATCTTCAGAGACTTCAGTCTAGGTTTGACAGCCTTCAAGGTCATCATAACACTCTCTTGTCTGATCATGAGAAGCTTTCTTATGAATTTCTTCAAAGAAAGCAAGATCTTGAGAAGCTAAGAGTAAGTTATGAAGATCTTCAGAAGGAGCGCGATTCATTACTTACTCAGCAAATCAGCGCTTCTTAGGAAGAATTTGTTCCTCCGTGCTTAAAGTGCATTGAACGTGAATCTGCTAATTCTTCACCTGAATGTTCAAATGCTTCAATTGTTACAAATTCTTCTCCTGCCTCTGCTATCACTAATTCCTCATCTGAGGATATTGCTAGTATCACTGACGATGTAGGGCTGAAGTTATTGTACATGACAGGCATGTACAAAAGCCTCAAAGGGCATCAGACTCTTTGTGATGTGCTTAAAAAGCAGATCCTCAACAGAAACCCTAGGAAAGAGGGTATTGCCTTTGAGAGGAAACTCAATGCTGATGGAACATATTGGAAGCCTGAGCAGTGCCCCAAGACCTCATGGGTTGCTGCAAAGGGACCTCCAGTTGATCCATCTAACTTATCTGGCTTTACATGTGAATCTCCTCATTCATCTGATGAGTCATTTGACTCCAACTATAAACTGTTCAAAAATCAGAATGGTGAAGTATTTGCTAGATATGTTGGCACTAACTGCAGGAACGGTTCACCTATGAAGAAAATCTGGGTTCCCAAAAGGTTCCTTGAAAGTCTTCAGGTGAATGTCCTCATGACACCACCTGTGAAGAATAGGAACCCCAGATCCAAGTCCTCATATGGACCAAATTCCTCACATGGATCAAATTCATCAAAAGGATCAAAGTCCTCATATGATTATCATCGTGCTAACAACTCTGTTTCGCAGGGTAGAGCTAAGGGCTATGAATATGTGCATTATTCTTCAAACCATTATGTTCATAAGTCCTCGAAGAATTTCTCTGCTTATTCATATGCTTACCCTAACCTCTCGTATGTGAAGCGAAATGGATTGGCTTCTATGCCACCATTCTCATATGGAGCTCGTAGAGTGATGAACTCTTTGCCACCCCTTCAGATGTGGGTGGTGAAGAAAAAGAACTAATATCTTCTGCAGGGTCAGGTCTCCAGACGTGCTTTAACGTCTGAAAATTTTCTTGGGGGCTGACAAAATTGCACGAAAGGGCCTTGAGGCTAATCATGAAGAAATGAACTTTCATTTCACACGTCCTCATCTTGCTATATCTGTTTTTGCTTGATGAAATTCATCTGATGAAATTGATATCATATTCTTCACTGATGAAGTATATGAGTTCGTAAGTTGCACTAATTCATCTGCAGGATGATCTTCCCAAAGCCACTGAATGGGTCCTCGATAGTGGATGTCCAAATCACATGACTTGTGACAAGAATCTATTGATGGATGCTCGCTAATGACCATCGCACCTGAAGAGTATCATCTTTGCTGACAAAGGCAAAAGTCAGGTATTGGGTCTAGGTAAGGTTGCGATCTCTAAGGACAGACACATGGACAAAATCATGCTTGTTGAGTCCTTAGGATACAACCTCATGTCAGTCTCAATGCTTTGTGATCTTGATATGGTTGTTGTCTTTGGCAAGTATAGTTGTGTTGTGATTATGGAAGCTGACCATTCCAAAGTCTTCGAAGGCTTTAGGAGAGGAGATTTGTATATTGTTGACTTCTCTACAGGACCATAACCAGCCGTGTGTCTACTTGCAAAAGCTTCAGAAGGCTGGCTATGGCATCGACGACTTGGTCACGCAGGCATGAGGAATTTGCACACGCTTGCAAAGAAGAAGCATGTCATTGGCATTGAGAATGTCAAATTCCTCAGGGATCACTTGTGTGGAGCCTGTGAAGCTGGAAAAATGACCAAGGCCAAGCATCCAATGAAGACTATCAAGATCACTACTCGTCCATTCGAATTGCTTCACATGGACCTCTTTGGTCCTAATCATTACTCAGCTGCCACTAATGATGCATCTCTGTATGGCTTTGTTATTGTTGATGATTACTCTCGTTACACATGGGTACACATTGTTACTTACAAACATGAAGTGCAGGAAGTCTTCAAACGATTTTCCTCGAGGGCTTCAACCAACATTGGTGTGAAGATCAAGCACATCAGGAGTGACAATGGAACTGAGTTCAAGAATTCCGGTCTTGATGACTATCTTGATGAACTTGGTATTACTCATGAGTTATCTGCTCCTTATACTCCTCAGCAAAATGACGTTGTGGAGCGCAAGAACAGAACTCTTGTTGAGATGGCTCGCATTATGCTTGATGAATACAAAACGCCGTGTCGTTTTTGGATTGATGCAATTGATACCGCGTGACACATCATCAACAGAGTATATCTTCACAAATTCTTCAAGAAGACTGCCTATGAACTCCTCAATGACAAGAAACCCAATGTGAGTTATTTCAAAGTCTTCGGTGCTAAATGTTGGATTAGAGATCCTCATCACAATGCTAAATTTGCACCGAAAGCACATGAAGGTTTTATGCTTGGTTACGGAAAGGACTCGCACACCTACATAGTCTTCAACAACGCTCTTCACAAGGTTGTTGAAACTGTAGATGTGCGGTTCGATGAAACTAATGGCTCGCAAAGAGAGCACCTACCTTCTATGATAGATGAAACAGCACCTGAGGATTCTATCAAGTTCAAGGCGACTGAGGATGTCATTCCTACTGCAGAATCTGCCGAAGAATTCATTCCAGAACGTGAAGAACATCGAGCTAATGCACCTGAAGATAATGCTGAAGAAAATGGTGCTGAAGAAAATGATGATCAAATTCCTCGATGACAACCAGCTCATCCTCGCGTTGCAAAACAAGTGCAAGTTTAAAAGATCATCGATGACATTGAAGCACCAGGTCCTCTCACACGCTCAAAAGCTTCACATTTATCTAACTTTTGTGGGCACTATGCTTTTGTCTCTATCACAGAGCCCACTAAGGTAGATGAAGCATTTCTGGAGCCTGAGTGGATTCAGGCCATGCAAGAAGAATTACATCAGTTCAAGCTCAACAATGTCTAGGAACTGGTCAAACATCCAGATCCTCGCAAGCATAATATCATTGGCACAAAGTGGAACTACCGCAACAAGCAAGATGAAAATGGCCTTGTGGTGAGGAATAAGGCACGACTTGTAGCTCAAGGCTACACACAGGTTGAAGGAATTGATTTCGATGAAACTTTTGCACCTGTTGCTAGACTTGAGGCTATTTGCATATTACTTGCTTATGCTAACCATCATGATATCAGTTTATATCAAATGGATGTGAAAAGTGCATTCCTCAATGGTAAGCTTGAGGAAGAAGTATATGTTGCTCAACCCCCAGGTTTTGAAGATCCAAAGAATCCTGACAAAGTCTTCAGACTCAACAAGGCCCTCTATGGCCTCAAGCAGGCCCCTCGGGCGTGGTATGATACTTTGAAGGAATTCTTCGTGAAGAATGGCTTCACACCCGGTTCACTCAACCCTACTATCTTTACTAAATCTTATGATGGTGAACTGTTTGTGTGCCAAATATACGTTGATGATATTATCTTTGGCTGTCTTGACCAACGTTATAGTGATGAATTTGCCTATATGATGAGTGAAGAATATCAAATGTCTATGATGGGAGAGATGAAATTCTTCTTAGGTCTTCAAATTGGCCAACAGCGCAATGGCATATTCATATCTTAGGAGAAATACCTCAAAGATGTTACGAGGAAATTCGGCATGCAAGATTGCAAAGGCGTCAAAATTCCTATGCCCACAAATGGCCATCTATGCCTTGATGAAAATGGTATTGACTTGATCACAAGGTATACCGCTCCATGATTAGTTCTTTATTGTACTTATGTGCATCTAGGCCAGATATAATGCTTAGTGTTTGCATGTGTGCCCGATTTCAAGCTACACGAAGGAATCACACCATAAGGCTGTGAAGCATATTCTTCGATATCTAGCTCACACACCAACACTAGGATTATGGTACCCCAAGGGCTCTACTTTTGATCTCATTGGATATTCGACTCGACTATGCGGTGATCGTGTGGACCGCAAGTCAACATCTGGTACTTGTCATTTCCTCGGACGATATTTGGTCCATTGGTCCTCGAAGAAATGTAACTGTGTATCACCGCTCATCGGAAGCTGAGTACATTGCTGCTGGTTCTTCTTGTGCTCAATTGCTGGATGAAGAAAACTCTCAAGGACTACGGCATCAACGTGAAGAATGTGCCTCTCATCATGACAATGAGAGTGCCATCAAGATTGCTCACAACCCAGTTCAGCACTCGAAGACGAAGCACACTCAGATTCGTCATCATTTTCTTCACAATCATGTGTTGAAGGGCGACATCTTTATTGATCATGTGAAGAATGAAGAACAGCTAGCCGATATCTTCACAAAGCCCTTGGATGAGAAGAGATTTAGCAAGTTGCGGTGTGAGCTAAATATCTTAGAATCTTCGAATGTTCTTTGAAAAGGACACTCATCCTAACACTTATGCAAAATTGATGACTTAGATGTGCAACACATGAAGAAAGCGTTTTCTTCAATCAATGAAGAACAACACTCTAAGTGTGAAGAAATTAATGAAGAATTTGATTCTCAAAACCCTACGACAATTGTACGCGGTGTCTGAAATCATCATTCTTATACGGTGGGACACGCCACCACCAAAGTTGAAAATCTTCAATTTGAGTTTTTCCTTAGTTTTTGAAATTCATCAGTTTTTGAAATTCTTCAACTTTGCAAAACTTCACTGTTTCCGTCGTTTTTCTTCATTGGCTATATATATGGGTTTATGTCCTCTACATCATTCACTTATGGCTATTTCTTCAAGTTGCATTTTCTGCTAAGTGAATGTGATCGGACGACCCTTCCCCCTCTATCCTATACTAAACCCAATATATTCACAAATTCTTCATGTGCGTTCTATTTGAAACTCGTTCAAAATCATCACTGTGTCCTTGTCAGCTGAAGAAATTGCGAACGGAACTTTAAAACTAATCTTATCCAAATTTTCGGCTTTGCCGCTCAAACCGTTCCGCTTCCTACGATAGACTTATCTATTCACCCACGATCTAACACGATCTCCACTTTTCGATGCGTGGGTGACACATGTCAAGCGAATGAGAAGGGTCAGGGGCACGTTCGTCCTAAATCTTCGGGCGAACAGTTTTTCACTACGACTATAAATACCCCCTCTCCCCTTCCTCACTTCCTTTACTCCGCTCGACTCTCTCTCTCTCTCTCGCTCGATCTTCTCAAACCCTAGCACCACCGCTACTCCATCGTCGCCGGTGAGGAAGAGCTTCACTTCCTCGACCTCGTCGCTGTCGTACACGCGCCGGCCATGAAAATCTTCACTCCGCCGCCGCCATAGATGTCTTCCTCCACCGAGTTAGGCCGTGGAAGATCTGAACCGACGAGCTTCAAATCTACACTTCTCAGTTCGTCGTGTTCTTCATCCAGGGTAATTAAAAGTTACTATTACTGCCCTCCTTGATTCAAATTTTCTCTACAAAATCTTCAAAGGTATTTATTCTTCAAATCCCAAAACACCTCACTAGTCATCTGTCTTGATTCGTTTCTCTAAGCATCATTTTTCTTTAAGATTCCTCAATTGTGTGGATCCTCGATCTATACAACTCTGGAACCTAAGACAAAGAACGCTTAGTGAAATTCTTCAAGGCTCATCTGGTCAAATTCCTCAAACTTGTTCTTTTTAAAACCTTCCGAGAACGCATATGACCTCCCCAAATTCCTCGCAACCATACTCTGTTCACGGTACTCATGTCCGCTTTGAATCACTAGGTTCTCATGAACTTAACTCATTTGCGGCGTTCCTCGAAGAAAAGTTGCATGCTTCTTGAGGAGAATTGATTGTTCCAATTCCTCAAGCTGAAGAATATGGCGACGGTAAGAAGCCACGTAAAGGAGGAAAGAGGCCTGAGGTCATGGCGCTTTTGAAATACCCGAGGACATCTATCTTTGACTATTGCACACCGATGAGGCCAAGTTCGGAAGGAGAACAAAAATCAGCGCAAGGTGCACATACTGAGGAGGATTGAAAGGAGATGGGCAAGAGAATGGAGGGAGTACAGGTATGTTACTCCAAAGTATATGAAGAAATTCGCACTGAATCCTCCATGCCCAAGAGCTCCATTGGCACCTGGCTAAGAAGCTGACCCCACCAGCATCAAGCGTGGTGAGGATTTTCTAGAAGAATGGGCCAAGCGCCAAGCCAAGTTAGCGAGACAAGCCAAAGAAGCAGTGAGGAAATTCAATGAAGACTCTGCTACTGCTGCTGCCACTGAGGCCTCTGTCAAGCCTAGAAAATCAATGGCAAAGAAGCCCGCGCACAAGCCAAGTGCTTCAACAATTGTGCCCTCACGGCCAAGTTCCTCAGCAATGCCCTCACGGCCAGAATCTTCAAAGCCCTCACGGCCAGTTCCTCATGCTGCCCCTGCTCCTCCCAAATCTTCAGCTCCTCCTCAAAAGTCCTCAGCAGCTCCTCCAAAGTCCTCAGCACCTGTGCATCTGGCCACGTGCCAAAGGACTGCAGGCATCTCTATTGCCTCTGGTGTCTCAAATGAGTTCCTCACCTGCACCAAATTCTTCATCGGGCCCTTAACTGCTGAAGACAAAGGCAACGGTGGGCGAGGTCCTCGGCCAAGTCCAAAGAAGAAACAGGTTGCCTTCCAAGTGCCATCTGACGATGAAGCTGATGATGATGAACTTGCAGAAATCATCAGAGACAGGCAAGAAAGGGCCGCTAGAGCCAGAGGCACACTTGTGCCACTGCTTTTGGATCCAAGGGCGATCCTCGATTACATTGATCTCTGGCACAAGGACCCAGACACCCCTATACCCGATTTTCATTTGACTCCTGGCCAAAGTCACATGCTGACCCATTTCGTCACTGAAGAGAAATGGAAATTTGAGAAGGCTAGGCAGATCAAGAAGGCTCAGTTCAGGAATGAGAATTTCCTGAGGAAAAACGTTGTCAAAATGACAACTGATGAACTCCTCAAGATCCAGTCTGAAATCAAAGCCCTCAGCGATGACTTCGATGCTTATTATGCTGATTGGCAAGGAGCCAAAGTCAGATTTGTCAACCTGACTAAGAAGTTCACCAATGTTGCAGCTCCAACGCAACAAGAAGTTCCTCAGGCTGGAGCCTCTGCTCAGCCTACTGAAGAAAATGCCAGCACCGCTGATGATTTTCAGCCTGCTGAAGAAAATGCTAGTTCCAGGGCTGATGACTCCATTCCAGCCCGAAGAAATTGCCGGGGCATCCACTAGTGGTGCGCTGAAGAAAGCCCGAAGAAGTCGGGCAATCGCATCAATTGCGCTGAGGAAATTTAAACAGATTCCTCGGCTCCTCCGTGCCTACACCAACTCCTATCCTTCCATCTGCATCGGATGTGAAGAAGACCAAGGCTGCGAAGCGAGCTGCGATGAAAAAGGAAAGCATCAGCTGCTTCAGAATCTTCAGCTCCAAAGAAGATGAAGCCTATGACCAGCTCGTTTGAAAATCCGATTGATGCTGTTACGATTTCCACCATGCCATCAAAGGACCTTGTTCCTTTTGGTGAAGAATATGTGATCCCTCGCGGATCTGATGAAGAAAATCATTACGCTGCCCGTTTGAGCAGATTGATGAATAAATTGAAGTGGATGCGATCCCTTCACCACTGTTGTTTCCTCGCCAATGCCTCGATCCACGGCCGAAGAGGTCAAGGCGTTGAAGAAATTGAAGATGAAGACGTGGATATTGGATGCACTACGCCTGTGATGAATGATGACTTTTGGGAAAGTCAGCATCCCAATTCCCCACTCTTCACCCCAATACAACAAATACCTCAGTCCCCTGCACCAAACGTTCAACTAGGCTCTGAAGAAACTCACCCACCTCATCTGTGCATGAAGAAATTGAAGCCACTAGTGCTGAAGAACCTGCTGCTGCTGATCCTTTGAACACGCAGACGACAAATGAAGAGGAACCAGAAAATCCTCAGCCTGAAGAACCTGAGATTGCGATTCCTGAGGTAGTGATGCAACTCACTGACACTCCTCTGCCAAAACCAAAGGATCCATTCTCGCGCAAGCAAAAGTTCAAGACTGAAGACTTCTTTGTCGCGAATGTTTTCTTCATCGATTACAACCCTTATGATTACGCTTTCGCATAAGGAAGAGCCGTTTACGGACTGCTAGTCAAGCCAACTTTTATTCCTCTCATGCTATTCGACAAAGACAAAGTCTTCGATCATGCCCACATTCCTCACGTGACATGGAATCTCTGCCCGGGCTTGAGCCAGTCCTCGGCGTTCTTCACGATCTTTGGATTGCTGAATTTCTCAGCTTGACATCTCTGTGATCGGAATGAAGAACTCATTCTTCAATTCTATGCGACGCTTCACATCACAAGAAATTCTGAAGATGTGAACTCATGGGTGCTGGACTGGATGTCAGAAAATACTCACTACACGACACCAACAACTGAATTGCTTCGTGCCCTCCCACTCAGTCCTCCCCTTGATGGTGCTCGTTGCGTCTAGAATGAACCTGAGCTTACAAATCATTACATGCAAGTGCTGATGAAACCTTTGAAGCCAGAGCAGGCCCCTCGAACCAAATTCCTCGTCAAGGAATTACTGTATGTGCCTCAGACTGTCTATCGCATTCTTTCGAAGACAATGAGTCCTATCAAAGGCCACGACTCAAATGATGAAGAAGTCGTTGGCATCATGAAGAATATGCTTTTCAATATCATTCATGGCTTTCTCGTAAACTTCCATGATTTCTTCATGAGGACTCTGGCGAATATTGCTATGTCACCATTTGAGCTGAAGCCTTATGCACCATGGATTATGAGGTTCATCAGGACAAGGTCTTCACTCAATTACAAGGATGATACTCTGAACCACTGCAGCTACTTGCCTCCAATTGAAGTCCTCAAGCGGACATTTTCCTCGGTGATGACAAAGGCAAGGCAACTGCTGTGATAGATGAAGGCATTAGTCCATTGGATGGTCAATTTCGCAAGGCTGCATCCTACTCCACCAATGATCACTCTGCCACACATGAATCTACCGCCAACAACTCTGCCAAGCAAAATCCTCAAGCCACAGCACCCAGGGTGATGACTGATCGTGAGTTACTCCTCAGTATTCATCAGAAAGTTGATCGCAATCATAAATGGGTCAAGCGTCAGTTTGGTTCAAATCTTCACAACATGACCTCAACACACAATGGAGTGAAAAAACCAATACTACCTCCATGAAGCCTCCAACCGTACCTGGGCTGTTCTATCTCATACAGCGTAGAAGATCTGAAGAAAATGGGTCTGAAGGAAGAATTTGACTGGTCTGCACCTCCTCCGAAGAAATACAAGAAGGTCAAGGTTCCTTCCTTTGTCGCCAGCTCCTATTCTTCATTGCGCGACACTGATGAAAATGAAGACTTGGACAACACTGCGGCAGGCCCTACTACGACAACCGACCCCGACAACGCTGGCGCTCCTCCATCAACTTGATATTCTTCAGGGGCGTTAGTCCTCAGTTTCGATCATTTTGGTCATTCATGACAAAGGGGGATAAATTTGAGTTAGTCTTCAAGCGGGTCTATGATATGAGCGTTTTTCTGCGAAGTTACAACTCTCGCTCTTCTGAAACTTTTATTGGATCGAGTTGTAATCTTAAACCCGATGGTGCTCTGATACTTTTGATGTGTTCCTCTGCATGCTTAATCTTCGTTATATGTTAATACACGCATGCGGAATTACATCAGTCACCATATTTCATCATGCATTTCAAATTCTTCATATTATATGTCAAATGTATGTATGAATTACAAGATATATGGGGAGATCTCCATGATTCAACTCTTCAAATGTGCATTGCCTCAAAAGCAAATTCCTCACTATGCACATCTTCAGGGGGAGTTCTTCTATATCTTGCAATCAAATTCCTCAATATCAGTATTTACACTTCATATGTTTATGCCCGTTGAAAACTTAACCTATATTGTCATCAATCACCAAAAAGGGGGAGATTGTAAGTGCATCTAGTGCCCCTTAGTGATTTTGGTGTGTTGAAGACTTATAGGTTAAGGGACTAATGTGTTTATGAGTGTACACAGGTCTAAAAGTCTATGAGGAGTTTGATATTTACAGAGAAAGTCGAACCCTAAAAATGAAGTTCTTCGTCTGAAGACTTTGGTATTCTGAAGACTTTGAAAGTGAAGAAATTGGTGTGACCTTGAAGACTTGGTATTCATTTGAGGAACATGAAGCGTGAAGACTTTTGTTTTCGTAGTTTCGTTTTCTCTTCTCTTTCTTGAGTCATAGGAAACACCGTACTGTTAAAGGGGGCCGAGTAAATACTAAGGAAAAATTTCCATGTGATGCTAAACTCAAAATCCTACACCTACCAATCCCTTCGAGTGAAGCCTTTAGAAATCTCATACAGTTCAGTCAATTTCTTCAAAGGATGTGAGACGAAGTTCTTACGGTCTCTGAGGAATTTGTTTTGATTGAGGAGTTAGGAATTCGCCGGTCTGAATTGCCTACACGATGAGGAACATGATAGCCGTGAGGAATTTGTGATCAAATTTCCGACCGTTCTTTGTGCTACTGGCCACTGTCCCAAAATATCTTATCCACATAATGGTCATATCATTGAAGGGCATTTATGTCTTATCATGTCGGGCTGCTCCCTAGGCTATAAATAGCCGCCCCCTACAACCACTAGCTGGTTGGCTGCATCGAGAGAAACTGACACTTGTCATTTGAGAGCAACCCATCCTCCGAGGACTTTGAGCGAAAATCATCGAGTGAGGAAAACCCAAAACCAAACACCTACAAACCCAAAGTGATTGAGCATCATTGAAGAGATTGATCCTACGTGGATCCGACGCTTGTTACCTTTCAAGACTGTACTTCTTCCAAACGGTTAGGCGTCATGGTCTAGAGCATCCAAGAGGAATTGTGGATCGCCGAGTGACCGAGTCTGCGAAGGTTTGGAAGTCGCCTGAAGACTTACCACGAGTGATTGGATGAGGTATATTGACCTTAGTTCAAGGGGAATACGGTGAGGACTGGGTGTCCTGAGCTACGTGCTCAATGACTAGGTGTCCGGGACTGTGTGTCCTCGAGTTTAAATACTCAGCCGCTCCAACCGGACGTGCAACTGAGACAGCAGTTGGAATTGGTCTACCAAATCATTGTGTTCACCAACCTTACTGGTTCTATTTCCTCAACTCATTCATTTCTTCATTACTGTGTTGAGTGTTTCATCATATCTGTGTTTGAAGAGTTTGACTGAAGACATTCTCAATTTCCTCAGTTCAATTTCTTCAGTCTGTTTGTCTTCATCTTGTGTTATCCTAATTGCACTTTCTGTACTCTGTGATTGTCTTCATTTCATCATGATGATCATGCATGTATTCTGTTATGCTTACTTCTGAGTACTTATTCCACTGCAAGTAGTTCTTCGCTAAGGAATTTCCTCACCGGAAAATTTCTCAGTGAAGAATTCATAAAAAATGCCTATTCACCCCGGCTCTAGTCGATATAACGCACTTTCAGCAGGTTGCTGAAGACGCGAGTCAACGCAGCTGAAGAAAGAACACGAGCCTCCGCCTCTTATAACATCCCAAATTTTCAATTTGGAATGTTATACATAGATCATTCATGCATATCATATTCTATTGCATATTCGTTTCGCGATCCTCAAAATTCTAAGCAACTCAAGGACCCTCGGAGAGAGTTGGGGATTTCACTGTTTTCATATTTGAATTTTATCAAATATCGAAACGAGGATCAATTTGTTTTATTATTTTTCTCTCCGAAAATATTTCGTATATACATACATACATATATATATATATATGTATATATGAGAGGGGATAATATGACTTCCCCAAAAACAATGAAATATTGGAGGAAAAATATTAAAAACAAATAAATATTTTATTTTGGATTTTATTGCCATTGTATTTGCATAGGAAAAATACGTGTTTTTCAAAATTCCATTTTAGACCCAAATAAATGTTCACCTTGTCCGGTAGATTTTTATAGGACGGGGAAAGTTTATTTCGGGATTTTCAGCGTCCGTTTCGTATTTATTTTTGGCGTTTTTCTGCGCAGAATTTATTTATTTTTTATTTTGTTTTTACGCCGGACCGAACTGGGCCGAGGCCCAGTTGGCCCGCCGCGCCAGCCCGCCCCTTGCCTCGACCGACTCGGCCGAGTCCTGCCGCCAAGACGCCGCCGCCCGTCCGGGAGGACTCCTCCTCCCGGCCCCTTGCCCAAGCCGCCCGCCTCGCCCCCTTTAAAGGCCGAGCCGGCCCCGCCAACCCCCACCACCACCACCGCCAGCCCGCCGCCCCGCCATCAGTAGCTCACGCCGCCGCCATCTTGCTCGCCCGCGGACAATGACGACGTTAGATTCGTTAGCCTGTTCGTCAGTTTTTCTTTTTCTCGGATTTTCGCGATTATTCTCGATCGCGATTTCTGATCTGATTGTCGTTTTAGTTTAACTTTTTGCTCATTTGTCGGAATTAGGCGATTCAAGCGCCTAGATCTTTGTCCCGAAGCCCTCTTTCTGTTTAACCAACTTGAACAAGATTTTGGTACTGTAAAATTTTACTAAAGTCCAGATTAGTAAACAAATCTTGTTTCTTTCGCAGTTTGAGTTGTCGTTGCTCCGTTTGATTTGATTCTTTTTGCAAAACGGAGTTCTTTAGTTAAACATTCTGGTTAGATATTCCTATTTGAGTTTTACCCGTGCATCTTTGCTTGATTTCTTATGTATGCTATTGTTTGTTTGCAATAGAATTCCTGGAGTGTGAAGCGTGCTACTACGAGTCTCTAGATTTTTGCGGATCATCAGCAAGGCAAGTAACACATTGATCATACTCTTTTCATACCCAGTTTTTATGCATTAGCTCCAATCCTCAAACACTGCATGATTAGGATGTGATTAACTCGTGGGTATTGGGTAGTAGTTGATAAGGTAGAACCAATTGCCCTGTTATTATCAGACCCTCGGGAGTTACATCTACGTATTGCTTATATTGCTATGCTATGCTCATAGATGTGGTTTGGGTGAGTGAATCCATGACAGATGTGAGGTTGTTAATTAAAGGTTCAACTTAAGGTGGAAACTTTAATACACATCTGGGTGGATTGCTTGTCGGGCACCTGGAGAATCCAGTGTTGTCCTAGGATATCCTGAATGCAGTGTGATAATCCTAAGGCCCGCCACCCAGGCTCAAAGGGAACCGAGATATTTCATGCTAGAAACTTCCGTGTGCATCCACAAGCTATTATGGGCTCTAGCATAGTTGAGTAAGTTGCATGATCTCTTCCGGTGGTAGGCTAGCAGATGTAGAGGGATGTAGGTTGGTACTGTCTACCCGGGGTTAGAGTTAATGCTTCTGAAAGACTGTGTCTCGATCATCCGTTTCTCAAACACCATGTAGTGCGAGAAATCCAACGAAGGCAATCGTGTCTTGTGGGGAAAAGTGAGAAAACCTCTACAGAGTGTACAATCTAATCATGGTTAGCCGTGTCCCCGGTTATGGACATCTTGAGTATCTAGTACTTGGATTATCATATGTATCTCATCACTCTAATTTAATATTGATGGGTTGATAATTACTTTTTAATTGGGATTGAGTTGGAGGAGCCTTCTCAATGATGTTTCAACTACCATGATAGTTAAAATAAAACTTATTCCTTTGTTGTAGGGAAAAATTGGCTTTCCGAAAAACTATAACCATAGAGCCTTTCCACCAGCCAAATATGCATGTAGTGATAGCATTATTCTGTTCTTGCTCTACTGTGTTAGATTGCCGGCATATTCCATGTGCTGACCCGTTCTCAGGCTGCAACGTATTATGTTGCAGACTTTTCAGACGATGAATAAGGTTCGTTAGGTCGTTGCCATGCAGCTCGGCTATGCCGTTGGAGTTGATGGACTCACTTTATCTTCCAAGCCTTCCGTTGTTATAGTATTAGATGGCCTTAAGCCATATTTATTGTAATAAGTTCTCTTTGAGACATTCGATGTAATAACTGTGTCATTGCTACTCTATTATAAATTCTACGAGTACTGTATGTGTCAGCATTACCGATCCGAGGATGACAACGAAACCGAAGACTTGACCGTTTGAGGTCGAATTCGCTACAAGATGGTATCGAGCACCTGGCTGAGTGTTGGACACGACCACTAAGATAAGCCATAGGTCACTCTTCTCTACTCATTTATGACTCCTCTCCATTTTCTACTCTTAGGATGGCGGATTCGAGGAACAAGTTTGCACAACCGGATGAAGACACCCCCTTTGGACGACACTTGAAGGAAGTCACTAGGTACTTGAACATTGGAATACCAAGCTTCACCGGGACCTACAACGATACTTTACCAGAAGAGGAACGCTGGATGATTCGAGTTCAAGTTCCAGGAAGGACGTTCGCGCCAATCACTTAGCCCATAGAGTTTTCCTTTGATACACCAACCTGGAGTCTAGGCAAGAGCATGGCAGCCCACATTGCCATGGGACGTATTGGAGAAGTCTACAGCAAGACTCTCAAGGACACTATCTACCAGATATGTGGGCGTCGAGATGAGCAATGGGAGATGATCAGCACCAAGAAGGACAGATCCATTGCAGCTTTCATCCAGGAGTTAAACCAGCACATTCGACGCCAGGAGAATCAGATGTGCGCAGACATGATAGATTTTAAGAAGGCGAAGACAAGGATCACCGATCTGGAAGAAGAACTCAAGTCTACACACGATGGATATGAGGAGGAAATTGCAACACTATTGGAGACGAATGATGACCTGATAAAGAAGATCAGAGTATTCATGAGAGACCCCGCGCCAGGAGGAGAGGACGACGATTCCACTTGCCCGGAGAACTACATCATCATCGACGACACCGACTCCGACCCCAGTGAAGATGACTTTGAAAACGAAGCTGGGGCAGACATCATGGAGTCGTCCACTGATCAAAATTTCTAGATGACCACCAAATGATTAGTAGTATTTCCCCCATGTATATAGTAGTAGTTTGAGCACTTTTAACGATAGTTTGTATGCCCTTTCTTGATTGATTGAGTGATATGATTGTGTTTGTCTCATGTGCATATGGGTAGTGCTTTCTCACTAGACCCCTTTTCTATTCTAATCTATCCCCTCTAAACCCATCAGATGCCTCCAAGACGTGACACCGGATTTGTCTTCCCACCGGAGATCACCCAGTTGATCCAGCAGCAGAATGCCTTGATGCAGATATTAGTCCAGAACCAACGCAACAACAACAACAACAACAACAACAACAACAACAACAACAACAACAACAACAACAACAACAACAACAACAACAACAACAACCCGCCTCCAGTTGACAAGTTAGATCTCTTTCTGAGGTTGCGGCCGGTGTTTTCCAAAGAGCACCGAGCCTATAGTTGCTGATGATTGGCTACGCTGTATTGGAAGGGAGTTGACCACCGAAGGTTGCACAGATGCTGAGAAGGTGCGCTTTGCCGCACATCAATTGGATGGACCAGCAGCCTCATGGTGGGAGAATTATACGGCCACTTTCCCCATAGCAAACGTCACTTGGGATTAGTTTCAGCAAGCTTTCCGCACAGCCCATATCTCAACTGGAGCTATGAGCATGAAGAAGCGTGAATTTCGCAACTTACGCCAGGGGAACCGAACTGTAGCTCAGTACGTGGATGAGTTTAGCAAGTTATCTCGCTATGCCCCTAATGATGTGGCCACAGATGCCGTGAACCAGGAGAAATTTATGTAAGGGTTGAATGATGTGATGAGCATGCAGTTGATGGTGGCAACATTCAACAACTACCAGGAGTTGGTAGATAAGGCTCTTATGATTGAAGGGAAGCAGCAGCAGATTGAGAGCCGTAAGAGGAAGTATGGACAAAGAAGATACAACTCAGGAGCTCAGCAGAAGCCTCATCTAACCCCGAACTCGGGAGGACTTGTTCATCACCATGGAGGTCATAACCACAACGGAGGAAGTTCGCATAACCACAATGGTCCCAAGAATGGGACTGGGAATGGATGAAGCAACAATCAGAACCGCTCCAATCCAGCCACACCCACCAAGAGAGACCTAAGTCACATTACTTGCTTCAAGTGCGGGAAGACTGGACACTATGCCACGGAATGCCCTGAAGCGAAGAATGGAAATGGTAATGGGAGCGCTGGGAAGAAGCGGACTCCATTCAACAAAGGACAAGTGAACCACATTAACGTGGAGGAGGTTGAAGAGCAGCCAGACGCAGTTATCGGTAAGTTTTTGGTTAAGTCTTTTACCGCCCTTGTTCTTTTTGATACTGGTGCATCACATTCATACAAATCAAGGGGATTCGTGGGTAAGTTTAAACTACCAACCCGAGCCCTTAGGATACCTCTATTAGTAAGTTCACCTGGAGAAGAGTATATGGCTAGCCGATGGTGCGACCGGATACCCTTAACCATTGGTAGCCATGTTTTCCCGTCAGACCTAATAATTTTGGAGTCACAAGGATTGGATGTGATATTAGGCATGGACTGTATGTCAAAGTATGGAGGAAGCATTAACTGTGCTAGTAAGTCTATTTATCTCACCACCCCGGAGGGAAAAGGATCAAGTATGTATCCAAATATATGACAAGGAGAACTCAAGTAAATTCCCTCTCAGGAGTTGTTCAAGAAGAAGTGCCTGTTGTAATGGATTACCCAGATGTATTTCCAGAGGAATTACCACTCATGCTGCCAGATCGGGACATCGAGTTTTTTATATAACTATTGCCAGGCACCGGGCCTATATTGAAGAGACCATACCGGATGCCTGCAAATGATCTGGAGGAGATTAAGAAGCAGATCAAGGGGTTATTGGAGAAAGTTTACATCCGACGAAGTTCATCACCGTGGGGAGCCCCAGTGCTCTTGGTTGAGAAGAAGGATGGATCATTGAGGATGGTTGTTGATTATAGGGCGTTGAATTTGGTGACGATTAAGAACAAATACCCTTTGCCGATGATCAATGATTTGTTTGACCAGTTGCAAGGAGCTAAAGTGTTTTTGAAGATCGATCTACAATCATGATATCACCAGCTGAAAATTCGAGAGAAGGATATACCAAAGACAACATTCACCACAAGGTACGGGTTGTATGAGTATACGGTCATGTCATTTGGACTGACTAACGCCCATGCCTATTTCATGAGCATGATGAACAAGGTGTTCATGGAATATTTGGATAAGTTTGTTGTGGTGTTCATTGATGATATAATGGTATACTCGAAGAATGAAGAGGAGCACAAGGAGCATTTGCGTTTAGTTCTCGAGAAACTCGGGGAACATCAGTAGTATGCCAAGTTCAGCAAATGTGAGTTTTGGTTGAAGGAAGTTGGATTCCTTGGACATGTTATATCGGAGAAGGTATAGCGATGAGACCCCACCAAAGGTTCGGTCGATCCTGAATGGTTGGAACCCACTTCAGTTAGCGAGATCCGCAGTTTTCTTGGACTCGTAGGATACTATCGGAGATTCATTGAGAATTTTTCCAAGATTATGAAGCCAATGACGGAGTTATTGAAGAAGGATACCTTATTTAAATGGATGGAAGAATGTGAGGCGAGTTTTCAGGAGTTCAAGAAACGTCTGACTACAGCCCCATTGCTGATTCTGCCGGATATACGCAAGGATTTCCAAGTGTATTGCGACGCCTCTTGCTTAGGACTTGGAAGTGTGCTTATGCAGGACGGAAGAGTTGTTTCATATGCCTCATGACAACTAAAACTGCATGAATTGAATTATGCCACGCATGATTTGGAGTTAACAGCTGTAGTGCATGCGCTCAAGACTTGGAGACATTACCTTACTGGAAACCATTGTGATGTGTACACTGATCATAAGAGTTTGAAGTACATTTTCACACAGAAGGAGCTGAACCTTAGGCAGAGGAGATGGTTGGAGCTTATAAATGATTATGACACGAAGCTTCACTATCATCCAGGCAAGGCCAATGTCGTGTGAGCGCTTTGAGCGGAAGAGTTATGCTAACACCCTCGTAAGCACAGGATTGCCAAAGGAGTTAGCAGAGGATCTCAGGGAACTTCGATTGGAGATTGTTCCTAGAGGTTTTGTTGCAACAATGGAAGTCCAGTCTACATTGTTAGGAAAGATTTGAGAAGCTCAGAAGGATGACAAAGAGATTGCCGAGATAAAAGAGAGAATGAGCAAAGGAAAGGCCAAAGGTTTTTGTGAGGATGAGCACGACACCTTATGGTTTGAGGACCGTGTTTATGTGCCGAATAACACAGAGATCAGGAAGTTAATACTTTGGGAGGCTCATGACTCACCATACTCGATACACCCCGGAAACACCAAGATGTATTTGGATTTGAAGGAACGTTTCTAGTGGACTGGTATGAAGAAGGATATTGCCGAGTATGTAGCCGTATGTGATGTATGTCAGAGAGTGAAGGCGGAACATCAAAAGCCAGTAGGATTGTTACAGCCTATGCCGATACCCGAATGGAAGTGGGATAAGCTTGGCATGTATTTCATCACCGGATTGCCCAGGACCAAATCAGGATATGATTCTATATGGGTAGTAGTTGATCGCTTGACCAGAGTGGCTCACTGTCACACCCTGATTTTCATGCAACAACACTTAAGCTAATAAATCATGCTAAAATGTGGTTTGACAAAAACTTTTGAGTGTTTTGTATTTGCTTTGATTGAATGTTTGACTGATGTTTGCAAGTACTCTAAAAATCAAATAAATCCGCCAACTCTTATACTCCTTCTCCTTGATCCAAAACCTTTTCACAATGATAATACCATGTGTATGGAACAATATAGTATTTTCTTACAAAAATAATTTGGCCAAATAGTATATTCAAAAATTAGTTTTCCAAAAACCCCTGAATTGAGGTTTGCACTGCAAGTACTAAATTAAGGGCAGTAAAAATCTTTCCAAAAATATATTTGACTCCTATTAGATATAGGAAACCTAGAAACCGCAAAAATATAATTTTAAAAGTTATTTTCCTATTTTATTTAAAGGCTTTTTCTTTAGGCAAGAAATGGTCTTTAATAGGTTGAAATTATTTTAAAGCTTCAAATTTTTTTGAGAAAAATCAGGGAAGCTCAGGGGACATATATTGTCCATATATATGAGTTTCAACACATGGTCATGTTCAAAATATTGGTCAAAACCCTCAAAAACCCTTTCTGGATATTTCAAGCTTTTGAAATATTTACAAAGGAAATATTCCTCAAAAATTCCAAGAAAAT
Source organism: Aegilops bicornis (assembly GCA_021605145.1). NCBI lineage: Eukaryota > Viridiplantae > Streptophyta > Magnoliopsida > Poales > Poaceae > Aegilops > Aegilops bicornis. The sequence goes on along the minus strand of CM038671.1, from coordinate 302,119,052 downwards.
TCTAGCATGTGACATATGACATGTTGGATAATCATGCCCAGTATCATGTCATGGAGAACAGTATAACCCCATTAAACCCTCTCAAAACCACTTCTGTCCTTTTTCAAGTTTGAACAACTTTGCACTGTCAAATATGTCAAATGCTCTCAAACTTGGTGCACATGCTCAAATGGTGTAATAATGCATCTAGACCAAGTGTCACAAGTTGGAGAACAAGTTGACTTGATCAAAGAGCCCCAAAACACTTCCTGTCAAGAACCAATTTTGAACAACTCTACATTGGCAACTTTCTCATTTTGACCCCAACTTTTGTGGACATGTTCAGAACCTCAAATTATGACACTACACAAAGTGGTGCATCAAGGAGAATAGCTTTGCATGACTAAATCTTGAAAAGTCCACTTCTGTTGATTTCTAGGGTTTACAAAAGTTGCATTGGCAACTTTGCCCAAATGAACTCAATCTTGGTGGAACCTCTTATTTTCTCATGCCATTTGACCCTGTCAAGCCTCATGGCAAGGGAAGTCCATTTGCTTGCCTGAACCTACATCAAACACCTTCTGGCAGAAACTTAAAATGCATGCTTTGGCCATTTCCACTAATGTCCACGAGCTGAACTTCTTCCCACAACCTATCCTAGTCCCCCTCTACCCATGGTGTGCTTCCCTGCCTGAGAGGCAATGATGAAGGGGGGCTTGGATCCACTTTCCTTCTCTGGACAACAGCATTTCCACTCTCTCTCCACCCCTCCTCTCCTCTACTGGCTCCCCAAGGCATCCAATGCCCTTGCCACATTGTTTACTCCCCCTTGCAGCCATTAGACACAAGTGGACGCACGAGTGCGCGCGTAAAAGCCGCGGATGCCGGCCAAAAACGCGATCTGGAGCGCCTGGCAGGGCGTTCGACCGTTGACACCGCGTCCCCCGACCACCTCGAGCCTCCCCCTTGCGCCAGTCGAGGTGCCTCGACGTCTGCAACACGCCACTGCGCTGGCCCCCTCGTTTCCCCCTCTGTCTTCCCCATGTCGCGCGTGCCGAGAGCCACCCGAGCCCGCCAATGCCGTGTGAGCTCGTGGCTCCACCCGGAGCTCGCCCCGCTGTATCTCTCTATCTCTCTCTCTCTCTATCTCTCTCTCTCTCTCTCTCTCTCTCTCTCTCTCTCTCTCTCTCTTCTTGGCGCCCTACTCCGCCCCCACGAGCGCCGCAGACAGCCCCGGGCCTCCTCCCGTGGCCATTTCCGCGGGCGCCCGTAGGCTACGTCCACAGTGAGCCATGGCCTCGCTATATAAGGCCGCCCGAGGCCTCTCTCTGGAGCCCCTTCGCCCTCTCTCCCTCCCTTACATCACCCTGACCCGTCCATTCCTCTCCCCGTGCCCTCCATCCACCACAATGGTCGGAGAGTCGCCATCGGGCTCCGCCTAAATTCGAGCTAACCCAAGCTCTCTTTCACCTCCTAGCCACTCCAACGCCCTCATAGCTCCACCGCAAGGCCTTCCATCACCTCCGTTCTCCCCCGGGAAGGCCAGGCGCTCACGGCCAGAGATGGCCGACGGCCTCCTCCGCCACCATCCAAACCGTCGCCACTACATCCCTCTTCGGCATGCGCGAAGCACCTAGACGGGTGCAGCGCAGCCTCCTGAGCATGCTGGTGGGTGGAGCGTCGCCGGAGATGCTCTGTAGCCCCGGCAATCACCGGAGGGAGCCGCTCCACCCCGCGGCCGGAGCGCGCACGGGAGGTTGAAGGCGATCTGCTGCTGGGGCCCGCACGTCAGCGACCCTACAGGCGGGCCCGTCCATTTAAGTGGAAACGGCTTCGACCGGATCCGCCTCCCCTGCGCGAAGGCGCACCCACGCTAAGCCGCCTTCGACATCACCACCTCTTCCCGGGCAGCCGAGCTGCTGGGCGACCTGATCTATCTGTCAGCCCGTCTGTGAGGATAAGGTTAAAGCCTTATTTCCTTTTTCTTTTTCCTGTCAACTTCAAAAATCCATAATTAATTCAACAGAGCTCCAAATTTGTAATAGTTCACAAATTCATGATCTATCACATGGTGTTTTTTGCACATTTTTCCAGGAAACTTTTCTTCACACAAATCCAATAAAACCCCATTTTCCAATTCTGTGATGAACTTTAGAAAATCACACAGAGCTCAAAAGTGAACCAAATGCCATGACTCAAGATCCTAGATACTTCTAAGTACATAACTTAGTTTGTCAACATTTTTCCTAATACATTCTGTGCCACACAAGATAATCAGCCATTTCTTCATATTTGTCAACTTTGCAAATTCAGAGGAAAATCATTTCAACTCCGAATCCAGTGAAACCAATTCCTAGATACTTCTAAAATCATCCTTCATTAAATGGGTGCCTTTGCTCATGTTTCAAAAATATGTTTCTGTACACTTCTTGCAAATCCATAAACCCCTTGATTCCATCATATCAAAATGTTTAGAAATATCCACTGACCAAATTCCAATGAAACCACTCTGGTTAATTTTCATATAACCAGAGATGTCCTAGAAAAGTCAAATCAATATTTTTAGAGCACTTTTATTCTCTGCCTTGTGTGTTGCTTATTATGGTTGCTTTCGACGATAGTTGACGAAGTAGACGAAATGCTTGGAGTTGGACCAGAGATATTTGAAGACCTCGAAGACTTTGTTAAAACAGGAAGCAGCCCTTTGACCATGTCTATGAAACCCTTTTTATGCATGTCATATAGCACCATATTGTTGTTGCAACGGAACCATGATGAGGTGGTAACCACTTTGATGGGTTGCCTTTGTTACTTCCTCGTTGATACTTGCATTGTGCATGACCCTACCTCCCTATGAGGGTTATGCCGGTGGGAGTAGATAGGATGCTAAAGTAGTTGCTACGCAAAAAGGGACGGGAATATGCATGTTGATGGAGACAAAGTATTTTCAAAGGACTTTTTGAAAACCCCGTCGGGTGCCACTTATGCTCGAGGGAGATAATGAGATGGGTAACCGCTTGATGACGAAGTGGTGTACCGAGGAAAGTGTGTGTGTTGCTTTCAAAAATGGATTGGTTTATGTTGCGACCGTTATTCCAACCTTACATGCGCAACCACTCTACTCTTATATGGAAAGGGCATTATTGATTACCTAGGATGATAATAGCTTGGAGCCCACATTACTAGCTAGTGACGGGGGAGAGTTGGTGCTCTCTCTCGGGACAGGGTCGTGCCAGGTAGGGCGGCCAAGAACATTTTTATGGGGCACCGGACACACCGTTGGTATCCCATGCCAGTGGTATGTGATGAATATGGGAGTGAGGCTCCACAATTTTAAGTTGTGAAATGTTGGGCACGGGGGTTACTATCAATCGAGTGGACTCTATGTTAGTGTCGTCTAGGGAAAGATAGTGATCGGGTGCTTACCCGGGGTACTTGAGGTACCGCGGGTCGTGGATGACATGGAAGTTCCCCGGATCTTGTGGGTAAAGTGTGCAACCTCTGCAGAGTGTAAAACTATTCGAGTAGCCCTGTCCACGGTCAAGGACAGTTGGGTAACCGCTCTTGGGCTACGTCCACTTGTTTTCAACCAGTGTGTGTGTCTGGGACAAAACTACTTGGGTCAAGTTTATGATTGAGTTGGGTTGATGCCCACTCTATTTATGTTGATATCTGAAACCTGTCCTCATGGTTACTTGAATTCTCCTGATGCATGTCTTACAAGTTGTTGAACATGTCATGGCACTCAAAACTAGCTTTCTACAAAAATTTACCTATATCATGCATTGTTGTATCTTGAACCAAAACATGGGTTGCTTGCGAGTACATTCAAAGTACTCATTGGCTTGGCACTGGTTATTTTATTGGCCAGGCATGAAAGACAAGATATATTGAAGAGTTCATTGGTGACGATCGTGCGAGCTAGGACGCTTCCCAGTCAGAATGCCTGTAGGGTTAAGGCAGATGGCATGGGTCCAAGTTGTTATTGAAGATTTCCGTTGTGATGATACACACAAGACTTGACCATAATGGTCCTACTTGTGTAAAAAGGTATGTATGGATGTAAGACTCTTGTTATTCAACTTCTGTGTGTTCCGTGAGCATTGATCTCTGGGATCACTTGACACGTGCATTCGGTGATCTCGACTTATGAGTCGGGGTCCCCACAGAGCTGGTATCAGAGCCATCCTGACTGTAGGAAGCCTTAGTTAGCACTGTCGTTAGTTAGGGTGAAACTATTTCCAAAACTATTACTAGTTTTCAAAATTATCTATACTTCTCTTCCCCTTCAAAACTTTTGCAAACGGTCGCTAGTACCTTTAAGCCCCTGACCACTGGATTCCTTGTAATCCTCATAAATAACCTAGCAAGAGTACACCTTGCCAAACACTCACCCACCTCTTCTGAACACAAGATTGGCGACACCATATCAAGACGATGCCAACAGAAGATATGTCTTTGAGGAATCAGGACATGAAGACCTAGAGGATGGTGATACCTTTGAATTTGCCCCAGGATAATGCAACCTTGGCCTACGATGATCAGGGCATAGGATATGCAAGATAATGATATACATCGCTAATAGAGCAGCCCTGTCCTTACCGTTGTTGTATCGGCAACCACCGGTGGATGAGGACCTCGCCATTAGGTCCGCCTCACTATAGTGAGCAGGAAAACGCTTCTCTTCATCCCCCGCTCTTGGTGTCGATGGTTTCATCAACATAACCGACATGTTGGACCTCTACTATACTTTGTTAATGTCATTGCATAAAGGATTACCTACTTGGTACCATCGATGCCTTAGAAGACAAAAAGGGATCGTCATGATTAAGGAGACAACAGAAGACCGAGTCAATGCCTGCTACGAGAAACCCTTCACCCCACCACTTCAACAGGCGAGAAGTTGTTGAAGAATCTTCAGGCCCAACCCGGATTGTTTCATCGAACAACTACAAGAGATGTAGCAACACCTGAGGGAAACCAAGAAGACTGCACGAGGCACGGAGCAAAGCACGACTACTGAATCCGAGAACCCCTACGGTAGGATGAGTCGTGTACCCCCTATGCGCAGTCGAGTCCGTATGATGGTTCAAATAGAACCATGATTGTGTGTTGCTTGTTTTATTGGTCCTGTTATGATATAGGTCGCACTTTTGCCAAGGCAACAAGTACGCGACTATATCACCTTCCTTACGTTATTTCTTTTGTTTCGCCCTTTTTGAACCTGTTTGTCTGCACTTGCACTATAGAACCCCCTTTAGGCACTCCCCTCCTCTATGCTACTTCTCCCTCTCATCTCTCTCATCAACTGAAGGCTAGAAAGACAAGATGCACCATGAATTCCACCTCGGCAGCCAACTAGCAATGGAGACTTTTGCTACAACTTCCACGACCGAGTGCAACCCCGTAGAGTTATGTTTAACCCTCCAGGCTGGAAACCCGTTGCTAGACCCCTTGAGACTTCATAAGACACCCCAACTCGAATCCTTAACCATGTACTTAACCCACAGAATTGCAAGAAAACAAGTTAAGCTACAGAAGTCCTTGCTTATCACTGGGTTCATTATGGAACTAATGGGCATAGTGAACGAGCACATTATCATCCTAAGATAGCACCAGAACTGACGATGCCATAGGAAAGACCAAATTGAGGATATAGGAATAAGGTACAAATGATTTGATGAGTTTATATCAGAGACCTTGAGGAATCTTGAGAGACTCTTTGGTGGATTATAAGGCTTTCATGTTGGTAGATGAACTTGGTGGGATCAGCCAATAGAGTAGCATGACTCTCATTGCCCCTGAGTAAATTGGATTTAGTAGGACAATTATGATCGCAAGCTAAGATTCTTGGAAGTATAAGGATTTGACTTAGCCAGGGATATTGATAGGAGATATTTGTTACGATAATGACTTGGGGTAGACATATAGGAATTCTCGTTGGACATGAGATTTGGATTTAAGTAGGTTATCCTAGTTGAGTATAGATGCTGAGTAAGTCTACATGGTTCGGAGTAAATTGGATTTAGATTAAAGGTCTCAATCATGATACAATGTTCTCGGTGGGTGGTAAACTAGGAGATTGGATAAATTTTTAAAGTTGATTTAGCGATCTATATATGCCTAACCTTGGAGTTTACTTGACCATGATTATGGAAATTGGTGGAGTGACTATAGTAGGCGTAGCCCTTTCAAGCATTTCGGGATTGTATGACATAAGAAGATCGTATGGAACACCATATACATTGGATTTGTAGAATTAATGGATGGTGTAATAATTGTTGGTAGATAATGGGCTGTTAGAGTTGATTCATAGGAAGGAAACAAGATCTTGGAGTGGCATACGACGTGTTTCCTTCGGGTAGAAATGCCTTAGACCTTGGAAGAGTAGGCTGAGCACTTGGATTGTCACGTTCAAGCTTAGTAGCTTGTATGTTCTACCCATGGATTTTTATTGGTAGACATACATATGAGTTTGGGGATTGTAGACATATATGATCCTGTTAAACCTCCTCTCGAAAGTCCTGAGAATAATAATAGCATGAGTGATGATTGGAGCTGACCTACTAGAGTTGAAGCTTTCGGTGGTATAAGGTTATTTGTTTAAAGGACTAGATAGAACAATTGGCATCTCAGAAATCATGCTCAAGGATAGGATGATAAACGTTCACACGCAACCTAGAATCCTTTAAACCCTAAAACCCTACCAAGGCACAACATGGTCGGATCATGACCACGAGCTTTGGCTCTAGGTCAAGAAGACCTTGGCGAACACTCAACCGTGACCACCACCAAGGCCCCAGCCTACTTTACGTACCTCGTGAACAAGTCATCACGGAGTACTTGGACAATTTGGGTGCCTTCATTATATGATGACATACTTTTCTACCCGAAGACAAAAGAAGAGCCATTCAGTTGGTTAAGGAACATCTAAAGACCGCCATGTCAAGGGGGAAGAACTAAACCAACCGCCATCATGAAGAAGTAAACTCCTGTGTCGAAGACCATGTGTACCAACGGATCACTCCTCTTAGAAGAACCAAGCATTTCCATGTCAAGCAGAAGCTCACTCCAAGATTTAACAACCCCCTCCGAGATCGCCACAAGATGAAGAGAAGACAGTTACCAGATGGAGTTACCACCTGAGTTACCCACTGTGCGTAATGTTTCCACATGACACAACTCCGGAAGTGTTTTCGACTTCCTAGATAGCCCGATCACTAACAAGGACATCGATCACGGAGGCATCGACCTCCATCCCAATATGACCTACGCGAGAGACCCCAATTGCAATCTGGATCAAGCAGGACGACAAACACGAAGCCACACCATCGAGTACTTCAAGGTTCAATGGAGCACCAAACGGAAGCAGAAGCAGTATGAGGACGTGAAGACTACCCCAAATCCAAGTTTCCGTATTCCTTCCTGTGCCTAGTCTGGGAATCTCGGGGACGAGATTCTTGTAAGGGGGGTAGGTCTGTCACACCCTGATTTTCATGCCACAACACTTAAGCTAATAAATCATGCTAAAATGTTGTTTGACAAAAACTTTTGAGTGTTTTGTCTTTGCTTTGCTTGAATGTTTCACTGCTGTTTGCAAGTGCTCTAAAAATCAAATAAATCCCCCAACTCTTATACTCCTTATCCTTGATCCAAAACCTTTTCCCAATGATCATACCATGTGTATAGAACAATATAGTATTTTCTTACAAAAATAATTTGGCCAAATAGTATTTTCAATAATTAGTTTTCCAAAAAACCCTGAATTGAGGTTTGCACTGCAAGTACTTAATTAAGGGCAGTAAAAATCTTTCCAAAAATATATTTGACTCCTATTAGATATACGACACCTAGAAACCACAAAAATATAATTTTAAAAGTTATTTTCCTATTTTATTTAAAGGCTTTTTCTTTGGGCCAGAAATGGTCTTTAAAAGGTTAAAATTATTTTAAAGCTTCAAAAATATTTGAAAAAAATCAGGGAAGCTCGGTGGACATCTATTGTCCATATATATGAGTTTCAAGACATGTTCTTCTCAAAATATTGGTCAAACCCCTCAAAAACTATTTCTGGATATTTCAAGCTTTTGAAATATTTACAAAGGAAATATTCCCCAAAAATTCGAAGAAAATTCTAGCATGTGACATATGACATTATTGATGATCTTGCTAAGTCTCATGTCATGGAGAACAGTATAACCCCATTAAACCCTCTCAAAACCACTTCTGTCCTTTTTCATGTTTGAACAACTTTGCACTGTCAAATATGTCCAAATGCTCTCAAACTTGGTGCACATGCTCAAATGGTCTAATAATGCATCTAGACCAAGTGGGACAAGTTGGAGAACAAGTTGACTTGATCAAAGAGCCCCAAAACCTTTCCTGTCAAGAACCAAACTTGAACAACTCTACATTGGCAACTTTCTCATTTTGACCCCAACTTTTGTGGACATGTTCAGAACCTCAAATTATGACACTACACCAAGTGGTGCATCAAGGAGAATAGCTTTGCATGACTAAATCTTGAAAAGTCCACTTCTGTTGATTTCTAGGGTTTACAAAAGTTGCATTGCCAACTTTGCCCAAATGAACTCAATCTTGGTGGAACCTCTTATTTTCTGATGCCATTTGACCCTGTCAAGCCTCATGATAAGGGAAGTCCATTTGCTTGCCCAAACCTACATCAAACACCTTCTAGCAGAAACTTAAAATGCATGCTTTGGCCATTTCCACTAATCTCCATAAGCTGAACTTCTTGCCACAACCTCTCCTGGTCCCCCTCTACCCGTGGTGTGCTTCCCTGTCGGAGAGGCATGGATCCACTTTCCTTCTCTGGACAGCAGCATTTTCACTCTCTCTCCACCCCTCCTCTCCTCTACTGGCTCCCCAATGCATCCAATGCCCTTGCCACATTGTTTACTCCCCCTGCAGCCATTAGACACAAGTGGACGCGCGAGTGCGCGCGGAAAAGCCGTGGATGCCAGCCAAAAACGCGCTCTGGAGCGCCTGGCAGGGCGTTCGACCGTTGACACCGCGTCCTCCGACCACCTAGAGCCTCCCCCTTGCGCCAGTCGAGGTGCCTCGACGTCCGCAACACGCCACTGCACTGGCCCCCTCCTTTTCCCCTCTGTCTTCCCCATGCCGTGCGTGCCCAGAGCCGCCCGAGCCCGCCAATGCCGTGCGAGCTCCTGGCTCCACCCAGAGCTCGCCCCGCTCTCTCCCTCTCTCTCTCTCTCTCCCTCTCTCTCTCTCTCTCTCTCTCTCTCTCTCTCTCTCTCTCTTCCTGGCGCCGTACTACTCCCCCACGAGCGCCACAGACAGCCCCAGGCCTCCTCCTCTGGCCATCCTGGCCATTTCCGCGGGCGCCCGTAGGCTACGTCCATGGTGAGCCATGGCCTCGCCATATACGGCCGCCCAAGGCCTCTCTATGGAGCCCCTTCGCCCTCTCTCCCTCCCGTACGTGGCCCAGACCCGTCCATTCCTCTCCCCGTGCCCTCCGTCCACCACAATCTTCGCATCGTCGCCGTCGGGCTCCGCCTAAATTCGAGCTAACCCAAGCTCTCTTTCACCCCCTAGCCACTTCAACGCCCTCATACCTCCACCGCAAGGCCTTCCATCACCTCCGTTCGCCCTTGGGAAGGCCAGGCGCTCACTGCGAGATATGGCCGATGGCCTCCTCCGCCACCATCCAAACCGTTGCCACTACATCCCTCCTCGGCGTGCGTGAAGCACCTAGACGGGTGCGGCGTAGCCTCCTGAGCATGCTGGTGGGGCGGAGTGTCGCCGGAGATGCTCTGTAGCCCCGACAATCACCGGCGGTAGCCGCTCTTCCCCGCGGCCGGAGCATGCACGGGACGTTGAAGGCGATCTGCCGGTGGGGCCCGCACGTCAGCGACCCAGCAGGCGGGCCCGTCCGCTTAAGTGGAAACGTCTTCGGCCGGATCCGCCTTCCCTGCGCGAAGGCGCACCCACGTGAAGCCGCCTTCGACATCACCACCTCTGCCCGCGCAGCCAAGCCGCTGGGCCGGCCCACGGTCTATTTGTCGCCCAGTGCGCAGGACAAGGTTAAAGCCTTATTTCCTTTTTCTTTTTCCTGTCAACTTCAAAAATCCATAAATAATTCAACAGAGCTCCAAATTCGATGATTCAAATTTGTAATAGTTCATAAATTCATGATCTATCACATGGTGTTGTTTGCACATTTTTTCAGGAAACTTTTCTTCAGACAAATCCAATAAAACCCCATTTTCCAATTCTGTGATGAACTTTAGAAAATCACACGGAACTCAAAAGTGAACCAAATGCCATGATTCAAGATCCTAGATACTTTTAAGTTCATAACTTAGTTTTTCAACATTTTTCCCAATACTTTCTGTGCCACTGTCGGATTTCGGGTTCCGGCAGACCCTTGAGGTTTGAACACTGGGATGCACGCGGAATCTCGCCTTCTACCTACCTGTACCCTGCCGCCTCGCTAGGATCTAAACTACGAAAGGAACAGCACAAGAGACACATGGTTTATACTAGTTTGGGCCACCATTGTGGTGTAATACCCTACTCTAGTTTGTGGTGTGGTGGATTGCCTCTTGGGCTGGTGGTGATGAACAATACAAGGAAGAACAGCCTCGCGAGGGTCTATTCTTGGCCGGTGCGATGAACTGCTAGGGGGAGTTCAGTCGCCTCTCTCTATCTCTCTCGTTTGTTCTCTTGCTATCTTTCTGAATGCCTGATCTTGGATCTCTCATCCCCGCCTTCTTACTATGGTGGCTAGCTCTACTTATAGGCGGAGGCCCTAGGCCTCTTCCCAAATATTGAGCGGGAAGGGCGCCAACAATTGGCCATTTTGAAGGGGAACATATGGTACACTTATCCTGACTAAAGTTGGTCCTCACCTGTCAAAGGCTCGGGTGGTGACGCCGGCTTGGGCTCCATAATGACTTCCTTCCTGCCGTTGGACTGGTCTTGGTATTGTTGCACCGAAATGGACGCCTTTGCTTGATGCTCTCGCCTGCGCTTGCTCCCTTTGCACCAAAGAGGAAAGGAGGACACTGCGCGGGCTGGCGCCCGCCTGGCGCCCTCGGTCGTCATGGCGTGCGTCATGGGCACCTCGTGAGGTACCCTGCCTTGGTCTCTCCGCCACCTCACGAGCAAGCCTGATGAGGCCGTGCCTGAGGAAGCTCCATGTCATCCGCCCCGCGAGGCTTGGCCCCTCGCGAGGGTCTTGAGTTCGTGTTGATGAAGATGGGCCGTGATGGGCCCCCCTTTGAGCCACGCCGCAGGCCCCAGGCAGGAAAGTCTGGGGACCCCCGTTCCCAGAACACCGACAGTAGCCCCCGGGTCCAAGGCGCGCCCGGACTTGGCCGAGCAGAGAGGTGAAGGGGCAAGCGCCATGGGCCCTAACAGCCTGCGGCCTTGGGCGCCGCGTGGCGGTTGATTGGACGTGGGCGTCTCCACTTCCCCACGACGCCTCGGCAACTGCAAGAATTGACAAGTCCCTGCATGCAAAGCGGGTCATGATTACCTACGATCGTGGAGGTCGGCGGTTGGCCTCCTCTGGCTTTAAGTATGGAACGATGAGCGCTCCTCTGGTCCGCTTCTGCCTGCTTCTTCTTCTTCCCAGTTCTTGCTTTGTCTTCCTGCAATGGCTCCGATCCGCCGGTTCTTCGCGGCAGAGAAGGGAAAGGCTCCTCGAGAGGGTCCTGACCCGCTCCCGCCGAAGAAACGGCTAACCCTTTGCCATCGGGACGAAGGTGCCCGCCAGGTGGTGCCGAGGCCCTGGTGCGAGCGGCCACCACCGGGGTTCCCGCTTCCCTTGTACGCCCAGATCGAAGGCTCTGAAGGGGTTGATGCCGAACGCCACGGGCGACGCCGCCGTCGGCGCCGGCGGGTCACGAAGGTGCGCGTCGTTCCTCCTGGAGTCCACGCCGAGGGTTCCTCCCGGGAGTTCGTACTCCATGCCGCCATGCCTCCTCGGTCTTGGATTTGCCTTCCTCCCTTCTTCGCCTCCGCGATTCCGCAGGGAGGACCCCTAGAGCTCTGGTTGCAGCACACCGGCTGCGGCACCCTCGCAACCGGGGCAGAGGTTGAGGTCGTTGCCCCGGGCGAGGTCTTCATGACTCGAGGCTGGGGTGAGATCGCCCGGGTCTGCAGGAAAAGGGGCGATCTCGCGATCCACCTGGAGTACGATGGCGCTTCGGTCATGCTCTTCAAGGTCTTCGATGCGGAAGGGCGCCGGCTGGAGTGCTGCCCCGAGAGAGGTGTTCGAGGCCCTGCAGTTGCGAAGGCCAGGCCCGCTGGCTGCTCTCTCGGCAGCTCCTCAGACGGTGGAGGCGTCCGAGGATCCAGCGACTCCGCCGAGCTCTTCATGACTCCGGAGACGAGCGACGAAAGCTACGAGCCCCCGAGCCCGTGCCGCTCTCAGAGCAGGGCGGGCTCAGCAGGCCGTCGCCGCCCCTGATCTGGATGGGGTTGGCGCCGGTGCCCGACGGCCCGCTGTTGAAGATAGCGTCTTTTGCAGGAGCGCGTGTAGTTAGCGTTCTTTAGGATCTACTCCCTGCGAGGAATCAAAAGCGTGACCCGTGGGGGTTTGTAAGGTGCCCGTGGCCCTGTTTGTTAATATGATCCTTGTTGTGAATCAGCGCGAGTTGCTCATCCCGCCTTAGCTCAGTTCTCCCTTTCGAACCTCGCGAGGGCTTGATGCTCTGCGCCGACAGGTCCCAGTCCCAAGGAAAGTGAGGGAGTCCTGGACTAGGGGGTGTCCGGATAGCCGAACTATCACCGTTGGCCGGACTCCTGGACTATGAAGATACAAGATTGAAGACTTCGTCCCGTGTCCGGATGGGACTTTCCTTGGCGTGGAAGGCAAGCTTGGCGATACGGATATGTAGATCTCCTACCATTGTAACCGACTCTGTAACCCTAACCCTATTCGGTGTCTATATAAACCAAAGGGTTTTAGTCCGTGGGGCGAACAACAATCATACCATAGGCTAGCTTCTAGGGTTTAGCCTCTCTAATCTCGTGGTAGATCTACTCTTGTACTACCCATATCATCAATATTAATCAAGCAGGAATAGGGTATTACCTCCATCGAGAGGGCCCGAACCTGGGTAAAAACATCATGTCCCTTGTCTCCTGTTACCATCCGCCTAGACGCCGGTTGAGACACCGACATTGGTGCTTTCATTGAGAGTTCCTCTGTGTCGTCATATTTAGGCCCGATGGCTCCTTCAATCATCAACAACGACGCGGTCCAGGTTGAGACTTTTCTCCCCGGACAGATCTTCATATTCGGTTGCTTTGCACTGCGGGCCAATTCACTTGGCCATCTGGAGCAGATCGAAAGCTACGCCCCTGGCCATCAGGTCAGAATTGGAAGTTTGAACTATACGACCGATGTCCGCAGAGACTTGATCTTCGACGGATTCGTGCCATAGCCGAGCGTGCCGCACTGTCTCGATCGGTACGATCTAGCTCTGCCGCCCGAGCGGTGCCACAGGCCGCACGATCGCCGCTCCGACCCTTAATCCGGAGCCAGTTTCGCCGATCGAGGACGATTGGTTGGACACCGCCTCGGGGGCTGAAATCTCTACGGCGATTGAGCCGAACTCCATCCCTGTCCTTTGCAAAGCTCGTGACTCCATGGTGCCGGACTCCTCTCCGGACTCCGAACCCTCCGCGCCCCTGCCAATCGAATCCGATTGGGCGCCGGTCATGGGGTTCACTGCCGCGGACATCTTTCAGCACTCACCCTTTGGCGACATCTTGAATTCACTAAAGTCTCTCTCTATATCTGGAGAGCCCTGGCAGGACTACGGACAGGAAGGTTGGGATGCGGACGACGAAGAAATTCAATGCCCACCCACCACCCACTTTGTAGCCACTGTCGATGATTTAACCGACATGCTCGACTTCGACTCCGAAGACATCGACGGTATGGACGACGATGCTGGAGACGACCAAGAACCAACGCCTACAGGGCACTGGAAGGCCACCTCGTCATACGACATATACACGGTGGATATCCGAAAAGATGGGAACGACAATGGAACAACGGAGGATGACCCCTCCAAGAAGCAGCCCAAGCGCCGACGTCAGCGGCGCTGCTCTAAATCCCGCCACAGCAAAAACGGTGATTCCGGCACGGGAGACAATAATACCGGACAAGGTGCGAAGATGACCCCTCCGGCGGGACTCGGCGCAGGAGGAGGGAGAAGCAAGTCCGCATGACGGTGTGGCGAAAAGAGAGGTAGAGGGCGATAATTATCGCCCCCTCCGAAGATGAGGCAAGCCTCGACGACGATGAATTTGTCGTACCTGAGGATCCCGCCGAACAGGAGCGTTTCAAACGCAGGCTTATGGCCACGACAAACAGCCTCAAGAGAAAGCAACAGCAACTTAGAGCTGACCAAGACCTGCTAGCTGATAGATGGACTGAAGTCCTTGCAGCCGAAGAGTATGAACTCGAACGCCCCTCCAAGAGATACCCAAAACGCAGGCTGCTGCCCCAATTAGAGGAAGCAGCACCCAAACCTACATCACCAGCGCATGATGCGGCCGACCGGCCACCCCGTGGCCGCGACAGAGAGGCCTCTAGACCCTCCATTCAAGCCGCACCCCAGCGCCGCTCAACCACGGCACGGGGAAACGCGCCAGACCTGTGAAATATATTGGAGGACAAGGCAAGACAAAGAAGATCGATCTACGGATCGCGTGGGTGCCCCACGACACGTGATGATAACCGTCACGCCGGATACAGCAACTCCGGCCGGGCCGAACACGATGAACAAAGCTCATTTTGAGCTGCGTCGTGATATAGCCCAATACATGTAGGTGCCGCACACCCACTATGCTTCACAGATGAAGTGATGGATCATCAAATCCCCGAGGGTTTCAAACCCGTAAACATCGAATCATACGATGGCACAACAGATCCTGCGGTTTGGATCGAGGACTACCTCCTCCATATCCACATGGCCTGCGGTGATGATCTACACGCCATCAAATACCTCCGACTCAAGCTTAAAGGACCAGCTCGACATTGGCTTAACAACTTGCCAGCAGAATGAATTGGTTGTTGGGAGGACCTGGAAGCCGCATTCCTTGATAACTTCTAGGGCACATATGTGCGACCACCAGACGCCGATGACCTCAGCCACATAATTCAGCAGCCAGAAGAATCGGCCGGACAATTACGGACCACGGTTCCTAACCAAGAAAAATCAAATCTTTGACTGTCCGGGATCACGAGAGGCCCTTGCAGCCTTCAAACATAACATCTGCGACGAGTGGCTTGCCCGGCACCTAGGACAGGAAAAGCCGAAATCCATGGCAGCCCTCAAAACGCTCATGACCCGCTTTTGCGCGGGAGAGGACAACTGGCTAGCTCAAAGCAACAACCTGGCCAAACACCCTGATAGTTCGGATACCAAGGACAACAATGGCAGGTCGTGTCACAACAAGCATAAACGCCGCATTAACGGTGATAATGCTGAAGATACGACAAGAATGCGGATTCGGAGGCTCTAAACCCGATCAGCGGAAGAAGCCATTCAAAAGAAATACCGGGGCCCGTCCAACTTGGACCGAATACTCGATCGCTTGTGCGGATACATGGCACCCCGAAAAACCAGCCAACCACACCAACAGGGATTGTTGGGTGTTCAAGCAAGCAGGCAAGCTAAGCGCCGAAAACAACGACAAGGGACTGCATAGCGATGACGAGGAAGAGCCCCGGCCGCCGAACAATAGAGGACAGAAGGGCTTTCCCACACAAGTGCGGACGGTGAACATGATATACGCAACCCACATACCCAAAAGGGAGTGGAAGCATGCACTAAGGGACGTATACGCGATGGAGCCATTCGCCCCGAAGTTCAACCCAGGGTCTTCCTGCCCGATCACCTTCGATCGAAGGGACCACCCCACTAGCATCCGTCACGGCGGATTCGCCGCATTGGTTCTTGACCCAATCATCGACGGATTTCACCTCACTAGAGTCCTGATGGACGGCGGTAGCAGCCTAAACCTACTTTATCAGGATGCAGTGCACAAAATGGGCATAGACCCCTCAAGGATTAAACCCACAAAGACGACCTTTAAAGGCGTAATACCAGGTGTAGAGGCCAATTGTACAGGCTCAGTTACACTCGAAGTGGTCTTCGGATCCCCGGATAACTTCCGCGAAGAGTTAATCTTGACAGTCCCGTTCGCGGCGGCTATCACGCCTTTGCTTGGACGAACCGCATTTGCAAAGTTCAATGCGGTGCTGCACTACGCATACCTCAAGCTCAAGATGCCAGCCCTCGAGGAGTAATCACGGTCAATGGAAACACCGAGCGCTCTCTCCGAATGGAGGAGCACCAGCGACCCTCATGGCGGAGGCACAAAGCAGCTGTCACAGCAATTCTTGAGTCCGGCTATTAAGCGTCCGGCCACCGTCAGCGTGCCGGGTAACCTACAACAAGACCGCTGGCACGATCCGAGCAGCGTAGCAATCCGGCCCCAACCCCAGCCCTCGCGGCTGCGAAGCGATTACTACTGGCGTACATAACTACGCTCTGGAGATACCATGGGCATAAGGGAGGGCACGACCACGACACGCCGAATGCGGCTCAACCTCACCGGGGCTCCGATTGTGTCATTCTTTTCTTTTCTTCTTTTTCTTACTTTCGGGACTCCGCTTTCCGGAAGTCCCGTCCAAGACTAGAATTGCCGAACTCACGATGCAACAGCCGAGGAAGCGTAGCTACGTCGAGTGTCCAGGTGGTCTCTACTACGATCATTATACATGTTTTACATACCATCCCGCAGCTTACCTCTGGAGGGGGACATGTTAAATAGTCCCATCCCTTGCTTATCGCACTATTTGTATCGTTCTGCTTCATTGCAGTACCTGTTTGAATAAACATTAAATAGCTTTTGCCTATTATTGCACTCCTTTCTTTATCTATATATATGTTCATTTCATGACATGTTGCACCCGTACACTTTGGTACGGCCAATACACCAGGGGCTTAAGTACCCCAAAAGTATGGTGTGATAAGTCCGAACACTTTCACAAGTGCGGCACCCCGAACTTATAGCATTATATGCATCGGCTCCGAATCATGTCTTGGGTCAATAGTTGGGTTTGCCCGGCTCCCATGTTTTGGTACCTTACGTTTCGTTATATCGGCTAAGGTAGCGCTGGGGGAACCACTACAATTGTGCCCCGGTTGAGCTGGGTTGAGCACCTCAGTGGAGAAAGCTAAAACTGACCGTCATGATAGGGCGAGAGCCGGTCGCTGTTCGAGAGGTTTTTTCGGGTACCTAAAGACTTATGCCGCTTAGAGCGAAGAGTCGGCATTGTCCGGCCAAGGCGTGGATATCGCCCCGAAATCAGTCTTCCGAATACTAGGGGCTTCGCCAAAATTTAAAATTATAGAATTCTATGGCTAAGTGAGAGTGTTCAAGCACTAGAAGTCCGGTTGCCTTGTTCTTTGCGTTGAGCGCCTCCCTCGACGGACCCAAGAATGGGAACAAGAGCGCTCAAGTTTATCCCAAACACACCAGCACTCGTGGCATGGGGGCTGCAGCCAACGACTTGCCATCTCTCAAATTTGACAAACGGCCGCACAGAAGGTAATATTTTAAATTAACAAGCGTTGCTTAGCGCATATGAACAAGTTTTCAGCGTCGGATAACAAATGCGAGTCTATTCAAAAATTACATCTTTGGAGCACTCATCCGCTATACGGCGGGCACCCTTCAGGACGCCCTCATAATACATTTCGGGCGTGCGATGCTCCTTGCCCTTCGGTGGCCCGTCCGTCACAAGCTTCTCCGCATCCAGCTTGCCCCAGTGCACTTTAGCACGGGCAAGGGCCCGGCGGGCACCTTCAATGCAGACGGAGCGCTTGATGACTTCAATCCATGGACAGGCGTCCACCAGCCGCTGCACTAGCCCGAAGTAGCTCCCAGGCATGGCTTCCAATGGCCACAGCCGAACTATGAGGCCCTTCATGGCCTGTTCGGCGACCTTGTGGAGCTCGACCAGCTGCTTCAGCTGGTCGCTCAGGGGCACCGGACGTTCGGCCTCAGCATACTGAGACCAGAACACCTTCTCCGTCGAGCTCCCCTCCTTGGCGCGGTAGAACGCGGCAGCATCAGACACACTACGGGGCAGATCTGCGAATGCTCCTGGAGAGCTCCGAATCTGGGTAAGTAATAGGTAATTCACTTTCACATGCTTGCTTTGCATAAAGAATGCCTTACCCGCCGCTATCTTCTTTAATGATTCAATTTCTTGGAGGGCTTTTTGGGCTTCGGCCTTAGCGGCTTTGGCACTTTCAAGAGCCGAGGCGAGCTCGGACTCTCGAGTCTTCGAGTCACGCTCCAAACTCGTGTTTTTCCACGAGAGCCTGGAGCTCTCGCCGCACCTCCGCCACCCACTCCTCCTGCTTCTCTCGCTCGATACGCTCTGCGGCCGCTTTGCTTTCGGCCGCGGACACCGCTTCCTTCAGGGTCGCCACCTCGTTCGTGGCCCCTACAATACCCAAGTTACTCCTGTCATTTTTGCAACCAAATCCTTTCTATAAGGTATTTCTTTAATAAGGTATTACTTACCTTCCTTGTCCTCGAGCTGCTTCTTGGCAAGGCCGAGCTCGTTCTCGGACCGCTCGAGGCTCTGCTTCAATGCATTGACCTCTGCAGTCGGTCTTGGCGAGAGTTCAGCGCAGCCTGCATTCCCATATTGACATACTTATGTTAGACTCCTCTGCGTATATCTTTTTAGATCCTTAGTCCGGCTTTTCTTTTCAAACACCAAACTAAGCATCGAGGGCTACTGTCTATGCGGTAATATTTTTACATATTCTAAACTTACCTCAAAGCCTGTTAGAAGGCTGGTGCAGGCTTCAGTCGGCCCGCTCTTGGCGGGCTGAACTTTCTGGATCACCACACTCATAAAAGTGCGGTGCTCCTCGTCGATGGAGGCGCCTTTAAGCGCCTCCAGCAAGCTATCCGGTGCCTCCGGATGGACGGAGGTCACCGGCGTCGTAGTCTTACCCTTGTTACGGAGGGGCCGCTTGCCGGACTGCGGAACCACTGAAGGTTTCGGTACGGAGTCCGGCACAGGGCCGGACTTAGAGCCCTCTGGGGGTTCGGCCCCTTTGCGCCCGGAGTCCAAGAGGTCGCCTTGCGGTGCCTCCAGGACCACCTCCTCCTGGCTGGGCCCCTTTTGGGACTCCACCGCGGTGTCGTCGGCGACACGAGGAGAGGAGGCGGTCGGAAGTGAAGTACTATTCACATCCGACGAGCCCAGGGAGCCGCTTCGGCGAAGCAGCAAGCTCGTCCTTGGGCGGGCTACATGGTCATATTCGGCGTTAGAAGACACTATGCGACAAATAAAAAGTCATGAACTATTCCGGAGTCCGGATACTTACGATCTCGCCAGGGGCTTGGACCTTGGTGGCCACTCCTCCTCATCGTTGTCGGTGTTGGTGGAGAAGTCCAGAGGAAGGGTCCTTCCTTTCTTGGACCCTCCGGCCTCCCCGATCAGGCGGCCTTCCTTTTCTTCTCTCCCCCGGGGAGAGGCTTGCTTTCCTCCTCCTCTTCCTCGGGGAGGATTCCGCCATAGGGTTGTCGGCGATGAGTCCGACAGCACTGGCGCCGGGAGCTCCTTTGAGTTCCGTGGCCTTCTTCTCGGCCTTCTTCTCCGGCACCACGTGAGGTGCGGAGCCAGCTTCCGTCAATCGGGCGTCACTGGGCCTTCGGCAAAGGGGCCGGACGATTAATCTGCCGGACGTCTTCAACCAGTCTGTCAAGGTTGGGGAGTTTTAGATCCCGCATAGAGTCAAACTATGAAAAAGAGTCCCATAAAGGGTAAAATAACACCTCGCTGGCTTGACGCTGCGAGCTGAATCCATGATCTTCGGTGGCGGATGTAGAGCCTCGGCGCCCTTGAACAAAGCACCTTCCAAGCATCTTCGCACGTAGTGTCGAAGAGCCTTTTCAGAGTTTGGTGTTGTGCGGTCGAACTCCCACAATTTGAAGGCCCGTTGTTGGCATGGGAGAATCCGGCGGATGAGCATCACTGGATTACGTTGACAAGCCTGAGATTCTTGTCCACCAGGTTTGGACGCAGGTTTGGAGTCCGGACAGCTCGTCCGAATTCCCCATGTCAGCCCGTCTCTTTCCATGATGTGAGCCGTGTGGGAAGCCAGATCGGAATTCGGGGACGCCGCCCATTGAGAGTCAGCGGCTCGGTGATGTAGAACCACCCGATTTCCACCCCTTTATGGTCTCTACAAAGGAGCCCTCGAGCCATAGGACTTTGGCCATCTTGCCAACCATGGCGCCTACGCACTCCGCTTGGCGGCCGCCCACTACCTTCGGCTTGATATTGAAGATCTTAAGGCATAAGCCGAAGTGGGTCTGGATGCAGAGGAAGGCCTCGCACACGACGATAAACGCTGAGATGTTGAGGATGAAGTTCGGGGCCAGATCATGGAAGTCCAGGCCGTAGTAGAACATGAGCCCCCGGACAAATGGGTGAAGTGGAAAACCTAGTCCACGGAGGAAGTGGGTGAGAAACACCACCCTCTCATGGGGCCTGGTGGTTGGAATGAGCTGCCCCTCGTCGGGTAGCCGGTGCGCGATGTTGCTGGACAAGTATCCGGCCTTCCGCAGCTTTTTTATGTACCCCTCCATGACGGAGGAGGCCATCCACCTGCCTCCCGCTCCGGACATAGTTGGAGAAGGTTGAGGTGGGATGTGCGGACTTGGGCTCTGGAGCTCGAGTGCGCGGAAATGGATGAGCAAAGGAGGAAGAAGGCGTAGGTGAAAAGGTGGATCCTTATCCCCTTATATGAAAGGACGAAGCTATGCGTCCCCCGCCAGCCTGGTAAAACTTGCTTATCTCCCAAGCGTCGTAATCAATGGCGCAGATGGTTTACCCACGTCCGTATTGATGAGAATCCTGGAATAAGGGGAGCACGATCGCCGCTTTGATAAGGCGTGCCAAGGAAACCGCCTCGCTAAACGCGCTGAGGTGGAACAGTAAAAACGATTCGTATAAAGGCCTGGCCGTGGTGTGATGTCATGCCGCGGAATACGTCAGCAGATCTGTGCAATAGTTATTCTCTCTGCGGTGGTATGTGGAACTTGCTTTGCAGAGTCGAACACTATCCTTGTGTTCAAAATCTTCTATGAAGTATTCGGAAGAGGAACCCGCCTTGCAATGCCGAAGACAATATGCGCGTCGGACTCGTCGTCATTGAAGCCTGGTTCAGGGGCTACTGAGGTAGTCCTGGACTAGGGGTGTCCGGATAAGCCGAACTATCACCGTTGGCGGACTCTTGGACTATGAAGATACAAGATTGAAGACTTCGTCCCGTGTCCGGATGGGACTTTCCTTGGCGTGGAAGGCAAGCTTGGCGATACGGATATGTAGATCTCCTACCATTGTAACCGACTCTGTGTAACCCTAACCCTATTCGGTGTCTATATAAACCAAAGGGTTTTAGTCCCAGGGACGAACAACAATCATACCATAGGCTAGCTTATAGGGTTTAGCCTCTACGATCTCGTGGTAGATCTACTCTTGTACTACCCATATCATCAATATTTATCAAGCAGGAGTAGGGTATTACCTCCATCGAGAGGGCCCGAACCTGGTTAAAAACATCGTGTCCCTTGTCTCCTGTTACCATCCGCCTAGACGCACAGTTCGGGACCCCCTACCCGAGATCCGCCGATTTTGACACCGACAGCAAGCTTCAGCTGTCGCTGGTATGCCAGGTCGCGATGCCGTGGTCAAGGCCAGGAGGTGAGCGGCCCGGGGTCCGGTAAGAGCCCCTGAGTCGCGATGCTCAGTAGGTCCCCCTTGGCGCCCAAGCAGCCATCGTTCGGTCAGAAAGGAGAGCGACGTTGCTAACTCGGGATTGCATTTGGTGAGGGGACGGTGCCGTGTTAGTTAATGCTTCCGGTGGGTGACTTATCTCGAGAATCAGGAGTCGCTTCCTGGTTGCGTTGTCGGGTCCTTGCATCGGCAGGCGAGGGGTCGCTTTGCGAGGTCCTCACGTGTCCCTCCCCTCTCGCCTTTGCTCCCCTTTCTGCTCTACATCCTCGGGTCCCGGCCCCCGAGCGAGTCTCAGCCGTCGCTGGTGTGCCAGGTCGCGATGCCGTGGGCAAGGCCAGAGGGTGAGGGATGGAGGGCCAGTAGGAGCCCTGAGTCGCGATGCTCAGGCACCCCCCCTTTAATGTGCAAGCGGTTCGCGCGGGTGAGAGTGAAGGAGACACCGTGGGGGCCTCGCCTGACGCTGCTCCTTGAAGAGATCCTGTTTGCTCACCACAGAAAGAACGAAAGTCCACCGCTACGACCGCTAGTCAGCCGTTGGTCGCCCCGGAAGGGTGATGAGGCACTGAAGGCTTGACGAGGTAGTGCTATGCAGGGCTGCCGTGGCCAGAGCTCAGCCATTCAGGTTTGTCGGTGTTGCGGGGACGGACCCACGCGCAAGCGCCGTGCTGTTAGGGAGCAGCTCCATCAGTTGGTGTCAGTCGAGCGGTCAACTAGGTCAAGCATGTTAATCACGAAGGAACAAGTCCATTTAGATAAGCGCAAAGAAGAAGAACATCGCTCGGTCGGACCCGAGCGACTTGGGGATGATGCAGCCCGAGGGGCGTGTGACGCCCCAAGACCGGAGCTTCAGTTGCCTTCCAGGGTTTCCGAGTTTTGTCGCGTGTTTTGTTTTGTTTTTGCATTGCATCATGCCATCATGCCTTCATGCCATTTAATTTTCAAAACTCAACTAAATAAATTGTATGGATTTTTTTCGATCCATTTAAATCGAGGGAATTCACATGGTGTCTTCTCTTTATAACCTACCCTCCCAATATTATTAGGGAGCTATAATAAATATTTCATTGTTTTGGAATCACCATAACCCACTTGTAAATAAATCCCATGCATTTTCTGCTCCGAGTTGACCTCAAAACCTTGCCAATATTATTTCATCTTTTTAGGAGTTCCATCAAAATCCTTGGGCCATTTTTGTTAAATTCCTCACATTTTTATGAGTCCGGAAAATTGTCCTCGTTCCCAAATTCTTTCCCTAACCCTCTCGTTCTTTTTGTCTCTCTTTATTTATTTTTCTGCTAATTATAAGAGAGAGAGATGAAGGAGCCCAGCAGTCTGGGCCTCCCAACCTCCAGCCCGGCCCAAGGCCAAGGCCCAGCCGCCCCACCAATCCCTCCTAACCCTAGCCCGACCTCCACCTCACTCCCATCGATCTCAATCTCTCCCTCTGTTTTTCCCTCGGCGCCGTCACCTACCCTCGCTCCTTCGCCTCCCTCTCGATCCCCTTCTCTCCCGCATCGCTCAGCCCGAACCCCCGCTCGATCCCCTCGGCCTCCTCCTCGAGCGCCTCCTCCACTCCGCCTCCCATGTCCCCGTCGCCCTCGTCAACGACCAGGCCGGACCCCCCCGGTGGCCTCCTCGCCGCCGCCCTCAACCCCCTCGCCGAGGACACGGCCGCCGCGCCTTGCTCCCTTCGGCCGCCAAGCAGCGTCCCGAGCCGCGGCCGTTGCCCGGATCCTTCGTCCTCCGCCATGGCCGCGCCTCCCTGCGCCAAGACCGGCCGCCGTGCCGCCTTGCTCCGTCGCCCGCCTCCCGTGTCTCCTCCCCGCTGCCCTGCCGGAGGTGGTGACCTCGCCGCTCCTGCGCCGGTACTCCCTCCGCCACCAAGCATCTTCAACTCCGGCGCCTGCCTCGGGAAGCCCTGCCCGACGCCATGGCCGCCCCATGGAGTCCCACGGCCTGGACCCGGCCGGGAACCAGATGAGCCCTGCCCGCCTCGGCCTCGTTCGGCGGGGTGGAGAACGCGTCTGTTGCCCCTCTCGTTGCTGCCGAGACTCGGCAACCAGGGAAGCCCGAGGGCGCTTCGTGGTTTTCGCCAAGATCCTCTCCGAACAAACGAGTGACTACGGTGATGCGCCAAGTACCCCTCGGATCGTCAAGTTCGACTACACGGAACGACTACATCCGAGGTGGATAACGACAAAGTACCCCTACGGCGAAGGCGCCAAGTCCGTTCGGGATTCTTCAAGTACCGCTACCGTCGACCCGAACATCTACGAAACGCTGCGTGTACCACTACTTCCCTCAGCGATCATCGCGAGAACAACTACTTCCTCTACTTCCCTCTACGAAACGTTTTCCGCCCCGAACGCACGCTTCGAAGGTATAACCACCGAGATGACCGACCGTGATCGAATCATCCTTGCGATGCCCCTCTTTTGCCATGCCACCGTTCCGTGGAACCGGTACCGGGATCACCCCACCTTCTTGCATGACTCGCTTCCGTCACGCTTTCCTTTGTACCGATATCTCAATCGAGTTATCGGAACCGATGTGTTGCCGTGGCACCATTTTCGGATTCGTTGCCGTGGCACCCCTTTCATCCACCACGGTGACATAATGCCTCGTAACATGCTCTTGTCAACATTTTCATAAAAATTGCATATAACTTGTATATGTCATCCGCATCATGGTAACAACATTTAAATGTTTATAATTGTTGTTTGCATTAATTTGCATAATTGCCATGCTAAAATGATTTATTTCATAACTAAATAACCGTAACTCGGATTTAAATGCATTATATATGTAAATGGGGTAGAAAAATGCCTAGTTTAACATGGTAGCATTACTTTGCATGTTTAACAACTCTAAAATATGCTTTAGGTCAGATCAGTACCAAATTCGAAATATGGACATGAGGATTTTCCGGAATTGTTGTTGTTGTTTCCGGCCTCATTTAAACTTGCCTAAATAGTTAGTTTACTTATGCTTCAACTCTTGCCATGTTTAATAACATTTAATATTGTTGGGTAGCCTAAACAAGAGTGAACTAAATAAGTGTTGTGGTGTTCCGTCAATATGCAACTCGTTGCATATTGAGCTCCACTTAACTTGTAGTGTTGTTTGTGCATATTGCCATGCCATGCCATGCCTCTTTAAACCGGACATGCATCATACTTGTTTGTGCATCATGACATGTTTATGTGATGGTTGTTTACTATGTTGTTTGTTTCTTTCCGGGTTGTTTCTCTCGTTAGCTTCGGTTCCGTTCCGGAGTTGTGAGGATTCGTTCGACTACGTCCGTTTGTCTTCTTCATGGACTCGTTCTTCTTCCTTGCGGGATTTCAGGCAAGATGACCATACCCTCGAAATCACTTCTATCTTTGCTTGCTAGATGCTCGCTCTTTTGCTATGCCTATGCTACGATGCCTATCACTTGCTTATCATGCCTCCCATATTGCCATGTCAAGCCCCTAACCATCCCTTCCTAGCAAACCGTTGTTTGGCTATGTTCCGCTTTGCTCAGCCCCTCTTATAAGCGTTGTTAGTTGCAGGTGAAGATGAAGTTTGTTCCTTGTTGGAACATGGAGATGTTGTTCCTTGTTGGAACATGCTTACTTGTTGGGATATCACAATATATCGTATATTATTAATGCATCTATATACTTGGTAAAGGGTGGAAGGCTCGGCCTTATGCCTGGTGTTTTGTTCCACTCTTGCCGCCCTAGTTTCCGTCATATCGGTGTTATGTTCCCGGATTTTGCGTCCCTAACGCGGTCGGGTGATTTATGGGACCCCCTTGACAGTTCGCTTTGAATAAGACTTTTCCAAGGCCCAACATTGGTTTTACCATTTGCCTCACCTATACCCCTTTTTCCCTTGGGTTTCCGGAGCCGAGGGTCATCTTTATTTTAGCCCCGGGCGGTGCTTCTCTAAGTGCTGGCCTGAACCGAGTAGATCATGGGGCCACCTTGGGGCAACTTGAGGTTTGGTTTTACTCGTAGGATGTCTCATCCGGTGTTGCCACGAAGCGAGATATGTGCAGCTCCTATCGGGATTGTCGGCGCATCGGGCGGCTTTGCTGGTCTTGTTTTATTGCTGTCGAAATGTCTTGTAGCCGGGATTCCGAGACTGATCGGGTCTTCCTGGGGAGAAGGAATATCCTTCGTTGATCGCGAGAGCTTATCATGGGCTAAGTTGGGACACCCCTGCAGGGTTTGAACTTTTGAAAGCCGTGCAGCGGTTATGTGGCGGATGGGAATTTGTTAATGTCCGGTTGTAGAAAACCGAAGTTGATCTTAATTAAAATACACCAACGCGTGTGTAACTGTGATGGTCTCTTCTCGGTGAGTCCGGAAGTGAACACGATGTTGGAGTTATGCTTGGCGTAAGTAGTTTCAGGATCACTTCTTGATCATAGTTGTTCGACCGTGCTTTGCCTCCTCTTCTCGCTCTCTTTTGCGTATGTTAGCCACCATATATGCTAGTCGCTTGCTGCAGCTCCACCTCACTTCCCTGTCCTACCTTTAAGCTTAAATAGTCTTGATCTCGCGGGTGTGAGATTGCTGAGTCCACCTGACTCACGGATACTTCAAAACCAGTTTGCGGTGCCGATGAAACTGCAGTGTGTGATGCATCCGAGCTCAAGGAGGAGCTCGATGAAGATCTTGTTCTTTGTGTTGTTTCGTTTCAGTTGATCAAGAGTGGAGCCAGTTGGGACGATCGGGGATCTGTGTAGCATTTGGGGTAGTCTTCTTTTATTTTGGTTCCGTAGTCGGACCTTGATTGTATCTGTATGATGTAATGCTTTACTCATGTATTGTGTGAAGTGGCGATTGTAAGCCAACTATGTATCTCTTTCCCTTATTTATTACATGGGTTGTGTGAAGATTACCTCACTTGCGACATTGCTTTCAATGCGGTTATGCCTCTAAGTCGTGCTTGACACGTGGGAGATATAGCCGCATCGAGGGCGTTCAAGTTGGTAATCGAGCCTTCCCGACTTAGGAGCCCCTACTTGATTGTTTCTTTGGCGTTGTTGAGTCTAGAACGGAAAAATGTTTTGAGTCTTAGGATTATATATATCGGAGTAGGATTCTTTTTACTCCTCGGTCCTTAAATCGCTCTGGTGAGGTATCCTGACGTAGAGTTTTGTCTTTTCTCTCCCCAAATTTCACTAAATTTTTTTTAGGATCACGTGGGTATCTTGGAATCGTTCCGATGGTTTTGTGACGAGAACATTGTTCTTGGTGCCTCCTGACATTTAGGGGTTGTGGCAGTGTCCCGGGGAGTTGAGCTCGAGGTGTTGTCGTCACAATTTTATCGTTGCAGTTCTGGAATACACGAGTTTTACCGACATCGAAATCTCTTTTGTGCGCTTGTTGGTGAGATAACCCTGATAGCCCGATCTTGTGGCGAGTCTTGGGAGTATTGCCATGACTTGTATAACGGATGTTTTTGAAGGTCGAGGTACCACGATTTCCGAGGATTTCTTGGTTATGTGTTGAAGGATGGATACAATTTGGATCTAGGTATTGTTAGTTTGGGTGATATATTTTGTGTCCCTGTATCCCCAACACCAGATTGCATAACCAGAAAGTTTCGGGAGTTTATAGGTGGGAATTCAAGTAGCTCCTAGAATATCTTTCCGACGGATGCATGATATGAGATTGGGTAAATCTCTATCATATGTATTTGTTCCGCTTATTCTGCAAGCCAAATCCTTTGTTTTTGTTCCGTTTTGTGGTATTCAAGTTGCTTCAATGTCAAGTGTGGATTCCATACCTTCCTAAATGGTGTTCTCACATTGCTATGTGAATACTAATCCTTCTTGATCAATGAGCTTGTCATGTCAATTCTTTTCTCAACCGGCGTGCTTCTCTTCAAGTGGATCCGATCATTCCAACATTCGCAAGATCAATTCTAAGCTTTTTTCTCAACGGTGTTCGTTTCATCCGACCCAAGTTGTTTTGATTTCCCGCCCTCCCACCCTTTTTCTTCAAGGACTCAGATTTCTTAATCAAGTATCCATTTTTATTGAGTGAAGTTTCTTCATTCTTTTCCTTTAATGTTTTATCCGGTGATTTCTCATGAAGGCGCTTAAGGAAGCCTTAACCTTATCATTGTTCCATTCTAATTTTCTTCTCCGATTGGATTTAAGTCAAGTTTTCGGTGTTGATCGTATTCTTTTCATCGTTTCAAATGCTTTCTCATGTCGGTGCATCTCTTAATCATCCATTTCTCGCTATTCAATTGTTAGGAGTGTTGAAGATATCTCGTAAGATTCTAGTTTCCGTTCTCATTTCACTCAAGTTCTTTTGAGGATGCTATCTCATTCAAGCCATTTAATTCTACCGGTGCAATATCTATTTCAAACAATTGTTCAACGGTGGTTCTTTTGAGTGGGCCCTAACCCACAGGTCTTTTTCCAGGATCTTACCTGACTCTTCTAATTTTCAGGAGCTATTCCCAAATTCATTGCAAAGTTTGACGTAAGAATGAGTTATCATCAGTCAAATGTCTTTCTCCAAGATCTTTCAAATTCTTTTCATCTTGTGGTTCAACCTTTCTAATTTTCATTCCGGAGTGCTTCAATAATTCATGGTGATGTTTCTCGTCGTCATTCTCGAATTTTGAAGACCGAAGAAGAGTTTCTCTTAAATCTCGCTCCTTTCTCTTCAAGATTCATGGTTTTAGCTTGATGTCATCCTCTCATAATTATTTTCGGTTGTGAGAATTCTTTTAACCCACCCGGAGCATTTCAGGAGTCTTTCAGTTTGATTCTTCGGAGCCCATCATCTCGAATTATTCATTCAAGCGTTCAACTCTTGTTTTCCAAATCTCACCGTGCATCGTCGAAATATCCTCTAATCAGTTCATGATCTCTTCGTTCTAATGTATCTAAATTTTGTCAAGCATCTTTATTCGTTTTCCAATTCTTCCCGGTGAATTGTGCCTTTGCTATGTTCATTTTTAATTCTTACGGTGGTTCGTTCAAGAGTTCTCTTCCTTCGTTATCATATAGATTCATTCGTTCTTCCGAATCCTACCGGTGGTTCGTTGAAGACCTTCCCAAGTTTGCGCCATATCTATCTTAATCCTTTCTACGGGAATAAGTAGTATGCCAAATCCGTTGCTTATCATCAATCTATATTGGTGAAGGATCAGCATAATGTAATTCTTATTCTTGTTTCATCGAGTAAGTTCAATTCCTTATTCCGGAGGTTCATCAAAATTCTTGGTTTCATTTGTTCATCTTTCTTTCCGGAGTTCCAAGTTTTCTCGGTTATATCATTTCAAAACTTCATCTTATCACTGCAAGGCTTCACCTTGTGTTGTCAACTTCTCTTTCTTTTATCATCCTTTTGTTTACCGGAGTTCTTCGTGGAGGATCTACATGGTGCTTCCTCAAGGATTCTTTTCATTCTTCAATCGTTCTTCAAGATTTCACTCGGAGTTATGATCCGTCAAGCCATACTCAAAATTGAACATGGTGCTCAACACATGTTTTGTTTTGAGGAGTTCAAGTATTCTTCTTCTTGCATTTCGAAGTGCAATTCGTTCTACCTTATCATTTGAGGTGGTGTTATGTCATTCTCGACAATTTGAGTTCGTGTTTCATGATTCACATGTTGTCAAGAATGAGGTATTTTAAGTCCATCAATCTCTTCATTGGAGTTGTCTTGGGCTATATTTCACCTAAAGCTTTCCCTAAGGGTTGTTGCTATTTATGGTGCTTATAAATGACCCAAGTTCTTCATTTGTCCTCCCGGTGATATAAGTTTCTCGCCTCCTTGTTGATATCAATCCAATCAATTGTTTCCGTTGGTGGCAGAAGCTCGCCTCATAATTTTGAGATGGTTACCATAAGCCCACAACAAGCTTGTGCTTTTCGTTGTTGGTTTTCCAACAACTCCGCTCTAACCTTCTTAGCAAGGATGCCTTCCAAATTCAATTGTGGTAGAAGTTGGCATTTTTTTCTCCATTCTTTTATTCAAATGATCCATCTTCTATTCTTTCTTCCAGAGGCATTGTGATGTTGTGCTCTTCACCAATCACCTCGTTTTGTGAGGATCGTGTTCTTTTCTTGCTTATCCATTTAACCGGAGTGTTGTGTCATCCATTCAAGTTTTCTCATCTTATCAAGTTTTGCCTGCTTCCTCAACCGGAGAGCTGTCTGAAATCCTTCTTACCCCTTGTGCCATTCTTTCAATAGTTTCGGAGGTAGTGTGTTGTTGATCTCATCAACTATCATCCCATCTTCTCAAGTTCATGTTCAATTCCTTCCATTTTCAATCGGAGTGCTGCCCAAATTATATCATTCTTACTCCTTCTCGATCTAGTTTTAACCGGAGTGGTTTCAATATCTATCTTATCACTAAACCTCTTGTTTTTTCGTCAGATCCCTTGTTCCTCTTTTCTAACAGAGTGTTTTCAACTCTCTTCATCTTCATTGTTTTCTTTCTTTCATTTTGTTCAACCTCTCAAGGTTCATTGGTTTCATTCGTTTTGTCGGAGAAGCTTAACTTTGTTTTACCTCTTCCTCTTCCGCTTTTTCACGGTGCCATCCTAGATCTCGGGACGAGATCCTCTCGTAGTGGTGGAGTGTTGTGACGCCCCAAGACCGGAGCTTCAGTTGCCTTCCAGGGTTTCCGAGTTTTGTCGCGTGTTTTGTTTTGTTTTTGCATTGCATCATGCCATCATGCCTTCATGCCATTTAATTTTCAAAACTCAACTAAATAAATTGTATGGATTTTTTTCGATCCATTTAAATCGAGGGAATTCACATGGTGTCTTCTCTTTATAACCTACCCTCCCAATATTATTAGGGAGCTATAATAAATATTTCATTGTTTTGGAATCACCATAACCCACTTAAATAAATCCCATGCATTTTACGCTCGAGTTGACCTCAAAACCTTGCCAATATTATTTCATCTTTTTAGGAGTTCCATCAAAATCCTTGGGCCATTTTTGTTAAATTCCTCACATTTTTATGAGTCCGGGAAAATTGTCCTCGTTCCCAAATTCTTTCCCTAACCCTCTCGTTCTTTTGTCTCTCTTTATTTATTTTTCTGCTAATTATAAGAGAGAGAGAGAAGGAGCCCGGCAACTGGGCCTCCCAACCTCCCGCCGGCCCAAGGCCAAGGCCCAGCCGCCCACCAATCCCTCCTAACCCCTAGCCCGACCTCCACCTCACTCCCATCGATCTCAATCTCTCCCTCTGTTTTCCCCTCGGCGCCGTCACCTACCCTCGCTCCCTTCGCCTCCCTCTCGATCCCCTTCTCTCCCGCATCGCTCAGCCCGAACCCCGCTCGATCCCTCGGCCTCCTCCTCGGCGCCTCCTCCTCCGCCTCCCATGTCCCCGTCGCCCTCGTCAGCGACCAGGCGGACCCCCAGTGGCCTCCTCGCCCGCCGCCCTCAACCCTCGCCGAGGACACGGCCGCCCGCTGCGCCTTGCTCCTTCGGCCGCCAAGCAGCGTCGAGCCGCGGCCGTTGCCGGATCCCGTCCTCCGCCATGGCCGCGCCTCCCTGCGCCAAGACCGGCCCGCCGTGCCGCCTTGCTCCGTCGCCCGCCTCCCGTGTCTCCTCCCGCCGCGGCCCTGCCGGAGGTGGTGACCCTCGCCGCTCCCTGCGCCCGGTACTCCCTCCGGCCACCAAGCATCTTCAACTCCGGCGCCCCCTGCCTCGGGAAGCCCTGCCCGACGCCATGGCCGCCGCCCCATGGAGTCCCACCGGCCTGGACCCGGCCGGGAACCAGATGAGCCCCTGCCCCGCCTCTGCCTCGTTCGAGCGGGGTGGAGAACGCGTCCCTGTTGCCCCTCTCGTTGCTGCCGAGACTCGGCAACCAGGGAAGCCCGAGGACGCTTCGTGGTTTTCGCCAAGATCCTCTCCGAACAAAGCAGTGACTACACGGTGATGCGCCAAGTACCCCTCGGATCGTCAAGTTCGACTACACGGAACGACTACATCCGAGGTGGATAACGACAAGTACCTCTGGCGAAGGCGCCAAGTCCGTTTCGGGATTCTTCAAGTACCGCTACCGTCGACCCGAACATCTACGAAAACGCGTGTACCACTACTTCCCTCAGCGATCATCGCGAGAACAACTACTTCCTCTACTTCCCTCTACGAAACGTTTTCCGCCCCGAACGCACGCTTCGAAGGTATAACCACCGAGATGACCGACCGTGATCGAATCATCCTTGCGATGCCCTCTTTTGCCATGCCACCGTTCGTAGGAACCCGGTACCGGGATCACCCCACCTTCTTGCATGACTCGCTTCCGTCACGCTTTCCTTTGTACCGATATCTCAATCGAGTTATCGGAACCGATGTGTTGCCGTGGCACCATTTTCGGATTCGTTGCCGTGGCACCCCTTTCATCCACCACGGTGACATAATGCCTCGTAACATGCTCTTGTCAACATTTTCATTAAAATTGCATATAACTTGTATATGTCATCCGCATCATGGTAACAACATTTAAATGTTTATAATTGTTGTTTGCATTAATTTGCATAATTGCCATGCTAAAATGATTTATTTCATAACTAAATAACCGTAACTCGGATTTAAATAAATTATATATGTAAATGGGGTAGAAAATGCCTAGTTTAACATGGTAGCATTACTTTGCATGTTTAACAACTCTAAAATATGCTTTAGGTCAGATCAGTACCAAATTCGAAATATGGACATGAGGATTTTCCGAATTGTTGTTGTTGTTTCCGGCCTCATTTAAACTTGCCTAAATAGTTAGTTTACTTATGCTTCAACTCTTGCCATGTTTAATAACATTTAATATTGTTGGGTAGCCTAAACAAGAGTGAACTAAATAAGTGTTGTGGTGTTCCGTCAATATGCAACTCGTTGCATATTGAGCTCCACTTAACTTGTAGTGTTGTTTGTGCATATTGCCATGCCATGCCATGCCTCTTTAAACCGGACATGCATCATACTTGTTTGTGCATCATGACATGTTTATGTGATGGTTGTTTACTATGTTGTTTGTTTCTTTCTGGGTTGTTTCTCTCGTTAGCTTCGGTTCCGTTCCGGAGTTGTGAGGATTCGTTCGACTACGTCCGTTTGTCTTCTTCATGGACTCGTTCTTCTTCCTTATGGATTTCGTGCAAGATGACCATACCCTCGAAATCACTTCTATCTTTGCTTGCTAGATGCTCGCTTCTTTGCTATGCCTATGCTACGATGCCTATCACTTGCTTATCATGCCTCCCATATTGCCATGTCAAGCCCCTAACCATCCCTTCCTAGCAAACCGTTGTTTGGCTATGTTCCGCTTTGCTCAGCCCCTCTTATAGCGTTGTTAGTTGCGGTGAAGATGAAGTTTGTTCCTTGTTGGAACATGGAGATGTTGTTCCTTGTTGGAACATGCTTACTTGTTGGGATATCACAATATATCGTATATTATTAATGCATCTATATACTTGGTAAAGGGTGGAAGGCTCGGCCTTATGCAGTGTTTTGTTCCACTCTTGCCGCCCTAGTTTCCGGGCTATATCGGTGTTATGTTCCCGGGTTTTGCGTCCCTAACGCGGTCGGGTGATTTATGGGACCCCCTTGACAGTTCGCTTTGAATAAGACTTTTCCAGCAAGGCCCAACATTGGTTTTACCATTTGCCTCACCTATACCCCTTTTTCCCTTGGGTTTCCGGAGCCCGAGGGTCATCTTTATTTTAGCCCCCCCCCCCGGGCCAGTGCTTCTCTAAGTGCTGGCCTGAACCGAGTAGATCAATGGGCCACCTTGGGGCAAATTTAGTTTTGGTTTTACTCGTAGGATGTCTAATCAGGTGTTGCCATTAGTTCGAGATATGTGCAGCTCCTTTCTGGATTGTCGGCGCATCGGGCGGCTTTTGCTGGTCTTGTTTTATTCTTTGTCGAAATGTCTTGTAGCCGGGATTCCGAGACTGATCGGGTCTTCCCGGGAGAAGGAATATCCTTCGTTGATCGCGAGAGCTTATCATGGGCTAAGTTGGGACACCCTGCAGGGTTTGAACTTTCGAAAGCCGTGCCAGCGGTTATGTGGCAGATGGGAATTTGTTAATGTCCGGTTGTAGAAAACCCGAAGTTGATCTTAATTAAAATACACCAACGCGTGTGTAACCGTGATGGTCTCTTCTCGTGAGTCCGGAAGTGAACACTTGTTGGAGTTATGCTTGACGTAAGTAGTTTCAGGATCACTTCTTGATCATAGTTGTTCGACCGTGCTTTGCCTCCTCTTCTCGCTCTCTTTTGCGTATGTTAGCCACCATATATGCTAGTCGCTTGCTGCAGCTCCACCTCACTTCCCTGTCCTACCTTTAAGCTTAAATAGTCTTGATCTCGCGGGTGTGAGATTGCTGAGTCCCCGTGACTCACAGATACTTCCAAAACCAGTTTGCAGGTGCCGATGAAACCGTGCAGGTGATGCATCCGAGCTCAAGGAGGAGCTCGATGAAGATCTTGTTCTTTGTGTTGTTTCGTTTCAGTTGATCAGTAGTGGAGCCCAGTTGGGACGATCGGGGATCTGTGTAGCATTTGGGGTAGTCTTCTTTTATTTTGGTTCCGTAGTCGGACCTTGATTGTATCTGTATGATGTAATGCTTTACTCATGTATTGTGTGAAGTGGCGATTGTAAGCCAACTATGTATCTCTTTCCCTTATTTATTACATGGGTTGTGTGAAGATTACCTCACTTGCGACATTGCTTTCAATGCGGTTATGCCTCTAAGTCGTGCTTCGACACGTGGGAGATATAGCCGCATCGAGGGCGTTTCAGGGCGCCCCCAATAAGGTAAGCAAGGAACATGAAGTAAAAGGGATACACGCTGCAGGGACGGATCCACGCGGCCTGGGAATAATGCAGCCCTGGGGGGGCGCTCCCAGCTGGAAATGAAACTTGAACAATGTCACCTGGTAGCTTTGAAGACGAAAGGTTGTTGGTGCGGCAGACTCGGTGGGCTGCGGGAGCCAATCCTCACGAGCCCCCAGGCCCAGGGGCCTCGGGAGGCTCCGGAGGCGCTGATGGCTCCTAGTGGACCATCTCCATCTCCGCGAGGGCTGCGGAGCGCCTGGCCTCTTGAGCCTCCAGGATGTCCTTCATGAGGCGCTGGTACATGGCGGCTGTGTTCGGTAGGCCGTAAGGCATGCGAACGTAGCTGTGGGTGGACCTCCGCAGCGCCCCACGCGAGAGGGCCAGAGGAGCTCCTGAGAGGCGGCTCGGTTGAGCCCTGGTATGTCAATGCAGACGCGCAGCCCACCATCCTCGCCTGGATGGGGAGCCAAGGCAGGTAAGCGGCGGCTGCCTCTCATGACTCTTGACTCTTGCAGCTCCTGAACGATCTTGCTGACGAACTCCTGAGGGTTTGGCCCTCCTTGCTTTGCTCCTTCTTGAGGGAAACGTGCTTTGAAACACGCCTCCAAGTGGTGCCCAAGCGCCTCCCTCGTGACCCTAGCAAGGTCGGTGGCCCTCCAGGGGGGAGCCCCGAGCCCTGCCTGAGGAGGGCGCCGGGCGCGCTTTCCTATGCGATAGAAGGAGGTTCCCCTTGAGCAGGCGCGGAACCTGCGGGGCCTGCCTCCTGAGGGGTCGGGCCGGATGATGTCTTCTTCTTCTTGGGAGCGGTCCTGGGAGGCCTCCTGCTTTCGTGATCCGGGTCCTCCAGTGATGCGGCCTGAAAGGCTCGCTCCAGGGAGCACACTGCGTCTTTCTCTTCGCAGGGCACCTTGATGACTCCGCCACTTCCTGGCATCTTGAGGACATTGTAGCCGTGGTGGGTTACGGCCATGAACTTGGCCAGCGCTGGGTACCCGAGGATGGCGTTGTATGGCAGGCGAATGTGGGCGACGTCGAAGCCGATGAGCTCGGTGCGGTAGTTGTCGCGTGCGCCGAAGGTGACAAGGAGGCGAACCTGCCCGATCTGGACCGTGGAGCCGTCGGTGACCCCAGAGAAAG
Organism: Aegilops bicornis; assembly: GCA_021605145.1. Lineage (NCBI taxonomy): Eukaryota > Viridiplantae > Streptophyta > Magnoliopsida > Poales > Poaceae > Aegilops > Aegilops bicornis. Next base: position 302,083,281 of record CM038671.1, on the reverse strand, counting down.
GCTTGGTCGGCTGGAGCTGATTGTAAGGAACTTGAAGATTGTTGAACGTGTCCACAGACAGGAAGTTGAGCCCTGCCCTGCCATCAATGAGGGTCTTGGTGACTAGCACGTTGCTGATGATTGGGGAACAGAGCATCGGGAGGACTCCGGCTGTGGCCGCACACTTGATCTGATCCGCTAAGCTGAACATGATGGTGCACGCCGACCACCTGAGGGGGCGTGTGGCTTCGAGCTTGGGGAGGACTGCATTCACTTCACGGGCGAACTGCTTGAAGATGCGTTGAGAGGTGGGGCTTGAGTTCCGCCAGATGCACGTGCAATCGCATCGCGGCTCCCCGGAAGCCCCGGCCCCTCGTCCTGATGATGGTCTTCATTCCTCCTTGGCTGCGGTGGCAGAGGAGGGAGGCCTGCGTTGCCTTGCGGGCGATCCTCGCGAGGCTGATCCCTCCAGCCTCCCTCGCGAGGCGGGTCTTGCCAGCGATCCTCGCGAGGCTGGTCACGCCACCCTTGGCGTGGGCCGCGGTCTTCCCAGCGTCCTGCGTTCCTTCCTCCTCCTCGGCCGTAGCCCCGGTCGCTGCGGTCGGGACGTCGGCCGATCCTCCCTTCTCGCACGGCTCGGAGTTCTTGACATTCGCTGGTGTTGTGGGTGTGGAGGTCATGGTACACGCACTACCGGCTGCCCTTGGAGGACTCGGGCTGATCTCTGCCCGGCTTGGTGTCCGGTTCTGCCGCGAGCACGGCAGCCCCCTTGCGCTTCACGTCCTTGTCTTGGGTTTCTTATCTTCTGGGTCTGCGGCAGGCAGCTCGAGGAGGGAGAGATGCCCTTCCTCGGCCCTGGCGCACTTGGTCGCCAAGTTGAACAGCTCCAAGGAAGTGCACAGATCTTCATGCATCGCCAGCTCCTCCTTCATCTTGACGTTGCGCACACCGTCGGAGAAGGCGGAGATGATGGCCTCCTCGGTCACCTTGGGAATCTTGAGGCGTGCGTTGTTGAAGCGCTGGATGTACTTCTGCAGGGTCTCTCCTGGTTGCTGCTTGATGCGATGCATGTCGCTCATGGCGGGTGGCCGGTCGCGAGTTCCTTGGAAGTTGGCGATGAAGCGGGTACCCATCTCGTCCCAGGAGGAGATCGTGCCTGGGGCCAGGTTCAGGAACCAGGTGCGGGCCCCGTCTTTGAGCGCCATGGGAAACCAGTTTGCCATGACCTTCTCGTCTCCGTTGGCGGCTTCGATGCCCAGCTCGTAGAGCTGGGGAACTCTCTTGGTCGGTCGCACTGTCAGTGGCGAGGAGGCAGGTCCGGCTTGAACTTGCCGGGCCACGCGACGCTGCGCAGCTCGGGGGTGAAGGCACGGCAGCCTGCTGTGGCCACGGGAGGCCTTGGATGACGAAGAGCTTGGTCTTGCGGGTCCCCATGCGCTGCAGCTGGGAGCAGCGCGGGGTCTTGATGTGCCGGAGCAAGAGCGTGGTCGCGACGAGCTGGAGCGGGGAGCACTTGGGCAGCTTCTTGCGGGTGAGGGACCTCCTGACAGCTCTGCTCTTGCCGCGCTGGCGCCGGACGGAGCGGGTTCCGCCCAGGAAACACGCGCCTTGGGGCCAGGGCGCCTTCTTGAGGGGGAGGTGGCCGAGGCGCCCCCGGAGCTTCGTCGCCCGCGCAGGACGGGGTTCGGTGCAGCAGGACAGACGGCGCGGGGGAGCCCCCTGCGGCGCGGACGAGCTCGGCGACGCGGTCGAGCCACTCTTCGTAGACGTCGTCGACGGGGCGGTAGCGCAGGAGCTCGTTTGCCGCGATGAGCGCAGCTCGAGCCTCCATGGGCACGCGGAACGCGCGAGACGAAGAACCAGCCTGTGCGAGCGAGGGAGTAGCAGTGCGGCCGTCTTGCCTCACGGAGGGATGCTGGGACGATGCTTGCTGCTCATTCCCCGCCGGGCCAGAGGCGGCGTTGACGGCAGGCAACGGGGAACGACGAGGGCGCCCGCCGACTAGAGCCGTCTGGGCGACGCGGGAAGCGAAAGCGGCTCGGCGCTCGGCACGGGCCCGACGAGCATCAGACATGGATGCGGTGGTCGACGGAGAACAGGGCGACGGAAGACGAATCACGGCGCACCCCTACCTGGCGCGCTAAATGTCGGATTTCGGGATCCGGCAGACCCTTGAGGTTCGAACACTGGGGTGCACGCGGAATCTCGCCTTCTACCTACCTGTACCCAGCCGCCTCGCTAGGATCTAAACTACGAAAGGAACAACACAAGAGACACAGGGTTTATACTAGTTCGGGCCACCATTGTGATGTAATACCCTACTCTAGTTTGTGGTGTGGTGGATTGCCTCTTGGGCTGGTGGTGATGAACAATACAAGGAAGAACAGCCTCGCGAGGGTCTGTTCTTGGCCGGTGCGATGAACTGCTAGGGGAGTTCAGTCGCCTCTCTCTATCTCTCTCGTTTGTTCTCTTGCTATCTTTCTGGGCCTCTTCCCAAATATTGAGCGGAAAGCGTGCCAACAATTGGCCATTTTGAAGGGGAACATATGGTACACTTATCCTGACTAAAGTTGGTCCTCGCCTGTCAAAGGCTCGGGTGGTGACGCCAGCTTGGGCTCCACAATGACTTCCTTCCAGCCGTTGGACTGGTCTTGGTCTTGTTGCACCGAAATGGACGCCTTTGCTTGATGCTCTCGCCTGCGCTTGCTCCCTTTGCAGCAAAGAGGAAAGGAGGACACTACACGGGCTGGCGCCCGCCTGGCGCCCTTGGTCGTCATGGCTTGTGTCATGGGCACCTCGTGAGGTACCCCGCCTTGATATCTCCGCCACCTCGCGAGCCAGCCTGATGAGGCCGTGCCTGAGGAAGCTCCATGTCGTCCGCCCCGCAAGGCTTGGCCCCTCTCGAGGGTCTTGAGTTCGTGTTGATGAACATGGTTCATGATGGGCCCCCCTTTGAGCCACGCCGCAGGCTGCAGGCAGGCAAGTCTGGGGACCCCCGTTCCCAGAACGCCGACAACCACACAAGATAATGAGCCATTTCTTCATATTTGTCAACTTTGCAAATTCATAGGAAATCCATTTCAACTCCAAATCCAGTGAAACCAATTCCTAGATGCTTCTAAAATCATCCTTTGTTAAATGGGTGCCTTTGCTCATTTTTCAAAAATATGTTTCTGTACACTTCTTGCAAATCCATAAACCCCTTAATTCCATCATATCAAAATGTTTAGAAATATCCACTGACCAAATTCCAATGAAACCACTCTGGTTAATTTTCATAAAACCAGAGATGTCCTAGAAAAGTCAAATCAATATTTTTAGAGCACTTTTATTTTCTGCCTTGTGTGTTGCGTATTATGGCTGCTTTCGACGATAGTTGACGAAGTAGACGAAATGCTTGGAGTTGGACCAGAGATATTTGAAGACCTCGAAGACTTTTTTTATAACAGGCAAGCAGCCCTTTGACCATGTCTATGAAACCCTTTTTATGCATGTCATATATGTGACACTCCAAAATTTTTCCTTTGGTTTTATTCAAAATTTTGTTGGATTTGAAGGAGGTCACCAAAACCCTTCCAAAAATCTCTATCAAAAACTTTTTCCCTCCGGCAAATATTTTACTTTTGCATCTCCTTTAACTCTGGTGTTTGATTTTTAAATTTTTCCTCTGATTGCTCTCTTCTCAAGGATTCAAGAAAAATCTTTGAAGTTTATTTTTCTTTCAAAAAGAAACTCTAGGAGTTTTTCATCCTCTCCCATATTTGAGATCATTTATGGTTTGGCCATACACCACATGGTAAAATCTTCCCAAATATGTCTCCTTCCACCTTGGGCAATCCAAACATTCTGTCTCTACTAGTTCAACTCTCTTCTGAATTTTTATTTGATTTAATTCTCTCCCAAAATCTTTTATGTCTATTATTTTGAGCCTAGGTAATTTGCAAAGCAAGTACCTTGATGCATTTGAATTTTGACCTCAAACAGACTCCCTTGGATAGTCCTTGGTACCCACAACCTAGAACTATCAAGATCCACTCCTCTCCTGTTCAAAAATTTCAAATTATAGTCTCTGCAAGTTTGGACCAGATTTGCCAAATTTGGTGAAATTCATATCTACACTACTCCAAAAATTCCACAAATATTCAGGCAGCCTCTAGATGCAATGAGAGGCCCCTCCACCAAAAACCAGCTCAAGGAAAAATCCCTACATGTCTAGATCATTCTGTCAAACACCTTGCATGCACTGTTTCTGTTCATTTTTAGTTAAGTTCAGAGTTTCAGTGTCGATCTTTGTCAGAAAGTTCAGTCACATGCTCACAGTGCACTGGCACGTTGCTCACGGCCTAGCTTGCTTGTCCGGAGCCTCACACGCGTGCTTGGCGCGTTCCTGGCGTCGGTGGCACCCTGGCCCGCCTGCACCGGCGTGTCTTGCGGTGGCCGAACCACCGTAGCGGCCGACAGGGAGCAAAACGGTGGCATAATGCCGTTCGGCGCCGCCCAAACCCCCTGGTGGCTCCGCGTGGCCATTTCCTCGCCAGCGCACGCATACAGCACCGTCGCCGTGGCGCGACACGCACAGAGCACGCTCCCTGCCGCCGACGGGCCCGCGCCTCCCCGTTAATCCGAGCTCCCCTAAGCAACCAAATCCCGACAGCTGTTAGCACCTAAACGGAACCAGGAACACCCACGGCGATGCTCAACCTCTGAACCCTCCCGTGCAACCACAGCGCCACCGTAATCACCTCGCCGGAGAACCTCGTTCTCGGCAGAATCACTCAGGCGGCTATACATAGCACCCCGAGCTTGCTCTCGCCCCGCACACCTCCTCTACCCCTCCAGACCCGCCAAGTCCTGGAAGGGCCACGAGGAGCTCTCCTTCCCGACTCCGGCCGCCGTTCCGCCTCGGCCTCCACCGTAATTCACTCCAGTGAGGTCATCTCCGGCGCCCTAACCTCGTCAGATAACTTCTCATGCTATCACGAGGCTAACCCCCTCCTCAATTCCACCTCCGCAGCTCTCTCGGACGAGGTCCACGACCAACCGAAACGCCGTCCGCCGGAGCAAGCGTCACTGCCGACGTGGTACTCCGCCGGCGACCACCACCACCTCCCACAGACGCGGAATGGCGCCCTGAACACAGAGGTACTCTCCGATCTCCCTGCCTCGCCGTGGATCGCCGCCGGCGACCACCGCGGCTCTTGGGCGCCGACGAGCCCCGACTCCCTCGTTTGAATTTTCAAACCTGACGGGTGGGACCCGCCTGTCAGCCTCTCTTTTGTTTTTTTGAATCGTTTACTGAAAGCGTACTTTGGCAAATACGCTTCCACTCTGAACCGTTTTTCTGGATTTTTCTGCAAAGCCCCCTGGAAGTTTTCTGTTTCATTATAGATGGGTCCTTGGGTTAAAACCCTTATAACTTTTTAATAGAAAAGAATTTTTTAGTGATTCTTTTTCTGTCCTCTTCAAATTTTTGTCTAGTTTTTTATCATATTTATTCGAAAAATATTTGGATCAACTTTCTGTACCCCACGGTATTTACGTTAGCGCGTGTATTTTTGTGTACGGTAGATACCGAAGGAGGTGACAGAACTACGAACTTCGCCGAGCTAGACCCCAACTAATCCGAACCAGGCAAGCAAAGTTTGAACTTCTGATATGATGAGTGTCTGAGCATGTTGCATTACTTTTGTATCATGGCACGTTCACGAGCATTTCGATGATAGTTTATCTCGTGAGCATCGTGGCAAATGAGCTCGGTAAATCCATGAGTTGTTGGAAACTTGTTGCATGGCCATGAGTTGGCATGAGTATGGGTAAGATGGCAGTGTTGTAGCATGCCAGGCTTATGCCATACCGTTGACCCAATGTCAACCTAACTCAGTCAGATTCCCGTCCGTCTTCCCTTCCGTACTACCACCTGTTTCCCGCAAGGGATACGGCTTAGTAGGTTGCAAACCACTTTATCGAGAGGCCGGGATGAAATTTCCATGGCCCTGGATTAAAGCCTTTCATCCGGTCAGGGGGCATGGGTGTTTCCGGTTGGGACCGAGATGGGGGCACCCCTTAGAGCGCGCGTAAATAAATTTGATCCCATGCTATTCGAGATTGTGATCTCCCCGTCTCAGAGTTTTTCTTAAACGTTGTCTAGGGTGATTCCTGGCAAACGTGAGGTATGATGGGTGTGTACTAGCTAGTTGTGTTTCCTCTGAAATACCGTAAACGGAACTAGTCCTTCGTGACTACGAAATCCGTTGGTACATGGACAATTTTGGTACAAACTCTGCAGAGTCAAAATTCTTGAATTCATCTTATCCATATCCAAGTACCGTGTTCATCTCATCTTGTCGAGTGTCAGTCCCGGCGACAGGAACTACGGAGAACCATTTGAGTACCAAATGTTTATTTTCCTGTGAATGGACTAACCCGCTTATTGTCTTGTGATGAATAATTTCCGTGAGCACTAAATCTTGTCAGTTACGAATAATGTATTATAAGCCCTTTCTGCGATGCCGCTCAGACGTCCGATCATGCATTGCTGTTATTTATTTTATTATAAGCCCTTTACGTGATGTCGCTCATACGTCCGATCATGCATTGCTTTGTTACTTATTTTTATTATAAGCCCTTTCTGTGATGTCTCTCAGACGTCCGACTGCGGCATTGCTATTACTTATTTTTATTATAAGCCCTTTCTGTGATGTCGCTCAGACGTCCGACTGTGGCATTGCTGTTATTTATTTTTATTATAAGCCCTTTCTGTGATGTCGCTCAGACGTCCGACTGCGGCATTGGTGTTACTTTTTTTATTATAAGCCCTTTTTGTGATGTCGCTCAGACGTCCGACTGCGGCACGCATGTATTTTTATTTCAATATAAGCCCTTTATGAGGTGTCTCTCAAACGCCCGACTGTGGCAATATTTTGCTTATTTATTCACCCTTCGAGGCATCGCTTCAGACACCCGATCGGTTTTGAGTTTGTCTCTTTGGGTTTTCGAGCGGACTACCGCCCACTCCCATTTGTATTATTTTTCTATACTGTTTTAATTGAACATTGTTAAGATTAACTATGTCGCATTCATGCATTCATTTGTTATATCTTTTGTCCGAACTGTCTTGCGAGTACTATAGTACTCACCTGGCTTGTTGATTTGGCCAGATCTTGTGAAAGCGATCTCATGGATGAAGAGTTCGATAGCGAGTCCGACGCCTAGAGGAATCCCGGTCAGTCTCGTGCGACCCTGGATTAGTCATTGTGAAATATCCGCTTCCGCTACCCAAATAAATTCATCGAGCCTCACCTCGGCGCCGATGAGCCGCCAAAAGAGACTTATTAACCACCCCACTGTGTTATTCCACCAACCACGCATGCTTCAAGTCAGTAGTATTTCCACCCCACACCTTTGTGCCATATCCGCCATCATGTATAATTTTTGGCTCCTTGTAATAATTGGTTGGGCATCTTTAGTCCTACCCCTGTAATATTGTAATGCTACTGGCTCCTTGTATCAAGGTTTTGTCTACCGATATGGAGAATTTTTTCCTCATATTGGAACTCATAGGTCGGTTGTTCAATAAATGTTTTTATTGAAAAACAAGTCGTGACAAGCTTGATACAAGAGCCGGGCTGACCGTAGGAAGCCACTAGGTGCGATCGCTAATCGGTTATTAGCACAATAGAGCTTTTATTATTATTTTACAAATGTAGTCAATTTACGACGGTCGGCATAAATTTATGATTTGACAACTCAGGATTTTTGCCTACTTTTTGTAGATGGCTAGCAACGATCATGAGTCGCAGATGTTCGCCAACATGCCCGATGGGTTTGTCAAGCTTCTCTCCTTCATCGTCCAAGTCGCGATGGGGCCGGATGTCGCCCAGTCTTCTCTCTCTCTCAGCACAAGGTCAATGACCGTCTAACCATGCACCAAGCCGCGGTGGAATTCAAGAGAGGACGAGTTGAGTGTTACCGGTTCGTGGGGAGAGCCATGCCCATAGAGAAGCACGCGCTACAGATGGCAGCCCGTGAGGCGATAGCCCGTCTCAGGGATGTCCTTCATTCAATGAAGACTCGTCGCTACCGCTACCTGCCATGTCACGTGCCATACACCTGCCACTCGCTGCCTCTTGCCCCAGAGGAGAACGGGACGAAGCTTTTGAGATGCTCATCGAGTATCTCCGGGCTTTGGAGGCAGCCTTCGACCACCTGGTGGACGACTTTGTAGCTGCCCGCATGGACTCAGTCCATGGCTGTGCCGCCAACAGGAGGGAGCTCCTGCGCGCTGCACCACCACTGACTTTCGTCTCATCATCAGCATCGTTCGTTCCTACTGCTCGCACCGCTACTCGTCGCCTGCCTACCACGGAGGAGTTCAACCATGTCATTGCGCCTACTCCGGTTCGTTCTGCACCACCCCTCGTGCCGCTTTCAGATTCGAGTTGTCCCACACAGGGCACCTGCTCCACCAACTCCAAGCGGCACCTCTCGTCCGGAGCCTATCTCCGAAGAGGATGTTGAGTCCCCAGCCTCTACGCCTCACCCTTGGCAGGCCAAGGGAAATCCTTACCATCTCCGACTCAAGACGCTTAACACGCCATGCGATGTACCGACTTATGCGATATGTTTATACGTAAATAGGCTGTGAGAAGTAGTTTGTTTTTGCGCATCATGTAGGATCTGGAGGAGTGCACTAGACTAAATAACATGTCAGGATTTATGTACGCATATCCTGAGTGATGTATTGTATAATTACTGCTTGCGTGTAAGATATGTAATGGACAGTCCTTCTTCGTGCGCAAACGTATTTTTCTCTTGAAAAATCTTGGAGCATTTGCAACCTTTGCATCCTCTTGAATTTATTGATTTTTGTGGCTCAATTTCTTTTCTTATGAGTGTTTCAAAAAATATCCCCAGAGTAAATTATGTCTCGTCCTTGGACGCGCTCCATGCCAACTCCGACAGAGGAAAATTATGGCACACCCCCAGGCAACAATTTCACATAGGGACAGACAAGTCAGCAGGACAGTGAAATGGCACTTTCCCAGATGTGCCGTCTTTACGAACAAAGTCAGCAGCAACATCAGGAAATACTGAATCAAGTCATCAATATGGGGAATCACTTTGCGGACGATGTCGTGAGCAATCCAAGTTATCTCAGCTACAGAAGACGCGTCCCCAAACATTTTCTCACACTGACAAACCTCTGGAAGCCGAGGACTGGCTTCGAGACATGGAGAGAAAATTAATTATCGCCCAGTGTTCAGACCTTGAGAAAGTGCTTTATGCTCTGCACTATCTCACTAGAGCAGCCGCATCATGGTGGGAAAATTTCCTACACATGCACCCCAACGAAAATGATATATCATGGGAGGAATTTAAAGAAGGTTTTCGTGGGGCACATATTCCTAAGAGTCTGATGAAGATCAAAAAGAGAGAATTTGATGACCTCAAGCAAAGAACAATGACAGTGTCCGAATACAATAGCCAGTTTACCCTGCTGTCTCGCTACGCCAACGAGGAACGAATGTCGAAAAACAAAAGATGGAGAAGTTCCTAGACGGACTGACACCCGCGCTTAAATGTCAGTTGGTCGTACACACATTTCCATATTTTAAGACGCTGGTGGATAAGGCCATTACCTTGGAAAATGAGAGACGCAGCTTACAAGATTTCCGCAAGCGGAAGAGGGACCAGTCTAAACACACCCGCAACCACCGCAGCAAGACAGATTTTCAGAAAAACTGGACAATCAAACCCACGACAAACGTCTCACGCCCAATCAAGAATTTCCACGCAAGGGACAAGGAGTTCACATACCGCCCAGGCGTTACCTGTTACGCTTGTGGATAAGAAGGGCACTATGGCAAGTAGTGCCCCAAGCCAAGGAACTCGACCCCAAAGCCGAACAACGGAAGCAATAATTCGGCACCAAAGCGCAACAATTTCAACCCAAATAACAACCACAGGAAGGGTCATCTGAACCACGTGACCAAAGAGGAAGCACAAAATGCCCCAGATATCGTACTTGGTATGTTTCCTGTCAACACAATACCTGCCATGGTTTTTTTTGATTTTGGAGCTTCTCACTCGTTCTTTTCGAAAAGTTTTTCTTTGCAAAATAATTTTTCGATGCTTCCCTTGGGAAAATCTATGATCGTCAAGTCCCCTGGAATCAAGCAAGTTACCCAGAATTATTGCCAGGGTGTGGTTATCGAGTTTGAAGGGTTGAAGTTTCACGCAAATCTTATCGTATTGGAAAATAAAGGACTGGATGTCATCTTAGGGATGGATTGGTTAACCACCAACAAAGGTTTTATTGACTGCTTCAACAGGACCGTAATTCTCACCCATCACCACGGGAAGACCATAAAGGTTTCAGCCATGGAAAGAAAAATATGTCGGCAACCGAGATTGAACAAGGTGGATATTTCTGAATTGAGGAAGGTTCCAGTAGTGTGTGAATTTCCAGATGTATTCCCCAAAGAACTACCAAGCATGCCACCAGATAGAGAGATTGAATTTAGCATAGAGCTAGCACCCGGAAGCGCTCCCATATACAAGAAACCATATAGAATGGCACCATCCGAATTGGTGGAACTGAAGAAGCAAATAAAGGAACTATTGGAAAAAGGGTACATACGAGCCAGTTCCTCACCTTGGGGTTCACCAATTTTATTCGCCAAAAAGAAGGATGGAACACTGAGATTGTGCATAGACTATCGAGCGCTAAACATGGTCACAATCAAGAACAAATATCCGATGCCACGAATAAATGATTTATTCGATCAACTCGCTAAGGCCAAGGTGTTCTCAAAGATTGATTTGAGGTCGGGATACCATCAACTGAAAGTGCGAACCGAGGATATTCCCAAGACCGCTTTCACCTCCAGATACGGATTGTACGAGTTCACCGTAATGCCATTCGGACTAACAAACGCCCCCGCATATTTTGTTCACCTCATGAACAAAGTATTCATGAAGTTTATGGATAAGTTTGTTGTGGTATTTATCGATGATATTCTGGTATACTCCAAAACACCAGAAGAACACGCCGAACATCTCCGGATTGTGCTAGGAGAACTCATGAAACATCAGTTGTACGCTAAATTTTTTCTGGGCCACGTACTGACTCAAGAAGGTATCGCCGTAGACCCGGAAAAAGTCAAGGCCGTACTTGGCTGGAAGCCGCCAACCAGCGTGACGGATGTACGAAGTTTCTTGGGTATGGCAGGATACTACTAAAGATTTATTGAACGATTCTCCACCATAGCAAAGCCAATGACGCAACTACTCAAGAAAGACAGGAAGTTTGAATGGACAGAAGCTTGCGAGAAAAGTTTCCAAGAACTGAAGAGGAAACTGACGACAGCACCAGTGCTAATTGTGCCAGATATACACAAAAATTTTGAGGTATATTGTGACGCATCTCGAAAGGGCCTCGGGTGCGTATTGATGCAAGAAGGCAAGGTTGTCGCATACGTTTCCAGGCAACTTCGCAAACATGAGGAAAATTATCCTACACATGACCTGGAGTTAGCAGCAGTGATTCATGCACTCAAGGAATGGAGACACTTTTTACTTGGTAATCGTTGTGAAATATACACGGACCACAAAAGCCTCAAGTATATTTTCACACAACCAGAACTAAATTTACGGCAGCGATGCTGGTTGGAATTAGTTAAGGATTATGATGTTGGGATCCACTACCACCCAGGCAAAGCAAATGTTGTAGCAGATGCTCTGAGTCGGAACCCCAGTCCGGACAACTACAGCATGACAGACTTAAGACCTGAATTCCAGCAGGAATTCACAAAGCTCAATCTGATGGTGGTCACTGAGGGCAGTGTGTCAAACTTAGAATTACAGCCTACCCTGATAGAGAAGGTTAAAGAGGCTCAACATGGACACCCCAGCGTTGAAGGCATAAAACGGAAGATGAAGTTGGGCAAGGCCCCAGAATTCATTATTGATGAGCAAGGAATATTGTGGTAATGCAGGAATGAGGCTGCGTACCAAATATCCATGACCTTAAACAGCAAATCCTGGCTGAAGGCCACACCGCTCCATATTCAATCCATCCCGGAGGAACAAAATGTACAAAGATCTTCAGAAACATTTTGGTGGCATGGTATAAAAAGACACATAGCCACGTTTATTGCATGTTGTGACTCTTGTCAACGCATCAAGGCCGAGCACCGTAAACCGGCCGGGCTATTGCAACCAAATAAGATACCCGAGTGGAAATGGGGACGAGATTGGAATGGATTTTATTGTTGGACTACCTCGGTCACGACACGGACCGGATGCCATAGGGGTAATCAACGATAGACTGACTAAAGTAGCTCAATTCCTCCCCGTGAAGACAACACACACCACTCAGAAGCTTGCTAGGCTCTACCTCTCCCGTATCGTTTGCCTACATGGAGTCCCAAAGAAAATAATCTCGGACGGAGGCACTCAATTCGTCTCCGGTTTTGGGATCACTTACAACAAGCTCTAGGAACTCAGGTGGCATTCAAGACCGCATACCATCCCAGACGGATGGGCAGATCGAGCGAGTAAACCAGATTCTAGAAGATATGCTGAGAGCATGTGTCCTCACCTATGGGACCAGTTGGGAGGAGAGCTTACCATACGCAGAATTCGCATATAACAACAGCTATTAGTCCAGCCTGCAAATGGCACCATTTGAAGCTCTATACGGACGAAGATGTCGCACCCCGCTAAATTGGTCGGAAACCGGAGACAGTCATATCTTCGGCCCAGACCTGCTCAAAGAGGCTGAAGAAAAAGTCAAGGTAATTAAGGACCGACTCAAGACCGCCCAAAGTCGACAAAAGAGTTATTATGATCAGAAGCATCGTGGGGTCCATTTTGAACCCGGTGAATTTGTGTACCTACGAGTATCCCGCATGAGAGGCCTGCATCGATTCAAGATTAAAGGGAAGCTAGCACCAAGATTCATCGGACCTTTCTGCATAGTAGCACGGAGAGGCACGGTGGCCTACCAGCTAGACTTACCCGAAGAATTATCCGACATCCACGACGTATTCCACGTCTCCCAATTGAGGAAGTGCGTAAGCAACCCAGAGAAATAAGTACCCCATAAAAACATTGACGTGCAACCAGACCTTACATATCGGGAGCATCCGATAAAAATCTTGGAAGAGTCGAGAAAGGAGAACCCGATGAAAACCATCAAGTTCTTCAAAGTTCGATTGGAGCAACCACACCGAGAGTGAAGCCACTTGGGAAAGAGAGGATTTCCTTCGAGCGGAGCACCCACAATTATTTGAGGATCAACTGGAATCTTGGGGACGAGATTTTTCCTAAGGGGGTAGGTGTTGTGACACTAAAAAAAATTTCCTTTGGTTTTCTTCAAAATTTTGTTGGATTTGAAGGAGGTCACCAAAACCCTTCAAAAATCTCTATCAAAAACTTTTTCCCTCTGGCAACTATTTTACTTTTGCATCTCCTCAACACTGGTGTTTGGTTTTTAAATTTTTCCTCTGATTGCTCTCTTCTCAAGGATTCAAGAAAAATCTTTGAAGTTTATTTTTCTTTCAAAAAGAAACTCTAGGAGTTTTTCATCCACTCCCATATTTGAGATCATTTATGGTTTGGCCATAGACCACATAGTAAAATCTTCCCAAATATGTCTCCTTCCACCTTGGGCAATCCAAACATTCTGTCTCTACTAGTTCAACTCTCTTCTGAATTTTTATTTCATTTAATTCTCTCCCAAAATCTTTTCTCTGTCTATTATTTTGAGCCTAGGTAATTTGCAAAGCAAGTACCTTGATGCATTTGAATTTTGACCTCAAACCAACTACCTTGGATAGTCCTTGGTACCCACAACCTAGAACTATCAAGATCCACTCCTCTCCTGTTCAAAAATTTCAAATTATAGTCTCTGCAAGTTTGGACCAGATTTGCCAAATTTGGTGAAATTCATATCTACACTACTCCAAAATTCCACAAATATTCAGGCAGCCTCTAGATGCAATGAGAGGCCCCTCCACCAAAAACCAGCTCAAGAAAAAAATCCCTACATGCCTAGATCATTACATCGAACACCTTGCATGCACTTTGTTTACATTCATTTTCAGTTAAGTTCAGAGTTTGATGTCGATCTTCGTGAAAGTTCAGTCACATGCTCACAGTGCACTTGGCACGTTGCTCACGGCCTAGCTTGCTTGTCCGGAGCCTCACACGCAGTGCTTAACCAGCGTTCTGGCGGCGGTGGCACCACAGCCCGCTTCAAGGCGGCGTGTCTTGCGGCGGCAGAACCACCGTAGTGGCCGACAGGAAGCGAGCGGCGGCATAACGCCGTTCGGCGCCGCCAAACCCCTGAGTGGCTCAGCGTGGCCATTTCTCGCCAACGACGCATGCAGCACCGGCTGCCGTGGCGCAGCACGCCTGGCACGCTCGCCGCCGACGGGCCCGCGCCGCCCTGTTCCGTTGAGCTCCCCCTAAGTAACCAAATCCCGACGCTGTTAGCACCTAAACGGAACCAGGGAACACCCACGACGACGCTCAACCTCTGAACCCTCCCGTGCAACCACAACACCGCCGTAATCACCTTGCCGGAGAACCCCTCTCGGTAACCGCCTCAGGGCGGCTATATATAGCACCCCGAGCTTGCTCTCGCCCCCGCACACCTTCTCTACCCCTCCAGACCCCGCCAAGTCCCTGGAAGGGCCACGAGGAGCTCTCCTTCCCCGACTCCGGCCACTTCGTTCCGCCTCGGCCTCCATCATGATTCACTCCGGTGAGGTCATCTCCGGCGCCCTAACCTCGTCAGATAACTTCTCATGCTATCACGAGGCTAACCCCCTCCTCAATTCCACCTCCGCATGCCTCTCTCAAGCGAGGTCCACGACCACCCGAATCGCCGTCACGGAGCAAGCGTCGCCCGCCCGGCGTGGTACTCGCCGGTGACCACCACCACGTCCCACAGACGCGGAATGGCGCCCTGAACACAGAGGTACTCTTCGATCTCCCAGCCTCGCCGTGGATCGCCGCCGGCGACCACCGCGGCTCTCGGGCGCCGACGAGGCCCGACTCCCTCGTTTGAATTTTCAAACCTGACGGTTGAGACCCGCCCGTCAGCCTCTCTTTTGTTTTTTTTGAATCGTTTACTGAAAGCGTACTTTGGCAAATACGCTTCCACTCTGAACCGTTTTTCTGGATTTTTCTGCAAAGCCCCCTGGAAGTTTTCTGTTTCATTACAGATGGGTCCTTGGGTTAAAACCCTTATAACGTTTGAACAGAAAGGAATTTTTTATTGATCCTTTTTCTGTCCTCTTCAAATTTTTCACTAGTTTTTTATCATATTTATTTGAAAAAAATTTGGATCAACTTTCTGTACCCCACAGTATTTACGTTAGCGCGTGTATTTTTGTGTACCGTAGATACCAAAGGATGTGACGGAACAGCGAACTTCGCCGAGCTAGACCCCGACTACTCCGAACCAGGCAAGCAAAGTTTGAACTTTTGATATGATGAGTGTCTGAGCATGTTGCATTACTTTTGTATCATGGCACGTTCACGAGCATTTCGATGATAGTTTATCTCGTGAGCATCGTGGCAAATGAGCTCGGTAAATCCATGAGTTGTTGGAAACTTGTTGCATGGCCATGAGTTGGCATGAGTATGGGGAAGATGGCGATGTTGGAGCATGCCGGGCTTATGCCATATCGTTGACCCAATGTCAACCTAAGTCGATCAGTTCCGTCCGTCTTCCCTTCCGTACTACCACCGCTTTCCTGCAAGGGATACGGCTTAGTAGGTTGCAAACCACTTCCTGGTACACACCAAATCGAGAGGCCGGGATGAAGGTTCCATGGCCCTGGATTAAAGCCTTTCATCCGGTCAGGGGGCATGGGTGTTTCTGGTTGGGACCGAGAGGGGGGCACCCCTTAGAGCGCGCGTAAATAAATTTGATCCCATGCTATTCGAGATTGTGATCTCCCCGTCTCAGAGTTTTTCTTAAACGTTGTTTAGGGTGATTCCTGGCAAACGTGAGGTATGATGGGTGTGTACTAGCTAGTTGTGTTTCCTCTGAAATACCGTAAACGGAACTAGTCCTTCGTGACTACGGAAATCCGTTGGCTGTGGACAATTTTGGTACAAACTCTGCAGAGTCAAAATTCTTGAATTCATCTTATCCATATCCAAGTACCGTGTTCATCTCATCTTGTCGAGTGTCAGTCCCGGCGACAGGAACTCCGGAGAACCATTTGAGTACAAAATGTTTCTTTTCCGGTGAATGGACTAACCCGCTTATTGTCTTGTGATGAATAATTTCCATGAGCACTAAATCTTGTCAGTTACGAATAATGTATTATAAGCCCTTTCTGCGATGTCGCTCAGACGTCCGACTGCGGCATTGCTGTTATTTATTTTTGTTATAAGCCCTTTCTATGATGTCGCTCAGACGTCCGATCATGTGACATTGCTTTGTTACTTATTTTTATTATAAGCCTTTTTCGTGATGTCGCTCGACGTCCATCATGACATTGCTATTACTTATTTTTATTATAAGCCCTTTCTGTGGTGTCGCTCAGCCGTCCGACTGCGGCATTGCTGTTATTTATTTTTATTATAAGCCCTTTATGTGATGTCACTCAGACGTCTGACTGCGGCATTGCTATTACTTATTTTTATTATAAGGCCTTTCTGTGATGTCGCTCAGATGTCCGACTGCGGCACGCATGCATTTTTATTTCAATATAAGCCCTTTATGAGGTGTCGCTCAAACGCCCGAATGTGGCAATATTTTTCTTATTTATTCACTCTTCGAGGCGTCGCTTCAGATACCCGATCGGTTTCGAGTTTGTCTCTTTGGGTTTTCGAGCGGACTACCGCCGACTCAAATTTTAATTATTTTTCTATACTGTTTTAATTGAACATTGTTAAGATTAAATATGTCGCATTCATGCATTCATTTGTTATAACTGTTTTGCGAGTACTTTCATAGTACTCACCTGGCTTGTTGATTTGGCCAGATGGTGACGAAGGCGACCTCATGGATGAAGAGTTCGATAGCGAGTCCGACGCCTAGAGGAATCCCAGTCAGTCTCGTGCGACCTCTGGATTAGTCATTGTGAAATATCCGCTTCCGCTACCCAAATAAATTCATCGAGCCTCACGTCGATGCTCGATGAGCCGCCCGATCTTGATGAACTTATTAACCACCCCTTGTGTTATTCCACCAACCACGCATGCTTGAGTCAGTAGTATTTCCACCCCACACCTTTGTGCTATATCCGCCATCATGTATAATTTTTGGCGTGTTGTAATAATTGTTTTGGAATCTTTAGTCCTAGCCTGTAATATTGTAATGCTACTGGCTCCTTGTATCAAGGTTTTGTCTACCGATATGGAGGATTTTTTCCTCATATTGGAACTCATAGGTCGGTTGTTCAATAAATGTTTTTATTGAGAAACCAGTCGTGACAATATAGCACCATATTGTTGTTGCAACGGAACCATGATGAGGTGGTAACCACTTTGATGGGTTGCCTCTGTTACTTCCTCGTTGGTACTTGCATTGTGTATGATCCTACCTCCCAATGAGGGTTATGCCGGTGGGAGTAGATAGGATGCTAAAGTAGTTGCTACGCAAAAAGGGACGGGAATATGCATGGTGATGGAGACAAAGTATTTTTAAAGGACTTTTTGAAAACCCCGTCGGGTGCCACTTATGCCCGAGGGAGATAATGAGATGAGTAACCGCTTGATGACGAAGTGGTGTACCGAGGCAAGTGTGTGTGTTGCTTTCAAAAACGGATTGGTTTAAGTTGCGACCGTTATTCCAACCATACATGCGCCACCACTCTACACTTATATGGGAAAGGGCATTATTGATTACCTAGGCCGATACTAGCTTGGAGCCTGCATTACTAGTGACGGGGGAGACTTGGTGCTCTCTCTCTGTCGGCATTCTCTGGGAATGGGGGTACCCAGACTTGCCTGCCTGCGGCCTGCGGCGTGGCTCAAGGGGTGGCCCAGTACGGCCCATCTTCATCAACACAAGCTCAAGACCCTCGCGAGGGGCCAAGCCTTGCGGGGCGGACGACAGGAACCTTCCTCAGGCACGGCCTCCTCAGGCTAGCTCGGGAGGAGGTGGAGACATCAAGGCGGGGTACCTCACGAGGTGCCCATGACGCAAGTCATGACGACCGAGGGCGCCAGGCGGGCGCCAGCCCGCGCAATGTCCTCATTTCCCCTTTGGTGCAAAGGAGGCAAGCGCAGGCCAAGGTAGCAGGCAAAGGCAACCATTTCGGTGCAACAAGACCAAGACCAGCAGAACGGCCGGAAGGAGGTCATCGTGGAGCCCAAGCCGGCGTCACCGTCACAGTCTTTAGCAGGCGAGGACCGACTTTAGTCAGGATAAGTGTACTAGATGTTCCCCTTCAAAATGGCCAATTGTTGGCGCCCTTCCCGCTCAATATTTGGGGAGAGGCCCAGGGATTCCCACTATAAATAGGACTAGCCACCACCGAGGCAAGGAGGGGCCTGGATAGAAAGGACGGAGGGAGAATGATAGAGAGAGAGATCGAGACCAGAGCTAGAGGATAGACACCTGATAGAAAGAGAGGTGACTGAACTCCCCTAGCAGTTCATCGCACCAGCCAAGAACAGACCCTCGCGAGGCTGTTCTTCCTTGTATTGTTCATCATCAGCCCCTGAGGCAATCCACCACACCACACACTGGAGTAGGGTATTACACCACAATGGTGGCCTGAACCAGTATAAACCTCGTGTCCCTTGTGTTGTTCTTTGTGTAGTTTAGATCCTTGCGAGGCGGCGAGGCGTAGGTAGGTTGAAGGAGTGATCTCCGCGTGCACCCTAGAGTTCGAACCTAGAGGGTCTGCCGAAACCCGAAATCCGACATTTGGTGCACCGGAATCCGCCTTCCACCGCCCTGCTCTTCGCTGCCCCTCGCATCCATGTCAGACGCTCGTCAGGCCCGCGCCGAGCACTGGGCCGCTCTCGCTGCTCGTGTCGCCCAGACAGCTCTCATCGGCGGAAGCCCCCGCCGTTCACCGTCGCCTTCCGTCAACGCCGCCACCGGCCCGGCGGGAAACGAGCAGCAGGCGTCGTCTCTGCATCCTTCAGTGCGGCGGGAAGGCCGCACCGCCACCCCGTCGCTGGCTCCTGACGGTTCTTCGTCCCACGCCCGTCGCGCTCCTGCGGACGCGCACGCCTCGTTGCTCCTGGCACGGGAACTTCTGCATTACCATCCTGTCGACGACCTCTACAACGAGTGGCTCCCCTGCGCCATCCCTCTTGCTGCACCGCACCACGTCTTGTGCGGGCGATGAAGCTCCGGGGGCGCCTCAGCCGCCTCCCCCTCCAGAAGGCACCTTGGCACCAAGGCGCATCGCCCCTGGGCGGAACCCACTCCGTCCGGCACCAGCGCAACAAGAGAAGAGCTGCCAAGAGAATCCTCTTCCCCAAGAAGCTGCCCGAGTGCTCCCCGCACCGGCTCGTCACGAACGCGCTCCTGCTCCAGCGCGTCAAGACCCCGCGCTGCTCCTGGCGGCAGCGCACGAAGACCTCCAAGATCAAGCCCTCCGTCACCAAAGGCCTCCCGTGGCCACTGCAGGCTATCGTGCCTTCACCGCCGAGCTACGCAGTGTGGCCTGGCCGGGCAAGTTCAAGCCATACCTGCCCCCACGCTACGATGGAATGGCTGAACCTACAAAGTTCATCGACCTCTATGAGCTGGGCATCGAAGCCGCCAACGGAGACGAGAAGGTCATGGCGAACTCGTTTCCCATGGCGCTCAAGGACGGTGCCCGCACCTGGCTCCTGAACCTGGCTCCTGGCACGATTTCCTCCTGGAACGAGATGCGCACCCGATTCATCGCCAACTTCCAAGGCACCCGCGATCGGCCCCCGGCCATGAGTGACTTGCGCCGCATCAAGCAGCAGTCAGGGGAGACCCTGCAAAAGTTCATCCAACGCTTCAACAACGCTCGCCTTAAGATCCCCACGGTGTCTGAGGAGGTCATCATCTCAGCCTTCTCCGACGGCGTGCGTGACGTCAAGATGAAGGAAGAGCTCGCGATCCATGAAGACATGTGCACATCCCTAGAGCTGTGCAACTTGGCGACCAAGTGCGCCAGGGCTGAGGAAGGACGCCTTTCCCTTCTCGAGCTGCCGGCTGCCGACCCAGAAGAGAAGAAGCCCAAGGTCAAGGACGTGAAGCGCAAGGGGGCTGTCGTGCTTGCAGTAGAGTCGGACACCAAGCAAGGAAGGGATCAGCCAGAGTCATCAAGGGGGCCGCACTAGCAGACTTCGTAGCCTAATGGGCGGAGGCGCTGAGCCTCAAGGCTGATGAGGATCGATCCCTCTCCCTGGGAAGCGAGGCGCCGGACGGTTGGGTCATGTACTTCGATGGGGCGTTCTCCCGACATGGCGCGGGGGCTGGTGCAGTGCTCATATCTCCCACTCAAGAGAAGCTCTACTACGCCGTGCAACTATGTTTCCGGCACGGAGAAAAGGTCTCCAACAACATAGCAGAATACGAAGGCCTGATAGCAGGCCTGAAAGCCGTAGTCGCCCTGGGGGTGAAGTGCCTTACCATCAAGGGTGATTCACAACTCCTCGTTAACTTCTCCAACAAAGTATACGAGCCGAGGGATGAGCACATGGAAGCCTACCTCGCGGAGGTCCGCAGGATGGAGAAGCGATTCTGGGAGGCTGGAGTTGCGGCATGTGCCTCATGGCACCAATCAAGAGGCTGATGACATCGCCAAACGGGCATCCAGGCGACTACCTCAGGAACCTCGCGTCTTCGAGGAGCGGCTCTTCAAGCCCTCGGCGACGCCATCGCTGTCAAGCACGGTGCAGCCTCGGGAAGAGCTCCCCTAGCCACCAGCCTCGGGAGCCCTGGTCTGCGGCCCTGCCTCAGGAGCGCGTCTGCTCCTAGCACTGGAGCCTCAGGAGGGGTGCTGCATCACAGAGCTCAAGAGTTACCTGGCGCAAGGGACCTTGCCGGAAAAGGAGGAGGAAGCGGAGCGTGTGGCGCGGCAAGCCACAGCGTACTGCATCAGGGATGGAGAGCTCTACCGGAGACGACCGAATGATGTGTCCCTACGTTGCATTCCCAGGGAGCAAGGGAGGGAGCTACTGGCAGACATACACGGCAGAGACTGTGGGCATCATTCGTCATCACGGACCCTCATTGGCAAGGCATTCCGCAGCGGCTTCTATTGGCCCACGGCGCTCAATGATGCCGTGGAACTGGTGAAAGCTTGCGAGGCCTACCAATTCCATGCCAAGCAGATCCATCAGCCGGCGGGAGGCCTGAAAACTATACCCCTCTTATGGCCATTCACAGTCTGGGGGCTGGATATCCTGGGCCCGTTCCCTTGGGCACCGGGAGGCTATCGTTACCTCTACGTCGCCGTGGACAAGTTCACCAAGTGGGCTGAAGTGGAAGCCGTCCGCACCATCCCCGCAGGTTCCGCGGTCAAGTTCATCAAGGGCGTCGTGAGCCGGTTCGGGGTGCCAAACCGCATCATCACCGACAACGGTTCGCAGTTCACCAGTAACCTCTTCAAAACATACTGTGCTAACCTTGGGACGCAGGTATGCTACGCTTCGGTAGCACACCCGCGGAGCAACGGTCAGGCCGAGCGGGCCAACGCAGAGGTCCTGAGGGGCCTCAAAACCAGGACCTTCAAGAAGAAGCTGGAAGCCTGCGGCAGGGGATGGTACGATGAGCTTCAGTCTGTGCTATGGTCCATCCGCACGACTGCGACCAAGCCGACTGGCGAGACCCCGTTCTTCCTAGTTTATGGAGCTGAGGCGGTCCTCCCTCACGAGGTCAGACGTCGTTCCGCACGGGTCCTGGCTTTCGACGAGGCACAGCAGGACGCCATGCGGGGGACGAACCTCGTGCTGGGGGAGGAGCATCGTCGAGATGTCGCGCTACGAGCAGCAACATACCAACAAGCACTGCGGCGATACCACTGCCGCAACATTCGCCCCAGGACTCTTGAGGTAGGGGACCTCGTGCTCAGACGGGTTCTCTCCAGGGAGGGACTGCATAAGCTCTCTCCCATGTGGGAGGGCCCGTTCAAGGTTGTTCATGTTTCCGGGCCTGGCTCTGCGCGCTTGGAGATTCAGGAGGGGGTGCCCGTCCAGAAAGCGTGGAACATCCAACATCTCCGAATGTTTTACCCCTGAAAAGGCCCGGTGCCTGTGAAGAAGGCGAATGCCTGTGAAGTTGTTGCGTTTTGGAAAAGGCCCGGTGCCTGTGAAGAAGGCGAATGCCTGTGAAGTTGTTGCGTTTTGGAAAAGGCCCGGTGCCTGTGAAGAAGGCGAATGCCTGTGAAGTTGTCGCGTTTTGGAAAAGGCCCGGTGCCTGTGAAGAAGGCAAATGCATGTGAAGTTGTTGCGTTTTGGAAAAAGGCCCGGTGCCTGTGAAGAAGGTGAATGCCTGTGAAGTTGTTGCGTTTTGGAAAAGCCCCGGTGCCTGTGAAGAAGGCGAATGCCTGTGAAGTTGTCGCGTTTTGGAAAAGGCCCGGTGCCTGTGAAGAAGGCGAATGCCTGTGAAGTTGTCGCGTTTTCGAAAAGGCCCGGTGCCTATGAAGAAGGTGAATGCTTGTGAAGTTGTTGCGCTTAGAAAAGGCCCGGTGCCTGTGAAGAAGGAGAATGCCTGTGAAGCTGCTGCGATTGGGAAAAGGCTCGGTGCCTGTGAAGAAGGAAAATGCCTGTGAAGCTCGCCGCCTGTGACACTCTCACGTAATAATGAGTGGGGCTGCGCATACAGGTCTCCGGAGTGCCGCCCTCGGGCCTCGGGGCTCCATACGCCTTGATGGCAGCACTTAGCTCCGCGCTGGTGAGAAGACGTCGAAGACTAGATTAGGTACCGGATGCGGCTTCTTTCATTTGCTTTCTGCAGTTGGCTTGTTCATTCCCATTCGAAGTTTTATCAAAGTTGTTGCCGTCTTTGGCTTGTGACTCTCTGCCTTTTTCGCTACCCTGCCTCGATTTCTTTATCGCGAGGGAGCGGCGCGAGCACCCTCGTGAGCGTTTTCTGCCCCTATCGTCTCAGGCTTCCCAAGCAGGGTCCGCTACGGGAGCACCCCTCCCAGTCCGTGCCCCACGGGCACCGTGACGCCAACACAGGACCTGGGTCGGTCGCCTCCGCAATTGAGGCCGGAAGCTACCTCTCCTGACTAACCTTTTTAGGACATGAAGCGTTCACCTCGGCGTCGGCCTCGGGAAGCGAAGACCACGACAGGTCCCCCCAAGCTAAGTAATTTCTACGCGCAGGCGTGTGGCACAAAGGCATAATGCAGGAATAGCAGAAACAGTACGACCTTTAACAGCAGCAGTCCAAGCACACCCACACGGGGCCCTACACTACTGTCTTTTTGCGCAGGAAGTGGGGAAGGATAAAATAGGGGCGACTCGCTTGGCACCAACTCGCGGCGAAGGCTTGTACCGCCTCCGGAGCTCAGGCGAACTCCCTCTCGCGCTTCACCGGGGCACGACGGCGGGCAGACCCGCTACCTCCCTCCAGGCGGGCGCGACGGCACGGGGTTTGGTCGCGACCACCACTGGAGGGGCTGCTGTCTGAAGGAGAGCCGCCGAAGCTCGACGAGCCCCGAGCACCGCCGACCACGCGCGCGCTGCCGTCTTCATCCCGATCGTCGCCAGGGCTGGGCCCACGGCCGCGGTCGTCGTCCTTGGAGCAGCACCCGACGTGGCGACCGTCTTCCCCGAACACCCTCACGTAGAGGGTGGCATCGACATCGAACTTGAAGTGCAGGGTGCACCTCCGGCTTAGACCACGCAGCGCCGGGCAAGCGGCGTTTGCCGGTTGCGGGTCGAACCACGCTCCCAGCGGCGGAGACCTCCAGCGAAGCCCGGGAGGCCCGGCTGCAGCAACCGTCCGCCTGGAGCCAGAGGCCGCCCGGGGCGCCGGTCGGAAGTTCACCTAAAAAGAAGTGGGGAAGCTGGAGCCAGGTGCTGGTCGGCTCCACCGACAACATGACAAACTCCGGCAGCGCCTCTGCCGAGTGGAAGCGCGGCCTCGGAGGTCGCGCAGTCGTAGCGCGCCCCCCATCTATGGCCTGGCGCCCATCGCCACGTAGGAGATCGCCTCCACGGCCGCGGGAAGCCGCTGCGCGAGCCACAGGGTGCTTGCGGGGACGGCCTCGACCGCGCTTGGCCGGGGGAGAGTCAGGCTCCACCCGGCGGGCCTTTCCCTTCTCCGTGGCCGAGAACCTCTTCGATGGAGCCATGGAGAAGAGGGAGAAGCAAGAAGAGATGGGCTGGAAGAGCTCACGCCGTTCCGTACTTATAGCCGGAGGAGGCCAATCATCGGCCTCCATGATCGCAGGTAATCATGACCCGTTTCTGCATGCAGGGACTTGTCAAGCCATGCGGTTGCCGAGGCGTCGCGGGGAAGTAGGGACGCCCACGTCCAATCAACCGCCACGCGGCGCCCAAGGCCGCAAGCTGTTGGGCCCGCGGCGCTTCGCACTTGCCCCTTCGCTTCTCTGCTAAGCCAAGTCCAGGCACGCCTTGGGCCCGGGGCTCTTGTCGAGATTACAGGAGCAGGGGTACCAGACTTGCACTGCTGGCGTGGCTCAAGGGGTGGCCTAGTACGTCCCATCTTCAGCAACACAAGCTCAAGACCCTCGCGGGGGGCCAAGCCTCGCGGGGCGGATGACAGGAAGCTTCCTCTGGCACGACCTCCTCAGGCTGGCTCGCGAGGAGGCGGAGATATCAAGGCGGGGTACCTCACGAGGTGCCCATGACGCAAGCCATGACGATCGAGGGTGCCAGACAGGCGCCAGCCCGCATAGTGTCCTCATTTCCCCTTTGGTGCAAAGGAGGCAAGCGCAGGTCAAGGCAGCAGGCAAAGGCAACCATTTGGGTGCAACAAGACCAAGACCAGCAGAACGGCAGGAAGGAGGTCATCGTGGAGCCCAAGCCGGCGGCACCGTCAGAGTCTTTGGCAGGCGAGGACCGACTTTAGTCAGGATAAGTGTACTAGATGTTCCCCATCAAAATGGCAAATTGTTGGCGCATTTCCCGCTCAATATTTGGGGAGAGGCCCAGGGCTTCCCACTATAAATAGGACTAGCCACCACCGAGGCAAGGAGGGGCCCGGATAGAAAGGACGGAGGGAGAAGGATAGAGAGAGAGATCGAGACCAGAGCTAGATGATAGAAACCTGATAGAAAGAGAGGCGACTGAACTCCACTAGCAGTTCATCGCACCAGCCAAGAACAGACCCTCGCGAGGCTGTTCTTCCTTGTATTGTTCATCATCAGCCCCAGAGGCAATCCACCACACCATACACTGGAGTAGGGTATTACACCGCAATTGTGGCCTGAACTAGTATAAACCTCGTGTCCCTTGTGTTGTTATTTGTGTAGTTTAGATCCTTGCGAGGCGACGCGGCGTAGGTAGGTTGAAGGTGCGATCTCCGCCTGCACCCCAGAGTTCAAACCTAGAGGGTCTATAGGAACCCGAAATCCAACACAATCGGAACGGGGTCGTGCTAGGTAGGGAGGCCAAGAACATTTTTATGGGGCACCGGACACACCGTTGGTACCCCGTGCCAGTGGTATGTGATGAATATGGGAGCGAGGCTCCACAATTTGAAGTTGTGCAATGTTGGGCATGGGGGTTACTACCAATCGAGTGGACTCTATGTTAGTGTCGTCTAGGGAAAGATAGTGATCGGGTGCTTACCCCGGGTACTTGAGGTACCGCGGGTCGTGGATGACACGGAAGTTCCCCGGATCTTGTGGGTAAAGTGTGCAACCTCTGCAGAGTGTAAAACTATTCGAATAGCCATGTCCACGGTCAAGGACAGTTGGGTAACCGCTCTTGGGCTATGTCCACTTGTTTTCAACCAGTGTGCGTGTGGGAAAAACTACTTGGGTCAAGTCAAAGAACTTGACATGATTGAGTTGGGTTGATGCCCACTCTATTTATGTTGATATCTGAAACCTGTCCTCATGGTTACTTCAATTATCCTGATGGATGTCTTACTAGTTGTTGAACATGTCATGGCACTCAAAACTAGCTTTCTGCAAAAATTTACCTATATCATGCATTGTTGTATCTTGAACCAAAACATGGGTTGCTTGCGAGTACATTCAAAGTACTCATTGGCTTGCCACTGGTTATTTTATTGGCCAGGCATGAAAGACAAGATATATTGAAGAGTTCGTTGGTGACGATTGTGTGAGCTAGGACGCTTCCCAGTCAGAATGCCTGTAGGGTTAAGGCAGATGGCATGGGTCCAAGTTGTTATTGAAGATTTCCGCTGCGATGATACACTCAAGACTTGACCATAATGATCCTACTTGTGTAAAACGGTATGTCTGGATGTAAGACTCCTGTTATTCAGCTTCTGTGTGTTCAGTGAGCACTGATCTCTGGGATCACTTTACACGTGTGATGTCTACTACACAACCTTCTTCTTGTAGACGTTGTTGGGCCTCCAAGTTATGGCGACCGATTCTCCGGGTAAAAATTCCCGGAAAATTGGCCCTTGTGCTCACCAGCCCCAGGATAACTGTTAGCTAATAAGGCACCAACGTGATACAGAAATTCCAAGAAAAATACAATATATGTAGTACAATACCATTCTGGCCTGTGAGTACAACGAATGGTTTCTAGTGGCTGATGGCGGAAGCGGGTTGAAAACCATCATCGCCTATGGGACTCCATTTTCCACAGGAACAGCTGACTAGGTTAACTCCTATCTTCGCGGGGCTGCTATCGCCGTTGCTTAGGTTCTGGGACTGTCGCCACGGTCGCTTCTCTCCGCGCAAGAAAAATCTGGCCAAGACAATAGCCAGGGAAAAGCCAGTGAGTACTTTGAATGTACTCGCAAACATTATGAACACAGGCATAATTTAACAATGATGTGCTGAAAATATTTCAAGCTCATGACGTCAGTCACAAAAGATAGATAAAACTCAGATGCGTGCAAGCATGTTATTTATGAATATGCAATAACATAGTAGTTTTAAAATTCTGAAATAAACAACAAGAGTAGTATTAAAATTACGAAATAAATAACAAGCATGCCACAGTCGGGTGTCTTAGCGACACCACATAAAGGGCTTTAAAAGAAATACCACAGTCGGGCGTCTTAGCGACACCACATAAAGGGCTTTAAAAGAAATGCCACAGTCGGGCGTCTTAGCGACACCACATAAAGGGCTTTAAAAGAAATGCCACAGTCGGGCGTCTTAGCGACACCACATAAAGGGCTTAAAAAGAAATGCCATAGTCGGGCGTCTGAGCGACACCACATACAGGGCTTTTAAAAGTAAATACAGTAAATATCCAGGAGGTAGAACCATCCCAGGGATATTCGATAATGCCAATAATATCACGGGTTAGTCAACAATAATAATAATAATCATAATTATCACAAGTCACGAGTTGTGATTTCCAGTTCTGGTTTAACAGTTTCACCTCCAAAGACCGACTCTAAGACCGACACTTGACCCATCCCAGATTGTAATCCTTAACCATGGACGCGTCTATTCGAATAGGTTTAATCTCTGCAGAGGGTGCACTCTTTACCCACGAGTAACGGATTCCTTTAGTCCATCGGGACTAATTCCGTCTACGGTCTTTTTGTTGAAAACACACCTAACTGGCACACACCAGCTTAACTCACCTGTGTCAGGAATCACCCACGACACCTGTCAAGCAAAACTCTAAGTGGGGAGGCTACAACCTCGACGTAACATGGGATCACAAAATTTATACATGGCATAAGTGGGAGCTACCCCTTTCGCTACAACCGAAACACCCATGCTCCTGGACCCGGTGGCATGACTACCGGATGCCTCCAGTATCTTCCACCATGGCCTCTCTGTACGGTGTGTGCTAGGAAAGGGTGGACAACTTACTGAACCGTACCCTACTTGTTGTAGAGATGAGTGGTAGTACGAAGCAAGTATGGGGGTTACTGGCACAAAACTCGATCTACGGTCGACTCAGGAGGTTGCAAGATTTCCTGCAAGATTAGTATAGTAATGTAAATACCTCAAACTACAGATGGAAACACCATGCGACATACCCCCTCATGCTATACCGGGCACAACCGTCTCGACGGAGGACTAGGGACAATACCGTGTCTACCCAAGACCAAGGCCTTCCCGCCTCTCCTTCCGGTAGGCATGAAAGGCATATGACGGTGATTTCTATCACAATCATATCAACACCATTTGCATGAAATTCATTAACATGCACTCATGAGTAGGAACACATCCTCACATAAAATGACGTATGCTCGTGTCGAGGTGGTGTTGTCACCGTGCTATCCAACACACACAAAAGTTCACCAGGGTTCAGAATGCTTGCCTTCAGGTCATGGGAAGGCAGGGTGCATTCCAACACATCTTGAAATCTTCAAAAATCCTATTTAAAGGAATATATATGAATTATTACATAAAATCAAAACAGCACAAAAAGTTGTTTTGAATTTTTTTCAAATAAATCTTAAAATAAGCTAGACAATATTTGAGAGAGATAGGAAAAATAATTAATTTATTTGAAGCTGTATTTAAAAAGATACAGCCGGTCAAAGTCTGGTCAAAAACCCGATATTAAAAATAAAACAGAAAAGAAAACGTTTCGATTAGATACGTACGTGGACTGGGCGTAAACTGGAAATGCGCTTCCACTTAACCCACGTGGACTGGGCGGGGGTCACTGACAGTGGGTCCAGGGGGCCCACTGGTCAGGTTTGACCATTCTCCCTTCCCTCTTCTTCCTCTGGCCGAACAGAGGCGGGTGCTCCGGCGATCCTTGCCGGTGCTAGGCGGCTCCTCGCGGGCCTCCGAGGGTGGGGATGGATCCGCAAGGCTGGGGCGGTTCTTCCGGTGGTCGAGGGAGTGATGGGGATGGAGGAAGTCGTCGGCGACGAGCTCTGCGGTGGAGGAAGGTTCCGGTGGCGTAGTGGTTTTGGGGCGGCGGTGGTTCCCGATCCAAACTGAGCAGGGGGAGGCGTTCACGGGAGGAAGGTAGAGCTCTTGGTGAACAGAACGGAGAAGGGGAGGCTCTGATGACGCCGGAATGGCCAGGGTGGTGGCGGCGGCTGCGGTTGCCGGAGATGGGGAAGAAGGTTTCCCCGGGTCGATTGGCTGCCAATGGGGTCCTAGGGATGGGGTTTGAGATTGCCCTGCGTTCGGAGACGAGCTCGGGGCTCCTTAAATAGGCGTTCGGGGTCGGTTCCGCGGTGGCCGGGGGATAAGGTCGCCTGTGACCGCCATTCTGTAGCTTAGGGTGTCGTGGCGGCGACGAGCGCTAGTGGACATGGCTGCGGATGAGCTCGTGCTGTTCCAGGGGGCAGGTGGCGAAAGTCTTTGGAGGTTTGGGCGGTCTTGCCCATGGCGGTGGCGGTTCTTGACATGGGCGTGCCGCCAAGCGGCTTGCTGGCAACGCTGCAGAGGCGGTCGGGGTTCTTGGCGTGACATAGCGAGAGGCCAAGTGAGTGGCGCGGCTCTGCGGCATGGTGGCAAGCCAGGGGCGCGACGCGTCGGCTCGGGCGCAGCACGTGCAATACACGTGCTCTGCTCGCGCCCAGAGCACGCACGGAACATGCTCGATGAAATGCTATGGCATGCTACAGGGCTTGGGTGAGGCTGGCACTTAGCAGAGCTAGGTTAGGATCGTCTAGGTGCTTAGTAGACACGCTAGATTGCCCAGAGGTGCAAGGTCACAGTGGACAACAAGAATCATGTCAAAGCAGATCATGCCCATGAGGTGTTTGACAAAATGATACTTAGGCATTTCTTGGAGTGGTCAAAAACTCCAGATCAGTGTCTCCATGGATGTGAGAGAGGGTGGTGAAGTTAGTTTGCCAAAAGGAGAAACTTTGTAGTGCAAGTTTTGCAAAACTACAATTCTGGACAGAAAGAAAAAGGCATCCCTACATGGACCAAAAGTGTTCCAAAGAGTGCATGCTCCTGGACATAGGGGTTTGGCAGGGAGGGCTACAAGCAGGAAAAGGATTTATGGATAAGGAAGGAAGTTAGGAGATGGTTGCAGTACAAATCACCAAATGGCACCAGAATGAAGATGAGGATGATTCACTCAATTTTTCCAAAGAACAACACTAGGTTTTTGCATAAAGTTGGATGGCATGCTACCACTAACATCCCATAATTTTGGTGGAGGCTCTAGGGAAATATTTAATTAGGCTATAGTGCAAAAGTGTCCACTGGACCAGATTTGAAAAACAGGTGGAAAGCTCAAAATATGCAATGAAATAATTATATTAATGCACACAAGTGATTTAGAGACATCACATGACATCTCCAAACTTCGGTTGAAATTTTAAGTAAATCTATCAAATGGTTGTAGTTCAAAAAGAGCTCCAAAATTTTAAAACCATCATTTTAGTGAATAAAGCTCAGGGTGAAATAATTTAATAAATAATCCTACTGATTAAGAGAATGCTATACAGAGAGCATAGAAGTCCAATATGTTTTGGAAAGCTCCACAAGGAAAAGACACCTTAATATTAAAAGAAGAGTTCTGAAATCAACAGGATTAAAAATTTTAAAACTCCTGGCAAAATTTTAATATTTAAAACTTAGTTAAAATTTTGGGGTGTTACACAAGTGCAGAGGTTTGTAGGACAGTAGCAAATTTCCCTCAAGTGGATGACCTAAGGTTTACCAATCCGTGGGAGGCGTAGGATGAAGATGGTCTCTCTCAAGCAACCCTACAACCAAATAACAAAGAGTCTCTTGTGTCCCCAACACACCCAATACAATGGTAAATTGTATAGGTGCACTAGTTCGGCGAAGAGATGGTGATACAAGTGCAATATGGATGGTAGATATAGGTTTTTGTAAACTGAAAATATAAAAACAGCAAGGTAACAAGTGGTAAAGGTGAGCTTAAACGGTATTACAATGATAGGAAACAAGGCCTAGGGTTCATACTTTTACTAGTGCAAGTTCTCTCAACAATAATAACATAATTGGATCACATAACTATCCCTCATCATGCAACAAAGAGTCACTCCAAAGTCACTAATAGTGGAGAACAAATGAAGAGATTATGGTAGGGTACAAAACAACCTCAAATTTATTCTTTCCAATGAATCCGTTAGGCTAATCCTATAAGTGTCAAAAACAGCCCTAGAGTTCGTACTAGAATAACACCTTAAGACACAAATCAACCAAAACCCTAATGTCACCTAGATACTCCGATGTCACCTCAAGTATCCGTGGGTATGATTATACGATATGCATCACACAATCTCAATTCGTCTATTCAAACCAACACATAGAACCTCAAAGAGTGCCCAAAGTTTCTACCGGAGAATCACGACAAAAACATGTGCCAACCCCTATGCATAGGTTCATGGACGGAACCCGCAAGTTGATCACCAAAACATACATCAAGTGAATCACGTGATATCCCATTGTCACCATAGATACGCACGGCAAGACATACATCAAGTGTTCTCAAATCTTTAAAGACTCAATCCGATAAGATAACTTCAAAGGGAAAACTCAATCCATTACAAGAGAGTAGAGGGGGAGAAGAAACATAAGATCCAACTATAATAGCAAAGCTCGCGATACATCAAGATCATGCCAAATCAAGAACACGAGAGAGAGAGAGAGAGAGAGAGAGAGAGAGAGAGAGAGAGAGATCAAACACATAGCTACTGGTACATACCCTCAGCCCCGAGGGTGAACTACTCCCTCCTCGTCATGGAGAGTGCCGGGATGATGAAGATGGCCACCGGTGAGGGATATCCCCTCCGGCAAGGTGCCGGAACAGGGTCCCAATTGGTTTTTGGTGGCTACGGAGGCTTGCGGCGGCCGAACTCCCGATTTAATCTCCGTTCTGGAAGTTTTAGGGTACGTGAGTATATATGGGTACAGGAAGTACGTCGGTGGAGCTTCGGGGGCCCCTCGAGGCAGGGGGCGCGCCCTACGGGGGTGGGCGCGCCCCCCATCCTCGTGAGCACCTCCCTTCTCTCCTGACGTGGGGTCCATGTCTATCATGTAGCTTTCCTTCCAAAAATAACTTCTCCAGTTGATTTCTTTCCGTTTTGACTCCGTCTGATATTCATTTTCTTCAAAACACAGAAATAGGCATAAAACAACAAATTTGGGCTGGGCCTCCGGTTAAAAGGTTAGTCCCAAAAGTAATATAAAAGTGGATAATAAAGCCCAATATTGCCCAAAACAGTAGATAATATAGCATGGAGCAATCAAAAATTATAGATACGTTGGAGACGTATCAACGTGCATTCGGTGATCTCGACTTATGAGTCGGGGTCCCCACACTCACTTTATCCCAGTGAAAACCACCTATACAAGTGCGAAGTTGGCCAAGATATACATGACCAAGATCGTAAGTCTCCATGGAGTTCCAAGGACCATCGTATCAGATAGAGGTACATAGTTTACCTCAAAGTTTCGGCATCAGCTGCACCAGACTTTGGGTACAAGGCTAGAATTCAGTACAGCATTCAATCCACAGACAGATGGACAGACCGAGAGAGTCAGTCAGATTCTGGAGGACATGTTGAGAGCTTGTGCGTTGGATTATGGATCTAGTTGGGATGACAATTTACCCTACGTGGAGTTCTCATACAACAATAGCTACCAGGCCAGTTTGCAGATGGCACCGTTCGAAGCCCTGTATGGAAGGAGATGTCGAGCACTGTTGATGTGGGATGAAGTTGGAGACCGCCAGTTGTTTAGACCGGATTTGATTAAGGAGTCTGAAGAGAAGGTTCGATGATCCGAGATAGACTAAAGGTAGCTCGGTCCAGGCAGAAGAGTTATGCAGATTCGAAACGCAAGGAAGTAACCTATGAAATTGGGGACAGAGCATTTCTGAGTGTCACCTCTACGAGGAGTGAAACGTTTTTGAGTTATGGGAAAGTTAGCCCCGAGATTTGTAGGACCATACCGAATTTCGGAACATATGGGAGAGGTTGCCTACAAGTTGGAGTTACCTGAAGGACTGTCAGGAGTTCATGATGTGTTTCATGTTTCACAGTTGAAGAAGTGTCATGCTGAGATGGCCGATATACCACTAAGAGATACAGTGCCCTTGGAAGCGATTCAGTTGGACAGTGATCTGACCTATGAGGAGAAGCCAGTCAGGATTCTTGAATTTGCCAGCCGAGTCACCCGCAACAAGGTTATCAAGTTTTGCAAAGTTCGATTGGAGCCACCATACCAAGGATGAAGCCACACAGGAGCGAGAGGATGATCTTCGCAAAGACCACCCACACCTATTTTCTAGCCAACCCGAATCTCGAGGACGAGATTCATCTTAAGGGAGGTAGGTTTGTAACATCCCAAATTTTCAATTTGGAATGTTATACATAGATCATTCATGCATATCATAATTTATTGCATATTCGTTTTCCGATCCTAGAAATTCTAAGAAACTCAAGGACCCTCGGAGAGAGTTCGGGATTTCACTGTTTTCATATTTGAATTTAATCAAATATCGAAACGAGGATCAATTTGTTTTATTATTTTTCTCTCCAAAAATATTTCATGTAAAAAATATATATGAGAGGGGATAATATGACTTCCCCAAAAACAATGAAATATTGGAGGAAAAATATTAAAAACAAATAAATATTTTATTTGGGATTTTATTGCCATTTTATTTGCATAGAAAAATACGCGTTTTTCAAAATTGCATTTTAGACCCAAATAAATGTTCACCTTGTCCAATAGATTTTTAGAGGACGGGAAAAAATTATTTCGGGATTTTTGGCGTCCGTTTAGTATTTATTTTCGGTGTTTTTATGCACGGAATTTATTAAAAAAAGTTTTTACACGGGACCGAACTAGGCCGAGGCCCAGTTGGCCAGCCGCGCCAGCCCGCCCCTCGCCCCGACCGACTCTGACCGGAGTTCGGCCGAAGCACGCCGACGCCGCCGAGTCCGGGGAGGACTCCTCCTCCCCCGGCCCCTTGCCCAAGCCGCCGCCTCGCTCGGCGCTTTGAAGGCTGAGCCGGTCCCGCCTCGACCCCCACGCCACCACTGCAATAGCCCCGCCGCCCGCCCGCCAGCCTGCAGCCACGCCCTTGTTGTCCCGCCGCCCGCCAACTCCGTTGCCCTTGCTGCCCGCCGCCCTTGCTGCTCCACCAGCGCCCATGCCGACTTTGTCGGGCCGACTTCTTACGGAAGCGCCGTTTTTTCCCTCATCGGTTTATTCGGTAAACCCTAGATCTAGATCTGGTTTTTAAAAAAAAATCCAGTTTATTCTCGGTTTTCCCGTTGGTTCATTTATTTAGCGAACGCCTGTTCACCCGTTACCCGCAGACAGCGAACGTTCGTTCGTTAGGTTGTTCGTCAGTTTTTCTTTTTCTCAGATTTTTCACGATTATTCTCGATCGTGATTTCTGATCCGATTGTCGTTTTAGTTCAACTTTTCGCTCGTTTGTCGGAATCAGGCGATTCAAGCGCCTAGATCTTTGTCTCGAAGCCCTCTTTCTGTTTAACCAACTTGAACAAGATTTTGGTACTATAAAATTTGACTTTAGTCCAGATTAGTAAATGAATCTTGTTTCTTTCGCAGTTTGAGTTTCGTTGGTCCGTTTGATTTGATTCTTTTTGCAAACCGGAGTTCTTAAGTTGAACTTTCTGGTTAGATTTTCTTACTTGAGTTTTATGAGTGCATATTTCCTTGATTTCTTATGTATGCTATTGTTTGTTTGCGATAGAATTCCCGGAGTTTGAAGCATGCTCCTACGAGTCTCTAGGTTTTGCGGATCATCAGCAAGGCAAGTAACACATTGATCATACTCTTTTCATACCCAGTTTTTATGCATTAGCTCCAATCCTCAAACACTGCATGATTAGGATGTGATTAACTTGTGGGTATTGGGAACTAGTTGATGAGGTAGAACCTATTTCCCTGTTATTATCAAACCCTTGGGAGTTACTTCTACGTATTGCTTATATTGCTATGCTATGCTCGTAGACGTTGTTTGGGTGAGTGAATGCATGACAAATGTGAGGTTGTTAATTAAAGGTTCAACTTAAGGGGGCAACTTCAATACACATCTGGGTGGATTGCTTGTCGGGCACCTGGAGAATCCAGTGTTGTCCTAGGATATCCCGGAGTACCTTTGTGATAATCCTAAGGTCCGCCACCCAGGCTCAAAGGGAACTGAGATATTTCATGCTAGAAATTTCCATGTGCAGCCACAAGCTATTATGGGCTCTAGCATAGTTGAGTAAGTTGCATGATCTCTTCCAGTGGTAGGCTAGCGAGATATAGAGGGATGTAGGTTGGTACTGTCTACCCGGGGTTAGAGTTAATGCTTCTGAAAGACTGTGTCTCGGTCATCCGTTTCTCAAACACCATGTAGTGCGAGAAATCCAACGGAGGCGATCGAGTCTTGTGGGGAAAAGTGCGCAAACCTCTGCAGAGTGTACAATCTAATCATGGTTAGCCATGTCCCCGGTTATGGACATCTTGAGTTTCTAGTACTTGGATTATCATATGTATCTCATCACTCTAATTTAATATTGATGGGTTGATAATTACTTTTTAATTCGGATTGAGTTGGAGGAACCTTCTCAATGATGTTTCAACTACCATGATAGTTAAAATAAAACTTATTCCTTTGTTGTAGGAAAAAAATGGCTTTCCGCAAAACTATAACCATAGAGCCTTTCCACCAGCCAAACATGCATGTAGTGATAGCATTATTCTGTTCTTGCTCTACTGTGTTAGTTTGCCAGCATATTCCATGTGCTGGCCCGTTCTCGGGCTGCAACGTATTATGTTGCAGACTTTTCAGATGAGGAGTAAGGTTCGTTAGGTCGTTGCCGTGCAGCTCAGCTATGTCGTTGGAGTTCATGGACTCACTTTATCTTCCAAGCCTTCCGCTGTTATCGTATTAGATGGCCTTAAGCCATATTTATTTAAGTTCTCTTTGAGACATTCGATGTAATAAGTGTGTGATTTCTACTCTGTTATAAATCCTTCGAGTACTGTGTGTGTCAGCATTACCGATCCAGGGATGACACTAAAGCATAGAGACTTGACCATTTGAGGTCGGGTCGCTATACCTCTGCCATGGGACCGACGCCCTCCACAACTTCCTCGAGCGCCTTCACCAAGAAGGGAAGCAGCTAATCAGGGCCGTCCTCATCGGTCGCCAGCAGCCTCTCCAGGCCGTTCTTATAGAGCGTCTTCAGTGCCGCGCGAGACCTCTCCTCCAGATCAGCGAAGGTCGCGCAGTCCTCAGCCAGGACCTTCGCCTTGACGTCAAGATCGGCCTCCTTCGCCTTCACCTTCCGCTCCAGACCCTCTAGCCGGTTGCGCTCAGCAGCCGGCGTCTTCTCCAGCTCCTCCAACTCGGCATCACGGTTCTTGATGGCGTCCTCCCAGGCCCTCATCTCCTCCTCCTTCACCTGGCGGCCGCGTGCTTCTTCCATGTGTTGGTCGCGTAGACGCTTCAGCTCGTCCTCCAGCTCTTGGCAGTGGCCGCGGGCAGCCTCGGCGTCCTTCAGTGCCGCGTCGCGATCAACTGCGGCTTTAACAGTGCTCTGCTTCTCCTTCTCGGAGGACGCCACGGCCTGGCTCAGCGTCGTTCGGACCGCCGAGTCAGAATGAAGCCAGCCGGAGGCCAGTTCCAGGCGTCCAGTTACCAGGCGCAGGTCCGCGCCCAGAAGATCTTCCCACAACGGTGCCGTCCCTGAAAGAACGTTATCCAAGGCGGTGGAGGAAGCAAAAGAGCTTGGGAGTAGTGGCGCGGCAGAAGGAGGAATCGGCTTCATCGCCAGAGCCTGGGAGATCAAGGGCTCCTGAGCCGTTTGGACCTCATCAGTCGAGCCAGGTGTCGGCACTTCCGGAGCCAGCGGGGCCACGGGGGCTGACTCCTCCGGACGATGCTCCCCTTGGCTTCGCGAGGGCGACCGGGCTGGGGAAGTGTGAGTGCTACTTTCTCCTTTCTCCGAGGGCAGCACGACCGCTGCATCCTCCTTCCTTCTCTTCGCCGCAGGGGTCGGCCTGATCAACCAAGGCTGAATGTCAGGAAATAGCGAGTACGAGAAGGAACAAGACGAAACTCGAATACTTACTGATCCGCCGCGGCGTATTCCACCCTCCGCTTGGGAAGCTTGAAGCATGAAAGCCTCAAAGCCTGAGGTGTGGGCGTGCGGACTCCGGGAGCAGAAGACGGCGCAGCAGAAGGGCCGGAGGCAGCTCCGGGCGGCGTCAAGACGGAGGCAGTATCCTGAGGAATCAGTGATGACCTGCTCCTTGTCGGGATGACGGGCAGTTCTCCCTCCTCCTGGCGGGCATCGACCTCAGCAACGTGAGGAAGGGCACGGAGGATTTAAGGTTTGCTCAAGGGGGAGTTTTCCCCATCTCCTCGAGGGTCGCCTCCGAGCCCTCCTCCTCTTCTTTCCCCCCACGGGACTCGTCAGAAGATAGCTCCACTAGCTTGCACATGAGGCTGGGCTTCGGAGCGTGTCACGGCACCAGCCCGTCTTGGCGTCAAGGTTGGCCCGAGGCCACGAGCGGCTCCCAGTCCTTACGATGGAACAAGGGAGTGAAGGCGCTCGACGGGTACTCCTGGTTGTCCCCAACCAGGAGGCGCAGGACCGCAGCCAGTTCATCGTCAGGCAGAGCCCCCAGCCTCAGGTGGGTCTTGTCTCCTTCGTCTCCAAGCTTCCACAAGGGGCGCGCACGCGCCTGGAGCAGAGCGACACGCAACATCAGGAATTCCCTCAGGAGCATGGCCCTTGTGACCTTCGCCGCCTTCGCGTTGCCCGGCTTCAGGTCGGTCTGCATCTGCGCCAACACCGACGACGCCCGCTCGTCAACGAGCTCTGCGCAAGGCCACCCCTTGTTAAGCTGGGGCGCCTCCGTCGGCAATGCCAAGCGCGGGTGGTCGCGCTTGGCATCCATCATGACCCATTTGGCCCGGATGCTATCGGCTCTCTTCCCGGTGTTCGAGATCGAGTGGGCCTTGCCGGATGCGCCGAAATTGGCGCACCCGGAGACGTATCCATCGCTGACGCGAAGGAAGAAGTGGTGGCACAGAAGAGCCATGGACGGCATCACGCCCAGATACGCCTCACAGTAGTAGGCGAAGATGGACAGGAGGAGGATAGAGTTGGGATGGAGATGCAATGCCTGCAGCCCGTAGTGGTCGAGGACCTCATAAAAGAAATCAAAGAAGGGAGGAACCAACCCGGCGGTGATGCTGCTCGAGAAGAAGGGGAAGAAGGTGCTCCCCTCAGGCTCCGGCGCGTCGGAGGCAAGCCGGAGCTCCGTCTTCCCCCATTCATTGCTCTCCCCCGTCGTCAACAAGCACGTGGAGGCGAGACTCTTCTCTTTGACGTTGGGCGCCTCAAGAGGTGGCTCGTACCAAGTCGGCGCCGAGGAGGACTTGACCTTGCGCAGCGCCATTAGTCGCAAATGCGGAGCAAGATTGGAGCAGATCTGGAGTTATCGGCAGCAAGGAGAGAGAAAGGGGATTTGAGACAAGGCGAAGGGGAATAGTGAAGGAAAGCGCTGTCTGTGCCAGCCTTTTGTCAAGTCAAGCAGTTGCCGAGGCATGATGGGGAAGCAGAGACGCCCACGTCCAATCAACCGCCATGTGTCGACCAAGGCTGCAGGCTTTAGGGGCCCGCGGCGCTACGCGCTTGACATTTTGCTTTGCCTCGAAGCCAAGCCCGAGCACGCCTTGGGCCCGGGGGCTACTGTCAGCGTTCTGGGAACGGGGGTCCCCAGGCTTGCATGCCTGCAGCCCATGGCGTGGCTGCGCTGCAGGCCTGTACGGCGCATCTTCATCAGCGAGACATTCGAGACCCTCGCGAGGGGCCAAGCCTTGCAAGGCGGACGATGCAAGACCTGCTCAGGAGCGGCCTCACCAGGCTGCCTCACGAGGAGCGGAAAATCAAGGCGGTGCAAACCTCGCGAGGCTCTCGTGACATGAGCCATAACGATCAAGATCAGGCGGGCGCCAGGCGGGCACTAGAGCGCGCAACGTCCTTGTTTCCTCTTTGGTGCTAAGGAGACAAGCGCAGGCGCGGAGTACCGAGGCATCAAGCAAAGGTTTCCATATCAGTGCAACGAGACCAAGACCAACAGGACGGCAGGACGGAGGTCACCGTGGAGCCCAAGACGGCGTCACCACCAGAGCCTTTCATAGGCGAAGACCACTTTTGTCAGGATAAGCTGTACTAGCTGTCCCCTTTCAAATTGGCCGTTGTTGGCTTCCTTCCCACTCAATATTTCGGAAGAGGACCAGGGCCTATATAAGTAGAGCTAGCCACCACATTAGGGGGGAGATGGGATCCTCAGTCAATCCTTAGCCACACACTGAGCACAAGAACACCTCAACCTCAGGAGGCTGTTCTTCCCTTTGTACTGTTCATCATCAGCCCTAGAGGCAATCCATCCACCACCACACTAGAGTAGGGTATTACACCACAACGGTGGCCTGAACCAGTATAAATCTTGTGTCTTTGTGTTGTGAGTTCGTCGAGTTCATCCGCGAGATCTTAGCGGGCTAGGGCGTAGATCGGTAGGGAGGAAATCTCCGCGTGCACCCAGGAGTTCGAACCTTAAGTGTTTTGCCGGAACCCGAGATCCGACAAAGATCGAGGAGAACTTTGTATTGAGATCCAAAGAGAGATAAGAAACCATCTAGCTAATAACTATGGACCCGAAGGTCTGAGATAAACTACTCACACATCATCGGAGAGGCTATGGTGTTGATGTAGAAGCCCTCCGTGGTCAATGCCCCCTCCGACGGAGCGCCGGAAAAGGCCCTAAGATGGGATCTCACTGATACAGAGAGTTGCGGCGGTGGGAATAGGGTTTTGGCTCCGTATATGGTGTTTCCAGGGTATATGGGTATATATAGGAGGAAGAAGTACGTCGGTGGAGCAGCAAGGGGCCCACGAGGGTGGAGGGCGCGCCCAGGGGGGTAGGCGCCCCCCTGCCTCATGCCCTCCTTGTTGATTGCTTTACGTAGACTCCAAGTCCTCCAGATCATGTTTGTTCTGAAAATCACGTTCCCGAAGGTTTCATTCCGTTTGGACACCATTTAATATCCTTTTCCTTCGAAACACTGAAATAGGCAAAAAACATCAATCTGGGCTGGGCCTCCGGTTAATAGGTTGGTCCCAAAAATAATATAAAAGTGTATAATAAAGCCCATTAAACATCCAAAACAGAATATAATATAGCACGGAACAATAAAAAATTATAGATACGTTGAAGACGTATCAGTCCATGCCCACGAACGCCCAGGACATGGCCTAGGGTGCCAATTTGGCCCCTGGCATCGCCTAGGCCGCGGCCGTGTTTGCCGTCCATGGTGAGCCGTGACCTCGCCATATAAGGCCACCCCTGACCTCCCTCTGGATCCCCTTTGTTCTCTATCTCTCTCTCTCTCTCTCTCTCTCTCTCTCTCTCTCTCTCTCTCTCTCTCTCTCTCTCTCTCTCTCTCTCTCTCTCTCTCTCTCTCTCTCGCTCGCTCGCTCTCTCTCTCCCGTGCACCCCCTGGACCGACCCACTCCCCTTCCCGTGCCCTCCATAGCCCTCCATGGCCGGAGAACGCCGGCGGCCCCTGGCTAAATTTGGGCTATCCTGAGCCTCTCTTCCCTCCCTAGCCACTCCAGTGCCCTCATACCACCACCTCGAGGCCCTCCATCACTGTTGTTCATCCCCGGGAACGCTGCACTTGTGGCCAAAGATGGCCGACGGCCTCCTCCGCGACCGTCCAAGCCGTCGCTGCTACGACCCTCCTAGGCATGCATAAAGCACCCAGGTGGATGCGGCGCGGCCTCCTGAGCTCATCCATAGCCATAAAGTCGCCAGATGTGCCCCGTAGTGCCAACAGTCATCGTTGGGGCTCTCTGCTCCCTCGGCTAGGCGAGCGTGCGGGAGGAAGACAATGATGAAGGCCCTGCAGGCGGGCCCGCTCGTCAGTGGCCCAGCCACCGGGCCACTCTGGCAAGTGGAGGCGGGTTCACCCTCTTCTGCGTCCCCACAGCGAAGGCGTACTCCGCCTGGGCGCCTTCGACGTCGCCCTATTGTCCGCGTGGCCAAGACGCTAGGCCGGCCCAGTGCGCTGTGGTGCTAAACTGTGCCCTGTGCACCCATTAGGTATAAACCAAATATTCTTCTTTTTCTTTTCCAGTTCACTTCTAAAATTCATAGTTAATTCATTTCATGTCAAAATTTTATGATTCAAATTTCCGTAGACTCGATAAATCTAGATATATTTAATGAGCCATAGTGAACATTTTTACTGTGCTTGGTATTCACTGGATACATTAAATAGGTCATTTAACCACATAAGTCCACTTCAAAAATCCATAGGATATTCATTTGGACTCCAAATCCAGTGAAACCAATTTCTATGTGTTTCTAAAATCACGAATAATTTAATGGGTACTTTTACTCATTTATATAAAAATACATTCTATTGACAACTTGCAGAACCATTAAATCCATTGATTCCATCATATTGAAATGTTCAGAAATATCCACTGATCCAATCCCAATGAAACCACTCTCGTTATTTTTCATATAACCAGAGATGTCCTAGAAAAGTCAAATTCATATTTTTAGAGTACTTTTATTCTTTCCTTGTTGTGTTGCTTACTGTGATTGCTTTCGATGTTAGTTGACGAAATAGACGGAGTACTCGGAGATGGACCAGAGGAGTTGAAGACTTTGCTGAACCAGGCTAGCAGCCCTTTGACCATGTCTATGAAGCCTTTTATGCATTTCATATAGCACTTTATTATTGTTGCATCAGAATTATGATGAGACGGTAACCACTTTGGTGGGTTGCCTCTGTTACTTCCTTGTTGATACTTGCATTGTGCATGACACTACCTTCCTATGAGGGTTATGAAGGTGGGAGTAGATAGAACGCCAAAGTAGTGGCTACGCAAATGGGTCGGGTATATGCATGGTGATGAAAACAAAGTATTTTCAAAAGACTTTTTGAAAACACCTTCGGGTGCCACTTATAACCGAGGGAGATGTTTAGTTCAGTAACCACTTGATGACGAAGTGGTGTACCGAGGCAAGTGAGTGTTTTGTTTTCGAAAATGGATTGGTTTAAGTTGCGACCGTTACTACAACCTTACATGTACAACCGCTCTACCCCTTATGGGATGGGGCATTATTCATTACCTAGGCCGATACTCGCATGGTGCCCACATTACTAGTGATGGGGGTGACATGAGATCACTCTCGGGACGGGGTCGTGCTTGGATAGGCGGCCATGACTATTTTCACAGGGCACTGGACACACCTTTGGTCCCTGTGTGTATGTGTGATAATGAAAGGGCAGAGTCCCAAGATCTTGATGCTTATACACAAAGTCGGTGTACCAACGAGTGGACCCTATGTTAGTGTCGCGTAGGGAAAGATAGTGATCGGGTGCTTCCCCCGAGTACTTGAGGTACTGCAGGATCGTGGATGACACGAAAGCTTCCCGGATCTTTTGGGTAAAGTGTGCAACCTATGCAGAGTCTAAAACTATTCGAATAGTCGTGTCCACAGTCAAGGACAGTTGGGTAACCGCTCTTGGGCTACGTCCAAATGTTTACGAAACCTGGTGTGTGTGTGTGTGTATGGAAGAGTACTTGGGTCAAGTTAAAAGACTTGACATGGTTATTAAGCTAGAGTTGATCCAAACTCTGTTTATGTTGATATATGTAACCTGTCCTCATGATTACTTAAATTCTTATGATGCATGCTTTACAAATTTTTGAACATGAGCTAGCACTCAAAAGTAGCTTTCTGCAAAAATTTACCTATATGATGCATTGTTGTTCCTTGATCCAAAACATGGGTTGCTTGCGAGTACATTCAAAGTACTCATTGCTTGCCACTGGTTATTTAATTGGCCAGGCGTGGAAGAGCAGGTGTTCGAAGAAGAGTTCTTTGGATGCTTTCCCAGTCAGAATGCCTGTAGGGTTAAGGCATATGGCATGGGTTCTACTTATCAACGAAGATTTCCGCTACTTGAGTTTTATCTGGTGTTCAGCCCTTAAGGCTTTATCTTGTGAGACTTGACCATAAAGGTCCTAATTTTTGTAAAACGGTATGTATGGATGTAAGACTCTTGTTATTCAGCTTCTGTGTGTTTAGTGAGCATTGATCTCTAGGATCACTGTACATGTGCAGTCGGTGATCATGACTTATGAGTTGGGGTCCCCAAAATGACACCCGTCCGAAGGCGTGTCACGTGGGCAGCCAAGAAGGTGGTTGAGTGGTGCGGCAGGCTTGTTGGGCTTCATCCTGAGCGTGACACCTAGCAGTGCATTTAATGCACTTTGTCTTAACTGCCAGAGTTAGGTATGATAGCACTGTTGGCTATCTAATCAGTGTATATTGACGGATTTGCCATTGTGGTAACCCCTTAGCCTATAAAAGGAGGGCCGTGGCGACCTAGAATAGGATTCGAACCCTTGTACACTCTTACGAGCATAGCTGCTCCCCGAGGGAATCTTGCCGGGCTTGAGCGATGTGTGTTCATCAAGGTCCTCCATCTTATCCACCAAAGCAGGAGTAGGGTTTTACGCTTCGCATCGGCCCGAACCTATGTAAAAACCACTTGCGTCACCATTGTCGTTCTTCCGTACGGTCTCCGCTCTTTATGCAAGGTGCCCTTCCGCCTTGCCGAACCTCAAGGGACCGATGGCCCCATAGGTGATCATGTTCTGCCACGACATCTTTGGCGCGCCAGGTAGGTGGTGGCGCTTGTGCGAACCCAAGGTCGTAAACAGCCCATCAATCTTTATCATCTTCTTCATCACCGGCTTCATCATCCATAGCGCCCAATAAAAAATCCGGTGCAACAGCTCACCCTTCCACCTCAAAGCCCCACTCGCATGCAGCCACCAATACCGTGGGGGCTGCGGTGGCAGTGGGGGACACAGACGCCGCGGGGAACATGACCGGCGCGGGCGGCTCCATCACCATTCCCCTTGCGGTCGAAGTAGGTGCAGGAGGAGTTGGAGGAGGACAGCATCAACAACACCCTAGCAGCCATGCTCCAGAAGATGCAGGTGGGGAGCATATTTGATATCCGCCTCTCCACCGCACTCGAAGACACAGCCGAAGTGATGGCGCATGCTCTGGCCTGAATCGCAACCCCCTAGCTACCCTTGTTGCGGGTGCGGCTACAGGGCACACGCCTTCCCCAGGGCAAGATAACCAAGACGAAGCGCCAAACGGGGCCGTCAACCCCCAGGCACACCCTTCTCGTCGCCATGCTGCCATGGAGACTGGCTCATGGCGATAAGAACACGATGCTGCTACTACTGGTACCATCAGAAGTTGGGCGACGTTGCAATCTACATCGCCATCCATGCCTAGAACTACTTCGTAAGCAATGTCGCGAGCCCAGCTCCTGTTGAGATTCCCTCTAGCGGCCAATCAAATTGATGAGTGGACAGTCCTCATTCAAAGTTTGATTGGTTTCGCTGAGGCAAGGGGGTCACAACAGGCAGGCCCACCATGACATCCGTAGGCAGTAACAATGGACCGAGTCGCTGGCCGTGCTGAACGGGCTACTCCTACGATGCATTCTCGTCCATGGAAGCTAGCAC
Source organism: Aegilops bicornis (assembly GCA_021605145.1). Taxonomy (NCBI): domain Eukaryota; kingdom Viridiplantae; phylum Streptophyta; class Magnoliopsida; order Poales; family Poaceae; genus Aegilops; species Aegilops bicornis. The sequence continues at coordinate 302,038,685 of CM038671.1, read as the reverse complement.
AGAGCATGCAACCAGAGTCGCGCGACCAAGAACCCAACGATGTGTCAGTGGCTTCATATGATCCTCGAGCCTGTCAAGATCAACGACAGGTCTTGGAAGACAGGCAGAGGGAAGAGCACGCATCACCATAGAAGGGCGCCGCGAAACCCGCCGCGAGTCTAACAGACGCAATGGCCCCAACTTCGATGAACCCGCGCCCAGCAAAGGCGAATACCTGCCTTTCGAAGTTGGGTGCCCTGCCTTCACTCGCGAGCTGCGGCAAGTCCGTTGGCCATCTGCCCATATGTTTAAGCTAGAGATACCAGAAAAATATGATGGGAGACTATACCCGGCAGAGTTCTTGAGCATCTACACCATCAGCGTTCAAGCTGCTGGAGGAAGAGACGAAAAGGTATTCGCCAACTACTTCCCTTCGGCACTCAAGCTGAACGTGAGCTTGTGGCTGATGCACTTGCCGAAGAACACCATCCTTCACGGGCGGCCATCAAGAACCATGGGGGCCTAGCGATTTGCAGCTCCTTCCACAGAAGGAAGGGGAGTGTCGGATTTCGTGTTCCGGCAGACCCTTGTGGTTCGAACACTGGGGTGCGCACGAAGATCTCTCACCTACCAGCTCACGTCTCGAAGTCTCGCAAAGATCTAGGCAAGAAAGATGAGCACACAGAGGACAAGAGATTTATACTGGTTCAGGCCACCATTGCGGTGTAATACGCTACTCTAGTGTGTGGTGTGGTGGATTGCCTCAGGGGCTGATGATGGAAAGTACAAAGGGAGAACAGCCTCGCGCGGGGCTGTTCTTGAGCTGGTGCGATGAACTGCTTGGGTGAGTTCAGTCGCTTCTCCCTCTCTCTCTCTGGTCGATCTCCCAATATCTACCTTTTGGTGGCTAGTCCTATTTATAGAGCGAGGCCCTGGGCCTCTCCCCAAATAATGAGCGGGAAGGGCACCAACAATTGGCCATTTTGAAGGGGAACATCTGGTACACTTATCCTGACTAAAGTTGGTCTTCGGCTACCAAAGGCTCTGACGGTGACGCCGCCCTGGGCTCCACGATGACCTCCATCCTGCCATTCTGCTGGTCTTGGTCTTCTTGCACTGAAACGGCAACATTTGCCCGATGCCTTGGCCTATGCTTTCCCCCTTAGCTCAAAAAGAGAAACAAGGACACTCCACAGGCCGGCGCCCGCCTGGCACCCGCCTGGCCTCCGATCGTCATGGATTGCGTCACGGGCCCGTCGGGAGGTGCCCTACCTTGATCTCTCCGCCTCCTCGCGAGCCCGCCTGAGGAGGCTGCTCCTGACGAAGCTCCCTATTGTCTGCCCCGCGAAGCTTGGCCCCTCGCGAGGGTCTTGAGCTTGAGCTGATGAAGCTGGGCTGCATTGGGCCCCCACTTGAGCCGCGCCGCAGGCGGCAGGCAGGCAAGTCTAGGGACCCCCGTTCCCAGAACGCCGACAGTAGCCCCTGGGCCCAAGGCGCGCCCAGACATGGCTTAGCAGAGAAGCGAATGGGCAAGTGCGAAGCGCCGCGGGCCCTAACAGCCTGCGGCCTTGGGCACCGCGTGGCGGTTGATTGGACGTGGGCGTCTCCGCTTCCCCATGACGCCTCGGCAACCGCATGGCTTGACAAGTCCCTGCATGCAAAGACGGGTCATGATTACCTGCGATCATGGAGGCCGACGTTGGCCTCCTCTGGCTATAAGTGCGGAACGGCACGAGCCGCTCCATTTCATCTCCCTCTGCTAATCCTCCTCTTCTTCATCTTTGCCATCCTTCCGCCTCACGCTGATGGCACCAATCCACTGGTTATCTGCAGAGGAGAAGGGAAAGGCCCCCCGAGAGGGTCCTGACCCGCTTCCGCCGAAGAAGCGATTAGTCCTCCGCCGAGACGAGTGTGCACAACAAGAGCCATCGATGCCCTGGTACAAGCGGTCACCGCCGGGGTTCCCGCTGCCCTTGTACGAGCGGTCACCGGCGGGTTACGGCGATACGCGTCGTTCCTCCTGGAGTCCATGCCGAGGGCTCCTCTCGCGAGCTTGTGCTCCATGCCTCCATGGCTCCTCGGTCTTGGGTTCGCCTTCCTCCTTCCTTCGCTTTCGAGATCCCGCCGAGGGGAGCCCTTGAGCTCTGCCTGCAGCACGCTGACTGCGGCACCCCCGCGACCGGAGCGGAGGTCGAGGTCGTCCCTCCGGGCGAGGTCTACATGACCCGTGGCTGGGGCGAGATCGCCCGGTCTGCCGGACGAGGGGCGCCCTCGTAATCCACCTAGAATACGATGGCGCCTCCTTGATGTTCTTCAAGGTCTTCGACGCGGATGGACACTGGCTGGAATGCTGCCCTGAGAAAGGCGGCCGGGGCATCACCGTAGCGAGGACCTGGCACACCAATCGCTCCCCCAGCAGCTCCTCTGGCAGCGGCGAAGGTGCTGGAGGACCCAGCAACTCCGCTGAGCTTCACGCGACCCCAGAGACGAGTGACGACAGCTACGAGCCCCCGAGCTCGCGTCGCGCTCGGAGCAGGGCAGGCTCGTCAGGTCACCGACGCCACTGATCTAGACGGGGCTGGCGCTGGTGCCTGACGGCCCACTCTCGATGATGGCGTCTCCCGTGGAGGCGTGCATAGCTAGCACTACTTAGGATTAGCACCTTTTGTTTCTTGCGAGGAACTGAAGTACCACCCCGCGGGGGCATGTAAGGCGCTGGCCACGTCTTTTGTGAATATTATGTCCTCACGATGAATTAACGCGAGATGCTTGTCCTGTCTCGGCTTGGCTCCCCCTTTCTTTCCTCACGAGGGCTTGGTGCTCTCTGTTGTGAGTCCGGTCCCAGGCAGGCTTCAGCCGTCAGTATGCTGTGGTCAGGATGCCGTGGTCAAGGCCAGGAGGTGAGCGGCCCAAGGTCCAGTAAGAGCCCCTGAGTCGCGATGCTCAGGAGGTCCCCTTTAGCGCTCAAGCAGCCTCCGCTGGGCAAGAAAGGCAAGCAGCGTTGCCGTGACATAGCTACAGTAGGCGAGGGTTAAGCGCTGAGTCGGATCAGTTTTCGCGTGACTTATCTCGTAGGCTTGGGGTAGTTTTCGTTGAGGTGTCGGGCTTGCACGATGGTAACTGAGGTGCTGCTGGGTTAGGCCCACGCGAGCTTCTTCCCCTCCCCCCGCTTCCCTTAATGCTCTACGTCCTCAGGTCCCGGCCCTCGAGCGAGCTCAGGCGCCGCTAGTATGACAGGTCGCGATGCCGTGGGTCAAGGCCAGGGGGTGAGGGCTGGAGAGCCAGTAAGAGCCCATGAGTCACGATGTTCAGGTGCCCCCCTTTTAACGTGCAAGCGGGTCGTGCCGAAGAGGAGGAGAAGAAGGCTCGCGGTGCCACCATCGTTACTCCTGGAGCGGGTCCTACATATCAACCACGTGGGGAAACAAGGTCTGCCGTCACGGTTGTCAGCTAACCATTGGTCGTTCCGAGGGAGCGATTGGGGCACTGAGAGCCTGGTGAGGTGGCGCCTCGCGGGGCTGCCGCGGCCAGAGCTCGGCTACTCAGATTTTTCGGCGTTGCAGGGACGGGCCCGTGCGCAAGTGTCATGCTAGAGCGAGCGGTTCTAAAGGTAGATGTCAATCGAGCAGGCGGTTAAGTCAAGCAGGTTAAGCATGAAGGAGCTAATCCATTTAGATAGAAGCATGGAAGTAAGCGCCACTAGGTCTGGCCCGAGCAGCCTGGGGATAATGCAGCCCGAGGGGCGCCCCCAACAAAGCAGATGAAAAAAAAACATTAAGCAAAACGGATACATGCCGCAGGGGCGGACCCATGTGACCTGGGAATGATGCGGCCCTGCGGGCGCTCCCAGCTGAAGATAAAACTTAAAAAGATGTCACCTGATACCATTGCAGAGTGAGTGTCGGAGTAGCTGACGACGCGTGGTGAAGAAGCCGCTCCTCATGAGCCTTGAGCCCGAGCCTCGGGAGGCTCACGAGGTCCAGCGGCTCCTCGAGGTCCATCTCCATCTCCTCCAGGAACGAGCGGTGCCTGGGCACCTGAGCTTCCAGGATGCTCCTCACCAGGCGCTGGTGGGCGACAACCTCCTTCGGCAGGCCGAAGGGCATTCGAACGTAGCTGTGAGGTGGGCCCTCACAATGCCCCACGCGTGAAGGCCAGAGGCGCTCCGAGACGCGGCTCGGTTGAGCCCCGGTACGTTGATGCAGACGCGCAGCCCACCATCCTCGCCGGGAAGTGGGGTTGCGGTGGGTAGGCGGCGACTGCCACGCATGACTCTTGACTCCTGTAGCTCTTGAATGTTCCTAGCGATGAACTCCTGGTGGTTTTGCCTTCCCTGCCTTATACCTTCCTGAGGAGAACGTGCCTTGAAGCACGCCTCCAAGTGGTGGCTGAGCGCCTCCCTTGTGACCTTGGCGAGGTCGGTGGCCCTCCAGGAGAGAGCCCCTGAGCCCTGCCCGAGGAGGGCGTCAGGCATGCTTTCCTATGCGGAAGAGGGTGGCGCCCCTTGAACGGGCGCGGGTCCTGACGCGGCGCCTCCGAAGGAGCCTGCCTCGCGAGCGCTTGGGCCAGGTGAAGCCTTCTTCTTTTTAGGGCCGCCTCAGGGAGCCTGCCACTCCTATGATCCGGGTCTTCGATTGCCGCGACCTGGAAGGCACGCTCAAGAGAGCACACTGCGGCCCTCTCCTCGCAAGGCACTGTGATGATTCCACCGCTTCCTGGCATCTTGAGGAAATTGTAGCCATGGTGAGTCACTGCAATGAACATGGCCAAGGCTGGATATCCGAGGATGGCATTGTACGTCAGGCGAATGTGGGCGACGTCGAAGTCAATGAGCTCGGTGCGGTAATTGTTGTGCTGCCCTATTGGAACAGTGGAACCATCAGTGACTCCTGAGAAAGGCTTGGTTGGCTGAAGCTGATCGTATGGCACTTGGAGATTGTTTAACGTTTCGACGGACAAGACGTTGAGCTCAGCTCCACCGTCGATGAGGGTCCTGGTGACTTGCACATTACTGATGACTGGGGAACAAAGCATCGGGAGGACCCCGGCCGTTGCCGCACACTTGAGCTGATCCGCTGAGCTGAACGTGATAGCACACGTAGACCGCCTGAGAGGGCGCGTGGCCTCAAGCTTGGGGAGGACTGCATTCACCTCGCGAGCAAACTGCTTGAACATGCGCTGAGAGGCTGGGGCCTGAGCGCCGCCCAGGATGCAAGCGGTTGCGCGCGGCTCCTGGAAGCCCCCAACCCCCTCGTCCAGGTGAGGGTCTTCATTCCTCCTTGGCAGAGGTGGCAGAGGAGGGAGGCTTGTGTTGCCTTGAGGGCGGTCCTCGCGAGGCTGGTCCTGCCAGCGGTCCTCGCGAGGCCGGTCACGCCACCCTTGGCGAGGGCCTCGGTCTTCCCATCATCCTCCACCTCTTCCTCCTCCTCGACCATAGCCCCGGTCGTTGCGATCGGGGCATCGGCCGATACGCCCATCTCGCACGGCCCTGAGCTCCTGACATTCATTGATGTTGTGGGTGTGGATGTCGTGGTACATGAAGTACCGGTTGCCTTTAGATGACTCAGGCTGATCCCTGCCTCGCTTGGTGTTCGGCTCCGCTGCGAGCACAACAGCCCCCTTGCGCTTCACCTCCTTGACCTTGGGCCTCTTCTCTTCTGGGTCGGCAGCCAGGAGCTCGAGGAGGGAGAGGCGCCCTTCCTCAGCCCTGGCACACTTGGTAGCCAGGTTGAACAGCTCCAGCGATGTGCACATGTCTTCATGGATCGCTAGCTCCTCTCTCATCTTGATGTCGCGCACGCCATCGGAGAAGGCTGAGATGATGGCCTCCTCAGTCACCCTGGGGATCTTGAGGCGGGCGTTGTCGAAGCGCTGGATGTACTTCTGCAGGGTCTCTCCCGGCTGTTGCTTGATGCGGCGCAAGTCACTCATGGCCGGGGGCCAGTCGCGAGTGCCTTGGAAGTTGTCAATGAAGTGGTTGCGCATCTCGTCCCAAGAGGAGATCGTGCCTGGAGCCAGGTTCAGGAGTGAGGTACGAGCACCGTCCTTGAGCGCCATGGGAAACCAATTCGCCATGACCTTCTCGTCTCCGTTAGCGGCCTTGATGCTCAACTCGTAGAGCTGGATGAACTCCGCGGGGTCTGCAGTGCCGTCGTAGCGCGGAGGCAGGTCTGGCTTGAACTTGCCGGGCCATGCGATGCTACGCAGCTCGGAGGTGAAGGCACGACAACCTGCAGTGGCCACCGGAGCTTTCTGTTGGTGCGGGGCTTGCTCCTGGAGATTCTCGCGCGCCGCCGCCTAGAGCAGCGCGGGGTCCTGACGTGGCGGTGCAGGGATGCGGTCATGGCGCACAGGTGCTGGGAGCACGCGAGCACCTTCTTGGGAGCGAGGGATCTCTTGGCAGCTTCTTTCTTGTCACGCAGGCGCGGGACGCGGCGGGTCTTGCCCTGGGACCGCGCGCCTGGGAGCCAGGGCGCCTTCTTGGGGCGGAGGTGGTGGAGGCACCTCCTACTCCTCACCTCCTGCGTAGGATGGAGGGCGAGGCAGCGAGAGGGACAGCATGGGAGAGCCCCCTGTGGCGCTGACGAGCTCGGTAATGCGGGCGAGCCAGTCCTCGTAGAGGTCATCGACGGGGCGGTAGTACAGGAGCTCACGCGCCAGGAGCAGCGCAGCGTCTTGGCGTCCGTGAAGCGCGACGGGCGTGGGGCAACGAACCGGCTGGAAGTCGGCTGACGGGAGGCGGTGCGGCCACCGCGCGCCGCACCGAAGAATCTTGAGGATGATGACTATTGCCGTTCCCCGCCCAAGCGTGGCGGCGTTAGCGTGACGGCTGACGAGAGCGAAGGCGTCACGCCGGCAGGCGCCGTCTGAGGCGACAGCTGGTGGCGAGAGCAGCCCGGCCTTCAGCCTTGGCTTCGGCGAGCATCAACCACGGTCACGGCAGAAGATCACACGCGGCTAGTGGAAGAAAAGATTCCGGCGCACCCTACCTGGCGCGCCAAATGTCGGATTTCGGGTTCCGGCAGACCCTTGAGGTTCAAACACTGGGGTGCGCACAAAGATCTCTCCCCTACCAGCTCACGTCTCAAAGTCTCGCAAAGATCTAGGCAAGAAAGATGAGCACACAGAGGAGACGAGATTTATACTGGTTCCGGCCACCATTGCGGTGTAATACCCTACTCCAGTGTGTGGTGTGGTGGGTTGCCTCAAGGGCTAATGATGGATAGTACAAAGGGAGAACAACCTCGCGAGGGGCTGTTCTTGAGCTGGTGCGATGAACTGCTTGGTTGAGTTCAGTCGCTTCTCCCTCTCTCTCTGGTCGATCTGCCGATATCTACCTTGTGGTGCCTATTCCTATTTATAGAGCGAGGCCCTGGGCCTCTCCCCAAATAATGAGCGGGAAGGGCGCCAACAATTGGCCATTTTGAAGGGGAATATCTGGTACACTTATCCTGACTAAAGTTGGTCTTCGGCTGCCAAAGGCTCGGCAGTGTGACGCCACAGGCTCCATGATGACCGACATCCTGCCGTTCTACTGGTCTTGGTCTTGTTGCACCGAAACGGCAACCTTTGCCCGATGCCTTGGCCTGTGCTTGCCACCTTAGCACAGAAAGGGAAACAAGGACACTGCGCAGGCCGGCGCCTGCCTGGCACTCGCCTGGCCTCCGATCGTCATGGCTTGCGTCACGGGCCCCTTGGGAGGTGCCCTGCCTTGATCTCTCCGCCTCCTCGCGAGCCTGCCTGAGGAGGCTGCTCCTGAGGAAGCTCCCTGTTGTCCACCCCGTAAGGCTTGGCCCCTCGCGAGGCTCTTGAGCTTGAGCTGATAAAGCTAGACTTCATTGGGCCCCCACTTGAGCCGCGCCGCAAGCCGCAGGCAGGCAAGTCTGGGGACCCCCGTTCCCAGAACACCGACAGGGAGAGTTTGCGGGAGTACATGCAGAGATTCAGCCAGGCACACAAGAATATTCCAGGCATCCACCCGGCAGCTATGATTGTCGCGTTCCAGTCCAAAGTACGGAACCGTAGGATACGTTCTAAGATGGACATCCGGTTTCCCAAGTCTGTGAATGAGCTTTACACCTTGGCAGATAAGTGTGCCCGTACAGTGGAGGGGAGGCGGCTCCCCGGTGAAGAAGATGGCGTCGACATTGACTCAGAAGACGACAACGATGCCATCAACTAGAAGAAGAAGAACAAGTAACGCAACAAGAAGCACAAGGAGAAGGAGGTACTGGCTATCGAGGGATCTGCCACTCCAAGTACTAGCAAGAAGGCCAAGACTGAAGCCCCCAGAAGGGAAGTTGCCACATGCACTGACTGCCAAGAAGCTGTGGCGGCCGAGAAGGCTAGGAAGGCTGATGGGTCGTATGGAAGATTCACCGGACCATGGGCCATGATCTCCAAGAGTGTCATCAATTTGAGCAACTCATCAAGAAGTAGAAAGCCGAGTACGAGAAGCGTGACAAGGAGAGAGACCAAGATGGCGTTGGCAGGAAAGGCCGAGCCGGCGAAGGAGGCCAACCCGGCATGGTCCCTCAACATCAAGGGAAACCTTCTAAAGGAAACCTTCTACAGGCCATGAGAAGAAGGAATGTGATGATCAAAGCGATGAAGGGGAAGAATAGGAAACCAGTGAGCAAGAGTTTCAGAAAGCCACTGAGGCCTTGTACATTGACGAGGGTGCATCCTTGTACTCCTGTCACCGCCAGCTGAAATAGTGGGCACATGAGGTCAATGTTGTGGGGCCAGCGGCGGATTATTGGAAACCACTCAAATGGTCTCCATGCCCATCATATTTGATGAAGAGGATCACCCTGACTGCACCACCACGGTAGGGTGCATTCCATTGTTGGTTTCGCCAACAATCCGCAACCTCAAGGTCACAAAGATGTTGGTTGACAGCGGGCTGGGTTGAATCTGATTTCTCCAAAAGTAATTAGCAAGCTGCAGATAGTAGATGAAGGGCTTAAGGATACTGGCACCTTTCAAGGGATCAACCCTAGTAGCAGTCCTCCGAAGGGGAAGATCATGCTGCCGGTGACATTTGGAGGAGAATTGAACTACCGGACTGAGAAGATTGTATTCGACGTGGTTGAGCTTCCGTTGTCGTACAATGGAATACTTGGACAAGCTGCCCTGGCGAAGTTCATGGCGGCATCCCACTATGCCTACAACACCTTGAAGATGACAGGACCAATGGGTATCATTTCTATCCCATCAGACAAGAAGGACGCAATTATACGCATGGATAAGATGTACCGGGATGCGATCGTTGCTGAGGCTGCGGAAGCTGCAGTCCCCGCCAAGGAAGACAAGCAAGGGAGAAAAGCTAGCAAGGATGCCTGCAAGGAATCTGGGAAGCGCGCCTCTCCTGAGTGCCTGCAGCTGTTGATGACTTGCCAGAGAGTTCCACTAGCAAGAGATCCAAGGTTGTTGTGCCTACTATGAAGAAGGTACAAACAGGGCTGGTTGGGGCTGATGGTATGTTCACTATCAGCTCCACCCTCGACGACAAATAGGAAGGTGCGCGTGTTGCCTTCCTGCGGCGAATGTCTATGTTTTTTGTTGGCAACCATCTGACATCCCCGGCGTTCCCAGGGAGGTAATCGAGCACCACCTTGATGTCTGCTCCCATGCCTGGCCCGTCAAGCAAAAGGTCAGGAAGCAAGCCTTGGAGCGGCAGCAGTTCATTGCCGAGGAGATCAAGAAACTTGAAGCAGCTGGTTTGGTCAGAGGAGTATTGCACCAACATGGTTTTCAAACCAAGTGGTAGTAGGCAAGGCGAATGGGAAGTGGAGGCTTTGCAAGATTTCACAGATCTGAATAAAGCATGCCCGAAGGACCCATTCCCGTCGCGGCGCATCGATCAAATCGTGGATTCCACTTCCGGATGTGATCTGCTTTCCTTTTGAATGCCTACTCCGGGTACCACTAGATATTCATGTCCAAGTAAGACGAATAGAAGACTGTGTTCATAACCCAATATGGCACGTACTGCTTTGTACGGATGCCCTTTGGGTTAAACAGCGCTGGATACACCTTTGCAAGAGTAGTGTAAACAGGGTTTGTGTCTCAGCTGCAAAGGAATATTGAAGCTTACATGGATGACGTAGTGGTCAAGAATAGGGACAGATCAACACTCATTCGGGACATGGAAGAAACGTTTGTAAACCTGCGCAAGATCAACTTGAAGCTTAACCCAGAGAAGTGTGTGTTTGGCGTTCCCTCCGGCAAGCTACTTGGCTTCTTTGTGTCTCACCGGGGGATAGAAGCCAATCCCGACAAGATCAGAACAGTCGAGCAGATTGAAGCACCCAAGACAATCAAGGACATGAAGCGTTTGACTCGATGTGTTGCCGCGCTGAGTAGGTTCATCTCCAAGTATGCCGAGCGTGACCTGCCATTCTTCAAAATCTTAAAGAGGGCAGGACCCATGAAGTGGACTCCGGAGGCAGAAGCGGCGCTGCAGGACTTGAAAACTTACCTTTCCTCTGTTCCCACCTTGGTTGCTCCTAAACCACAAGAGTCGTTGTTGCTATATCCGGCGGCAATCAATCAAGTGGTTAGTGCAACACTAGTGACATAGCGGGAAGTGGAAGAAGGAGCAGTTGCAGCTATTGTCCTCCCCAGAGAAGGAAGTAAACCGATCATGGCAGGATGGAGTGCAAATCCAGAGGAGGAAGAGCAGGGTAGTGAAGGCAATCCCGAGACCACGGCAAAGAAGAAGGTGGTGCAGCAACCATTCGACTTTGCAAGCTCCCGGTTGCAGGGGGCTAGATCAAGGTACTCTGGGGTGCATAAACTAATCTTCGGCCTCGTCATGGCCTCGAGGAACTGCGCCACTACCTCCAAGCCGATGAGATCATAGTTGTCACCCGTTTCCCTCTACAACGCATATTGTGGAACCCTGAAGCCACCGACAGGATAGTTGAATGGGCACTGGAATTATCAAGCATTGGACTGAAGTACGGAAGCACCTCAACCATTGAGAGCAAAGCACTGGCGGAGTTTATTGCAGAGTGGACACCTACCCCAGACATAGAGGCACTGGAAACAGTTAACCCTGGCAAGGAAACGCCCCAAGAATGGATCATGTACTTCGATGATGCTTTCTCACTGCAGGGTGCGGGGGCTGGCGTGCTCTTCACCGCACCCACCGGAGAGCTCCTGAAGTATGTGGTCCAAATGCACTTTCCCCGGAAGGAGGCTCCAAACAACACTGCTGAATATGAAGGACTCCTTCCCAGGCTCAGGATTGTGATAGAATTGGGGGTTAATAAGTTGATCATCCGTGGAGATTCGCAACTTGTGGTGAGACAAGTTAACAAGGATTACCAGAGCCAGTTAATGGTAGCATACATTGAAGAGGTGAGGAAGTTGGAGGAGCACTTTGACGGGTTGCAAACGGAGCACGTACCATGTGCGAAAAACAAAACTACTAATTACCTGTTGAAGTGTGTCGCACAAAAGCTTGTTGTGGAACCAGGGAGCTTTGTTCTCCATCTGACTCAACCATCGGTATCTCCATTAGCAATGGCCAGGAAAAGGGGGAAGTTGGACTTCGGCAAGCCTTCACCGGCAGAACCTTCAAAGGTCCCTGGTAAGAGGGCTTCCTGGAAAACCTCCGCCTCGTCTGATATTACGCACTCTTCCGCAGGACCGCAGATCTTCATTGTCGAGGCAAGAACTCCCACAAGTGAGGAGGTGTTGTTGGCCCTAGTTATCAAGCCACAAGCTCTAACCTGGGCACAACACATCCTCCACTACCTCCAAACTGGAGAACTTCCCAAAGAGCAAGAAGAAGCCGAAAGAGTAGCCCAGAGGGCCAGCATGTATCAATTTGTCGATGACACATTATACAGATGAAGGCACAATGCTGCGTAATTGAAATACATTTGCCGAGTAGAGGGAAAGGAACTATTGGAAGAGATAGACAAAGGCATGTGTGGCTCTCATATTGGATCAAGAGCCTCGATTGAAAAGGCTTTCTAGCAAGGTTTCTACTGGCCCACAGCCTTCCAAGATGCAACCGAGCTAGTCACCAGATGTGAAGCCTGCTAGTTCCACTCCAAGAACATCCATCAACCTGCTCAAGCTCTCCAGACGATCCCTTTATCATGGCCATTTTCTGTCTCGGGGCTCGACATCTTAGGCCCCTTCCCCCGTGCTACCGGGGGTTTTGAATTCTTGTATGTTGCAGTCGACAAGTTTACAAAGTGGCCAGAAGTGGAGCCCGTGAGAAAGGTGAGTGCGCAATCAGCTATCAAGTTCTTGAAGCGATTGGTGTGCTGTTTCGGAGTACCCGCCAGAGTCATTACTGTCAACGACATCCAATTCACTAGCCGTGCCTTCATGCAATACGTTCAAGCCCTCGGAAGCAAAGTCTCATCCGCCTCTGTTGCCCATCCTAGAAGGAACGGACAAGATGAGAGGGAGAACGCTGAGGTGATACAAGGACTAAAGACAGAACATTTGATAGGCTACAAAAGTGTAGCAGACGATGGATCAACGAGCTGCCGGTGCTTCTTTGGTCCCTCCGTATGAGACCAAATCGAGCTACCAGCTAGACTCCCTTCTCCCTAGTCTATGGGGCAGAAGCACTACTCCCCACGGAACTCATTTATGGGTCACCTAGAGTATTTGCCTATGATGAAGTAGCGCAAGAGCAGCAGTGGTGTGACGATGCCGTGCTCCTTGAGGAGAACTGACTCTGGGCTATTGTATGTGATGCACGATACCAGCAAGCCCTGCATCGCTGTCACAGCCACAGGGTCCATGCCCGGAGCCTTGAGGAAGGAGACATTGTCCTTAGGCGTGTTCAGTCAGCAAAATGCCGGGCCTTGCCCCGGCATCCACCCTTTTGTACAAGCCTTGCCGATGTTTCGTGTAACCCTTTGTACAAAGCCAGGCGCAGACCCTGAGCGGCAGATAAATAAATAAAGCAATTGCGTCCAAAAAACAAACATGCATGCATGATTAGCTTAGCATAAGCATTCCATGATGATTTAGATGAGGTCATATGCTGCTATGTTTTCCCCCTGCACTAACTATAGGACCCTTGCCGCGGATCCGATCCTGTGAAGGAGAGACGGAAAGCAAGCTTACATATAGATCCTCTATGAGCCAAACATATAAGTTTTCTTTTTATCCGTACATGTCTTTGTGAGAAGAAAACTTGTTCATAGAGAAACCTTGTCGCCTTCGAAGCATTTATCCTCGATCAGGAAGGTTGTAGTGGAATTTGATAAGAGAAACATTGACAAACGCCTGGTTCCCTTCCATGCTCTTAAGCCCGAAAGGCCTGGCCCCGCGGCAATGAAGGAAGGCACCGGCAAGATAGCTTGCCGAGGAAACTCATCTAGTTAAAAGTATAGAGGTTTCCAACCTCTATATGGATAGGATACATGCACAAGTACCGGGCAAGTCCTGTCTTTTTCATTAACAAGTACAGATATTACAGAGCACAAACATGGATAAAGAGGATTACATATTTGAGACTAAAGTTTGTCAAGAGCCTACATATTTTAGACTAAAGAAGATAAGTGCCCCGTAATCCCTTTCTTGTACCTCTCCTCCTAGGAACTACTGTGGGAGGTGAAGAGGGCAAAAGGAGCACCTATGCAGAAGCCTAGCCTGACCCCCTCAGGACCCGTGGGATGGAGCCTGACAAGATCAGGAGTGGCGAGGCTGTGAAGGCCGCAAGCGGATAGAGCGACCATGCGACGCCTTAGCTGCCACCTGTTCCGCGGGGTGCGTCTGGTAGAAGGCACCAAGAGAGCCTCCCCCGACAACCATCCGGAAGAGGCTGGTGATGATGGTGCATGTCGGTGTGAAAAATCAGCCGATCTCGGGTAGGGGGTCCCGAACTGTGTGTCTAAGGATTGAAGGTAACAGGAGACAAAGGGACACAATGTTTACCCAGGTTCGGGCCCTCTAAATGGAGGTAATACCCTACTTCCTGCTTGATTGACTTTCATGAGTATAGGGGTTATAAGAGTCGATCTACCTCGAGATCGTGATGGCTAAACCCTAGCTGTCTAGCTTATGTAAATTCTGATAGCCTTTACGGACTAAACCCTCCAGTTTATATAGACACTACATGACCTAGGGTTGTACATAGTCGGTTTACAGAGGAAGGAAACTATACATCCATACGTCAAGCTTGCCATCCACGCAAAGGAGAGTCCCATCCAGATACGGGGGAAGGCCTTCTATCTTGTATCTTCACGGCCCATCAGTACAGCCGAGGCTACACAGCCCGGACACCTGAGAACCCTATAATCCAGGACTCCCTCAGTAGCCCCTGAACCAGTCATTCGATGATGATGTCTTTGGTATGTGGATTGTCTTCAGCATTGCAAGGCGGGTTCCTCCTCCAAATACTCCAAAGCAGCCTTCTGAATAAGATAACTATATCCGGCTCTGTTTAACAGTTACAACCCTCAGCCACAATACTTAATCAAAATAAGGTATGTCCACTGACAGCTTTTTCGGCGAAACGTTACGCCTGGCCTATTAGTATTTCGAACCGGTTTTTGGCCTCTCATTTCGCGTTTTGAGGCGCAGCCTCCATTGACACATCTTGTCAAAGCAGAGATTGTGTCCCCTTATTGCGGGATTCTCATGAATACGTGTTTTGGGCGATCCAACCACGCCTTTCGCATGACCCCTTGGGAATAGGCGAGTTTTAAGGCTAGCGGCGCGGGCGCTTGATATTCACGGCCTATATAGGTGGATAGAGATCCCTTCTTTTCACCCCACGCCTTCTTCCTTCCTCAGCTTTCCCATCTTCGAGTTCTAGTGCCCAAGCTGCGATCTTCCCCACCGCGACCAACCTTTCCAACCATGTCTGGATCCGGTTCTCAAGGCAAATGGGTGGCCTCATCCGTGATGGATAAGGATGTCAAGGAGCTCCGGGAGGCGGGGTACCTGACTACGGATGTCGCGCATAGGGTCCCTGCCAAGAAGCAGGTCATCCCCACCCCAGAACCCGGCGAAAGGGTGGTATTGATCCCCCACTTTATCCGCGGACTAGGGTTTCCACTCCACCCCTTTGTCCGCGGCCTCATGGTTTACTATGGGCTAGATTTCTGCGATCTAGCCCCAAATTCCTTCCTCCACATCTCGGCATTCATCGTCGTGTGTGAGGCACTCCTCCGCATTCCCCCACACTTCGGCCTATGGCTCAAGGTCTTTAACTTGAAGCCGAAGGTGGTCGACGGTCAGCAGGCGGACTACATTGGTGCCATGGTGAGCAAGCTCCCCAACACTACCAGGCCCAAAGGGGCCTTTCTGGAGACTGTCAAGATACGGCAGCAGGAGTTGTTCTACATCACCGAACCTCGTGGCGCCAACTGGGTGGGCACTCCTGAGTTTAGATCTGGACCCCCAATGCGGCTCGCATCATGGATAAACAAGGGTCTGGACTGGGGGTCGACTGGCAAAGTGACGATGCTACAAACACGCATCAAAAATATAATAGACAAGAACACCAGTCTCACTAACGTGATTCAGGAGATGCTTTTCCGCCGGACTCTTCCCTGCCAACGCTGGCCTCTCCACATGTGGGAGTTCAATCTGGAAGGGCCGCGTACCCTGTAGCAATTCTTCGGCACAACGACGAAGAGATCTGGAAGCTGCTCTTCAAGGCCAAGAAATCGTGGCCGGAGACGACCGATGACATTGGCCTCAACAGCGCGCATCTGGCTACCTCGATAAGTGCTCAGTTTCCGAACATAACTTAGTTCACAAATCAAAGGGGGTATGCTGAGACTTCCATCCTTTAATCAGGGCTGGACAAAGAAGGCGGAGTGGATCAAGTGTCCGGCTCCGCTGCTCGAGAATCCAGCTAATCCTCTGCTAACGAGGATGCTGGTCCCGGCGCCGCACCAGGCGCCGGAGAAGAAGGCCAAGAAGAAGGGCAAGGAGGCCAAAGGTGGCCTCCACTGTAAAGGCACTTCGAACACCGTGTCCGGAGAGACCGGAGCTCCCTCCTCCCATGAGGGAGACGAAGACAAAGAGGAGGAGGAGGTCAAAAGCGATTCTCCCTCGAGGGGGAGGAAGAAAAAGAGGGCGTCATCAATAGACACGGAGGCGGAAGCGTCCAAGAGGGGGAAGATATCCCTCCCGGACAGCTCAGATTCGGATGTCGAAGCCATCCCTGAGTGGCGCCCCAGGTCAAAGCCCCTGGCCGCATCGTAAGTATCCAGGGACACTTTACATATATCCGGTCTTTATGATTGTTATTTTAACACATGGTATGGTGTGCTTCAGCTCGGCCCACGATCTCCCCCAACTATCATCATCTTCAGGGTACTCGCTGGAGCGAAATGCCTCCGCGAGCCTCTTCGCCAACCGCCACGAACGACACCAAAGTGTTGTCCCAGAGGGCCTCCCCGGGCCACGGAGAGGCGCGGGAGGCCGCCAAGATGGCGCCAGAGGGTAATGCCTCAGCTGACGAGAAAATGGAGGGCACAACCCTCATGGAGACTGATGACGGGGGCCCTGACCAGTTCGTCCCTCAGCCGAACACCATTCCGGAGACCCATGTAGCTTCGAAATCGAGAGAGCAACCCCATTCAAAGGAGGGGGAGCGCCCATTCCGACGGCGATCTCCACTAGTCCGGAGGCGCGTACCCTGATGGGTACCCTGATGGGTACGGTGGTTGAGAATGTTCAGTCCGCCAAAAGCGGGCTAAATGAAGCCTTCACCAGCCTATTAAGAGGCTTTGAGGTATGTGATGTAATATTCTTAGCTGCTTTTGATATGAAAAAATATGCCTGTGTATAGATAGTAGCCCTTGAGACTCTGTTCGGCTTTTGAAAAAGGCCGAACAGAGGAGCAGGTAATATTCGCAGGAGATAACGTACTTGTCTATTTTGATAAAGATGCTTTACTATTAGAGGCGACCGCCCAGGCCGCTGAAGTATCCGAACTCAAGCGGAAACTGGAGCTGGCCGATGAGGATCTCGTCCGCATCAACAAGCGGTTTGATAAGGCGCAAGGTATGTTTTGAAAAAATTGCTCACACACCTGAAGTTATATGCCAATGCATAGTTTTAAGCGCGTGGGTTGCCCAGATCATGATTACAGGTAGTGCGCCCGAGGTCGAGACCTTGAAGAGCGCCCTCGCCCAAGCCAAGGAGTAGGCACGGGTGATCAGGTCGCTCGCCGCCAATATGAGGAGCGGGTGACTGAGGTGGAGCAAGAGCACAAGGACGCCGCCGGCAAGTGTGAGGCTTTGGAGGAGAAAAATAAGGCCCATTTGGTCGATCTCTCCAAGAGGCCAAGGAAGTGCGGACCAAGTCCCGGGCGGCTCGCGTGGAGATCAAGCAGGCCGAGCAGATAGCGGCTGGTAAGCCCTTTCTTTTGTAGAGTAAATTCGGCAGTTAGAAATATGCCTTGCTCACTCGACTATGGAGTTCTCCAGACGCATTTGCGGATGTCGCGAGGAGTGCTGCCGACGCCGCACAGTATTTCCGGGCCCAAGAGGGGAACACGACGGAGAAGCTCTTCTGGTCGCAGTACCTGGCGCCAGAGCGGCCAGCGCTGCTGAACAACCAGATGATGCAGCTGGCGGAGCTGAAAAGGATGTCCGCTTTGGCCATGAAGGACATCATAGTCCGGCTGTGGCCAGCCAGACCCATTCCTAGCAGCTACTTCGGCCTGGTCAAGCAGCTCGGCGACGCCCTGCCCCGAGTTGAAGCTGTGAAGAGCTCGGCGTGCATAGAGGGTGCACGGATGAAATTTGCCTGTGTCAAGATGCACTGGGCGAAGATGAAGGTCTCCGTCGTGGCAGCCGTGGGCCCACCTGAAGGCAAGGACCACCGCGAACCAGAGTGATATTTCGAAGACGTCCTAGAGGGTGTCCGTTTAATAGAGGGTCAATGATCCAAGGATATTATGTTTGAATGAATGTATCCAGGCTGCCTAGACGTTGTGTTATGAACCGAAGCTTTGTAATATATTTGTGCCTTTATCTGAAATTATTTTCCTCTTGTTCGACGGTTTTTATTTCTGAAAGTTGACCAGTCGTCGGCTTCAGCCCCCACGTAGGTACTACGGGGGTGTTCGGAATAGCACATGACCACACTTGACCCAATGTCTTGGTCCGTAAAGGAGGTGTCTGTGCAGCGAACTATGCAATCAGACTATGCGGCTTTATCACTCTCACTTAGCTATAGGAGTTTGACAATAGGACTATGAGCTAGCCCCTGGTGCGTGTATGGGTATCCGAACTTGGATGTCATAGGCGTTTGACTACGTGGAGGCCAGTCCTTCGTACAATACGGAAAAAATAGCAAGAGATTTATTAAGTCACCAGGCTACTGTCGGGGTCCTGGGAACGTGTGAGGGAGTCCTGGATTAGGGGGTCCTCGGACAGCTGGACTATATACTTTAGCCGGACTGTTGGACTATGAAGATACAAGATTGAAGAATTCGTCCCGTGTCCGGATGGGACTCTCCTTGGCGTGGAAGGCAAGCTTGGCAATACTGGATATGTAGATCTCCTCCTTGTAACCGACTACTGTGTAACCCTAGCCCCTCCGGTGTTTATATAAGCGGGAGGGTTTAGTCCATAGGGCAACAACAATCATACCATAGGCTAGCTTCTAGGGTTTAGCCTCTACGATCTCGTGGTAGATCAACTCTTGTAATACTCATATCATCAAGATCAATCAAGCGAGGAAGTTGGGTATTACCTCCATCGAGAGGGCGAACACAGGTAAACATCGTGTCCCCGCCTCCTATTACCATCCGCCTTAGGCGCGCAGTTCGGGACCCCCTACCGAGATCCACGGTTATGACACACCGACATTGGTGCTTTCATTGAGAGTTCCCTTTGTGCCGTCACCACAAGGTTTGATGGCCCTTGATCATCGGCAAGCGATGCGATCCGAGTGAGGTTTTCCTTCCTAGACAGATCTTCGTGTTCGGCCCATTACTCTACGGGCCAACTCAGCAGCCATTTGGAGCAGATCGAGAGCTACACCCCTGGCCATCAGGTCAGGTTTGGAAACTTGAACTATACTGCCGACATCCGGAGACTTGATCTTCGATGGATTCGAGCCCATGTCAGGGGCACCGCACAGCCACGACGAGCATGACTTAGCTCTGCCGTCGGACAGTGTTCGGGACATCACACCTACAGCCACTCCGGCCCTCAATCCGGAGCAGATCATGCCGTCCGAGGACGGGTGGATAGACCCCGCCACGGAGGCCGCGCACTTAGCGGCGATAGAGCAAAACACTGACTTCACTTCCTATGAGACCCGTGTTGCTGGACACTTGGATTCGTCCCCGACCACGGGCTCCGAGCCGCCTGCGTCCGTGCCTATCGAATCTGATTGGGCACCGATCATGGAGTTTTCCTCCGCGGATATCTTTCAGCACTCACCACTGGGCGACGTGCTAAACTCATTGAGTTCTCTCTCCTTGTCAAGAGACCCTTGGCCAAACTATGTCCGGCTAGAATGGGATGCAGACGACAAAGAAATTCGCTCCCCACCCACCACCCACTTAGTAGCCACTGTCGACGATTTAACCGAAATGCTTGATTTCGACTCCGAAGACATCGACGGTATATACGACGATGCCGGAGACGAACAGGAACCAGCGCCCACAGGGCGCTTGACTGCCACCTCATCATATGATATATACATGGTGGACATCCCCAAAGAAGGCGATGGCGATAAGACAGTGGAGGATAATCCCTCCAAGAACCAATCCAAGCACCGATGTCAGCGGCGCCGCTCTAAGTCCCGCCAGAGCAAAAGCAGCGATACCGGCACAAGAGACAATAACGCTCCGGATAGTGCCGAATACGACGACAATCCCCTCCAGCCAGACCTTGAGCGGGAGGATGAACAAGCTAGCCCTCCGGAACAGGCAGCAAACGGAGAATCAGAGGAGGACAATTACATGCCTCTCTCCGAAGACGAGGTGAGCCTCGGCGACAAAGAATTTATCATGCCTGAGGATCCCGTCGAGCAGGAGCCCTTCAAGCGCCGGCTTATAGCCACAACAAACAGCCTGAAGAAAAATCAACAACAGCTTTGAGCTTATCAAGATCTGCTAGCAGATAGATGGACTGAAGTCCTGGTGGCGGAGGAATACGAACCCGAATGCCCAACCAAGAGGTACCCAAAGAGCAGGTTGCTACCCCAGCTCGAGGAGGAAGCATTGAAACCATTATTTCCAGCGTATGATGCGGCTGATCGGCCACCTCGTGGCCCAGACAGAGGGGCATATCAGGCCGAGGTCCAGCCCGCACCCCGCCGCCATTCAAACAAAAATACCAAGGCCCGGAACAACACGCAGGACCTCCGAAACACATTGGAAAACAAAGCAGGACATACAAGATCGGTCTACGGATCACGGGGTCGCGCCCAAACTCATGACGATGATCGTCACGCCTGATACACTAAAATCAAATCCGGCCATTCCAAATACAGCAGACAAGAATCGCATGAACTGCGTCGCAACATAGCCCGACACAGAGGTGCCGCACACCCCCTATGCTTCACTGATGAAGTAATAGATCACGAATTCCTAGAAGGGTTTAAACCCATAAACATTGAATCATATGATGGTACTACAGACCCCGCGGTATGGATAGAAGACTTCTTCCTCCACATTCACATGGCCCGCAGGGATGATCTACACACCATCAAGTATCTCCCGCTAAAACTCAAAGGGTCGGCTCGGCATTGGCTGAATAGCTTGCCGGGAAACTCCATCCGAAGTTGGGAGAGCCTGGCAGATGCATTCCTGGACAATTTCCAGGGCACTAATGTGCGACCGCCGGATGCTGACGATTTAAGTCATATAACTCAGCAGCCAGGGGAATTGGCCAAGAAATTCTGGACCCGGTTCCTAACTAAGAAGAACCAAATTGTCGACTATCCGGATGCAGGGGAATTTAAGCATAACATCCGTGATGAGTGGCTCGCTAGGAACCTCGGCCAAGAGAAGCCAAAATCAATGGCAGCCCTCACGACACTTATGACCCGCTTTTGCGCGCGCGAAGATAGCTGGTTGGCTCGTAGAAACAACACAGCAAGACAACCTGGCACATCAGAGGCCAGGGATAGCAACGGCAAACCACGACGCAACAAACACAAGCGCCACAAATATGGTGAAAACGCTGAAGATACGGCAGTTAATGCCGGGTTTAGTGGCACCCCTGGACCGCATACTCGATCGGCAATGCCAAATTCATGGCACCCCTGGGACGCCAGCCACCCATACCAACAGAGAATGGTGGGTCATCAAACAAGCTGGCAGGGCAGGTGCCAAAAACAGAGACGGGGGGTCTCAAAGCGATGATGGGGACGAAGAGCCCAGATCACTGAACACAGGAGGGCAAAAGAAATTTCCCCCGCAAATCCAAACGGTGAACGTGGTAAACACCACCCAAATTCCCAACCCGGACCGGATACACACCCTTTGGGATTCCGACTTAACGCAACTAGTCATCCCACAATATAAACTAGGGCCGGTCACCTTCAACCGCACGGATCGTCCGGTTAATGCCAATCAGGGCAATCTAGCCGCACTAGTCCTCGACCCAATAATTGACGGGTTCCGCCTCACACGAGTTCTTATGGACGGAGGCAGCAGTCTAAACATGCTTTACCTGGACACAGTGCGCAAGATGGGCATCGATCAATCGGTGATCAAACCCACTAAAACCACTTTTAGAGGCATTATACCAGGTGTGAAAGCCAGCTGTACAGGCTCCATCGCCCTTGAGATAATCTTCGGATCACCCGACAATTACCGTACCGAAGAGTTAATCTTCGAAATCATCCCTTCCATAGTGATTATGTCAGGACCCCGATTCTAAGTCACACCGATCTAGCCTGTAACACCTCATATCACTTTGCGGCCTCACGCATGGTATTCCCACGGGTGTCGCATTACCATGGCCCGGGACCGTTTGCGCCTTTTGGCTCACGTACATGATAGCGTCGCTAGCATCCATATCACAGAGAACCCAGGCCGACATGACTAGTCGTGAACCCAAAGTGGCACTAACTTACGGGGACATGCATACATGAATAAACATCGAGCATGTCGGTCAGCAGCGTGCGAATCCGGGCTGTTACACTGGGCTAACAGGACTCCGGGAACCCGGGCTGTAGCAGGCTAGGCAGGACTCCGGATGTCACCACGTGACATACGGCCCCGAACGATGTGTGCAGGGTTCCAAAGACACCAAACGGGCGCCCGGTACACCGTGCCACGTTCCTACCGCATCACAGCCAACCCTCGGGTCAGCACTGCCCACGGCCTCTAGCATACTACAGACACCAGAAACTACTTGCAACTCCTAGATAGAGGACAAGGGTGATCAAGAAGCCGAGGGGGTCCATTGGTTTCGTGCCCAATGCGTGGTAGTAACTGTTTCATGGATCACAAACACAGAACTCACTTCCTGAGGACGGCTTCAATGAGACAACCCAACATGTACTCCTACATGGCTTCTCACCGCTACCTTTACCAAATCGTGTTCACACACTTAGCTCACACACAGTAGGACATATTTACACACCATTCCAATTCATTCCCGATGAATCAGACCTGACTCAACTCTAAGCAGTAACAGGCATGACAAACAAGCATGAATGAGTAGGCACATCAGGGCTCAAATAACTCCTACTCATGCTAGTGGGTTTCATCTATTTACTGTAGCAATGACAAGTCATGCAGAGGAAAGGGATTCAACTACTGCAACATGTAATAGTTGAATCGTTGTTGTCATAATGCAATAAAAGAGAGCAGGAGCGAGAGAGTGGGATTGTATCGGAATGGACAAGGGGGTGTTTTGCTTGCCTGGCACTTCTGAAGATAATATAGTTCTTCATCAGTGTCATCGATCTCATCGTCGAAACCACGTCTATCGAGAGGGGACAAAAACCAACAACAGAGAAAGAAACACAATCAATGCAATGCCACAATATGATGCATGATCATAACATGGCAATATTTTGTGATTTGAGCTAATGCATCTAGCTATGATTTAAATGAAGTTGGTTTGAATACATGATTCAAATTCCAACTCCATATATGATTATTTAAATGCCCTTTATTTGTTTTGTCCAAAACAGAGGGCAAACATTGTTGAAACATGCACGAGAATGGTACAGATGGATTCCTTGAATTTTTCTGATAATTTTTCATATATAAATTATTTCATTCTGAGTTATAGATTAATTTCTATGATTTTTAGTAGTTTTAGACATTTTCTGAAATTAATAAATCATTTCTGATTTTTTAAAAATTCCAGAAAACGCTTATTGCATCAGCATTGCATATGGGTGACGTCAGTGGGTCAACAGACGGGGTCCAAGTCAAACCTGGCCAATGGGGCCCAATGGTCAGTGACACACTGCTGATTGTGTCACTGATGTGTGGGGCCTGGTCAACAACCACGTCAGCAAGTCAACGCTGACGCGTGGGGCCACTGTGATTAGTTTAAGCTAAACAGAGAAATAAACTGCGGTTAAATAAAATGTGGGGCCCAGGTGTCAGTGACTGTGGGGCTTAATTAGTGGTCCATTAGTCCCTAATGACGTGTCCACATCATCCAGAACGGCGGTTAGCCGCCGGCGCTAAACGGAACACGGCGGGGTTGCCCATCCGGTCAATTCCGGCGACGAGAGCTCGCGCGGCTGGGTCCTGCGGACGCAGTGTGTCGATCGGTGGTGGTGGGTGGGGCTAGGGCGGCCGGAAACGGCAATGGCGGCGAGTGAGGCGGCGGCCGGAGCTCGGCTTCATGCGGGCTTGGCGCTAGAGCGAGCAGGCGAGCGCGTAGAGGGGCTAGACGGCCTCCTGGAGGCACCAGCAGAGCAATGCAGTGCAAGGGCGCGGGTGGTTCGAGCTCAGGCCACGGCGGCGACAAAGCCGGGCGGCGGTGGGTTTCGGTCATCGGCGAAGCGGCAGCTACGGCGTGCAAACGAGAGAACGGAGAGGGGGAGGAGGAGCAGAAGCTCAAAGCGGTTGCAGGAGGCGTCGAAGTGGACTTGGGGAAGCTCGGTAAGCGGCGAATCGACGGCGACGATCTCAGGTGGCCGATGAGGGAAACGATAGCGGTGGCGGCGTTGCAGCGCGTCCATGACCTCGTGGCTCGGTGAAGAGGAAGAGAGGGCCGAGGCGGAGCCTCTGAGCGCAACGACGAGGCGATGCAATGGATGTGGCCACGGCGGTGCTCGTCGGCGGCGACGGCTGCGCTCGGCGCGGGTGAGAGAGAGGGGCAGAGGTGAGAGGGGTCATGCGGAAGAGTGAGAGGAGTCAGGGGGTTGCATGGCGTCGTCTAGGCGCACCGGGGAGGAGCCAGGCAGGCAGGGAGGGAGGAGGTGGCCGGCGCAGGGCGGGCATGCGCCTCCGTCCTCCTGGCAGGAGGAAGACGGCAGGGGAGGAGCCCTTGGTGGGCTGGGCCGGCCAGCTACAGTGTTGGGCCAGTTGGTGGGCGACAGGTGAGGCCAGGTACGATTCCCTTTATCTCTTTTATTTCAGTTTTCTATTTTTCTGTAATCTTTGTGGCTTTTCTAAAAATACCTAGACCCTTTAAAAAATCACCAAACTGCACATGCCCACTGTATAGAATATATCCAACATGGAACATTTCAGTTTAGGATTACTTTGGCATTTAAAATATTTACTAGCATTTCAATGCCCAAATTCAAATAACATATGATTTAATCCAGTGACCTTTGGATGACCTAGAAATTTGTGCACCATTTTTGTCAGAGGTTCTAGACCAAGGCAAAGATAACGAACATTTTAGAAGGGCGTTTTGGGTTCATTGAAAATGACTTTAGTAGACCCTAATTGGTTTAAGGGGGGGTGCTGGGGGTTCTGTCGTCCCCATTTCAAGTTTCTGAGGAATTTAAACATGATGCAACACTAGATGCTAGCACTAAGCAGTACCAGAAGCTAGGGATGTGACAGATTATCAAGCACTGCTCGGACCAACCGCGTTCGCCCAATTCAATTTGGTGCCACATTATGCCTACCGTAAGCTCAAAATGCCCGGTCCACGCAGCGTCATCACGGTTAATGGCATAGACGAACTTTACTTTGGCATCAACGAGTACACCGCTGCCTTAACAGCAGAAGCAACGAGCAGCACCTTGCAGCCGAACCTTGAGTCAACGGGCAGGCTCCCGGACACTGTCAAAGGACTCCGAACTACTTCGCGGAAGGATAGCCCTTGTCCAGAGCTCAATTAAACACTCCGGCGAAGGCAAGGACAGGTCGCACTCAACGGCTCAACCGCTCTCCAGCACGTAAACATTTCTTACATTTCCTTCGAAGGTTCACCTTTGCGCCGACCAGGACGGGTGATATGGAGGCAGCTCGAACGCGCAAGGGAATCCTTAGACATTCCCCGCGATGACCATCCGACTATACTCCGGATCCGCACACAGCTTCTTCCCCTGGTCTCAGCAGGTTCCACAGTCATATTTACTTTTTATCACATTACTTGTACTTATACACATCGACGTACTATTCAAATACAACATATGGATTCATATGACGCTTATCTGCTGATATTTCTTATTAAAATTCTCTTGTCAAGTGGCATCCGTACACCACGATATGCCTTCAAATATACTAGGGGCTTCGTTTTACCCATAATACGGCAATCAAGTCCGAACACCTTCACGGAAGTTCGGCACCCTGAACCTATAGCATTATATGCATCAGCTCCAAGTCATGTCTTGGGTCAATAGTTGGGTTTGCCCGGCTCCCATATTTTGGTACGTTATGTTCCTCTATATCAGCTAAGGTAGCACTGGGAGAACTACTGCGGTTGTGTCCCGGTTCTTCCGGACGAGCACCTCAGTAGAGAAAGCCAAAAACTGACTGTCTTGATACGGCGAGAGCTGGTCAGCTGTTTGAGTGGTTGTAAAATCTTTAAGGATTTCTCCCGCATAATGCCATAACAATGTAGCGTGTGATGGATCAGGTTTTCTTCCGATCAGGTGCTTATAGAGCCCCTCATGCAGTCTTCTGAACACCAGGGGCTGCGCCTACCTTCCTAAAGCTCCTATGGCTAAGTGAGAGTGATAAAGCCCTATAGTCTGATTGCCTGGTTCATTGTGCTGAACACCTCCTTCGAAGGACACAAAACTTGGATAAAGAGTGATCAGGTCTATCCCGAACACCCCTGTACTTCTTACTTGGGGGAAGAAGCCGATGACTGGCCAACTCTCAGGATTAATATATAAAACGGCCGCGCAGGAGGATAAAATTTTATATAACAGGCAATAAATAATATAAATGACCTTGTTTAGACATTACAAAGGACAACATGATTTGCATTCAGGGAAATATAATGTCCTTGTTGCATAGCTCCACTGCAAGGTAGGATCCTTTCAGGACACTCTCATAATATAATTCGGGCTTGCGGTGCTCCTTCCCCTCTGGCGGTCCTTCGGTCATCAACCTTTCAGCATCCATCTTCCCCCAGTGCACCTTTGCGCGGGCGAAGGCCATTCGTGCACCCTCTATACAGACAGACCGCTTGATGACATCAAGTCGAGGGCAGGCACTCACAAGCTGCTTCACGAGCCCGAAGTAGCTGCTTGGAATCGGCTCAGCGGGCCATAGCCGGATAATCATATCCTTCATGGCCAGTTCCGCCGCCTTATGCAGTTCGATCAGCTGTTACAGTTGATCGACAAAGGGCACCAGATAATTCGATGCCAAATATTGCGTCCATAAGAGCTTATCCGCAGTGTTCCTTTCTTCGGCTCGGTAGAATTGGGCGGCATCCGATATGCTACGGGGCAGCTCAGCAAATACCCCTGAGAAATCCTAATTCAAAATTAGAAACGTTATTTTCTCCTCAAATACTCGCTTTACATGGAAAAAGCCTTACCCGCAGCAATCTTCCTCGCCTCTTGGAACCCCTGCAGGGTGCTTTGGGTTTCCCTCCGGGCTTCGCTCGTGGCCTGATGCGCCTTGGTGAGTTCGGATTCTTTCTCCGTTAAAATCTGCTCCAAGGTCTCGCATTTCTTCACGGCCTCTTGCAGCTCCTGCTCAGCTTTAATAACCCTGGCCTCGTGCTTCTCACGAAGAGCCTGCTCTGTGGTTGCCTTTTTCTCGGCCTCGGCCACAGCCTTCTTAAGAGCCTCGACTTCGGTCATCATCCCTAGCGCAAATCATGAAACATATTTCATCATACTGAAAATTCATTCGCAATAAATGCGAACAGGACTTGCGCATACCTTGTTTATCTCCCAACTGCATTTTCAACTGGCCAAGTTCGTCTTTAGCCCGCTCTAGGCTTTGATTCAGTCCGGAGATCTCCGCAGTATGAGAGGTAGCCGCCACTACAGACGCCTGCTTATAACAGAAGAGAAATATATGTCATTCAATGAGTCTTCCTGCGAACATAACTTTGATCCTCTGTCCGGTTCTTTCTTTCACCGAACAGTGTATCAGGGGCTACTATCCATACCATGACACTCTTCGAAGACTCATAAAACATACCCTTTTGGGTGACTCGGCCTCCAAGTGTGCGGAGGCCATCCTCTTCTTTCTTCCCCCCGCAGGGGATTCATCTTCCTCCTCCTCCTCGTCCTCTTAGGAGGCAAAATGGGCATCAGAGCCTTCGGATATTGTGTCCGAAGTGCCGCGGCGACGAAGGCCGCCCCGGGTCTTTTTGGCCTCCTTCCCGGTCGTCTTCTTCCGCACCTTGTAAGGCGCCAGGACCGGCATCTTCGACAGAAGTGGGACGGCCGGTTCATCGGGAAGCGGGGCCGGACAATGGATCCGCTTCGCCTTCTTCGTCCAGCCCTAGGAGACTTGTGGAAAACACATTAGGTTCTTCCCTTGGGTTATGCGGATAAAAAGCACGATGACTTACCGAACTTGCAGGGCGGGACAGTTGGTACCCGCGGTCTTCGGCGGAGTGCGGCCATGATTTGCAGGACTTCAAAAGAACCTTCCAGATGTCCTTGTGCGAGGAGTCAAAAATCTCTCGCAGGGTTAGGTGCTTGGCCGGATCGAATTCCCATAGATTGCAAGTCCGGTGTTGACAAGGCAGGATCTGGTGAACTAACATCACCTTCACCACATTGACAAGTTCAATGTTCTTGTCTCCCATATCTTTAACGCGCGTCTGAAGCATCGACAGTTCGTCGGACGAGGACCAGTTCAGGCCATTCTTGACCCAGGATGTAAGCCGCATGGGGGGCACCAGATCAAAACTCGGGAGTAGCGGCCCATTGCGTGACGCACGGCTCAGTGATATAAAACCACTGTTGTTGCCACTCCTTGACGGAATCGTTAAAGGTGCCTGTTGGCCATATGACATTGGGCATCTTGCTCACCATAGCGCCGCCGCACTCGGCATGCTCGTCGCCCACTACCTTGGGCTTCACATTAAAAATCTTCAGCCATAAGCCGAAGTCTAGCGAGATGCGGAGAAAAGCCTCGCACACGACAATGAATGTCGAGATGTTGAGGAAGGAATTAGGGGAAAGATCGTGAAGATTGATCCCATAGTAATACATGATGCCGCGAACTAAGGGTGGAGGGGAAACCCTAGCCCGCGGACAAAGTGAGGAGGAATACAACCCTCTCGTGGGGTTCCGGAGTAGGGACGATCTTTCCCGCCGTCGGGAGACGGTGGCTGATTTTCTTGGCCAGATACCAGGCCTCCCGAAGCTTTTTGATATCCTTCTCCCGGACAGTAGAGGCCATCCATTTGCCTCCTGCTCCGGATCCAGACATTTTTGGAAGGCCTTTGTGGGCAGAGAAGATGAACGGTTGGGCGCTCGAGCTCGGGTGGAGGGGAATGGATCGGGAAGAAGAAAGCATGGGTGCTAATGGGGGTCCTTATCCCCTTATGAAAGCAGTAGGTATTCTGCGCCTCCCCACTTTCCTGGTAAAACCGCTTATTCCCCAAGCGACGTAATTGATGGCACGGTTGGGTTACCCACACCCATATTGATGAGAATCACGTGAAAAGAGGGACACGATCTCTGCTTCGACAAGACGTGCCAAACAAAACCGCCTCGCAACACGTGTAGTGGCAGGCTCGGAAAAACGGTTCGTCATGACCAGATCATGGCAGAACGTCACATTGAAAAAAGCTGTCGGCATATTAGATTTGTGGAAATATTATTATTTCTACGATGGTATGTGGAATTTATTTTGCAGAACCGGACACTATCCTTGTGTTCAAAATCTTCTATGGAATATTCGGAGGAGGAACCCGCCTTGCAATGCCAAAGACAATCTACGCGTCGGACTCATCGTCATTGAAGCCTGGTTCAGGTGCTACTGAGGGAGTCCTAGATTAGGGGGTCCTCAGACAGCCGGACTATATACTTTAGACGGATTGTTGGACTATGAAGATACAAGATTGAAGACTACGTCCCGTGTCCGGATGAGACTCTCCTTGGCGTGGAAGGCAAGCTTGGCAATACGGATATGTAGATCTCCTCCCTTGTAACCGACTCTGTGTAACCCTAGCCCCCTCCGCTGTCCATATAAACCGGAGGGTTTAGTCCGTAGGACAACAACAATCATACCATAGGCTAGATTCTAGGGTTTAGCCTCTACGATCTCGTGGTAGATCAACTCTTGTAATACTCACATCATCAAGATCAATCAAGCAGGAAGTAGGGTATTACCTCCATCCAGAGGGCCCGAACCTGGGTAAACATCGTGTCCCCCGCCTCCTGTTACCATCCGCCTTAGACGCACGATTCGGGACCCCTGCCCGAGATCCGCCGGTTTTGACACCGACAACGGGGTGCCCAGACTTTGCTGCGTCACAAGCGATCAAGGCTCCGCTAATGGCCTGCACGCCCAACTTCAGCAGCAACCACTCAAGACCCTCGCGAGGAGCCAAGCCTCGCGAGGCGGACAACATCAAGACCTCCCTGGGGGCAGTCTGACTAGGCTGGCTCCCTGGGAGAGGAGATATCTATGCAAAGGGCACCTCACGAGGATTGCGTGATGTGAGCCATGATGACCAACACCTGGTACGGCCCAATGCACCAGTTTCCTATTTGGTGCTAAAGAGGCAAGCGCAGGCAAGGAGTCCCGAGGCATCAGGCAAAGGTTTCCATATCGGTGCAACAAGACCAAGACTGCCAGGATGGCAGGACGGAGGTCCTCACGGAGCCCATAGCAGCGTCACCACCAGAGGCTTTGGCAGGCGAAGACCACTTTTGTTAGGATAGCTTGTACTAGTTTTATTCAAAGTGAACTGTCAAGAGGGGCCCATAAACATATGCTACAGGACATATATGAGGTACCAAAGGGCATGTCAAGCATGTACATATAAAGTAATACAGAACATGAACACTGAGCTACTGCTAGAAACCACTAGAACATGCTCAAGACATCATGACAAGTATGAAAATGATAACAGGTTCACAGACTTTGCAGAAATCATTACAGCTGTTGGGCCCCTGGGGTCGTGGCTGTCTCCTTCTTCTTCTTCACCACCGATGTTGGCCTGACAGTACAAGGGAGAAGCATCAAGGAACAGCAGCAAGGACAGGAACAAAAGATCAAGGCAGAGCACTTACTGGTCCATGGCGGCATACTCCCTCACCCTCTTCTGAAGCACCAAGCCTGAAGGCTTCGTGACCTGGGGCACCATCATGGGAGCCCCAGGGGCAGATGAGGGTACGACGGTCGGATCCGAGGCAGCACCGGCAGGCGGTGAGGCGAAGGCACCACCTCGGGAGATTAGCTCTCATCTGCTCTTCTTCAAGATCCGGCCGGCGGCTTCTTCGGGGGGTGCCCCTGGACCTCGTGTTATCCCCGGCGGGGATCGGCGGCTCCCTCACCGGGTGCTCACCGGCCTCGTCATCATCGGGGAGGGTGCGGAGGAGATCTGCCACACGTGGAGGAGAAGTCTCCCCCAGCCCCCTCCTGGGTCACCTCCGAGTCCGACCCGTCCTCCTCGTTGGACTCGCCGGAGGACACCACCACTGGGGCCTCGCTGGGCGCCGGCGGAACGAGCCTGCGCTCGTTGAAGACGGGCATGGCGGCGGTGAACTCCGCTCCATCTGGGCGGCGGTACATCAGAAGATAGGTATCTGGCGGGTACCCCTGGTCCTCCCCGACTAGGAGATGGAGGGCCTTGACCATCTCCTCATCTAACAAGGCGTCCGGGCTCATACGGAGGTCGCTTCCCTCTTCCATAAGCCTCCACAAGGGGCGCGAGCGCACCTGGAGTGGAGGCAAGCGCTGCGATAGGAACTCCTTGACGATCACAGCCCCCGTCAGTTTCTCCGCCTTTGGGTCGTCAGGCTTCAGGTCAGCAGCCATCTTCTCCAGCACCTGCTTCGCCCAGGGGTCGGCGAGGTCCATGCTGAGCCATCCCTCGTGAGGCGAAGGCATCCCCTTCGGCAGCGCCAGCCGAGGGTAGGAGCTCTTGGCATCCATGAGGACCCACTTGTTCCTGAAGCCCTCGACATTCTTCCTGGCTCTTGAGATCGGATTGGTCCCGTTGGCTGTAACGAAATTGGCGCACCCCATGCACTGGCCCTCCTTGTTCTGGAGGTAGAAGAAGTGGCGAAGCAGTGCCATGATGACATCACCCCCACGAATGCCTCACAATAAAAGGCAAAGATCGACGGTAGGAGGACGGAGTTGGGGAGAAGATGGAGGGCGTGAAAATTGTAGTGGCTGAGGACGGCATAAAAGAAGTCGGAGAAAGGGGGGACCAGCCCTGCGAAGACGCTGTGCATGAAGAAAGGATAGAAGGTACTGCCATAGGCCTCTGGCTTGGCGGAGCCTACCGGGAGCGCGATATCTTTCCCCTCGTTGTTGCCGCCCGCCGTCATTAGGAGCGTGGCAGCAAGGTTCTTCTCTGAGACCGAGGGCACGCTTAGGGCAGGCTCGTACCAGGAGGGCGAGTGCGCAGCCTTCGCCTTGTTGGGAGCCATTGGCTGCAGGCTCGGCGAGGAGATCAGGCAGATCTGGAGCCTCTTGGGGCGAGAACAGGAAAGGGTATCTGGAGCTAGATGACGGAAGGCAATGAAGGCCCTGTAGCATGCGGCAGCCTTTTCTCATGCGAGTGCGGTTGGCAAGCCAGCATGGGAGGTAGAGGCACCCACGTCCCATCAATCGCCACGCATCAACTGAGGCCACAGGCGGTTGGGGCCCGCGGCGCTCCGCACTTGGCCTTTGGCTTCTCCTTGAAGCCAAGCTCGACTGCTCCTTGGGCCCCGGGGCTACTGTCGGGGTCCTGGAAACGAGGGTGCCCAGACTTCCCTGCCTGCGGCCCGCTATCGCAGCTCCGTCAATGGCCCGGTACGGCCCAGCTTCAACAGCAACCACTCAAGACCCTCGCGAGGGGCCAAGCCTCGTGAGGCGGACGCCAAGACCTCCCTGGGGGCAGTTTCACTAGGCTGGCTCCCGAGGAGCGGAGATATCTAAGCAAAGGGCACCTCGCGAGGTTCGCGTGACGTGAGCCACGAAAACCAAGGCCAGGCGGGCGCCAGCAGGCACAGTGCACCGGTTTCCTCTTTTGGTGCTAAGGAAGCAAGCGCAGGCGAGGAGTCCTGAGGCATCAGCCAAAGTTTTCCATATTGGTGCAAAAAGACCAAGACCGCAAGGACGGAGGTCATCACGGAGCCCACATCAGCGTCACCACCAGACCTTTGGCAGGTGAAGACTACTTTTGTTAGGATAGCTTGTACTAGTTATCCCCCTTCAAACTTGGCCGTTGTGGGATCCCTTCCCGCCTAAACAATTGGGGAAGAGGACCAAGGCCACTATAAAATCGGACCTAGGCACCACCGTAGCAAGAGAGGGATCAATCAGATCATCCTCACACCCACTAGGTCATCGAGCCCAAGAACACCTCACCTCCTGAGGCTATTCATCTACTGTACTAGTTCATCCTCAGCCCCTCGAGGCAATCCACCACACACTAGAGTAGGGTATTACACCGCGAGGTGGCCCAAACCAGTATAAACCCCTGTGTCCCTTGTTCTTTGGGTTCATCGAGCTAGCCCTTGGGATTTTTGAGTGAGCGAGCTGGGGAGAGAGTATTCTTCATGCACACCCCAGAGTTCGAACCTCTCAAGGGTCTGTGGAACCCGTGATCCGACAACCGCTGACAAGCTCTCGTTGTGTCATGACAGTCATTTTTCGTCTTTCTCTATTGAGGTGTTTGACCGGACGAACCAGAAACACAATTGCAGTAGTTCTGCCTTTACTACCTTAGCGGAACAAGGGTAACGTAAGGTGGTATCCACAGGAGCCGGGCAACCCTACTATTGACCAAAGACACGATTCGGAGCCGATGCATATAAGGCAGTATTCGGGACGCTGAAGTATAGTATAAGAATGTTCATACTTTTTTTTGAAGAATATATGTGGCCGAATAGAGCCCCTGGCAATTTAGATCATGCTGAGGTGTATATGCCAACCTGACATGAAGAGGGAATGCAGATTATGAAATAAGCCAGTACCGAATAGGGTTGGGCAAAACTGTTTCCCTTATAGTCTGATGGATATGTCAAAACGTGCTCTTACAGAGAATGCCATAAGTATCAAGGATATTTTACATGCCTAGAATTTGTTAACAAGGGAAAGTTGTATGCAGGTCCTAAAAAAGAGAAGGTGGTCTTGAAGATCCTTTGGACACCCTCCCGCACGTTTGCGCCGCTTTTCACCTTTGTGTAGGATCCTTTGAGAAGATGAACGATCATGTATATAGAAGGGGCTTGGGAAAGGGCCCTTGTACCACTGAAAAGTCATTTAGGTTTTAAAGAACCTGAAATAAGAAAGAAAAAGGAAAAAAGGAGAAGAAAAAGATGAATATCAAGGTTCGAATAGGGCTGAGCCGTATTGTTGGCCTTGTCCTTAGTGTACCTCCATCCTTGCCCAAGGTATTTTGAATGCGTAGTTATGCACACGCGGTACATACGCCGCGGGCGGAATTGCTAGTCCAGCTCGGGATGGACCGAACTATCATTCTGAAGTGTAGACCAGACTCGTTTGACAGTGTCCGGGGGCTTAATGGCCGATGAAGTGTTCTTCATGAAAGGGCCACTATGTACCTCGGCTGCGAGGGCCGCGGTGTGCTCCTCGGTATGGAGGGAGCGCTCCGTGTTTCCATTAGCTGTGATGACGCCGCATGTCTACGCATTTTGAGCTTTAAGTAAGCGTAATGCGGGACCACATTGAAGCGAGCGAAGGCGGTTTGTCCGAGCAGTGCTTGATAACCACTGCGGAAGGGGACGATGTCAAAGATCAAGTGTTCGCTTCGGAAATTATTTGGTGAGCCGAAGTCTACTTCCAGCGTTCTTGAACCTGTGTAGCAGGCCTCACACCGGGTATTACTCCTTTAAAGGTTCTTTTAGTGGGCTTGATCCTTTATGGATCAATACCCATTTTACGGATGCTGTCCTGATAAAGAAGGTTGAGAGTGCTGCCGCCGTGCATGAGGACTCGCGTGAGATGGAATCCGTCGATGATTGGGTCGAGGACCAAGGTTGCCGAACCTCCATGACAGATACTGGTCGGATGGTTCCTGCGATCAAAGGTGATCGGACAGGCCGACCACGGGTTGAATTGTGGGGCGATTAGCTCTATTGCGTAGACGTCCCTTAGTGTGCGCTTGTGCTCCCGCTTGGGATATGAGTGACATAGATCATGTTCATTGTTTTCACCTCAGGGGGAATTTTCTTCTGTCCCCCTGTGGTGGGCGAGGCTCTTCATCGTCCTCGCTCGGCGGCCCTTTCCCCTTGTGTTTTCTATTTAACTTACTCGCCTGTTTAAAGACCCAATAATTTCTATTGGAATGATTGGCAGGCTTGTCAGGGGTGCCATGAATTTAGCAAGGCCGATCGAGTATTTTGTCCAAACTGGATGGACCTTCTTTGTTTCCTTTGAATGTCTTCTTCCGTTGACCGGATTTAGATCCACTGAATCCGGCGTTGACCGCTGTGTCTTTGGTATCTTCATTGGTTGCGTCGATGCTTGTGTTTGTTGCCTTGTGGCCTACCGTTACCGTCTCTGGCTTTGGAGGTGCCAGGGTCGTTGGTACTGTTTCTTCTACGAGCTAACCAGCTGTCTTCTCCCACGCAAAAGCGGGTCATGAGTGTGGTAACAACTGCGATGGACTTCGGGTTTTCTTGGCCGAGGTGTTGGGTGAGCCATTCGTCACGGACGCTATGTTTAAAGGCCGCAAGGGCTTTGGCGTCCGGACAATTGACGATCTGGTTCTTTTTAATTAGGAACCTAGTCCAGAGTTTTCGGGCTGACTCTTCGGGTTGCTAGACTATATGACTAAGGTCACTGGCGTCCGGAGGCTGTACATAGCTACCTTGGAAGTGGCCTCTAAAGGGATCTTCCAAATCTTCCCAGCTACCAATAGAGTACTCTGGTAGGCTGTTTAACCAGTGTCGTGCTGGTCCTTTTAGCTTTAAAGGGAGATATTTGATGGCATGGAGATCATCACAGTGAGCCATATTGATATGGAGAAGGAAATCTTCAATCCATACCGCGGGATCTATCGTGTCGTCGTATGATTCGATGTTTACGGGTTTAAACCCTTCCGGGAACTAGTGCTGCATTACCTCATTGGTAAAGCATAAGGGGTGTGCGGAGGCTCTATATCAGGCAACGTCACGACGGAGTTCGGATGACATCCGTATGTGGTTTTCGGCATGGGTGAGGTTATGCCTATCGCGCCAGGCCTGATGGCTGTCTTCTCGCATTGGGGCACGCCCCCTTGATCCATAGATTGATCTGGCTTGGCCTGCTCTATTGTCCAGGTCCTGTTGTAGGTCATAGGTGTATCCTGTAGCCTCTGCCTCCTTACCTCTACGGCGAGGTGGTGCGGGTTGGTGTTCGGTGTAGGTGGCCGTTTTATCTCGCCCATGTCGTCGACGGTCTGGTTCATCAGCGCGGTCATATCTCTACGGTATTGGCTCAAGGGCCTCGTCGTCGGATTGTGGTAGTAGCCGACGTTTCTGATAACACTTTATTGGGTGCTCGAGGCCGTATTCCTCGGCAGCTAGGACCTGGGTCCACCTATCATTGAGTGTATCCTATTCGGCTTGGAGCTGTTGCTGCTTCTTTTTTAGACTTCTCGCAGTGCCGACTAGTTGGCGCTTAAAGTGCTCCTGCTCGAGGGGTTCCTTTGGCACGATGAAATCTTCGTTGCCGAGGCTAACATCATCCTCGGAGATCGGTAGATAGTTACTATCTTTGGAATCATCATCCCCAACCAGCTCGTCGGAGTTAACTTGCCCCTCTTCCCGTTCATCCTGTTCGGACGTAGGCTCAATGGGGTCTTCGGGGTCTTCGGCATTGTCTAGAGTGTTATCGTTTCTGGTGCCGGTATTACTTTCCTTTCCGCGACGTGATTTTGAGCGGCATCGCTGACATCGATGTTTCGGTGGTGCATCCACGGGTTTATCCTCGATCGGATCCTTCCTGCCTTTGTCGTCGTCCTCTTTGGGTGTATCCACCATATACACATCATATGTGGAGGTAGACGTCTAGTGCCCGGTGAATGACGGGTCTTGGCATTGTTTGTCTCCGTCATCGTCATCCATGCCGTCGATGTATTCAGAGGCGTAATCCAGCATGTTGGTTAAGACTTCAATAGTGGCGATGAAGTGGGTGGTGGGTGGGACGTGAAATTTCCTACTCTCAGCCCCTAAACCGGGCTGGGCATAATTCAGGGGTGATTCCTCTGTGATGGCGAGGGATCGCATTAAGTCTAGAGCCTCGTTTAAGAGTGAGGATTGGACGGGGAAACGAGGGTCCATGGAGCTAGTGAGAGCAAAAGCCTCTTGGCCAGGCTCACTTGGTGCGGACATCAAGAGTTTGGAGCTAGCGTCCGGGGGCGAGTCCGGCTTTTCAATGATAAGGGGAACCCCGTTTGACTTCGGGCTTGCCGGTGATACAATCGCCTCCGCGTCTCCGGTAGTGAGCTTTGTAATAGAAGGGAGTGCGGTGGGTTCCAGATTTTCATCTTCGGACCTGGCAGTTTGCTCCAGTTCTAAGGTCATTGTCGGGGTCGTGAACCCTTCGAAGATCAAGTCTCATCGGATATCAGCGACATAATTCAGGTTCCCAAAACTGATCTGATGACCAGGGGCGTAGCTGTCGATCTGTTCGAGGTGGCCAATTGAATTGGCATGCAGAGCGAAGCCGCCGAACACAAAAATTTGACCGGGGAGGAAAGTTTCCCCAGAAACAGCATCATTGTTGACGATTGAGCGAGCCATCGAACCTTCTGTCGACGACCCAGTGGAACTCTCAATGAAAGCACCAATGTCGGTGTCAAAACCGGCCGATCTCAGGTAGGGGGACCCGAACTGTGCGTCTGAGGATTGAAGGTAACAGGATACAAAGGGACACGAAGTTTACCCAGGTTCGGGCCCTCTTAGTGGAGGTAATACCCTACTTCCTCCTTGATTGACTTTGATGAGTATAGGGGTTACAAGAGTCGATCTACTTCGAGATCGTGATGGCTAAACCCTAGCAGTCTAGCCTATGTAAATTCGGATAGCCTCTACGGACTAAACCCTCCAGTTTATATAGACACCGGAGGGACATAGGGTTGTACATAGTCAGTTTACAGAGAAAGGAAACTATACATCTGGACGTCAAGCTTGCCATCCACGCAAAGGAGAGTCCCATCCGGATACGGGGGAAGGCCTTCAATCTTGTATCTTCATGGCCCATCAGTCCGGCACATGCTACATAGCACGAACACCCGAGGACCCCATAATCCAGGACTCCCTCACTATCGGGGCAGGGGAAGAGACAAAGAATGCAGTAGCAGGCCATCAGTATGAGACGAAGGCGGTGGTGCCATCGTACTCTGACCTGACGGACTGCCACCTAACCTTCCTCATCTTTGTCAGTTTCCGCCTCGTCACTATCGCTCCGGGGAGGAACTACACTCCTGGCCTGACGCCGACTGCCGACGGTGGTGGCGGCGCCCAAAGCACGTTGAGAGCACCATCCCCCACTTTGGCGGGCAGAAGGGCGTCACCATCATCGCGTCGCCCCTAATCTCGCTGGAGAGGACAACTTCGGGATCGCCAAAGATCCCGAACGCGTTACCACGAGTGGACGCCAGAAGCCCTGGAGACTTCACCAGCGAGTCCTTGGACTCCGGCGGCTTGCTGCAGAAGCAACACCCCAGCCCCAGATGGATTGCTCGTGTGAACGATACGAGCGCTCCACCGTAAAGGAAGGGCATAGCGCCCCTTACACCAAGGTCAATGCGACCGCCATGGGTGCGTCTCCACAAACTACGGCAGCCCCAACAACGGCTACCACGTCTCCCATGGCCGCGGACCAAGCTCACTCCCTGGGTGTCTACACGAACATCGAAGATCATAGCCCCTAAACGGAAGCATGGAGCCAAGCCCCAACCTCTCTTCCTCGGCATGAAGAAGATGAACAAAAAGAAGGAACAGGGGCGAGGATGGGTTCTTTCGTTCACCCTCACGCTCCCTTTTATAGACGAGCAGAAGCTTGAAGCTAGGGGCTCCTTCGAACCCAAACTACTTGTGTCACCGGCAGCAACCGGGCCCATTCATCGCCCTCTCACACCAATCTGGAGCGACCGGGTTTTGGTCACAGCACCCTCCCCATGCCATCCATTACCTACCCCGCGCAATGCATGCAACATATGTGGCCAAAAAATCAAACGTGGTGGGAAGAGTGGGATGGAAGTTACCTTCCCATGAGTTAAAGTCATTCACGGGCCAGTACAGAGATGGCCCCACCACATTCGATGTCTTGCATGAACACGCGGAAAATAAATAAAACTGACTCAAGCATAGGTTAATGAAGAAGCAAGGAAAATCTCAAAGGATAAGCTACCACAAGCCCCTTGCATGTGTACCTGATGGGGCTACCCCAATGATGCACGGCGGCATGTTCGGGACAGGCCTGGGAGCTCCTGTCGGTGCAACAAACCTGGGCATCTGTTGCCTGGACTGTACACAGACACAAGGGCAAGATTGCGGCACCAAGACAAGACCAAGCTGAAGAGATAGATCTTTGAGAAATCAAAGGGCGGAGCAAGAAAACCAAGACAAGACCAAAGAACAAGATATCACTACGAAAAAAAAACCTTGCCGGGCAGGCGAGCCCGGTCAGGGCTGCCAAGGGCGAGCCACCCCGCTAAGATTCCACCGCTCCACCGCAGAGCGACGCAAGTCACTAATCAGTGTGGTGTCAAGCCCCCAAGTGATTAAGTGGCTGTCATTTGGCATGTGGTAGACATTTGGGAAGAAGATTCACCCTGCATGACACCCGTCCGAAGGCGTGTCACGCGGGCAGACAAGAAGGTGGTTGAGCAGCTGTAACGCCCCGAGTCCAATGCGCCAGGTGTCTTCCAGTTATTCATCGTCATTGCCATGTCATCATGTGCGTTTCATCTGCATGTTTTTCAGAACTTGCATCTAGTCACTTTCTCCGTTGTTAGTTTCGGTATCCGACACTCTCACACGCACTCGCCGCACCTTCCAGAACTCGTTTCATGAGCAAGAGAAAAACGTTCTCGGAAGGGGCCGAGATTTGTCGAGTGGTCTTTGTACACCAACGGTAGACGGCCTGTCAAATTTCGTTCCATTTGGAGGTCATTTGATGCCCCAACAGTTAACCGCATTAACCGCCGGACCCCTTTCTCTTTGTAGCCCAGCACCCCTCCACAACAGCACACTAGCCCATCTAAACCCCCACCATGCTCTACGTCGTTGGATCACGATCGTGTGGGCGAAAACCACACCTCCATAGCCCTGTCCTAGCTCCCTCTACCTATAAATATACCCCCTCCCCTGAAATCTCGGGCAAAACCCTAGCACTCTTCCTCCTCGCGCCGCCGGACATGTCTGCCCGGCGACCGGACGGGTCCACCACCACCCTTGTCCAATCGCAGCGCGCCACATCGCCCGCGCCTGCCTCCCACCGTCGCGGCCTACTCGGCCTAGGGCAGCCCGCCCCGGCCCGGGCCGCAGCGCCCGCACCGTGCGCGCCACCACCTCGCCGTTCGACTCCGCCCACGCCTGGCCGCCTTCCGCTCCTTCATCGCCCCATGCCGGCGCAACCGCCCGTCACCGCTTTGCCGCTCGCCGCTTCGCCGCCCTTGCCGCCTGGCTGCCCGCGCTGTAACCTC
Source organism: Aegilops bicornis (assembly GCA_021605145.1). Lineage (NCBI taxonomy): Eukaryota > Viridiplantae > Streptophyta > Magnoliopsida > Poales > Poaceae > Aegilops > Aegilops bicornis. Next base: position 301,998,561 of record CM038671.1, on the reverse strand, counting down.
GCCTGGCCGCCGCCGCCCGCCATCCTCCGCGCCAATCTAGGCCGGCGCAGCTCAGATCCGGCGATCGGCCACCTCGCCGGACCTCCTTCGCCTCTCGCCGACGCGCCGGCGATTCCTGGCCGCCGGTTCAACCGCGCCCCACTGCTGGAACCACCCCGTCGCGGTTCGCACCCGCCCCTTGATCCAAACGGCTGGATCGAAACGCTCCGTCCAGTTTTCCCCTGGGTGAGAATTTTGGCCAAGTCCTTGGAAAATGATCACATCATATTGCATTCTTGCGAGGCACATAACTTTGTGCGTGATTATCCAATTTGCGTGTAAGATATGTCAGAATGTTCATCTCTGAATGCTCTACATGATAGTGTCATTTGCATGCATGTTACTTTTCATATTGATGCCTTAATCATCGTTGCGGAAGTGCTAAATGTAATAATATGCTGGAAGTTATCATAACTTGTTGATTTATCATTTTCATATCTTTTTGTGTGTATACCATTTGAGCATCATATCAACATGTTTTAGGAGCATATTCATGCCATATTCTGATTGGTGCAATTCCTGTTTTTTTATGTGAACTGTGGTGATTAGCACAAGCTTGCAAAGTAGGGAACATGCTGTTTTCGATTTCTATGACAATGATTTCTACAGTCTGTGAACCTGTTACCTTTTGCATAATTGCCATGATGTTTTGAGCATGTTCTAATGGTTTTTAGCAGTAGCTCCGTGTTCATGTTTTGTAGTGCTCTATATGTACATGCTTGCTGGGCCCTTTGATGCCTCATATATGTCCTGTAGCATATGTTTTTATTGCCATGAACATGCCAAAATGATGTTCCAGTTTTCTGATAACTTCATGATGCGATGTTGTGAGCTTGTTACTAATTACTCTATGCCTCTTTTGAAAAGCTCCAATTACATGAGTTGAAGTGCATCATGTGTACTACATGCCCATATCTTTTGCATAATTATCAAAGTTGCTATGCTTGTTGTTGTGTGCCTCCAAATTCAGCATCATAATGTTATTGTTTTGCATTCCGAGATTTCCTCTTAAGTCAGAGAATCTATTTTTAACTTGCAATCTTGTCTTGATGAATGTCTTTGATCTAGGGGTTATATGGAGATGGTTAGTAATCATGTTTTGCCATATTTAACCACTACTTTAATGCCATACTTTTGTTTGTATTGATCTTGTGTTGTCATGTCTTCAACACACTACTAGGGAAAACCTTATACACAACATCTTAGCAGTAGCGCTGGACAAAATCGCAAGCGCCATCAAGCTAATTTGTAGAAGCGTATAAATAAAACCGCGCCATCGCTATAACTTTAGCAAGAGCGCCAGATTAGCAAAAAGCGCTGCTATGTTTGAACTGGGCACACTTGGCTAGCCCAACTTAGGCTGTAGCGTATCCCAATGGCCATCGCTATTCTCCTTAGCTGTAGCGCTTTTCTTGCACACGCGCTACTACTAACCCTACCTTATCCTCCCCTCTCTCTCACTCACTCTCCCTCTTAGTCACTCTCGCCCTTTGATACTAAATGCTGTCGTCATTGTCAGCTGCCGTCGTCCGTCCTCCACCGAGGTACTCCCTACTCCTCCCACCGCGCCCTCCTCCCTCCTCCTCCCACAGCGCCCTCCTCCCTCCACCTCCGGCTGCCCCCTCCTCCCTCCTCCCTCCTCCGTCGGCAACCCTCCTCCCACTGCGCGCTCCTCCCTCCTCCTCCCACCGCGCCCTCCTCCCTCTGCCTCCCCCCGCCCCCTCCTCCCTCCTCCTCCCGCCGCCCCCTCCTCCCACCTCCCTCCTCCACCGGCAGCCCTCCTCCACCGCCCCTCCCTCCCCCTCCTCCGGTCGGCCCCTCCCCTCCTCCTCCAGACGCTCCTCCCCCTCCTCTCTCATCCCTCCCTCCCTTGTCTCTGCTCTTGCCAATTGTAGGTAATTTAAATGTAGATTTTGTAATGTAGACATTGTAGGTGTTTATTTAGTAAGTTTTTAAAATAATTAGTAAGTAAATTAATGAACTAGTTGAACTAGTTTAGTTTTAGTTGAACTAGTTTAGTTTTAGTTGAACTAGTTTAGTAAGTAAATTAATAAACTAGTTGAACTAGTTGAATTAATAGAACTAATGTATTTTTAGTAAGAAAATTAATATAACTAGTTGAACTACTTTATTTTTAAAAAGAACTAGTTTTTTCTATTTATAGTAAGTTTATATTTAGTAAGAACTAGTTGAATTAATAGAACTAGTTGAACATGTCATATTTGTTGTTATTTTTTTATTTTAAGCAATTATTTGGGATGTATTAGTGATAACTTTAGGGTTTTTGCTTTTGCTGAAATCAAGGAGCCCCTCCATCATCCCCACGGCCGTCCCCGTCACCGACCCCCTCCGACCTTGAGGTCAGACCAGCCAAATCTCCATGTCAATATGAGTCCTTTAAGATATATATGATGTAGATAAAAACATGTATATCCTATGTTGCTCAAATAGGATATGTGGTTGCCCAAGTGGCCGGTCATGTTCAGGTTACACCTCCGAGTGGCCTATGTTTTGCCGGAGAGGTGATTAATTTCCGTTCCGGCAAATTTCAAGTGCTCGATATGTCCTTTTTTAGCAAAGGTCATGCCGGATTTTTCTGTGAATTCTGGCATGACTTGTGCTAGAATATGTAGGAAATATCGAGTGGCCTGGATATTCTCAAAAAATAATGATCTAATTTAGGTTTTTTAGTACATATATTTAATTGTACAAGTTTAATATTTGAATTATGAACGTTGGAAATGTCGTACTCGGATGACGAAAGTCTCCCGGAGGAGTGCAGCTGGTGCCACGACGATCGAGGTCTATGCGACGGGTGCCCTCACCTGGACGATGATCGGCGCTTCAGCATTAAGCTCGAGGAGACCTTCAACGTTGAAACGGTACGCAATGACGACAAGTGTTTTTTCGTAATTAAGCACAACTTAACCTATTTGAACGTCTAATTTTCATCTTTTACAATTCGACTAGCTTATCCCATGCCATGCAAGACACTATGCCTTGGAGAGGATGGGTTTTGAAGACCATGAAAATTTTGAAACAAAGAAAATACACCTAAGGACCCATCATGATATGGATTTTGAAGTAAATCTGTAGAATTCTCAGAGCGTAACCCATTTTGGTTGCCAAAATTGGTAGGCACTTTGCAAAATGTATGATTTTTATGAGGGTATGATTGTCAGCATGGATCTTGGTGATCCTGATATCGAGCAAAACAATATGGACATTTGGGTCCTTGTTGATACACTTCCGATTCTACCGCTATGTGAGTTTCTGAAACATAGTTATTAACTAATTTATATTGTTTATTTAAAAATAGTTGACAGCTTATTTCCATTGACAGCTTATTTTCATTCTTCAAAGAATGTGCGGAAGATGGTAGACAAACCCCACTACACCAATGGCTCCGAATTAGCTTATAAGGAGAAAAATCATCTGATCGCATTTTGTACTTTCTTTGAGAATTACAATACCTATTATCGAACTCCACCAAATTATGGTGAATGCGTGCCACTAGTGCACGTGTTGAACCACGATAACTTCTATGGAGATACCCTGGTAAGATTTTTTACTATTACGACATCCGTGCATCTTTTGCATACTTCTAAAACTAGGACATCATTGCTAACTACGAAGTTATTACTATGTTTTTCAACAGAAAATCCCGATGGATTGTGTGCCTCATCTGATGTATTACAATGGTCGCCTTGAAGTTCTGAACATACAACCAGGTCATCCTACGGATCACACCTATGCATATCGGATTTCTGAAACTGGTGAACACATGCTAATCAAAGAGTGGAAAATATGTTTGGACATTCGAAAGGAGGTTCTTGGAAACAACATTCAGAGAAAGGCAAGAACTGGAGATACGATAATTTGCATTCTCCATAATGGAGAGCCAGGGGCTATATTGTTTTTTGCTATTTTACCTTAGAGAATATAGTAGGTCCTAAGAGAATGTAGTAGGTCCTATGAGGTACAATATGTTTATTATGTGGTACAATGTGTTAGAGTTGATGATGAGGAGTAGTTGTCATTATGACTAGTGACCAACTTGCTATGTGATGTCTCATCGATGAAAACGATGATCATGAGGACGTGTTATATGACAATGATGTATTATGATGATAAGTTGTTAATAATATGATGATGATGATATTTATTATATCATTGCGTGAAAGAACCGCGGATTAGTTTCAAGTGGATGTCCATCCACTTGAAACTAGTCCACGGTTCTTTCACCCAATGATGTAATAACTCATTATGATGTAAAAACAATCTCTAAATTGCTGTTGTATGAAAACCTGTATAAAGGTGTATGAATACAACATGAAATAAAAAAGAAATAAAATACGGAATAATACTAGTAGCGCGGGCTGGGAGAAGCGCTACTAGTAATTACCAGTAGCGCCCCATCGAGAAAGCGCAACTACTAAGTCGGTGTAGCAGTAGCGTTGGTTAACCAACGCTACTGCTAACCTTCTGCTGTAGCGCCGTACCAGTAGCGCTCCTGCCCGCGCTACTAATAGGCCTTAAACCAGCGCTGCTGCTAGGCTTTTCCCTAGTAGTGACATGTCAACATGTTATTCCTGCTCACATGTGTGCCCTATTTTTCACTGTCATAATCTGTGTTATTAAGTTGCTTCTTGTATTGATCATGTTGGTTTAATATTGACGCCTATGAACATGAATCTTGTTGTTATTTGAAGCATGTAATCTGTACTTTGAGTGCATATCATGTTTATGCCTATATGTTTCCTGTAGCATGTTGTTTCCTTGATTGCAAAGTGCTTAGTTACTGTTGTAGGCAGATCATGTTTGAAACTTGTATTGAGTGTATGTATTGAACCGTTGCTCCGTTTTGAGCGTGCTCTATATGAAACTTTCTTGGTTTTGCATGTAGTTTCATCTTGCCTTGTTACATTCATATTTTGGAGTGTTTGTGGTGTTGTTTTGCTTCCTTTTGCATCAATGTCATGTTTAACTTGTTTTTGCTCATATCTTATAGGTCGTAGCTCTGAATTAAATGAACTTTATATGTAACTTGACTAGAAAACCGCTTAGATCATCTTGGTGCACTTTAACTTTCTATTTAACAACTTCAACATAATGTGTTATTCAGATCTGGACCAATTTCGAAATTTGCATATGGGGAATTTTCGGAATTGTTATGTGTTGATTCCGGCCTCATTTAAACTTTCATTGGTGTGATGCTCTTGTATGCATCATCTCTTGCTATGAGTAGCATCATATAGCTTTGTCATGCATCATACTTGGTTGAGCATCATGTCATGATATTTGTTGTGTGTTTACCATGTTGTTTGCTTCTTTCCGGTTGCGCTCCTTCTCGATAGTTCCTGTTTCATTGCGATTGTTAGGAGTCGTTCGACTATGTGTGATTGTCTTCTTCATAGACTCGTTCTTCTTCCTAGCGGGCTTTCAGGAAAGATGACCGTCACCTTGGATCTCACTACTATCTTTGCTACGCTAGTTGTCTAGATGCTATCGCTATGTCGCGCTACCTACCACTTGTTTATCAAGCCTCCCAAATTGCCGTGACAGCCTCTAACATTTCTACCCTTCCTAGCAAACCGTTGTTTGGCTATGTTACCACTTTTCTCAGCCCCTCTTATAGCATTGCTAGTTGTAGGTTCTTCCATGTTGGGACATGGATATCATGGGATATCACAATATCTCTTATTTAATTAATGCATCTATATACTTGGTAAAGGGTGGAAGGCTCGTCCTTATGCCTAGTGTTCTGTTCCACTCTTGCCGCCCTATTTTCCGTCATACCGGTGTTATGTTCCTTGAATTTTGCGTCCTAACACGGTGAGGGTTTATGGGCCCCTCTTGACAGTTCGCTTTGAATAAGACACTTCCAGCAAGGCCCAACATTGGTTTTAACATTTGCCATAATAATATTGAACTAAATAATTAAGTGGCATAGGGTGTCATGAACTCGAGGATTCTTTTCTACATACAGTTGGGCCTGCGTCGATGGTATTTTGGTAGCTGTAACCATACCTTATCCGTCGTGGCCTGAGACGAGATACGCGCGGCTACTATCAGGGTGTCGCCACGTCGGGAGGTCTTGCTGGACTTGTTTTACCATTCTCGAAATGTCTTGTGCACCGGGATTCCGAGTATGATCGGAGGGTCCCGCGATGGAGGATTGCCTCTGCGGATCGTGAGCTTGTCATGGGGTAAGTTGGGACACCCCTGCAGGGTTTAAACTTTCGAGAGTCGTGCCTGCGATTATGTGGCAGCTGGGAATTTTTAATATCCGGTTGTAGAGAACTTGACACCAGACCCGAAATAAAATACAACCGCATGCGTAAACGTGACGGTCTCTTTTCGAGTGAGTCGAGAAGAAAACACGGTGGGGTTATGTTTGATCGTAAGTAGTTCAGGATCACTTCTTGATCATTACTAGTTTCCGACCGTTTGCGTAGTTTCTCATCTTACTCTTGTGCTCATAAGTTGGCCACCATACAATGCTTAGTCGCTTGCTGCAACCTCACCACTTATCCAATCCTTACCCATTAAGCTTTGCTAGTCTTGATACCCATGGTAATGGGATTGCTGAGTCCTCGTGGCTCACAGATTACTACAACAACAGTTGCAGGTGCAGGTACTACGATGATCCGACATGAGAGTGATGTTTACTTGTTTTGGAGTTCTTCTTCTTCGTCGATCTTGGGTTTGGTTCCTGGTCGGCAGCCTGGGCTAGCAGGATGGATGTCGTTTGAGCTTCTATTTGAGTTTCACCCGTAGTCGGATGTTGTTCTCATGTATGATGTTTGATGTATTCTTGCGGCATTTGTATGCCTTCTATGTATCCCGAACTATATGTAATGGTATGATGTAATTATATCAACCTTGCAAAAGTGTTTCAATATGCGGCTCTATCCTTGGTGGGACCTTTGAGTTCATCGCGGATAGAATCGCATATTAGGAGTGACAATTTGGTATCAGAGCCTCGACCGACCATAGGAGCCCTCTTGTTTGCTCGTATAGTTCTGCCGTTGTCGACTATAGAAGAAAAACTTTTTCAGAGTTTAGTTATATCGGAGAGTAGGAATTCTTTTTACTCCTCAGCCCCTTCGCCGCTCTAGTGAGAAATCTTGACATCAGTGTTTTGACTTACTCCTCTACCCCTTCAATTTTTTAAGGATCACGCATTTAGTTTTCCTTCGTTGCCATGTCAGCTCTATTCATTGGCACACTTCTCTTTGAGTCATCCGACCCTCGTCATCTTTTGTGGGAACAATCCTTAGTTCTTTCTTAACGATGTTGTTTCCCCATCTGAATTCGTCTTTCTTTTCCCATCCGCCCACCCTTCTTCTTCTCGGAGCCAGAGTCCTTAATCAAGTATCCATCCTACTTGTGTGAAGCCTTTGCATTCTTTCCTCACTTATTTCAACAGGTGCTTTTCTCTTAAAGTTATTCGTCGGTTCCCCGTTCCGGTTGTCTTTGTTTTTCCACCCTCCCACCCCTTTTTTCTTCCCGGAGTCTGAGCCTCTATTCGTGCATCAATTTCATTCATGTGGAGCCTCTTCGGTCTTTCCCCAATTGTCTCAACCGGTGAATTCTCATCTCGTTCGACATTCTTCATTCTCATTTTATTTTCCGGTGGATTCAATTCATGTTTCCCGGGTTGATCATACTCCTTTCTTTGGCTCAAGTGTTTTCCTTTGCTCATTCGCCTCTCGCCATTTAATCGTTTCGGAGTGATGAAGACATCTCAAAAGATTTGTGTTTGCATTCAATTATTTTGAGGTTGTCACCTCATTCAAGTCTTTAAGTTGATCTGGGACATCGTCTCTCTCTCCAACAATCCTTTCCAACGGTGTTTATTTTGAGTGGGCCCTAACCCACACGTCTTTCCCCAGGATCTTGCCTAACTCTTCTAATTCTTTTCCGGAGTGATTCCCAATATTTTTTCAAAGTATGTCGTAAGTATGGATTCCATTAGTCATATGCCTTCTCTGAGATCACTTTCAAATACTTTTCTACTTCGGCTCAACATTTTTAGTATTCATTGTTCCGGAGCATCTCTCTAATTCTTCGTGATATTTCTCATCGTCATTCTCAACATTTGAAGACTGAAGAAGATTTTTCCTCTAATTCTTGTCCGTTCTCTCGAAGATTCATGGTGCTAGCTTGTTGTTATCCTCGTGAATTATTCCGTTTGTCAGAAATTCTTTTCTTACCCATCCGGAGCGTGTTAGGAGTTGTTTTCTATTTCGTTTCACAGAAGGCCATCATTCCAGGAGAATTCTTCATTCTAAGTTTTCAGCTTTGCTCTCCAATTATTCTAAACTTATGCTACTTCTTTCATCTCCATATTCGTACCGGTGCATCGTTCAAGAATTCTTTAGTAAGCTTGTGATCTCTTCGTTCTTTTGCATCTAAATTCACTCAAGTATCTCCGTTCGTTTTCTAATTCCTCCCGGTGATTCATTCTCTGTCTTCATTCATTTTCAAATTCTTACGGTGGTTCGTTCATGATTCCTTCTCCTTTGTTATCATATCAATTCATTCGTTCTTTCCAATCCTACATGTAGTTCGTTGAAGACCTTCCCAAATTTGCCACTATATCTCTCTTAATCTTTTCCAATGCGAATAAGTAGTATGCAAATCCATTGCTTCTCATCAATTTAATTGGTGGAGGATAAACATAAAGTAATTCTTACTATTCTTTCATCAAGTTGATAAATCTCTTCTTTTTGGAGTTTGTTCATCATATAACATTCTCTATTAGAAGTGTTTCCATTTTTCCTTTTCCCGGAGTGCAAAGTTCCCCCGGTCGTCTCGTCGGAACCTCCATCTAAAGTGCTACAAGGCTTTATTCTTATCCTTTTCATCCTTCAATTCTATCTCATCATCCTTTTGTTACCGGAGTTCTTCACGGTGGTTCGTAAGGATTTAATTCATTCTTCAGGTGTTCATCAAGAGTCTTGCTAGTGGAGCGCAAGTATCTTTTCTTCTTGCGTCTCAAAGTGCAATTAATTCTCCTTATTCTTTTCAAGTGGAGTTTTGCACTTCTTCATTCTTCTCAGCTATTCAATCATTTCCGTTTATGGCCGGTTATCACCTCATAATTTTGAGATGTTTATCATAAGCCCACAACAAGCTTATTCTTTTTGTTTTTGAATTTCCAACAACTTCATTCAACCCTTCTTCGTAAGGATGCTTTTCAAACTCAATTGTGGGAGAAGATGCATTTTCTTCTTCTTTGTTCTTTTCAATCAACTATTTCAATTCTACCAGACGCATTGTGTTGTTCCTCTCATCAAGTATAGATCCATGGTGTCAAGTTCATGTTCTATTCCCTTCCATGTTCAATCGGGATGCTATCCCAATTACTTCGTTATTATTCCTTGTCTATCTTGTTCTAACCAGAGTGGTTTCAGAGTCTATGTTGTTCCTTGAGCTTTCGATTCTCGTCATAATTGCCGTTCCTCTTTTCTACCTAAGTGCTCTCGACTTTGTTCGCCTTCACTCTTGCGTTCTTGTTTCACCTCATCCTCTTCTCTGTCGTCTCGTTCCTAAGATCTCGGGACGACATCTCTTGTTAGTGTAGGAGTGTTGTAACGCCTCGAGTCCGATGCGTCAGGTGTTTTCCAGTTATTCACCGACATTGCCATGTCATCATGTGCATTCTTCTGCATGTTTTTCGAAACTTGCATCCGGTCACTTTCTCTGTTGTCTGTTTCGGAATCCGACAATTTCACACGCACAGACCGCACCTTCCAGATCTCGTTTTGTGAGCGGGAGAAAAAGGTTCTCAGAATGGGCCGAGATTTGTCGAGTGGTCTTGGTAAACCACTGGTAGACCGCCTGTCAAATTCCGTTCCATTTGGAGGTCAATTGATGCCCCAACGGTTAACCACATTAACCGGCCGACCCCTTTCTCTTTGCAGCCCAGCACCCCTCCACAACAACGCACTAGCCCATCTAAACACCCCCATGCTCTCCGTCATTGGATCACGATCGTGTAGCTCCATAGCCCTCTCCTCGCTCCCTCTACCTATAAATACACCCCTCCCCCGAAATCTCGGGCAAAACCCTCGCACTCTTCCTCCTCGCGCCACTGGACATGTCCGCCCACCGACCGGACGCATCCACCGCCGCCCTCATCCAATTGTAGCGCGCCACGTCGCACGCGCCTGCCTCCCACCACCGCGGCCTGCTCGGCCCATGGCCGTCCTGCCTCGGGCCGCCCGGGCAAGCGGTGCCCCAGCGTCGTCAGCGCCGCCACAGCTCGTCGTCCACCGCCACCCGCGCCTCGCCGCTCCGCGCCCCGCTCCTCCATCGAAACTCGCCGGCGTAGCCGCCCGTCACCGTGCTGCCGGCCCGCCCGCGTTGTACCCTCGCCTGGCCGCCACTGCCCGCTATCCTCCGCGCCGATCTGGGCCGGCGCAGCCCAGATCCGGCGACCGGCAACCTCGCCGGACCTCCTCCGCCTCCCGCCGACGCGCCGGTGACCCCTGGCCTCCGGGTCAACCGCGCCCCACCGCTGGAACCACCCCGTCCCGGTTCGCACCTGCCCCTCGATCCAACCGGCTGGATCGAACCGCTCCGTCCAGTTTTCCCCGGGGTGAGAATTTTGGTTGTCCCTGGAAAGTCACATCATATTTCATTCTTGTGTGGCTCATAACTTTGTACATGATTATCCGATTTGCGTGTATTATATGTCTGAGTGTTCACCTCTGAATGATCTACATGCTAGTGTCATTTGCATGAATGTTACTTTTCATATTGATGCCTTCATAATCGTTGCCAAAGTGCTAAATGTTATAATATGCTGGAAGTTATCATAGCTTGCTGATTTGTCTTTTTTATATCTTCTTGTGTGTTTATCTTTTGAGCATCATGTCCACATATTTTAGGAGCATATTCATGCCATCTTTAGAGTGGTACAATCCATCTATTTTTATCTGCCCTGTGGTGATTAGGACAAGCATGCAAAGTAGAGAACATGCTGTTGCTGATTTCTGTGACGATAATTTCTGCCAAGTCTGTGAACCTGTTATGTTTTGCATAATTGCCATGATGCTTTGAGCATGTTCTACTGGTTCCTAGCAGTAGCTCAGTGTTCATGTTTTGTAGTTATCAACATATACATGCTTTCCATGCCCTTTGATGCTTCATATATTTCCTGTAGCATATATTTTCGTAGCCATGAACATGCCTAAATGAAGTTCCAGTTTTCTGTTAACTTCATGATGCGATGTTGTGAGGTTGTTATTAATTAATCTGTGCCTCTTTTGAAAAGCTCCAATTATATGAGTTGAAGTATATCATGTCTACTACATTCCCATGTCTTCTGCATAATTATCAAAGTTGTTATGCTCTATGTTGTGTGCCTCCAAAGTCAGCATCATAATGTTATTGTTCTGCATTCCCAGATTTCCGTCTGAGAATCTGTTTTTAACTTGCAATCTTGTCTTGATGAATGCCTTTGATCTAGGGGCTATATGGAGATGTCAGTAATCATGTTTTTCCATGTTTAACATATATTTTAATGCCATGCTTTGGTTTTCTATGATCTGCCGCGGTCGCATGCTTGTTTCATGCCTTCAACATGTCAACATATTATTTCTGCTCACATGTATGCCCTGTTTTTCACTGTCATAATCTGTGTTATTAAGTTCCTTCTTGCATTGATCATGTTGGTTTAATCTTGACGCCTATGAACATGAATCTTGTTGTTATTTGAAGCATGTAATATGTACTTTGAGTGCAGATCAGGTTTATGCCCATATGTTTTCTGTAGCATGTTGTCTCCTTGACTGCAAAATGCTTAGTTGTTGTTTAGGCAGATCATGTTTGAAACTTGTATTGAGTGTGTGTGTTGAACCGTTGCTCCATTTTTTGCGTGCTCTATATGAAATTTTCTTGGTTTTGCAGGTAGTTTCATGTTACGTTGTTGAATCCATGTTTTGGAGTGTTTGTGGTTTTGTTTTGCTTGCTTTTGCATCAATACCATGTTTAACTTGTTTTGCTCATATCTTCTAGGTCGTTGCTCCGAATTAAATGAACTTTATATGTAACTTGACTAGAAAACTGCATAGATCATCTTGGTGCACTTTAACTTTCTGTTTAACAACTTCAACATAATGTGTTATTCAGATCTGGACCAATTTCAAAATTTGCATATGGGGAGTTTCCCGAATTGTTATGTGTTGATTCCGGCCTCATTTAAACTTGCTTTGGTGTGATGCTCTTGTATGCATCATCTCTTGCCATGATTAGCATCATATAGCCTTGTCATGCATCATACTTGGTTAGGCATCATGTCATGATTTTTGTTGTGTGTTTACCATGTTGTTTGCTTCTTTCCAGTTGCGCTCCTTCTCGATAGTTCTTGTTTCATTGCGATTGTGAGGAGTCGTTCGACTACGTGGGATCGTCTTCTACATGGACTCGTTCTTCTTCCTAGCGGGATTTAAGACAAGATGACCGTCACCTTGGATCGCACTACTATCTTTGCTACGCTAGTTGTCTCGATGCTATTGCTATGTCGCGCTACCTACCACATGTTTATCAAGCCTCCCAAATTGCCATGATAGCCTCTAACCTTTTTACCCTTCCTAGCAAACCATTGTTTGACTATGTTACCACTTTGCTCAGCCCCTCTTATAGCGTTTCTAGTTGCAGGTTCTTCCATGTTGGGACATGGATATCATGGGATATCACAATATCTCTTATTTAATTAATGCATTTATATACTTGGTAAAGGGTGGAAGGCTCGGAATTATGCCTAGTGTTTTGTTCCACTCTGGTCGCCCTAGTTTCCGTCATACCGGTGTTATGTTCCTTGATTTTTGCGTCCCTAACACGGTGAGGGTTTATGGGCCCTTCTTGATAGTTCGCTTTTAATAAAACACTTCCAGCAAGGCCCAACATTGCTTTTAACATTTGCCATAATAATATTGAACTAAATAATTAATTGGCATAGGGCATCGTGAACCCGATGATTCTTTTCTACATACAAGGGGCCAGTGCCGATGGTGTTGGTCCCAAACTAGAGCAGCTTGCGGCGCCGCCCCTTGGAAACTTTGGGTATTTTGGTCGTTGTAACCATAGCTCATCCGTCATGGCCTGAGACGAGATACGCGCGGCTACTATCAGGGTGTCGCCACATCGGGAGGTCTTGCTGGACTTGTTTTACCATTGTCGAAATGCCTTGTGCACCGGGATTCTGAGTATGATCGGAGGATCCCGCGATGGAGGATTGTCTCCACGGCTCCTAGAGAACTTGACACTAGACCCAAAATAAAATACACCAACCGCGTTTGTAACCGTGACGGTCTCTTTTCGAGTGTGTCGAGAAGAGAACATGGTGGGGTTATGTTTGATCGTAAATAGTTCAGGTTCACTTCTTCATCATTACTAGTTTGCGACCATTTGCGTAGTTTCTCATCTTACTCTTGTGCTCGTAAGTTGGCCCCATACAATGCTTAGTCGCTTCTTGCAACCTCACTACTTATCCAATCCTTACCCATTAAGCTTTGCTAGTCTTGATACCCATGGTAATGGGATTGCTGAGTCCTCGTGGCTCACAGATTACTACAACAACAGTTGCAGGTGCAGGTAATGCGATGATTTGACATGAGAGCGATGTTTACTTGTTTTGGAGTTCTTCTTCTTCTTCATCGATCTTGGGTTTGGTTCCTGGTCGGCAGCCTGGGCTAGCAGGGTGGGTGTCGTTTGAGCTTCTGTTTGAGTTTCATCCGTAGTCGGATGTTGTTCTCATGTATGATGTTTGATGTATTCTTGCGGAATTTGTATGCCTTGTATGTATCCCCAACTATTATGTAATGGTACGATGTAATGGTATCCACCTTGGAAAAGTGTTTCAATATGCGACTCTATCCTTGGTGGGACCTTAGAATTCCTCTCGGATAGAATCTCATATTGGGCGTCACAGCGGGGCGACAGGGTTGCCGTGCTTCATCCTGAGCGTGACACCTAGCAGTGCATTTAATGCATTTTGTCCTAACTGCCGGAGTTAGGTATGCTAGCACTGTTGGATATCTAATCGGTGTATAATGACTGATTTGCCACTTTGGTAACCCCTTAGCCTATAAAAAAGGGCCATGGCGACAAAGAATAGGATTCAGACCCTTGTGCACTCTTACACGTGTAGCTACTCTCCCCGAGGCAATCTTGCCGGGCTTGAGTGCTACGTGTTCATCACAGTCCTCCATCCAATCCACCAAACCAGGAGTAGTGTTTTACGCTTCGCAGCGGCCCAAACCTGGGTAAAAACCACCCGCGACACCATTGTCGTGCTGCCCTATGGTCTCCACTCGTTGTGCAACGTGCCCTTACCCCTTGCCGAACCATAAGGGGCCGATAGCCCCATAGGTGATCGTGTTCTGCCATGACAGGTATGGTATCACCATCACATCTTTACCTTTATCGTTTTCCTTGGTTCGATCCTTTTTGGTTGTATTTTGGTTTAGTAGAATAAGGTTTTTAGTATCATCTTGTTTTGAGTTTTCCTTTGTGTTCCCTCTTTGTAATCGAGTCCAAGAGTTATATAATAAAGAGTAGTTTTTAGTTGAGGGCTTTGATTTCTTGCCTTGATCTTGTAAAATAAAGAATACAAGAAGTAAAAATATTATATAATAGTCTTATGGAAATTGATGACTTCACATATAAGTGTATGCCGCATACAATTTATTGGAAGATGACAAACATACTTTTGGTCATTGTTGCAATTAATACGAAAAATAACCAATGAGAGGTCTCACATATAAATACACTATCTTGGACATCTTTTGTGAATGTGAGCACTGATGTCTACTATGCAACTTTGTTCTTGTAGACACGTGCTGGGCCTCCAAGCGCAGAGTTTTGTAGGACAGTAGCAATTTTCCCTCAAGTGGATGACCTAAGGTTTATCAATCCATGGGAGGTGTAGGCTGAAGATGGTCTCTCTCAAACAACCTTGCAACCAAATAATAAAATGTCTCTTGTGTCCCCAACACACCAAATACAATGGTACTTTGTATAGGTGCACTAGTTCGGCGAAGAGATTGTGATAAAACTGTAATATTGATGGTAGAAATGTATTTTTATAATCTGAATAAATAAAAACAGCAAGGTAGCAAATAGTAAATGGGCACAAAAATGGTATTGCAATGCTTCAAATGAGGCCTAGGGTACGTACATTCGCTAGTGCAATCTCTCAACAGTGCTAATATAAATGGATCATATAAGCACCCCTCAAAGTGCGATGATAAATCACTCCAAAGTTCCTATCTAGCGGAGAACATAAGAAGAAATCGATTGTAGGGTACAAAACCACCTCGAAGCTATTCTTTTCGATCGATCTATCCAAGAGTTAGTACTAAAATAACACCGAATGATTTCAGATTCATTATACTTAAACCAACACAAAGAACCTCAAAGAGTGCCCCAATATTCCTGAAACAAAAGGCGAGAACGTGCATCAACCCCTATGCATAGACTACCCCAATGTCACCGCGGGAATCCGCGAGTAGAATGCCAAAATACATATCTACTGAATCAATATGATACCCCATTGTCACCACGAGTATTCGTATGCAAGACATATATCAAGTGCTCTCAAATCCATAAAAGTATTCAATCTGATAACAATGAAATATCAAAGCGAAAAACTCAATTCGTCACAACAAAATAGAGAGGGGAAAACACCATATGATCCGACTATATTAACAAAGCCCGCGATACATCAAGATCGTGACATTTCGAGAATACGAGAGAGAGATATTAAACACATAGCTAATGGTACAAACCCTCAGCCCCGAGGGCGGACTACTCCCTCCTCATCACGGTGGCCACCGGGAAGATGAAGATGGCCACCGGAAATGATTCCCCACTCCGGCAGGGTGCCGGGGTCTAGATTGGTTTTCGGTGGCTACAAAGTCACGCGGGGGCGGAACTTCTGATCTAGGTTAACCCCAAGGGTTTTTGGAATATTTGTGAATTTATAGGGTAAAGAGGGGGTGCGGGAGGCCACCGAGGTGGGCACAGCCCACCTGGGCGCGCCTGGGCCCCCAGGCGCGCCTTGGTGGGTTATGCCCATCTTGGGGCAACCCCAAGGTGCTGCTCTGGCCCATTGGTGTTCTTCTGGTCCATAAAAATCCAAAAAAAGTTACGCGGTGTTTGGACTCCGTTTGATATTTATTTCCTGTGATGTAAAAAACATGCAAAAGAACAGCAACTGGCCCTTGGCACTATGTCAATAGGTTAGTACCAAAAAATGATACAAAATGACTATAAAATGTTTATAAAACATCTAAGAATGATAATATAACAGCATGTAACACTAAAAAATTATAGATACGTTGGAGACGTATCAGCCTCCCCAAGCTTAATTCCTGCTCGTCCTCGAGTAGGTAAATCATAAAAACATATTTTTTGATGTGGAATATTGCCTAACATGTCATCTCATATTCTTTTCTTTGTAGCATGGACATTTGTACTTTTATATGGTTCAAAGCAATAGTCTAGTTTTGACATGAGACTTAAATACTCAAACATATCAACAAGCAACCGTGTCTTTCAAAATATCAATGCTAAAATAAGTTATCCCTAGTCAATCATGCTCAATCATTGATCCATTCATGAAGCGCACTCGCATATTAGCTATACCTAATGCTCAAGTACGATCATATTACCTCCTAGTTGGTTCTTTATAAGAGAAGACGATGACACAAATTAACAAAATTGCATAAAGTAAAAGAAAGGCCCTTCGCAGAGGGAAGTAAGGATTTGTAGAGGTGCCAGAGCTCAAAGCAAAAATTGAGAGATAAAAACATTTTGGGAGGTGTGCCTTTCCCACCAACGAAAACGACTTAGAGTTCCCAACACTTTCCATGCAAGATATAACATAGGCGGATCCCAAACATAAATTAATGTTTATTCATTTTTCAACCATACTTCCACTTTCCATGGCTAACTGTATCCACGGATGCCCTTCATACCAACACTTTCCCAGGAATTTATTATTAGACAACATAAAGTAAATTCAATTTTCATTTTGGGACTGAGCATCCCTGATACCTTTGCCTTACTCTCGTGCAATGACAAGTGAATAAACACTCATCGTGAGAATAACACATCTAGCATGGAAAATATTAGCCACCCCTCACCGCTTCGCTAGCGGTACGAACACACAAAAGAGAAATTTATTTTGAAAATTAGAGATGGCACATACAAGTTTCCTTAGAATGGCAAAATAATACTGCATATAGGTAGATATACTGGACTCATGTGGCAAAACCTGTTTAAAGGTTTTTGGATGCACAAGTAGTGATCATACTTAGTGCAAAATGAAGGCTAGCAAAAGATTGAGAAGCGACCAACCAAGAAACGATAATCTCATAAGCGAGCATTGAGCATAATTAACACCGAATAATGCACCATAAGTAGGATATAATTTCATTGCATAACTATGGACTTTCATGCTTGCATAGGGAATCACAAACCATAACACCAATATAATTACTAAAGCATAATTACTCATCAACATGACTCAAATATCACATCATCATATCTCCAAACTATTACAAGAAATCAAGTTTATTTTGTCCAATGATCTTCATGAAAGTTTTTATTATATCCTTCTTTGATATCTATCACTTTGGGACTAATTTTCATGTGTTCCTTTTGATAAGCTCAAACAAATATAAGGGAAGATCATGAGCATAATATTTCTTTCATTCAAATTAATTTAAGTGAAGCAAGAGATAATTTCTTCAAAAATACTAAAGCGCATCATGCTCAAAAAGATATAAGTGAAGCACTAGAGTAATTCCATAGGAAAGAGCTTCGTTGACGGGATGTGCGTGCTGCTTACCTAGCCTCCCTGGCAACTATTTGAGGACTCTATTTTATTTTAAAAACTTTCGGATCTAATTAATTTATTAAAACAGCAAGCAAAACAAAATAAATTGACATTTCAAGAATAGCACAACTCATGTGAAGAAGCAAAAAACTTAGGCTCAACCGATACTAACCGATAATTGTTGATGAAGAAACGTGGGATGCTTACTGGGGCATCCCCAAGCTTAGATTCTTGACACTTCTTGAGATATTTATCTTGGGAGGCCTTTGGCATCCCCAAGCTTGGGCTTTTTTGTATACTTAATTCCTTTTATATCACGGTTTCCCTAAATCTTATAAACTTCATCCACACAAAACTCAACAAGAACTCGTGAGATAAGTTAGTATAAACCGATGCAAAAAACCTTATCATTCTCTACTGTATCAAATCACAAATTATTATTCAACATTGCATACTAAATTCATCTACATATTTAATACTCCTATCCTCAAATAGAATCATTAAACAAGCAAACATATGCAAACATTACAGCAATCTGCCAAAACAGTAAAGTCTGCAAAGAATGCAATATTCATCATACATCCCTACTCCAAAAATTATGAAAAATTACCACACTTTATAAAATTTAACAGAGCTTATTTTGCAAAAAGTTTCAGCATTTTATCCCATTCTGAATTTTCTAGGGACTTTTTGCAACGGCGGTAAACTTTTTGTTTTCAAACAGCAACATGTAGACTTGTAAAATAAGCATGGTAAAGGTTATCCTTGACATTTTTATTGAAATAAAAGATGCAAAACATTATTATAAATAACAACAAGCAAATCCTAACAAAATAAATTGATGCTCCAAGCAGAACACATATCATGTGACGAATGAAAACATAGCTCCAAGTGAGATTACCGATAATGTTGAAGACGAAAGAGGGGATGCCTTCCGGGGCATCCCCAAGTTTAGTTTCTTGGATCTTCCTTCAATATTAACTTGGGGTGCCTTGGGCATTCCCAAGCTTAATGTCTTTTCACTCCTTATTCTCCTCATATAGACATCTCACCCAAAACTTCAAAACTTCAATTACACAAAACTTAACGGAACTTTGTGAGATAGGTTAGTATGATAAAGAGCAAACCATTTCACTTTTGGTATTGTTAAAGACAAGATTCATAATTGTTCTCACACAATTCCTACTATAGCATATCATTTCCACAATTTAATTGAGCAATATAAGCCATAGAAACTAGAAAACTAGCAAACTAATCACTGAAAACAGAATATGTCAAAAACAGAACAGTCTGTAAAGATCTTAATATTAGTCATACTTCTGCATCTCCAAAAATTCTGACAAAATAGGTCTACGTAGAAAATTTATATATCAATCATATATAAAAAATTCAGAATTATTATACTCTCAAGTGAATTTAAACAATTCTGTCTCTGGAAGCAAGATTTTCTGTTTTTCCACACTATCCCAAAGGCTTTACTTGGCACTTTATTGAAACAAAAGCAATAAACACATGATCACTACAGTAGCATAAACATGTGAACACATAAAAACATTAGGTAAAAGTGTTGGGTTGTCTCCCAACGAGCGCTTTTCTTTAATGCCTTTTAGCTGGGCATGATGAGTTCAAGGATGCTCGCATAAAAGATACGGATTGAAACATAACAAGAGCATCATGAATCACATGGCAAGCACATTCAAGTCTAACAAACTTCCTATGCATAGGGATTTTGTGAGCAAACAATTTATGGGAAGAAGAATCAACTAGCATAGGAAGGCAAAACAAGCATAACTTCAAGATTTTCAACACATAGAGAGGAAACTTGATATTATTGCAATTCCTACAAGCATACGTTCCTTCATCATAATAATTTTCAGTAGCATCATGAAGAAATTCAACAATATAACCATCACATAAATCATTCTTTTCATGATTCACAAGCATAAAAATTTTATTACGCTCCACATAAGCAAATTTATTCTCATCAATAATTGTGGGAGCAAACTCAACAAAATAACTATCATGTGATTGTAAATTAAAATCATGATGACAAGTTTCATTTTTATAATTATTCAATATAGCATACATGTCATCACCATAATCATCATATATAGGAACTTTGTTGTCATAATCAATTGCAACCTCCTCCAAAATAGTGAATTCATCATTATATAAAGTCGCGACCTCTCCAAATCCACTTTCATCAATATAATCATCATAAATAGGAGGCATTAAATCATCATAATAAATTTTCTCATCAAAACTTGGGGGACTAAAAATATCCTCTTCATCAAACATAGCATCCCCAAGCTTATGGCTTTGCATATCATTAGCATCATCTATATTCAAAGAGTTCGTACCAACAACATTGCAATCATGCTCATCATTCAAAGATTTTTTTGTCAAACATTTTATAGAATTATTCTTCTATCAATTGATCAAAATTTTCCTTCCCATCATTTTCACGAAAGATATTATAAAGATGATCAATAATATGATGCAACCTCAATTCCATTTTTTACGTAGTTTTGTTTTATAAACCAAACTAGTGATAAAACAAGAAACTAAAAGATTCAATAGCAAAATCTAAAGATATACCTTCATGCACTCACCTCCCCGGCCATGGCGCCAGAAAAGAGCTTGATGTGTACTACGCAACTCTATTCTTGCAGACACGTGTTGGGCCTCAAAGCACAGAGTTTTGTAGGACAGTAGCAATTTTCCCTCAAGTGGATGACCTAAGGTTTATCAATCCGTGGGAGGTGTAGGACAAAGATGGTCTCTCTCAAACAACCCTGCAACCAAATAATAAAAAGTCTCTTGTGTCCCCAACACACCAAATACAATGGTAATTTGTATAGGTGCACTAGTTCGGCGAAGAGATAGTGATAAAAATGTAATATTGATGGTAGAAATATATTTTTATAATCTGAATAAATAAAAATAGCAAGGTAGCAAATAGTAAACAGGCACAAAAACGGCATTGCAATACTGGAAAATGAGGCCTAGTGTCCATACTCTCTCTAGTGCTATCTCTCAACAATGCTAATATAATTGGACCATATAACCACCCCTCAAAGTGCGATGAAGAATCACTCCAAAGTTCCCATCGAGCAGAGAACATAAGAAGAAATCGTTTGTAGGGTACGAAACCACCTCGAAGCTATTATTTCCAATCGATCTATCCAAGAGTTAGTACTAAAATAACACCAAATAATTTGAGATTCATTATACACAATCCAACACAAAGAACCTCAAAGAGTGCCCCAAGATTCCTACCGGAGAAAGAAAATACGAGAACGTGCATCAAACCCTATGGATAGACTACCCCAATGTCACCGCGGGAATCCACGAGTAGAATGCCAAAACACATATCTAGTGAATCAATATGATACCCCATCGTCACCACGAGTATTCATATGCAAGACATATATCAAGTCCTCTCAAACCCATAAAAGTATTCAATCCGATAACAATGAAATCTCAAAGGGAGAAAATCAATTCGTCACAACAAGATAGAGAGGGGAAAATACCATATGATCCGGCTATATTAACAAAGCCCGCGATACATCAAGATCGTGACATCTCAAGAACACGAGACAGAGAGAGAGAGAGAGAGAGAGAGAGAGAGAGAGATTAAACACATAGCTACTAGTACAAACCCTCAGCCCCGAGGGTGGACTACTCCCTCCTCATCATGGTGGCCGTCGGGATGATGAAGATGGCCATCAGGGTGCCGGGGTCTAGATTGGTTTTCAGTGGCTACAGAGGCCTGCATCGGCGGATCTTTTGATCTATGTTAACCCTGAGGGTTTTTTGAATATTTGGGAATTTATAGGGTAAAGAAGGGGCGCGAGAGGCAACCGAGGTGGGCACAAGCCAGCTGGGCGCGCCTGGGCCCAGGTGCGCCCTGGTGGGTTTTACCCCCCTCAGGGCACCCACCAGGTGCTACTCTGGCCCATTGGTTGTCTTCTGGTCCATAAAAAATCCACAAAAAGTTTTGTGGTGTTTGGACTCCATTTGATATTGGTTTGCTGCGATGTAAAAACATGCAAAAAACAGCAACTGGCACTTGGCACTATGTCAATAGGTTAGTACCAAAAATGATAAGAAATGACTATAAATGATTATAAGACATCCAATAATGATAATATAACAGCATGGAACAATCAAAAATTATAGATACATTGGAGACGTATCAAGCACTCATTAAAATATCATATTCTAAAGGTTGATGTTGGACAAGGAAGACAAAATAATGGGTTATGTTTTCTTATATCTGAATAGAAGTTATATTTTCATGGATTCTCCAACATGTTGAGCATATTCTCATCCTATACTAGCCAAATCTTCTGCACCAAGTAGAGATACTACTTGTGCATCCAAAATCCCTTAACCCAGTTTTGCCATGAGAGTCCACCATACCTACCTATGGATTGAGTAAGATCCTTCAAGTAAGTTGTCATCGGTGCAAGCAATAAAAAATTGCTTTGTAAATATGTATGTTCTTTTAGTGTGAGGAAAATAAGCTTTATACGAACTTGTGATATGGAAGAAATAAAAGTGACAGACTGCATAATAAAATTCTTTATCACAAGCAGCAATATAAAGTGATGTTCTTTGGCATTAAGGTTTGTGCATCCAACCATAAAGGCGCATGGCAACCTCTGCTTCCCTCTGCGAATGGCCTATCTTTTAGTTTACTTCCTACCTTCATACAAGAGTCATGGTGAACTTCACCTTTCCTTTTATATTTTCTCTTTTTGTCAAGCCCTATATGTTGGGTAAGATCCAAATATATATATATATATATATATATCCACTCGGATTTAGGTGTTCATATACTATTATTGGTGATGTTACCCTTGAGGTAAACAGTTTGTAGGCGAAACTATAAGCCCCTATCTTCCTATGTGTTTGATTGAAACTTTGATCTCATAAGTATCGCGTGAGTGTTAGCAATTATGGACAATTAAATGATGGTTGAGTATGTGAACTTGCTAAATAAAAGCTCTTACATTGACTCTTTCCGATGTTATGATAAGTTGTAGTTGTTTCAATGACCAAGATCATACTTTGTTGCTTTTCAGTAAAGTTTTTGAATCATACTTTACCTTGTGAACGAATTGTTACTTTAGTATAAGAACTTATATGACAATATATGTTGTTGTTCTAAAGATGATCGTGATGCCCTCATGTCCGTGTTTGATTTTATTGACACCTCTATCTCTAAACATGTGGTCATGATTATCGATTTCAGCTATCGCTTGACGACAAGCAAGGTCTAATCTTGGGGGAGTTGATACGTTCATTTTGCATCATACTTTTATGTTAATATTTATTGCATTATGGGCTTTTATTTCAAATTATGGTACAACACTTATGCCTTTTATCTCCTATTTTACAAGGTTTACACAAAGAGGGATAATGACTCGGCTAGAATTCTGGACCGGAAAGGAGCAAATCTGAGTCACCTATTCTGCACAACTCCAGAAGTCCTGAAAAAATATGGAGAATTATTTTGGAATATACAAAAATTATTGGGTGAAGAAACTACCAGAGGGGATCCACCAGGTGGCCACAAGCCTGGGGGGCGTGCCCTACCCCCAGGGTGTGCCTATCGGTGTCAAAACCGGCGGATCTCGGGTAGGGGGTCCCGAGTTGTGGATCTAGGATCAATGGGGAACAAGGGATGAAGAAGACGGTGTTTACCCAGGTTTGGGCCCTCTCTAAGAGGTAAAACCCTAAATCCTGCTTGATTGTATTTGATGTGTACGGTATGGTTACAGAGTCGATCTACCTTGAGATCAGGCAAGCTAAACCCTCGGTTGATGGGGTATTGGATGTTTCTCTAGCCCTAAAGTCTAAAAACCCTCTGGTTTATATAGACACCAGTAGGGTTATGGTTACAATAAAGGAAAGATCACACCTAATCTTAACTTGGAGGGCACACCACGACTCCGAAGATCTTCTATCCGACCACAGATCCGCGCTCTAGCTTGGCTCCATAGTAGCCCATCAGTCCGGCGGCCCGAGGACCCCTTAATCTAGGACTCCCTTAGTAGCCTCCGAACTAGCCTCCAATGCCAGGGCTTGTGTCCGGCATCCGCATATCTCACGGTCTTCGGCTTGCGAGGTGAGTTCTCCATCATGTCATGTGCACGCTCGGAGTTGAGCGCTGTCCAGAATCCGAAGAATTTACTTTGCTTAGCCCTGAAGGCCAACATGCTCAAATGTGAACAGTGCCCTCTCCTGACAACTTTTTAGCGAAGTGTCGCGTCCGGTCATAACACCGAACGGCTGGAAGTTCTCGATACGCGGCTCGAGGCCGCCTCTTCATTGGCATGCACTGGTACGCATCTGTGCTATACAAACGGGTTTTAACCCCTTTCCACGGCGGCATTTGGAACCGTCGCCAAGTGAGTGTGGGCGAAAGGGGGGTCCTTCCCACACGACCAATAAACCATCGGGATAGGGAGCCAAGATGCATATACGGTACTCCTAGTCGTTTGTGCTTGCATTGCCATCACAGTCGGTATTCTGTGGTGCTACGTTTATGATGCGCGGCCCATCACAAATGGTTCACTATTATAGAACGTGTATGATAAGCATACAATCGCACACATTCGCTTTTCCCAAACCGTATGCGATACCTAATTAAGAAGATTAGCTAATCATCGTAGGAGTGTCGGATAGCATTACGAAACGTCGGACCATCGTAACATCGTTGGACACGACAACTGTCGCACATACTATTCTGTGGTGCAACGTTTATGATGCATACTTCATGAGAAACAGTTCATGGTTGCGAATCATGTACGATAAGGCAACTGTCCCAAACGTTTAGTTTGCTCGCACCGTTTATGATATTGTTTGACATCGCAAACGCTTTATAAGCGGGAACTTTGTGCATGCTTGCACACGTTTCCTCTCTGTCAACTGTGTCGGATTATGGTGTGTATCGCAAACATTTGTATTTTGCCAACCATGTGTGCCGTAATGACCTGGAGAGCGTAATTTCACCGTAATTTAATTGCTGCTATTTCAAATTGTACTGGATTTGAATTTCAATGTATGCTATAGCTTTATTCATATCCATCAGGTTCAAACAACCAATGCATTATTCGATTCATAGGTACATATGTTCAAGAATTACATAAGAACCAAATAAAGAATGATGAACCACAGTTGTATAATTGTACTATTAAAGACGGTAAGGAAAGAGGCGAAATACAATCAGGTTGCTGAACAAGGTGAAGTGGAATGCCCATATTGTGCCCTCCTCCATGTAGAAGGAACGCATGACTCTAGTCCAACCCCTTGTGATGGCCGACCGCCCATACTTCACGGTCTTCATGAAAACTCTAGATAATCATTGTGTTCTGGTAGAAATAATTTAACCTTTGCATGCCAACCAATCATGTAATTTGATAGGTAATCTTGAGTAAACTGCTTTGGCAACCACTGCAAAGGAAAAAGAGTCAGACATTGTCATCTAACACTACTCATTATGGGCAGTAAAAAGAAGGCTGCAGAGTTCTTACTTACCATCCTCATTGTTACGTTGTCTTGGATAAAGTGTAAACAAATAGTTTAATTGCCATCTTTTGACCCATTTTACTAACACTCATTATCAACTTCCTCACATGATGCTAGTTCATCGATATCTCATTGCCCCATACGCAGAAAGGGTCAAAGCGTGGATCTTTACCAATGACATATGTACCTAAAATCACCAAGTCAATATTAGAAGCTAAACAGCAATTGCACAATGATGTAGTACAACACTTTTTTATAATATATTATAACATCCAATATACTCACATATTAGATGAATTAACATCTTATATTATGGGCCAGAAGGAGTTTATTGCATTCTTACAAAATAGCGGCTGATTAACTGCTGCTGTATCCAAGGGTTAGAGTTAGTTTGAGCTAGTCTGGGCTCAAATAGCCCTAAAGTACAAACATGAGGGCTAGTTTGAGCTAGTTGCATCTAACCCACCCAAAAAACTATCCAACCCAAGAGGTGCTAATTGGAGCTAGTTCTCCTGGAGCATTTATTGTCAATGTAACCCTGTCATCTAAACACCTCTTTGGATGGAGTTAGTTCAGGGTTAGTAATCAGCTAGAAACTAACTCTAACCTCTACCTATGTTGAGTATCCAAACAGGGCTGTGTTGTTGTTGTTGTTGTTATTGTTGTTGTTGTTGTTGTTGTTGTTGTTGTTGTTGTTGTTGCTACTCTTCTTTGTATATCTAGACATCATCAGAACATTAAGGTAACACTCTTCCTTGTTGCTATGTAGCCTAGGATTGCATATTTACACATTAAGTACAGTGCGTGTTGCTATGTAGCCTCAGATATAATACATATGTCCCTAGTTAACCTAACGATAAATGTGTTACAGATATATTTAGTTAAAAGACCGATTCACCAATTAGTCCCTGATCAGCCCTCGGCCTATACGGTACCAGCTACCGATATCTTGAACAGTGAGAAAATATAAGCCATGGCATGAAACTAACCTCGACGGAAAACAACAATCGTTCCCAAAATTGTCCTGCGTAGGTACATCGAGAGGCATGTTAAGCACAACAGGCTAAACATCAACCAAAATTATCCATGGCAGACAAAAAAATCTCCAAAGAGAGCTTCAGTGTGCAGGTTTAGGCATGCTAGTAAAGCAAAAAAGTGGAAAGGTGTGTTAACTGCGACAGACCTAACATTTAACAACAAGCAAACATAGTCATTCAAACTGGTATTGTGCCGGTCTAAGTACACTAGTTATTGTTAAATAAAATCGGAAAGGCGTCTTAACTACAAGATGCAGCAACCAAATGTAGTCATTCATAGTGGTATTGTTGAAACTGGTACTGATGAAATTGAACTGCACAGTTCATACTTGCACATGTAGACCATCACTTTGTGAATAACTAGAATAAACAAGGCATACTATGAATGTAGTGACCCAACCTCAAACGGTCAAGTCTCTGTGCTTCAGTGTCATCCCTGGATCGGTAATGCTGACACACACTCGAAGGATTTATAGCAGAGTAGCAATCACACACTTATTACATCGAATGTCTCAAAAGAGAACTTATTACAATAAATATGGCTTAAGGCCATCTAACACGATAACAGCGGAAGGCTTGGAAGATAAAGTGAGTCCATCAACTCCAACGGCATAGTTGAGTGCATGACAACGGCCTAGCGAACCTTACTCTTCGTTTGAAAAGTCTGCAACATGATACGTTGCAGCCCGAAAACGGGTCAGCACATGGAATATGCTGGCAATATAACACAGTAGGGAAATGAACAGAATAATGCTATCACTACATGCATATATGGCTGGTGGAGGCTCTATGGTTATATGTTTTTGCGAAAAGCCAATTTTTCCCTACAACAAAGGAATAAGTTTTTAACTATCATGGTGGTTGAAACATCATTGAGAAGGTATCCAACTCAATCCCAATTACAAGTAATTATCAACCCAACAAATTAATTTAGAGTGATGAGATACAATAGGATAATCCAAGTACTAGATACTCAAGATGTCCATAACCTGGGACACAGCTAACCATGATTAGTTTGTTCACTCTGCAGAGGTTTGCGCACTTTTCCCCACAAGACTCGATCTCCTCCGTTGGATTTCTCGCACTACATGGTGTTTGTGAAACGGATGACCGAGACACAGTCTTTCAGAAGCATTAACTCTTTACTCTGGGTGGACAGTTACACCTACTTCCCTCTACATCTGCTAGCTCACCACTGAAAGAGGTCACACAACATACTCAACTATGGCAGAGCCCATAATAGCTTGTGGCTGCACACGGAAGTTTCTAGCATGAAATATCTCACGATCCCTTTGAGCCTGGGTGGCGGACCGTAGGAGGATCACACGGTATATCCCCGGGATCTCCTAGGACAACACTGGATTCCCCAGGTGCACAAACAAGCAATCCACCCAGATGTGTATTAAAGTAGCCACCTTAAGTTGAACCATTAATTAACAACTCTCATCTGTCATGGATACGCTCAAACCCAATCCACGTCTACGAGCATAACATAGCAATATAAGCATACGTAGAAGTAACTCCCAAGGCTTTGATATTAAAACAGGTAATAGGTTCTACCTCATCACTACTTCCCAATACCCACAAGTTAATCACATCCTAATCATGCAGTGTTTAAGGATTGGAACTAATGCATAAAAACTGGGTATAAAAGAGTATGATCAATGTGTTACTTGCCTTGCTGACGATCCGCAAAACCTAGTGACTCGTAGTATAGCACGCTTCGCACTCCAAGAATTCTATCACAAACAAACAATAACACACATAAGCAATCAAGAAAAGATGCATGGATAAAACTCAAATAATAAGATCTAACCAGAAAGTTCAACTTAAGAACTATGGTTTGCAAAAAGAATCAAATCAAACGGAGCAACGAAACTCAAACTGCGAAAGAAACAAGATCCGTTTACTAATATAGACTAAAGTCAAATTTTCCAGTACTAAAATCTTGTTCAAGATGGTTAAACAGAAAGAGGGCTTCGAGACGAAGATCTAGGCGCTTGAATTGCCTGATTCCGACAAACGAGCGAAAATATAAACTAAAACGAAAATCGGGTCAGAAATCGCGATCGAAAATAATCGTGAAAAACCCTGGAAAAGAAAAACTGACGAACAGGCTAAGGAATGAACGTTCGCTGTCTGTGACTAACGGGTGAACGGCGTTCGTTTAAACGAATGAACGGAACAACGTCCGCAATTTAACCGAACCGAAAAAAACCGAAACAAAATGATCTAATAAAAAATAGATCTAGGGTTCGAAATAAACCGAATGGTTTTAAAAAAAATAGGCGGCTACCTCGGCAAACGCGTCGGCAGTGACGGAACTCCGGCGGGGCGGCGCGGCGGCTCCGGCGGTGGGGCGGCAAGGCGGTGGCTGCGAGGCGGGACGCCGGCGGTGGCTTAGGGTTTGGGCGGGGCACTAGTGGGCTGGGGCGGCTCGAGGCCTCGTATCTTAAAGGGCCGGCCGGGCGATTCCTAGTCGGGCACGGCCGGGCGAGTCCTAGTCGGGCACGGCCCGGCTAGGTCGGTTGACTTTCGCTTTAAAAAAAATATTCCGACGCGCAGAAAAAGAAAGAAAAAGACCACTAGACGGACTCCAAAAATCACGAAATAAGTTTTCCCCGTCCTCTAAAAATATGCCAGACAGGGTGAACATTTATTTGGTCCTAAAAATCAATTTTGATAAACGCGTATTTTTCCTAATTCAAATAAATTTGCAATAAAATCCGAATAAAATCAAATATTTGATTTTAATATTTTTCCTACAATATTTCATTTATTTTGGAGAAGACATATTATCTCATCTCATATATATATTTTGATACAAAATGTTTTCGAAGGGAAAATAAATTAAAACCAAAGTGATCCTTTTTTCAATATTTGAAAAAATTCAAATATGAAAATCGTGAAATCCCCAACTCTCTCCGCGGGTCCTTGAGTTGCTTAGAACTTCGAGGATCGCAAACGCAAATGCAATAAAATATGATATGCATGAATGACCTATGTATGACATTCCAAATTGAAATTTTGGGATGTTACAAACCTACCCTCTTAAGATGAATCTCGCCCTCGAGATTCGGGTTTGCCAGAAAATAGGTGCAGGTGGTCTTTGCGCAGATCATCCTCTTGTTCCCAAGTGGCTTCATCCTCGGTATGGTGGCTCCATTGTACTTTGCAAAACTTGATAACCTTGCTGCGAGTAACCCGGCTGGCAAACTCTAGAACCTTGACATGTTTCTCCTCATATGTCAAATCACTGTCCAATCAATCGCCTTCGAGGCAATCAGATCTCTGAGAGGAATATCGGCCATCTCTGCATGGCACTTCTTCAACTGGGAAACGTGAAAAACATCATGTACTCCTAACAATCCTTCAGGTAACTCCAACTTGTAGGCAACCTCTCCCATGCATACTTCCAAAACACGGTACGGTCCTACAAATATCGGGACTAACTTTCCTTTAACTCCAAAACGTTTAACTCCTCGAAGAGGTGACACTCGCAGATACGCCCTGTCTCCGATTTCATAGACTACCTCCTTGTGTTTCGAATCTGCATAACTCTTCTGTCGGGACTGAGCTACCTTCAGTCTATCTCGAATCAGCTTAACCTTCTCTTCAGACTCCTTAATCAAATCCGGATCAAACAACTGTCGGTCTCCAACTTCATCCCACATCAACAGTGTTCGGCATCTTCTTCCATACAGGGCTTCGAAAGGTGCCATCTTCAAACTGGCTTGGTAGCTGTTGTTGTATGAGAACTCCGCGTAGGGTAAATTGTCATCCCAACTAGATCCGTAGTCTAGCGCACAAGGTATCAACATATCCTCCATAATCTGATTGACTCTCTCTGTCTGTCCATCTGTCTGTGGGTGAAAATATGTACTGAACTCTAGGCTGGTTCCCAAAGTCTGGTGCAGCTGGTGCCAAAACTTTGAGGTAAACTGTGTTCCTCTATCTGATACGATGGTCCTCGGAACTCCGTGCAGACATACGATCCTGGTCATGTATATCTTGGCCAACTTCGCACTTGTATAGGTGGTTTTCACTGGGATAAAGTGGGCTACTTTGGTCAAGCTATCCACTACTACCCAAATAGAATCGTATCCCGATCCGGTCCTGGGCAATCCGGTGATAAAATCCATGCCAAGCTTATCCCACTTCCATTCGGGTATCGGCATAGGCTGCAGTAATCCTGCTGGCTTCTGATGTTCTGCCTTCACCCTCTCACATACATCACATATGGCTACATACTCGGCAATATCCTTCTTCATACCAGTCCACCAGAAACGCTCCTTCAAATCCAAATACATCTTAGTGTTTCCGGGGTATATCGAGTATGGCGAGTCATGAGCTTATTGAAGTATCAGCTTCCTGATCTCTGCATTATTGGGCACATAAATGCGGTCCTCAAACCACAAGGTGTCCTGATCATCCACACGAAAACCTTTGGCTTTTCCTTCGCTCATCTTCGCTTTTATCTCAGCAATCTCTTTGTCATCTTTCTGAGCTTCTCGAATCTTTCCCAACAATGTGGATTGAACTTCCATTGCTGCAACAAAATCTCTAGGAACAATCTCCAAACGTAGCTCCCTGAGATCCTCGGCTAACTCTTTTGGCATCCCTCCGCTTACGAGGGTGTTAACATAACTCTTACGGCTCAAAGCGTCTGCTACGACATTGGCCTTTCCGGGAAGATAATGCAGCTTCATGTCATAATCCTTTATGAGCTCCAACCATCTCCTCTACCTGAGGTTCATCTCCTTTTGACTAAAGATGTACTTCAAACTCTAGTGATCCGTGTATACAATGCAACGGTTTCCAATGAGAAAATGTCTCCAGGTCTTGAGCGCATGCACCACAGCTGCTAACTCCAAATCATGCGTGGCATAATTCAACACATGCGGTCGAAGCTGTCGTGAGGCATATGAAACAACTCTTCCGTCTAGCATAAGTACTCCTCCAGGTCCTAAGCGAGAGGCGTCGCAATACACTTGGAAATCCTTGCGTATATCCAGCAGAATCAGCACTAGGGTTATAGTCAAACGTTTCTTCAACTCCTGGAAACTAGCTTCACATTCATCAGTCCAATGGAACTTAGTGTCCTTCTTCAACAATGCCGTCATAGGCTTCGCAATCTTGGAAAAATTCTCAATCAATCTCTGATAGTATCCCATGAGTCCAAGAAAATCATGGATCTCTCCAATCGAGGTGGGTGCCAACCACTCAAAGGATCGATCGACCTTGGTGGGATCCACAACTATACCTCCTCCTGATATAACATGTCCAAGAAATCCAACTACCTTCAACCAAAACTCACATTTTCCGAACTTGGCATATAACTAATGTTCCCTGAGCTTCTCGAGAACTAAACGCAAATGCTCCTTATGTTCCTCTTCATTCTTCGAGTATACCAAGATATCATCAATGAAAACCACAACAAACTTATCCAAGAACCCCATGAACACCTTATTCATCATACTCATGAAATAGGCAAGGGCGTTAGTCAGTCCAAATGACATAACCGTATACTCATATAGCCCATACCTTGTGGTGAAGGCTGTCTTAGGTATATCCTTTTCCCTAATCTTTAGCTGGTGATATCCTGATCATAGATCGATCTTTGAAAACACCTTAGCTCCTTGGAACTGGTCAAACAAATCATTGATCATCGATAGTGGGTACTTATTCTTGATTGTTACTTCATTCAACGCACGATAATCAACAACCATCCTTAAGGATCTATCCTTCTTCTCAACCAAGAGCACTGGGGCTCCCCATGGTGATGAACTTCTTCGAATATAACCTTTCTCCAATAACTCCTTAATCTGCTTCTTAAGCTCCTCTAGATCATTTGCGGGCATCCGATATGGTCTCTTCGATATGGGCCCGGTGCCTGGCAACAACTCTATCAAAAACTCGATATCTCGATCTGGTGGCATGCCTGGTAACTCCTCTGGAAATACATCCGGGTAATCCTTCACTACCGGCACTTCCTCCTGAACAACTCCGTGAGAGAATTTACTTGGGTCCTCCTTGGCGCATGTCTGGATACATACTTGATCCTTTTTCCCTCCAGGGTGGTGAGTAAAATTGACTTACTAGCGCAGTCGATGTTTCCTCCGCACATCGATAGCCAATCCATTTCTAGTATCACATCCAAACCTTGTGACTCCAAAATTATTAGGTCAGAGGGGAAAACATGGCTTCCAATGGTCAATGGCATCTGAAAGCATCCTTGTCTTGCCATATATTCTGCTCCTGGCGAACTTACTAACATAGGTGTCCTAAGTACCTTAGTGGGCAACTTATACTTATCCACAAATCCCCTTGATATGTATGAATGCGATGCACCAAAGATCAAAAAGAACGATTGCAGTAAAAGACTTAACCAAAAACTTACCGATAACTGCATCAGGCTGCTCCTCAACCTCCTCCACGTTCACGTGGTTCACTTGTCCCCTGTTGAAATGGCTGGGCTTCTTCCTAGCGCTTCCATTGCCGTTTCCGTTCTTCAATTCTGTACAATCATTGGCGTAGTGCCCAGTCTTCCCGCACTTGAAATAGGTAATGTGACTTTGATCCTTCTTGGCATGTGTGGCTGGGTTAGAGCGGTTCTGATTGCTGCCTGCTCCATTCCCATCTCCATTCTTGGGGACATTGTGGTTATGGGAAGTTCCTCCATTGTGAGTGTGACCTCCATGGTAATGGATAGGTCCTCCCGAGTTCGGGGTGAAACGAGGCTTTAGCTGAGCTCCAGAATTGTACTTTCCTTGTCCATACTTCCTCTTGTGGCTCTCAATCTGCTGCTTCTTCCCATCAATCATAAGAGCCTTGTCTACCAACTCCTGGTAGTTGTTGAATGTTGCCACCATCAGCTGCATCCTTATCTCATCATTTAGCACTTCCATAAACTTCTCCTGCTTTGCGGCATCTGTGGCCACATCATTAGGGGCATAACGTGATAGCTTACTAAACTCTTCTACATACTGAGCCACAGTATGATTTCCCTGGCGTAAGTTGCGATACTCACGCTTCTTCATGCTCATAGCTCCAGTTGAGACATGAGCTGTGCGGAATGCTTGCTGAAACTGATCCCAAGTGACATTGGCTATGGGAAAAGTGGTTGTGTAGTTCTCCCACCATGAGGCTGCTGGTCCATCCAACTGATGTGCGGCAAAACGCACCTTCTTTGCATCTGTGCAACCTGCGGTGGTCAACTCCCTTCCAATCCTATGTAGCCAGTCATCCACAACTATTGGCTCGGTGCTACTGGAAAACACAGGCGGCTGTAACCTCAGAAAACGGGCTAAGTTGTCAACTGGAGAAGGATTGTTGTTGTCATTGTTGTTGTTGTTGTTGTTGTTGTTGTTGTTGTTGTTGTTGTTGTTGTTGTTGCCTTGGTTCTGGACTAATATCTGCATCAAGGCATTCTACTGCTGGATCAACTGGGTGATCTCCGGTGGGAAGACAACTCCGGTGTCACTTCTCGGAGGCATCTGATGGGTTTAGAGGGGAGAGAGTAGAATAGAAATTAGGTCTAGTGAGAAAACACTACCCGTATACACATGAGACAAACACAATCATATCACTCAATCAATCAAGAAAGGGCAAAAAATCGATCTAACTATCGTTACAGTGCTCTGAATATACTATTTACATGGGGAAAATACTACTGATCATATGGTGGTCTACTAGAAATTTTGATCGGTGGAAGACTCCATGATGTCCGCTCCAGCTTCGTCTTCATAATCATCATCACTATCATCGGGGTCAGAATCGGTGTCGTCGATGATGATGTAGTCTTCAGAACGAATCTCCTTGGGTTCGTCGTCTTCTCCTCCTGGCGCGGGATCTCCCATGAACACTCCGATCTTCTTAATCGGGTCGTCATTCTTCTCCAATAGTATTGTGATTTCCTCGTCATATCCATCGAGTGTAGACTTGAGTTCCTCCTTTATATCAGTCATCCTTGTCATCGCCTTTTTCAAATCTATCATGCATGCCCACATCTGGTTCTCCTGGCGTCGAATGTGCTGGTTTAGCTCCTGGATGAATGCTTTAATGGACCTATCCCTCTTGGTGCTGACTATCTCCCATTGCTCATCTCGGCGCCCTCATATCTGGTAGATAGTATCCTTTAGATCCTTGTGGTAAACTTTGCCAATGTGTCCCATGGCGATGTGGGCTGCCATGCACTTTCCCAGACTCCAGGTTGGGACATCAAAGGAAAACTCTATGGGCTCTGTGACTGGCGTAAATGTCCTTCCTGGAACTTGAACTCGAATCATCCAACGCTCCACTTCTGGTAATGTGGCGTTGTAGGTCCCGGTGAAGCTTGGTATTCCAATGTTCAGGTATCTAGTGACTTCTTTCAAGTGTCATCCAAAGGGGGTATCTTCATCCGGTTGTGCAAACTTGTTGCTCAAATCCACATCCTAAAGAGTAGAAAATGGAGAGGAGTCAGAAATGAGTAAAGAATAGCACTACAAAACAAATACACTTCCGTGATGATATGTGTTTGTCACAGTAGGTCGTGTTTTTTGTCATGCATGTACATCCATGACAAATTTATAACAGAATCAAGATAGTCATACTGTCTTTGTCAGAGAAGTGTTCCATGACATTACCAAAATTATCATCACTGAAGTGTCCACTTCCATGACGATAAATCGAGCGTCACCGAAGTGCTTTCGTCAAGGGTGACCGACACATTGCATCCACCGTAACGGAACGCCGTTAAGCTATCGGGTCGGGTTTTGGATCCGATAACCCGTTAACAGCCCCGACCAATGGAAAATTTCCACGTGTAAAATTCTTATTGGCCGGACGAAACACGTGTCACCGTCGATTGGGTCGAGATGGCGCCTATGATACATCGACAGTGGCACGGCCCAACAGAGGCCCATTCTCGTGAAAAGGCCGGCCCGTTTGACTTGGTCAAAAGCTGGCAGGCCGGCCCTTGGAAAGCCTGTTAACGGCCTGTTCGCATATAGCCCATTTACAGCCCGCTAACCTAAGGCCCGTTACGCCCTATACGAATTAGGCCCAGTAGTGTCATCTGGGCCATCCGATATGATTCCAGCCCGTCTTCACTTCTGGCCCATGTATGGCCCATGACGTCTTTCGGCCCATATGAGGCCCTATGTAACTCTTGGCCTATTAACGGCCCGTGGTGGCCAGCCCGTAATGAACAGTGTATCACTTTACACCCATTAACGACCCGTTGTGAAACTTGCCCGTAATTAACAGTGTAGCACTTTATACCCATTAACGGCCCGTTATTCCGTTAGGCCATTTCCAGCCCATGTTATCTTTCGGCCTTCTCAGAGCCCATTTATTCTTGGGCTCATTTCCAGCATTCGTTTACTTACGGCCTGTTACTGTCATTTTCTGCTTGCGGGCCAAATTCATCCCGTGGTTACAGTTGGCCCGTTTGTGGTACGTTAATACGTTGGGCCTTTTTCATAGCGTCATCAAATACGGCCTATTAACGATGGCCCGTTACGGTCGGCCCATGAACGGACGATTCCAACTCTAGCCCATTTACGGCCATAGTGCGGCCTATTATTGGCCCTTGTTTGGCCAATCGATCATACGGCCCGTATAAGGCCCATTGATGATACGGCCCGTAGAAGGCCCATTGTTTCTACGGCCCGTAGAAGGACAACTGTTTCTACGGCCCGTAGGAGGCCCAAAGGTCACTACAAAGAATATTAGCCCATGTTTATTGTGGCCTAGTTTTAAAAAATAGGTTATTGCAGCCACTAGTTAACCGCGGAAAAATAACTGCAATGACTACAAGCAAACAAATAAACAAGACAACAAGGAAATAAATAAGCAAGCAACTAACACTAGGATATCACAACTATTACACATGTTACATCCACTGGGCATCAAAGTTTGCCACCAGTGCAAATATAGGGAACAAAGCAGCATATCATATACACTAGCCGTCAAAATTGGCCACCAGTGCAAATAAATGCGGCATCAAAACAAGAGCATAACTGAAACAACTTCAGAAGAGCTCAAGAAACGTTATCCTGGGTATCCACCATGCTGGCAATAAGCTTAGCAAGCTGATTAGCTTTGTCCTGTTTGGCGCTAAAATCCTCCAACGCTTGATGTTGCACCAGAGTATGCATCTGAATGCTCCAGGACTTCCATGATCCTTCCGCTTCTTGTCGCATGACACGGTGATCGATGTTTTTAGCTTGTAGTTGAGACTCAAGAAACCGAACTGATTCGCATAGGAGTTTGAATAGCTTGTGCAAGCGGTAGTGGCCAGCAGCTCCAACACTAAACCAAGACAGGATGTGTCACTATCCTGAACCTTATCTGCATTACTTCCTTTACCGTTGCTTAATAAGGCACTCTTCCCCAATATTCTCACAAGATTCTAAAAAGAAGAAACAAGCAGACACATAACAAGTTTAGCATTTACTAGTATATGAAACTCATTTCGGTGAACCAGTTCATTAGTAAGGTGGACAGGATTAAACTACCAAGTCTTCTATTGCCAAGTACTAGTACATAATAAAAGCATCAAACAAACATATATCTGTGTCCTATGGTAGCAATGGAATCTTAAATTGGAACAGTTATTCTTCAGGTTTAGGCACTTGTTCTACATGAACAGAGTATAGTAAGACGCAAGAATATAATACTTAAAAATAGAAAATGAGCTCATAGACCTTACCACATTCTTGGTTCGGAACCAAGATGTAACAAGCGTTCCCAACATCGTCCGATAAATGTGTATCGAGGAGAACGTAAGGGAATTTGATGAGTTTCTTTGCCGGTGAAGTACGTTTTCTTCTGTGTAATTCGATATCGCCACCAAGCATTCTTGAAGATAGCAGAGGTATTAGCACACGTTACCTCATCCTGAGTTTCCAAATCGGTCCTTCTCTATAGAGAAAAATGGGAAAATTTGTTGTATTATAACCATCATGGAGGTAGGATGTATGGGACGAAGCAAAGTAATTTCCATGAATAACATTACTTACACATAACTCCTGGCAAAAACACCTGCAACTGGCATTTTCCTTCATTTTCAGTATAATATTTCGAAGATGGGAAGATACGCACATACGATTTAACAACATCAAATGCGATAGATGCTAAACTATGACTAGCTGGTTGTGCTTCCTCCACAAGAATAGGCGGCTAACTGGTGGAGTTGGGGTTCGCCGTGATAGTACTGGCCCTTTGGGCACTGGAGCTGCCTTACTAACTGCTCTTGTGTGGGAGCTCTGTGGTCGAGATGGTGCTGTGTCAACAGGAACTGGGTTACTATCGGCTGGGGTTGGGGTTAGATTGGGTGAAGCTGGTTCTTTGTCCATCATAGTAGGGGTACAATCTCCGATAGTTTGGGTTATGTGTGGTAGGGCTGGTTCTTGTGCATGTACAACCGAGGTGCTATCTCCACCAAGAGGTAGCACTGTTTTATTTGAAGACCGTGTTTTTAGTCCGCTAGATACTGGCATCACCCGCTCCAATTTAAATGGCTGATAAACACGAAACATAGTTGGATGTACAGACATTGTATGAGAGACAGATGCAATAGATAGTGTGGAAAAAAGAGGGCATGAAATAGTTGACATGTATATTGTTTAACTAAAACGGATAGCATGACATAATTTCACATATATGATGTCTATCTAAACTGGATAGCATAGCATAACATAGTTCAAAGATATGATGAATAACTAAACAGGATCGCCTGACATAATTCACCTACATGTTATCTAAGTAATCAGGATCACATCATTTAATTCACATATATGATTTATATGCTAAACAGAGGGCATTCGTTATGATGTCTGAACTAAGAACATGGTGTTCAATATTGTGTATATGATGTCTAAACTATGCAATGCAAGACACCGTATGCATGATATGAGCAGTATAACCATGCCAAGTTAGAGCATACACCTCAGTGAAGGAATAGGACTGGTCATCTGTCTCTGAATCCATCTCTGAGGAGCTATCGGGACCCAACAAGAGATCTGCTTCGACAGGTAGCACTGTCTGCTCTGAAGGCCTTGTTTTCACTCCAGATTTTTCCTTCTCCCACCCAAATGGCTGATTCATAGGAAGAGAAGTTTAATGTACAAACATTGTCGACAAATGGAAATGTAATGAAAAGAAAAGGATGGGCAAGATATCATTCAAATATATGATGCCTAGTTAAATAGGATGGCATTGCACATTTCACATATATTATGGCTGACTAAAAGACATGAGACTGCATAATTCCCATATATGATATATAAACTAAACAGGTGGCATTACAGAACATGTCTAAACTAAGCAGATGACATATATGATGTCAAAAGTAGGCCTTTCAAGGCAACATATGCATGATATGACTAACATCATCATGCCAAGGTAGAGCAAACACCTTGGGGGTAAATAGGAGTGGTCAGCGGCGTCTGAATCCGCCTCAGAACAGATATCTTCCTCTGGATTACAATATGGAGAGGGGTGGGGAGGGTTTGCCAATGAACGCACCATGGAGCGATATCTGCATGACATTCTATTGCCGCAC
This sequence comes from Aegilops bicornis, assembly GCA_021605145.1. NCBI lineage: Eukaryota > Viridiplantae > Streptophyta > Magnoliopsida > Poales > Poaceae > Aegilops > Aegilops bicornis. The sequence goes on along the minus strand of CM038671.1, from coordinate 301,959,539 downwards.
AAAACTCTTCTCTTTTTCTCTACATGTTCAGCATGACTGTGTACAATATCTGACATGCATACGAAAAAAATATGGTGAGATTATGTAAGGAGAGCATGCAGAAATTTAGAGTGATGGTAACAACCAGTGGATCAATGTTTTTCTGTTGAACCAAAATAGCCCTAATGGATCGACGTGAATGTATAGTAATAAGTGACGTAACAAGTGTACAACCTCTTTGCCGTAGCCGTGTGGAGGAAGAACTGAGGAATCTGTAGACGGCGTCCAGGGCACTGGTCTGCTGTGATGGATCGTTCTGTCGTTGGAGCAGCTCCGGTAAGCCGTAAGACGTCAAGGCTGAAGCAGCACAAGACAGACATCGTCAATCTCAAGTGGGATTCTAATAGCATCTCCAATAGATGATGTAAAATGGATGTAAAATTAACATCACAAAAAACCACCTGACTACAACAGATGAGGTAAAACCTGTTGACTCTGAACTTAACTGTCGAAACTGAAATTTACTGTGGAATATGAATGCTCTTGTCGGCTGAACGCAATGGTAGCAGAGAGGCACTTGACATGTAGTTTAGGAGGGCCTGCTGTTCATCTTCAAACTGCACCCACGAGCCGCCACCACCACCGTCTGAACCGCCCTGGCCCCAGCCGCCTTGCCGCCCGAAACAACTTCGCCACCGCCGCCTGCCAGCCCTCTAGGCCCCCGCCCCCACCCAGAACCCAAAGAAAGATAGTGGGGTACCTCTCCGTGAGCCCCTATCCCGCTGCGGTGGTTCTTCCTTAACTCCGCGAGCCCCCAACCCCTGAAAATCGATCACCCAAAAGTCGATTCAACATCAAGTGTGGCTTAATCGGAGCAGAGCAGCAGCACGAGCGAGGGGGAGAGCAGCAGCAGCAGGTAGGCGAGCGAGCGATCGAGCGAGAGCCGGAGCAGCAGTAGCAGATCCGGCTGGTATGGACGCCGCCGCCGAAGGGGCCTCGCACTAGTTGAGAGCGGCCATGGAGATGTCGCCCGCGGCGCCGGCTTCAAGGTAGCCGCTCCATGGGGGTGCGGGATGGAGCACCGTCGGCGCCGGGAGGTCGAGTTAAGGAGAAGGTGCGATGCGATGAGTGTACAACCTCTTTGGTGGCACCAAGTAGGCCTCGGCTTCGTCCGAGGAGTCGGTGAGGATACTGCTGTTCCGATGGAGCAGGTTAAGGCGACGATGTGGGGATGGAGCAGCCGCGATAGACAAAGTGATCGTCGGAGCAGCTCCTTGGAGGTGGAGAACAGGGCGGCTGAACCGGCGGGACGACGAGATGGACGGCGGATCCTCATCCGGGGAGGTGGACGAGGGACGTCGAGCTGTTGTGGTGGACGACGTCTTCGGGGAAGAGGCTCGAGCTGGGCAGTGGTGACGTGGCGGACGAAGGAGGGTGGGGTTTCGTGGCTGGAGCGGAGAGGTTATGGCGGCCTGGGATTTCGAATGGCGAAAAGGGGGCGATGCGAGGGGGTGAAGCATGACTTAGGAACGCGCTTGTCCAAAATGTAGGGTGTGTTACAAAAGTACCCCCCACCGATTTGAACTAGCGGCCCTTTCGGCTCAGGTTTAGAAGGGGGATTTCGCGTGTTGGGATTTGGCAGCGGGCGGGAGTTTCCGCGCGCGTTGTAATTTCGGGATAGCAAGGCGTGGGTTGTGAAGGCGCCAGTTTTGGGAGCACGATATCTGAATTTTCGGGATATAACAAGACGCGGGTTGAATTTTAGGGACAAGCCTAACGTGTCGTAATATTGTACGTGTACTTACCAAATCAATTCGCACTTCACTCAACCAAAAAGAAAACAAAAAAAATAAAACTATTCACACCACACAAAGAGAGAGTCTTGCCCTGTTTTACTATACAAATGCTATTCAAAGCTACTCCCTCCTTCCATCTATATAGGGCCTAATGCGTTTTTCGATGCTAACTTTAACCAAATATTAGAGCAATGATATATGACATGCAACTTACACAAAGCACACCGTTAAATTCATCTGTGAAAGGTTCTTTCAATGATATAACTTTCACATTGTGCATGTCATGTACTATTAATCTTGTCAATAGTCAAAGGTGGTCTTAAAAATCACATTACGCCCTATATAGATGGAAGGAGGGAGTATGAATCCATGTTATGTCCGATTAAATTTTTTTCTTTTGCTGTATAATGCATGTAACCTACTCATACCAACATTTTAGTGCATTCCAAATGTCTATACTACCGCTGCAATTAGAACTAAATTTGAATTCGTTTCTCTATTTCAATAAGAATCTACAATCATGATTGTTGCCAACTTCAACCATCATAGTTTCCTTGCTATCCGCCAGATATAAATCAGACGGTCTATAATGCAGGATGGCAGGCACACCATCATCAACAACTCCGTTTTTTACAAGAGTAGAGATAAAATATATTAAATGTAGTATACCATGTTCATAACCACACCATGTGTATCACCGTTATATATATTCACACATCCGTCGGTTTGAAACACTATGATAAATTCTTCAAATATCCAAATTCGCTTTTTATATGAAGTATATATGATGTCTATTCGTCTTTTACACCCACACAACCCTCTTATCTTTGTAGCTAGCGTTAACTTTCTCTTGTGCATGCACACGCCCGCATCCCTCTCACCCTCCCTCAGCATTCTCTAGCTCCATCACGCAAATTCGTCTTTTAACTTTAGGTCGTTCACCCACGGTGTGTGTAGGCCCCCCAGCTCCTTCTTTACGGCACACATCGATCTATATGCCTCTCTAGCCAGGTGTGCCTAGCACAAACAGAAGCTTCCCCTCTTCTCTTGTCACTGTCCATGCCTCACTCCCACCACTCTTTTCATCGTTCTCGTACTCGCACACTCCTCCCCCTCGATATAGTATGCCTCTCGTACCACCTCCTACATGCATCCCTCTCTCTCTATCCTTCTCCTCGTGCCTCATTTGCTTCTAACACACACATGCATGTATACCGACCGATCTCCCAACATATACCTAGATCGACTTTAACTACCCCCCCATCGATCGACGTACCTCACAAGTTATGTCTCTCCTTTCTCTTACAAAGGGCGGTTGATCTTCCTATGTAGTTACGTCTGCTTACCACAGCCACATCATCCCCCTCATCATTCCTGCATGCCTCCTAACCCGTCTCTCACACGCACGTGCACAGACAACAAGCAGCCATCTCCTCTCTTATTGATATTGCGGGCGTGCCCTCCGTTTGTCTAGCAAGCCTATCCCACCATTTGTTAGAAGCAACTCCACTACAACCCCTCCAACACTCTAGCTCTATCTCTCTCCCAACCTTATTAATCTCCTGCACATATGCATGGATGTCGATCGATCTCCCTTAATACATGAGGCAGATCGATCTCCTTAATACATAAGGTAGGCCTCTCTCCTCCTCCACACATATACCAGCCATTGTACCTCTATAGTTAATTGGGCCTCCCTCTTCCCCACCACACACACCGATAGTCGAGCGCTCGGTAGGTATCCATGCCACAGAGACAAACTGCACATGTCCCATCTCACATTCCAGTAGGCCAGCCACTCTATATCTTTGATGTGGGCACACACAAATTCGATGGCACTCTTTATCGATCGCGCGCGCACACACACACACATCACCATCCCTCTCTTCGATTTTATAGACACCTCAAGCCGATGATACCTCCACTCTCTTCTCGTGGATTGCCCCCTCTATATATATGTTATATCCAGGACTCTATTTCACACACATTTCATATGTTAAATTTTTTGTAGTAACCCCCCCCCCCCCCAACAAAAACTCTCAAGAACCCACACACTATATCTCTCTAGGTTTGTATCTCTCTCCCACAACCCCACGGCGGTGGTGTACGATACAAGAAGAGAATAGGTGCACCGTGCACGTACTCACGCTTTGTGCCCAGCCACACCCGCGCGGGTACACGGTGGAGCTCATTTCTTTACGAAATGGCAGCCCACGTGCTAATTTGAACGCATGTAGCGGTAGTTTACCTAGGGAGGTCATGTACCACGCGTGCACGAAACAAAGTTCGACTTGACGCGTTGCCGCGTTATTTTTAAATAAAGTTATAGCGCTCAATGGCACGTACACAGAATATAAAATGATTTTTATGGAGGAAAAGGTAGTCCGCTACTCCGCTCTTCAGAGTATCTCACACAAGGCTCTGGTGGCCTCTCTCTCTCTCACCGTTGGTCATTGGTCCGGCCGCATCCCGTCCGCCGGGGGAAAGGGAGTGCGGTGGCCTCTCTCTTTCTCACCGTTGGTCACTGATCCGGCCGCTTCCCGTCCGCCGGGGGAAAGGGAGTGTGGTGTCCTCTCTCTCTCTCACCGTTGGTAACTGATCAGGCCGCATCTCGTCCGCCAGGGGAAAGGGACGAAGTGCATCGTTTCTCCGTTCGACGGTGCCGAGGCAGCACGTCCCGATCTGTTGTACACGCCGTTCTCTTGACCAAGCTCCGGCGCGGCAGGGCCTACGCCACCTGCTCACAGATTCCGCCCACCGCCGCTCACCTAGTTACATCCCGACGACCTCCAGGTGTCCCCTCCGGCCTTGCTCCACTGCCCGTTTTCCCACGTCGCTGCATGTGGATCTTCCATAGTTCTTTGCCCAAAACGTAGCTCGTCCGGCGTACTTTCCATATTGCATTCTCGTCCTCACAGCATTTTAGAAAAACACAACCGTGTTGTTATCTTCCCTTAGGACAAGGAATATGCTTCTTTTTTGCCGTCGCATGTGTCATCAACTGTTATTGGCCAGTAATTGTTTCCTTTCTACCTCTTCTTTGCAAACAAGGCTATCCATTTCACCTCGTTGCTACTGCGACCTTTTGGTGAACTGCACAAATCACTTTTTTCTTAAGAGTGTTTTGTGCAGTTGTACTAAAATGTCACACGGGCAACGTCTCTACATTTCAGTGCGACTGCACAAAGGGAGATTGGTTTTGCTCTATCCTCCTCATCCAACTCCGAGCCAAATCTTCACTAACTAGTTAGTCTTAAGAGAGACCGCAATGGTGACCGGCTTCTATTTGAGTGTTTATTATTTCATCAACAGTCCTCAATTATCGTAATCACACTTGATATCTTTGGAACAGGGACACTCAGCTCTACTTTAGTGGAACTGCACAAAATGATCGGAATGTTGCATGCTCCAGACAGCTACTTTTTTTCCCAACATGCCTTGTTGATTTAGATAGAGCTGGGGGGACGTTGCTGCCAATGAAAGCATGGATCAATTTTAAGTTAACACCTTCTCACAACTTTGTCTTCAGTTGTGATGTAATTATTAGCTCTGATCTGCTAATAATTGACATGCATTAGCAAGGAAGTTAGTTTTTTATTGTTTCCGGAAGAGCATCGACGGCAAGACATGCGAAACAAAAGCTGAAAGCTCACACCATTGTACAATTTCATGTCGCTGAAAATTATTTGTATAGTACGTCAATTATGTAAACAAATGATGGAAGCTTGATAGCATTGTTAGAAGCCTCTTCATCATCCGGGTCCATGTGCCGTGCACAAAATTATACTCCTTCGTTCCTAAATATTTGTCTTTTGACAAATTTCAAACGGGCATATTTTAGAGTGTTTCACTCATTTTGCTTCATATGTGTACTCCCTCCGTTCCTAAATATTCTATTCGTCTTAACAGGGATTTCAACATATTTTAGAAAGACAAATACTCCGGAGTATATTTAAGAACCGAGGGGGTAGTGCACAACCGCATGGGAGACTCAGCCCGATCGTTGCGCCGCATTAATAGTGAGTAATGAGCAGTCAAATCATAAGCTCCACCTTTCCCACTATAAGTTGCTCTGAAGAAGCAACCATCAATACGCTCTTCTTTGAATCTGTTCATACTACTCCATCCAAAATCACTTTGTTTATACAGCGCGCTTTAGAAAAAGAAAAAAATCTGTGGGACCAAGGCGACTAGCGATCGGCCTGAAAATAGCATTGGTAGTTATAGCACGGCGTCTATTACTAGAGGGAATAATGCGTACACACATGCATGCAGTGCTTCCACCCCGGGTACACACATGCATGCACTCCGTAGTAGTACAGTACATGGAGAGAAAATTGTGGACTTGATTGCGGTTACCACGCCCTAATTAATTGAGCATTAAACCAAACGCGTCTAAAGTCTCTCTGGTGGTGGAAATGCATTTAGAGAAATGCATCATAATGAAGCGCACCCTGTAAACTGTGATGGAGGGTGGAGTAGTATGAAGGTGCAAAACCAAGTACGCGTACTAGTACTGCGCTTGGCTCTTCGCCCCTTCGTGAAGCCGAACAATGATGGTACTCCGCATGTTGGTTACTACAGTGTATGCCTCTGACAATCTGATGCCGAATGGACTGATGCATGTCCACCGAGGGTAGATTGCATTAGTCAAAAGGCGTAAGCGAGCTTCACCTTGTCCTACAAGCTTCTCCTCGTTCTGCGAGTTGACGGGACACACCAAAAAGTAGTGCTAGTCCATACTCCCTCCTTTCCGGTTAATATGGATTAATCTTTTTTGGGGGTAAATGGGAGAGCTTTATTCATATATAAGCATTCTTAGGACGATCAACCAAGACACTGGTCACTAGGAAGCGAGGTACCCTGCAAAAAAAGAAGTAGGAAGCGAGGTGTTTCATCAAGCCAGCTCTTGGCCACATTCAAAGTGCAAGAAGCACGGTTCGCATTTAAAGATGCGCCGCAAGGTTTGCTGACCTGTTTACATGCTGAATAACAAAAAAAGAGGAAATATTATCGAGCGCTACTATTTGTAACAGGATATGAGCCAGAATTAAGCGAGAATTGTGGCGAGTGTTCCATGCAATCAACTTCCATTATCACATGCGAGAACCCTCGAAGAGAACCAAATGTGTTTAAGATTGCTTTATCACATTTTAAAATTATAATAAGAGTGCAGACGCTCCTCCATCCGGTTCCTAGTAGTACTAGTATAGTACGTACCTTTATGGACTATAGTAGTAGTACTAGTAGTAAACTTTGCGCTTGGCTGTTTGGGAAGTCGAGCAATAATAGCACTAGTAGTATAGTGTAGTATGCTTCTGGCAATCTGACACCGAATTAACTGTTGCACGTCCACCGCCTGAGCGAGGGAGAGCTTGCATTAGTCAAAAGTTTCTCCTTGTCCTGCGAGCCACCGCGCGCAAGCTTGTCCCGTCCTGCAACCTTCTCCTCGTTCGGCAAGTTGACGGGACATAGCAAAGTAATGCTAGTCCATGCTGCCTCCTCTCCGGTTAATATGGCTTAATTTCAAACGAGATAAATACACTATCTGTCACTGTATATTTGTAAAAATACGGTCAGTGGACTTCATAATACGGTCATTGCGCTCAATATATATATTTTTGGGTGTTCATACTGTCACTAGCTCACCCTGACTTAGTATGTGTGTGCATGCACGTGTAGGTTGAGCACTTGAGCATCACCGTGTGTGTTTCGTCGTGTGTTCGGACATGCATGCATTAAGGCGTCGCGCGCGTTTTTGCGTCCATGTGTATGTGTGACTGTTGCATACACGTAGGGGGAGTACGTGTAGGGGACACTAAGGAGCAGTCAGATCACACAGTACGTTAGTCAGAAGAAGCAACCAACATTTCACTCTTGAATGACATGTACGCAATACAAAATGGTTGATATGGAGAGAAAAAGAAAACCACTATATATACACTAGCAGGAGCCTAAGCTACAAGCCTGCTTGCTTAGGTCGCTCTCTTCACAAGCATAGAATGACGGGCCTGATCCCGCAGCTGGGGGAAGGGAACAATGTTCTGCGTAGACGTGATCGACATCGGCGAGGGAGAAAACCCACAGTCGGTGCGTCCCAATTGGGGGTCACCGCGGTATGGGCCGATGCCGCGTCCCAACCACCCTTCTAGCTACAGTCCGACGTCCCAGGTAGTCCATCTTCCTTTTGGAGCCGGCTTGCTCCACTGCCGTAGCTCCATCTCCATGTCGATCTTTCTCTACTTCTATCGGCTTCTACTTGTGATGAGTTTATGTCTCATGAACTAGTGCCAGTACTATTATTCTAATCACACTTCTTCAATATTTTTGCCATCAGGGATGCTCAGGTCGATTTTAGTGGAACTGCACAAAAGCATCGTATGATCCGAGGGTGCCAGCCGTCTTTCCTTCGGCAGGTTCTACCTGGCCAGGAAATTAAATCATGTTTAGGGTTTAGGGTTTAAGTCGTAGTGACCCCATCAGTAGTTTTACTATCGTACACGCTCTCACAACTTTTTTCTTTAGTTGTGAAGTAAATATTGGCTATGCTGTGAATCATTGAGATGCATCAGCATGCGTGTTAGTTTTCCTTTGTATTTGATGGAATGTTGTAACAGGGCAACCTTGGAATAGGAATGAAAATGGAGTGGAAAAGTTTCCGTTTTTCCGGAGAAAAAATGGAAACGGAGAGAAACCAACGTTTCGTTTCGTTGGATCGCGCCATCGAGCAAAACCAACGTTTAAATCACGTCTGTCGTGTTCGTATCTCACCCTCCTCCATGGATCGACCCCACACGGTCGCTCGGCATGCCACTCACCGCAAACCGAGTAGTGTACCATAACTTTCCCGCCTGCTTGTCGATGGATCGCGCCATGGAGTACTAGCACTCTTTGGAAGAGATTGACGAGTTGGGGAGGACAGCTAGCTGTAGCACGGACTCCCAAAAACTTTTTACATGCATGTTGTAGCCGACTATTGCGACCTTTGTACGCGGAGCAGCCGCGTGCACCCGGAAGCGGCACGGGCGACGCTCTCTCGGCCGGCGCGCCGCTTCAATGCCGGCGCCAGTGAGAGGTCGCGTCCGCTCTGGCCGGGCATGAATGTGGCACTGACCGTTTCGGGCGGGAAGCATGCGCTGGTGATGAAGAGGATTCGGGTTGGTCAGGACCGGCCGTGGCGGCGGTCCGGACGTGCGCAAACAAGAGATGTTGTACGTTAATATTGCTGCGTATATAATTAACAACATAAATAATGTGCCAGTTGGACAAATATGATTGGAGATGGAGATGGAAATGGAATTTTACGTAAACACGGATATGCATGTCTATGTCTATGTGTGTGTGCGCGACGACTCTCGCGACCTGGAAGCGGGGGCGTGTTTTTGATCGAGTTTTCTTTCTTGGTACGTTAGAAAATCAGTTTGTCTAATTCACATCTACTCCCTCCATTCCTAAATAATTGTCTTTCTAGACATTTCAACAAGTGACTACATATGGAGCAAAATGAGTGAATCTACACTCTAAAACATGTCTACATACATCCATATGTTGTAGTCCATTTGAGATGGCTAGAAAGAAAATTATTTGGGAACCGAGGGAGTAGATGTTATTTAAGGATATCACATCTAAGCTCCCACAAGTATAAAATGTAGCAACAAGAAAAAAAACTAGGAAAAGACCACAAACAGAGTGGACATCAACTTATATGTGACATAACTATGTCACATCTAGATGTGTCCTAGACAGACCCTTAAAAACTGTCCGCCAGTTTTCGTTTCTTTTTTCCGGGAACGCGCGTATTCTATTTAAAACCACTGCTATGGAGAGATTCTTTTACTCCATTATAGCCTCTTGTTTGATAGAGTCTCTCGCGTCTCGCTCTCTCACCCTCTCCATATCAAAACAAGATGATAGTGTCCACTCTATCTCTTGCCTCACCGGTGGTCACAGATCCGGCCGAATCCCGTCCGCTGCGGGAGGTGAGGAGGTGCAGCGTTGACGTTGTCTCCATCGGCGACGGAGGAAGCCAATGCGCACCATCCTCTCGGAGCTGGCGCTGGCGCAGATGAAGATCCTCTACGCCCTTGTTCGCTGCCGTCGTGTGGGCAGATCCCGCCCACCCGCCTTTTTAGAGACAGTGTAGCAAAGCAGCAAGAACTTGCCCACATGCTTATGGGCGTCATCCGTGCTAAGGTTGCAGATTGCGACGTTGTAGATCGTTAGGTTCTTTTTATTTATTTGCACTGGCATCAATCTTTGATTGCCTAGTGAATGTAATTTCCTGTAATATATGCTGGATGTGCAACGTTTTTCCCTGTATGCCATACCTTTGCCTGATCGGTTTGGGTCCTATGCATAATTGCTCGTCGTAATGGGCTCAGATTATCTAAGTTGGCCTAAAGACATGTACGAACTTTAGTGGGCCCATTAAGTTAATGGGCCGTTACCAGGCCGAAAGTTAATGGTCGGCCCTCTTAACTCCCGGGTCATTAACAGGCTGACATCAAAGCGGGCAACACGTGGGCCCAATTGATTTCACGAGCCGTTAACAGGCCGTTACTAAGTTCGGGCTACATAAGGCCCACTATACTTTGGTCCTTTAGCAGGCCGAAAGAGACAACAGGTTTTTACTGGACCATGAAGAGCATGGGCCGCTAAGAGGCCGAAAATCAGGTCGTATTGTAAATGGCCCAACTATGTTGTGGGCCTTTAGCAGGCCGAAAGAGAAACCGGGCTGGTATTGGACCATGAAGGGCATGGGCCGTTAAAAGGCCAAAACGCAGGTCTGAAAGGCACACAGGGCCGGGAATTGGCCCAACACTTAAATGGGTCGATAAAAGGCCAAAACTCAGGTCCGACCACAAATGGCCTAACAGGTATATGCGCAGTCACCAGGCCAAAAGACACACCGGGCCGGAAATTGGCCCAACACTTAAATGGGTTGCTAAAAGGCCGAAACTCAGGTCCGACTGCAAATGGCCCAACTGATTTATGTGCCGTCAACAGGCTGAAAGACACACCAGGCTGGAATTTAGCCCAATATTTAAATGGGTCACTAAAAGGTCGAAAGATGTACATCGTGAAAATTGGCCCATCCACTTAATGGGTCGTTAACAGGCCGAAATCTCATCGGGCAGATATTGATCCCAAATATATAGCGGGCTGTTAACGAGCTCGAACTGACGATGGGCTGCAATGGTGTCAAATCTTTAACGGGCCATTGACGGGCCGAATTGGCACATCTCGTATGGGCCGTGGGATTAAATGGACCTGACACAAGTAGGCCTTATATGGGCCGGCATTTTTCACCGGAATGGGCCACTGTTGGGCCGTGCAACGTGTCGACCTGTCATAGGCGCCTCCTGTCCAATGAGTGGATGACATCTGTCCCAACGGTGAGGCAACACGTGTTTCCTCCGGCCAAAGATGATTTTACACGTGGAAAATCCCCATTGGTCTGGGCTGTTAACGGGTTATCGGATCCAAAACCAGACCCGATAGCTTAACGGTGTTCCGTTACGGTGGATGCCACGTGTCGGTCACCCTTGACGAAAGCAGTTCTGTGATGCGCGATTTATCGTCATGGAAGTGGACACTTCCGTGATGATATTTTTGGTAATGTCATGGAACACTTCTATGGCAGCATAGGTATGACTATCTTGATTCTGTCATAAATTTGTCATGGATGTACATGCATGACAGAAAACGTGACCTACTGTGACAAACACGTATCATCACGGAAGTGTATTTTTTTTAGTGAGAATCACAAGGGTTCTCCCTTTACCTTCTTAGCCAAATGTGCGGAACTTAAGAAGGTAAGCACAGGAGCCGGGCAACCCAACTATTGACCCAAGACGTAGTTCAGAACCGATGCATATAATGCAATATCCGAGACACCGAACACACAGTGGAAAGCGGCACCGGACTTGGTACATGGAGCTGATGGAGAGATCAAGCTCTTGGTTGATTAAACGATTTTTATTTGTTACACAATGTGTGCATGCCAAGTTGTTCGAAGACCGGGAGAAAAGTAAAAAGGAAAAGGGCTAGACAATACAGATGCCAAGACATTGTAAAAGGTGTTTTTATTTTCCATTAGGTCGGGACGTTTATCCGTACAATTTTAACTGCCGAGGCATTTATTTAAGTGAGAAAACAAAATTTACAAAGGAAAGGTTTACACAGGGCCTTGATGCATGGCTCGAAGCCTCAACTATGCCCTGCTGCACGTCTGCACCTTTGTTTCTGCGAGCTGAGGGAGGGGAATTAGACATCCGTGTAGAAAAACACATGCTGGCGAGGGGGGCCTTCAGTAGGAACCTTGAGAGGTGGCCGTGTCGTCCCAGCTTGATGCTGGGTGATTCTCGAGTCATACCCATTGCCATTCGAGGATGTGATAATACCATGGTTCGATTAGGTCGGACACATGGTTATGTTGTTTGATATAGCCCCCTCGGCTACCCATGGTATCTTGAGCGTGAAATTGTGTTGACGAGGCACATAGAGCGCGACTATGTTGGGCGTTTCATGGCGCGCATGTCCCTATTTGCGATGAATGTAGGCGGGCTCCCATGAAGAGGACCGGGCTCGAGCCCATTTAGTTATATTCTGGCCTTTATGGTGGGTTCATACATAGGCCCGTTGGCGACGACTTGGTCTTCGGCTGCCAGGGCTGCAATATGTTCCTCGGTGCAGAGTGACCGTTGATTGTTATGATGCCTGTGGGACCAGGCATCTTCAGCTTGAGCTATGTGTAATGCGGGATGGTGTTGAATTTGGCAAAGGTCATTCGGCCGAGGAGGGCATGGTAGCCACTACGGAACGGGGCAATATCGAAGATCAAGTCTTCGCTACCGAAGTTGTCTGGCGAGCCGAATACCACTTCTAGAGTCACCGTGCCTGAGCAGCGGGCCTCTATGCCCAGAATAACCCCCTTGAAGGTGGTGTTACAGGGTTTGATCCTTGACAGGTCGATCACCATTTTCCTCACTGTGTCTGCATAAATTAGATTGAGGCTACTGCCTCCATCCATGAGGACTCACGTGAGGTGGTACCCATCGAAAATGGGATCTAGTACCAGGGCCGCCGATCCTCCATGACGGATACTGGTCAGATGGTCCCTGCGGTCAATGGTGATCGGGCAAGCCGACCACGGGTTAAACTTTGGTGCTACGGGCTCGATGGTGTACACATCTCGTAGTGCGCACTTCCTCTCCTTCCTTGGTATATGGGTGGCGTAGATCATGTTCACCATCTTGACCTCAGAAGGGAAGGGTTTTTGGCCTCCACTGTTCGGCCTGCAGGGCTCCTCATCGTCCTTGCTTCGGGGGCTTTTGCCTTAGTCTTCGACTGTGAGCTTGCCGGCCTGTTTTATAACCCATCAGTACGGTTGGAGTGGTTGGCTAGTTTCTAAGGGGTGCGATGGATCTGGCAGGGCCTGTCCAGGATTGTGTCCAACTTGGTTGGGCCATCCTGGGTGCCTTTAGAAGGCTTTTTTCATGACTCGGTCTTCGTATTACGGAATCTGACATTTACTGTCGTCTTGTCAGCTTCGCCGTTGTTGTGGCGTTGTTTATTCTTGTTCCATCATGGCTTCCCATTCCCGTCCCGGACTTCCGAGGTGCTGGGGGCTACTAGATTGGTGCTTCTATGAGCCAGCCAACTATCCTTTCCAGCGCAGAAGCGGGTCATCAGGGAGGTAAGAACTGACATCGTTCTCGGCTTGTCCTGGGCAAGGTGACGTGCTAGCAATTCATATCGAATACTATGCTTGAAGGCGGCTATGGCTTCGGGTTCAGGACAGTCAACGATCTGGCTTTTCTTGGTCAAAAACCGATTCGAAAATGTTTGGGCTGACTCACCGGGCTGCTGGATTATGTGGTTCAGGTCATCGGTGTCTGGGGGTGGACATAAGTGCCCTGAAAGTTAGCTCGGAAGGCCTCCTTGAGCTCCTCCCAACATCCTATGGAATCTTCTGGAAGGCTATTCAACCAGTGTCTGGCCGGACCCTTAAGCTTTCATGGTAGGTACTTGATGGCGTGGAGGTCGTCTCCTCGTGCCACATGAATGTGTAGCGGAAAATCTTCAATCCATATGGCCAGATCTATTACCCCATCATAGTGCTCGATATTTACAAGTTTGAAACCTTCTGGGAGTTGGTGCTGCATCACTCTATATGTGAAGCATAGAGGATTAGTGGCGCCCCTGATTCGGGCTACATCGCGCCGAAGATCTTCTTTCATCCAGACTCGCTGCAGCTCCTGAGCTCTATCATTTTCGTCTAGCCAGGATTGGTATCCGTCCTGTCTAATGGGAGGATTTTTTGTAACGCCCCGGATTCGATGCGCCAGGTGTTTGCCAGTTATTCGTCGTCCTTGCCATGTCATTTGCTTGCGTGTTGCATTTTTCCATGTCATCATCTGCATTTCATATCATGTCATCATGTGCATTTCATTTTGCATACGTGTTTGTCTCAGGCATCCGAGCATTTTCCCCGTTGTCCGTTTTGCAATCCGGCACTCCTATGTCTCCGGCGCCCCCCCTTTTACCTCTTTTCGTGTGTGGGTGTTAAGCGGTCTCGAATGGACCGAGGTTTGTCAAGCGGCCTTGGTATAGCACCGGTAGACCGCCTGTCAAGTTTCGTGCCATTTGGAGGTCGTTTGGTACTCCAACGGTTAACCGGGTAACCGTAGCCTCCTTCTCTTTGCAGCCCAACACCCCTTCCGAAGTGGCCCAAAACCCGCCAAACTCCCCTCCATGCTCTCGGTCGTTCGATCACAATCGCGTGGCCGAAAACCGCACCTCATTTGGACTCTCCTAGCTCCCTCTACCTATATATATGCCCTCCCCTCGAAAATTCGCGGATGAACTCTAGCCCCTTCTTCCTCCGCGCGCCGGACGCGTCCGCCCGGCGCCGGACATGTCCGCCCTCCACGTCGCTGCAGCCAATCGGCGCGCGACACATCACCCCGCCGCCGCTCTTCCCCAACCCCGCGCCGCCACGTGGCCACCCCGGCCACCAGCAGCCTTGTGAACCCTTGAGCCCATCCGGGGCCCTTTCGGCCAACAGCGCCGCCGCCCGAACTCTTGAGCCGCCTCCGCCGCCGCCGCACAGCTCCCGCCGCCTCCAGCGCCTTCCAGCGCCGACCGCCGCGCCGCCTCGCCGCCCAAACCCGCCGCCTCTCGCGGCGTCGGCCCGCCTCCACCGGCGCCGCTAATCCGCCGGCAGCCCCCAGCGCCCGGCGACCCGTCGCCTCCGTCCCGTCGCCCGGGCAGAGCGCCGCCGCCGCCCTTGCCAGCGCCGCCCAGCCCACTGCGAAACCTCGCCCGCCCACCGGCCTCGGCCTTGCCGCCCGTCGCCTCCAGCGGCCCCGTCGCTCGTGCCCGCCCTCCTCGGCGTCCGCGCCCGCTCGGCCGCCTCCTCCAAACCCTCCGGCCGTTCACCCGCCATACTCCGGCGAGGTCCGGCCTGGTGGATGAGATCCACCGGTCACGACCAACCAACGGCCGTGTCCCTCCCGGATCCCTCCGTCCCGGGTCGTCCTTGTCCCTGGTTGACTTTTCGAGAGGGTAAAATCTGCTAAGTCCCGAATCTGCAGTTATTTTGTTGCATATTCATCATGTCATAACTCTCTGCATATAGCCCCGTTTCGTGCGTGTGATATGTCAAAATGTTCGCCTCGAAGAGTAGGTCATTTCATTTAAGCTCATCTTGATTCCCGAAATTCTGTTAGAAAAGGGCTATGTCATGTTAGTTTCTGTTTCTTAACAGAACATGCACTTTTGTCATTTTTGCCATGATTGATGTGTCCATCCTATGAATTTGAGTCCTACATGTGTTTTGTAATATGCCATGCCATATTTACAGGGGTGTATGCCATGTATTTTTGTGATCTCTGTGGGGACTAGCACAAGCATGCAAACTAGGCTTCATGATGTTGGTGATTTCAGCCCTGCTCACTGATATTTTTATGCCATGTTAACTTGATGCTACCGAGAGATCCATGCTTATTTTGAGATACTTCAGTAAGGATGTTTTCAACATATGGTTATGATCTATCCATCCATGCCCTTTTTTGCAATTATGTAGTGCCATAGCTTGAGTCAATCGAGGTCTGCTTTTGCTATAAAATGTTTCCTGGCAGATTGTTTACATGTTATTCAATTTTGCCAAGGTTGTTGTGGTTGATCCGTGTAGGCTATGATGTTGTTCTTGCCATGTGTAGCTTCTATGCCATGTCTTCTTGATGGATGTATGCTTAGTTTATCATGAGATGCTCTGTAGTGAGTGCATCGAGCTCTTACACATGCCTACTTGTTATCTGTTTTGTCATGCCCTGTTGCTGAATCTGTTAACGTGGGTGTTATTATATTTTCTGATCCTTTTTGGATTATTGTCAGTAAGGGACTTTTATTCTATGTTTTGAGTAGATTCAAGCCATGCCTTGTTTTGCTATGATAAGTTCCTGTATCATGTTGTTTGATAGCTCTAAACATTGCAACCTGATTTATTTCTGCCAATGCCTGAAACTGTTATTATTTGCAATCTTGCCATGTGTTTTTGAGCATGTTCTAGTTGTTTCTGGAGATAGCTCAGTGTTCATGTTTTGTCATGCTTTACCCGGTGATCATGCCCATGGCTTTTGTTATTACGTTGAGATTCTGTAGCATGTTGTTTTGATGCTTGCAATATGCCTTGTTGCTGTTTTGGACAGATTGTTGCTAGAACTTGTATTGTGTGTATGTGTTGAACCGTTGCTTCGTTTTGAGTGTGCTCTATATGAAACTTGCTTGATTTTGCATGTAGTTTCATATTATCATGTTGCATCCATGTTTTGAGAGTGTTTGCTTGATGTTTGTATGCATTTTACATCAATGCCATGTTTATCTTGTTTTGCTCATATCTTCTAGGCCGTAGCTCCTAATCTAATGAACTTTATATGTAACTTGACTAGAATTTCGTGTGGATCATCGTGGTGCATCTTAACTTGCTGTTTAACAAATTGAACATAAGGTTTATTCAGATCTAGACCAATTTCGAAATTTGCATATGAGGACTTACCGGAATTGTTATATGTTGTTTCCGGCCTCATTTAAACTTGCCTTGATGTGTTGCTCTTGTTTGCATCATCTCTTGCCATGAGTAGCTTCATGTAGCTTTGTCATGCATCATGCTTGTTGTGCATCATGTCTTGTTCATGTGTGGTGTGTTTACTATGTTGTGTGCTTTTTCTTGTTAGTTCCTGTTTCGTTGCGATCGTGAGGATTCGTTCGTCTACGCTTGGTTCGGCTTCATCCGTTCGTCTTCTTCATGGACTCGTTATTCTTCCTTGCGGGATTTCAGGCAAGATGACCGCTACCCTGGATCTCACTACTATCATTGCTATGCTAGTTGCTTCGTTCTTTCGCTATGCTGCGCTACCTATCATTTGCTCTTCAAGCCTCCCAAATTGCCATGTCAGCCTCTAACCTTTTGCACCCTTCCTAGCAAACCGTTGTTTGGCTATGTTACCGCTTTGCTCAGCCCCTCTTATAAGCGTTGCTAGTTGCAGTGAAGATGAAGTTTGTTCCTTGTTGGAACATGGAGATGTTGTTCCTTGTTGGAACATGTTTACTTGTTGGGATATCACAATATATCTTATTTACTTAATGCATCTATATATTTGGTAAAGGGTGGAAGGCTCGGCCTTATGCACAGTGTTTTGTTCCACTCTTGCCGCCCTAGTTTCCGTCATATCGGTGTTATGTTCCGGATTTTTGCGTCCCTAACGCGGTCGGGTGATTTATGGGACCCCTTGACAGCTTCGCTTTGAATAAGACTCCTCCAAGAAGGCCCAACATTGGTTTTACCATTTGCCTCACCTATGCCTTTTTTTTCCCTTGGGTTTAGCCCGAGGGTCATCTTTATTTTAGCCCCCGGGCGGTGCTCCTTCGAGTGTTGGTCCGAAAGCGGCAGATCATGAGGGCCATCCCGCGGCAACTCGAGGTCTGGTTTTACTCGTAGGCTGACCTATCCGGTGTGCCACGAGAACGAGGTACGTCGACTCCTATCGGGATTTGTCGGCACATCGGGCGGCTTTGCTGGTCTTGTTTTATTGCTTTGTCGAAATGTCTTGTAGCCGGATTACGAAACTGATCGGGTCTTCCCGGGAGAAGGAATATCCTTCGTTGATCGCGAGCTTATCATGGGCTAAGTGGGGACACCCCTGCAGGGTATAAACTTTCGAGAGCCGTGCCGGGTTATGTGGCGGATGGGAATTTGATAATATCCGGTTGTAGTAAACTTGAAGCAAACTCTTCTAAAATACACCAACCGTGTGTGTAACCGTGAGTGTCTCTTTTCGGGTTGATCGAGAGGAGAACACGGTTTTCGGGTTATGTCGGCGTAAGTAGGAGTTCAGGATCACTTCTTGGTCATTGCTAGTGACGACCGTTCCTTTGTTTCTCTTCTCGCTCTCTTTTGCGTATGTTAGCCACCATATATGCTTAGTCGCTGCTGCAACCTCACCACTTTACCCCTTCCATTCCCTTTAAGCTTTGCTAGTCTTGATACCCATGGTAATGGGATTGGTGAGTCCTCGTGGCTCATGATTACTACACCACCAGATTCTTGGTACAGGTTTGCGATGATCATGACGCGAGAGCGATGTTTGTTTGTGTTGGAGTTCTTACGCTTCTTCTTGATCAGGGATAGGTTCGGTCGGCAGCTGGGCTAGCGAGGTGGATGTCGTTTGAGCTTCATTTATGTTTCATCCGTAGTCGGATGTTGATCTCTTGTATATGATGTTGATGTATTCTTGTGGCATTCGTGCCTTGTGTATGTATCCCCATCTATTATGTAATGTTGATGTAATGATATCCACCTTGCAAAAGCGTTCCAATATGCGGGCCTATCCTTGGTGGGACCGTCGAGTTCCTTTTGGATAGGGTCGCATATTGGGCGTGACAAGTTGGTATCAGAGCCTCGACCGACCTTAGGAGCCCCCTTGATTGATCGTGTAGTTTGGCCGATGTCGAGTCTAGAAAACTGTTTTCGGGGTCTAGTTATATCGGAGAGTAGGAATTCTTTTTACTCCTCAGCCCCTTCATCGCTCTGGTGAGGAATCTTGACGTAGGTGTTTTGAATTACTTCTCTTCCCCTTCAAATTTTTCTTTAGGTTCACGCAGTTGGTTTTCCGGTAGTTGTTCCTCAGCTCTTTTCATCCGGTGCATTTCTCGTCAAGTCAACTCGACCATCTTCATCTTTGCCAAGATCAATCCTCAGTTCTTCCTCTGACGTCGTTGTTTTTCCTTGTCCGAAGTTGTCCTTGTTTTTCCCGCCCGCCCTCCCTTCTTCTTTTCCGAACCGGAGTCCATAATCGAGTATCCATCCTACTCGTGCGAAGTCTTTGCTTTCTATCCTCATTGTTCTCAACCGGTGTTTTATCTTCAAGATATTCGTCGGTTTCCCCTTCCAAGTTGTCTTTGTTTTCCCGCCCTCCCACCCTTTTCTTCCCGGAGTTTGAGTCTGTTTCGACCATCAATTTCATTCGTGTGGAGCCTCTTCAGTCTTCCCTCAATTATTTCTACCGGTGAATTCTCGTCTAGTTCGTCATTCTTCATCCCTTTTCTTTTTCCGGTGGACTCAATTCAAGTTTTTCGGTGTTGATCATATTCTTTCCTTGGATCAAGTGTTCTCCTTGCTCGTTTGCCTCTCGCCAGTTTATCATTTCGGAGTTCGGAAGACATCTCAGGAGATTCGTACGTGTTCTAATTAATTCGAGGTTATCACCTCATTCTAATATTTCAACTGCTCCTGCAGCATCCATCTGTTGAACAATCCTTTTTCAACGGTGTTTTCTTTTAGTGGGCCCTAACCCACAGGTCTTTTCCCAGTATCTTACCTGACTCTTCTAATTTCCCCGGAGTTATTCTCAATTCTTTTCAAGTGTGATGTAAGAATGAATTTCATCAGTCACATGCCTTTTCCAAGATCGATTTCAAACCATTTCATTGTTGGCTCAACCTCTCCGCCTTTCGTTTCACCGGAGTACCTCAATAATTTTGGTGTTGTTTCTCGTCGGCGTTTGAGGACCGAAGAAGAGTTTTTCTTCTAAATCTTGTCCGTTCTCCCGAAGATTCATGGTTCTAGCTTCATGCTATCCTCTCGACTTATTCAGCTTGTTAGAGATTCTTTTCTTACCCATCCGGAGTATTTCAGGAGTTGATTTCTGTTTCTTTTCACCGGAGGCCATCATTCCAGTTATCGTTCTCTATTTATCCCGGTGCCTCGTTCAAGTGTTCTTTAATCAGCTCATGATCTCTTTGTTCTTTCGCATCTAAATCCCCTCGAGCATATTTTTTCTCTAATTCTTCCCGGTGATTCATTCTCTTTCATCAGTCATTTTTGAATTATTACGGTGGTTCGTTCAAGATTCTTTTCCTTGGTTATCATTTTAATCCTTTCGTTCTTTTCAATCCTACCGGTGGTTCAAGAAGACCTTCTCAAGTTTGCGATATGTCACTTCTCAATTCTTTTTCAAGAAGAATAAGTAGTTTGCAAAATCCATTGTTTGTCATCAATTTAATTGATGAAGGATAAGCATACAATAAATCTTATTCTTATTTCATCCAAGTGATTAATCCTTTCCTTCGAGTTTGTTCTTGTTGAATAAATTCTAGATCCAAGTGTTTCCATCTTTTCTTTTCGGAGTTCAATTTCCTCGGCCTTTTCGCTGAACCTCCATCTAAATCATCGCAACGCTCATCTTATTCTTTCTTCCTTCAGTCGATCTCATCATCCTTTTGTTACCGGAGTTCTTCACGGTGGTTCTTCATGATTTAATCTTTTCTTCAAGAATTCATCAAGATTTTGTTGCTGGAATTCAAGTATTTTTTCTTCCTGCATCTCGAAGTGCAATTAATTCTCCATATTCTTCTGAAGTGGAGTTTTGCATTTCTTCGTTCTCCTAACCTATCCAATCATTTCCATTTGTGGCCGGTTATCACTTTATGATTTTGAGATGTTATCCATAAGTCCACGACAAGCTTATTCTTTCGTTGTTGATTTTCTCAACAACTCCACTCAATCCTTCCTTCTAAGTTCTTTTCATTCAAATTCTTTCAATTCTTCTGGAGGCATTGCGCTGTTTATCTCGTCAAGTGTCATTCCATCTTCTGAAGCTCATGTTCTATTCTTTCCTTGTTCAACCGGTGTGCTGCCTAAATCCTTTCAGTCTCATTTGTTTCTTTTCTCATTCTAACCACTCCGGTTAGAACGAGTGCTTTCATAGTCTATCTGATTCCGTGAGCTTTCAATTCTCGTCATTCTTGTTGTTCCTCTCTTTTTCTCGAGTGCTCTTGATTCTTTGCTTCTTCTCTTGAGTTATAGTTTCACCTCATCCCTTTTTCCCTTCCGTCTCGGTCCTAATATCTCGGGACGAGATCTCTTGTTAGTGGAGGAGTGTTGTAACGCCCCGGATTCGATGCGCCCGGTGTTTGCCAGTTATTCGTCGTCCTTGCCATGTCATTTGCTTGCATGTTGCATTTTTCCATGTCATCATCTGCATTTCATATCATGTCATCATGTGCATTTCATTTTGCATACGTGTTTGTCTCAGACATCCGAGCATTTTCCCCGTTGTCCGTTTTGCAATCCGGCACTCCTATGTCTCCCGGCGCCCCCCTTTTACCTCTTTTCGTGTGCGGGTGTTAAACGGTCTCGGAATGGACCGAGGTTTGTCAAGCGGCCTTGGTATAGCACCGGTAGACCGCTTGTCAAGTTTCGTGCCATTTGGAGGTCGTTTGGTACTCCAACGGTTAACCGGGTAACCGTAGCCTCCTTCTCTTTGCAGCCCAACACCCCTTCCGAAGTAGCCCAAAACCCACCAAACTCCCCTCCATGCTCTCGGTCGTTCGATCACGATCGCGTGGCCGAAAACCGCACCTCATTTGTACTCTCCTAGCTCCCTCTACCTATATATATGCCCTCCCCTCGAAAATTCGCGGATGAACTCTAGCCCCTTCTTCCTCCATGGACGTCCGCCCGGCGCCGGACATGTCCGCCCTCACGTCACTGCAGCCAATCGGCGCGCGACACATCACCCGCCGCCGCTCTTCCCCAACCTCACGCCCACGTAGCCACCACAGGCCACCGCGCCGCCACACCACCAGCCGCCGCCGCCCGAGCCATGGAGCTCCGCCCGCCGCCCGCTCTGCCGCCTCACAGCGCCTTCCGCCAGCGCCGACGCCGCCCTGCCGCCCGACCCGCCGCCTCTCGCCGGCGTCGGCCCTCGCCCGGCGCCGCTAGTCCGCCGGCCGGCCCCAGCCGGCTCCGTCGCCTCCGTCCCGTCGCCCGGGCAGAGCGCCGCCGCCGCCCTTGCGGCGCCGCCCGGCAACCGCGCAGGGCCTCGTCGCCCACCACCGGCCTCGGCCGCCTTGCCGCCCGTGCGCCTCCAGCGGCCCCGTCGCTCGGCCGCCCTCCTCGACGTCTGCGCGCCGCTCGGCCGCCTCCTCAAACCCTCCGGCCATTCTCCGGCCATACTCCGGCGAGGTCCGGCCTGGTGGATGAGATCCACCAGTGCGACCAACCAAACGGCCGTGTCCCTCCCGGATCCCTCCGTCCCGGGTCGTCCTTGTCCCGGGTTGACTTTTCGAGAGGGTAAAATCTGCTAAGTCCCGAATCTGCAGTTATTTTGTTGCATATTCATCATGTCATAACTCTCTGGATGTAGGTCCGTTTCGTGCGTGTAATATGTCAAAATGTTCGCCTCGAAGGGTAGATCATTCGACCTCATTGCATCATTTTCATATGAGCTCATCTTGATGCCCGAAATTCTGTCAGAAGAGGGCTATGTGATGTTACTTTCTGTTTCTTAACAGAACATGCACTTTTGTCATTTTTGCCATGATTGATGTGTGCATCCTATGAATTTGAGTCCTACATGTGTTTTGTAATATGTCATGCCATATTTACAGGGGTGTATGCCATGTATTTTTGTGATCTCTGTGGTGACTAGCACAAGCATGCAAACTAGGCTTTATGATGTTGCTGATTTCAGCCCTGTTCTGCTGATATTTTTATGCCATGTTAACTTGATGCTACCGTGAGATCCATGCTTATATTGAGATACTTCAGTAAGGATGTTTTGAACATATGGTTATGATCTATCCATCCATGCCCTTTTTTGCAATTATGGAGTGCCATAGATTGAGTCAATCGAGCTCTACTTTTGCTATAAAATGTTTCCTGGCAGATTGTTTACATGTTATTCAATTTTGCCAAGGTTGTTGTGGTTGATCCGTGTAGGCTATGATGTTGTTCTTGACATTTTTAGCTTCTATGTCATGTCTTCTTGATGGATGTATGCTTAGGTTATCATGAGATGCTCTGTAGTAAGTGCATCGAGCTCTTAAACATGCCTACTTGTTATCTGTTTTGTCATGCCCTGTTGCTGAATCTGTTAACGGAACTTGCTATGTTTACATGGGTGTTATTATATTTTCCGATCCTTTTTGGATTATGGTCAGTAAGGGACTTTTGTTCTATGCTTTGATTAGATTCCTGCCATGCCTTGTTTTGCTATGACAAGTTCCTGTATCATGTTGTTTGATAGCTCTAAACATTGCAACCTGATGTTATTTCTGCCAATGCCTGAAACTGTTATTATTTGCAATCTTGGCATGTGATTTTGAGCATGTTCTAGTTGTTTATGGAGATAGCTCAGTGTTCATGTTTTGTCATGCTTTACCCGTAGATCATGCCCATTCCTCTTGTTATTACGTTGAGATGCTGTAGCATGTTGTTTTGATGCTTGCAATATGCCTAGTTGCTTTTTTGGACAGATTGTTGCTAGAACTTGTATTGTGTGTATGTGTTGAACCGTTGCTCCGTTTTGAGTGTGCTCTATATGAAACTTGCTTGATTTTGCATGTAGTTTCATATTATAATGTTGCATCCATGTTTTGAGAGTGTTTGCTTGATGTTTGTATGCATTTTGCATCAATGCCATGTTTATCTTGTTTTGCTCATATCTTCTAGGCCGTAGCTCCTAATCTAATGAACTTTATATGTAACTTGACTAGAATTTCGTGTAGATCATCGTGGTGCATCTTAACTTGCTGTTTAACAACTTGAACATAAGGTTTATTCAGATCTAAACCAATTTCGAAATTTGCATATGAGGACTTCTAGGAATTGTTATATGTTGTTTCCGCCTCATTTAAACTTGCCTTGATGTGTTGCTCTTGTTTGCATCATCTCTTGCCATGAGTAGCTTCATCTAGATTTGTCATGCATCATGCTTGTTGTGCATCATGTCTTGTTCATGTGTGGTGTGTTTACTATGTTGTGTGCTTTTTCTTGTTAGTTCCTGTTTACGTTGCGATCGTGAGGATTCGTTCGCTCACGCTGGGGTCGGCTTCATCCGCTCGTCTTCTTCATGGACTCGTTCTTCTTCCTTGCGGGATTTCAGGCAAGATGACCGCTACCCTGGATCTCACTACTATCATTGCTATGCTAGTTGCTTCGTTCTTTCGCTATGCTGCGCTACCTATCATTTTCTCTTCAAGCCTCCCAAATTGCCATGTCAGCCTCTAACCTTTTGCACCCTTCCTAGCAAACCGTTGTTTGGCTATGTTACCGCTTTGCTCAGCCCCTCTTATAGCGTTGCTAGTTGCAGGTGAAGATGAAGTTTGTTCCTTGTTGGAACATGGAGATGTTGTTCCTTGTTGGAACATGTTTACTTGTTGGGATATCACAATATATCTTATTTACTTAATGCATCTATATACTTGGTAAAGGGTGGAAGGCTCGGCCTTATGCCTGGTGTTTTGTTCAACTCTTGCCGCCCTAGTTTCCGTCGTATCGGTGTTATGTTCCCGGATTTTTGCGTCCCTAACGCGGTCGGGTGATTTATGGGACCCCCTTGACAGTTCGCTTTGAATAAGACTCCTCCAAAGAAGGCCCAACATTGGTTTTACCATTTGCCTCACCTATGCCTTTTTTTCCATTGGGTTTCCGTCCCGAGGGTCATCTTTATTTTAGCCCCCGGGCCAGTGCTCCTTCGAGTGTTGGTCCGAACGGCAGATCAGGGGCCACCCCGGGCAACTCGAGGTCTGGTTTTACTCAGAGGCTGACCTATCCGTGTGCTCGAGAACGAGGTATCGCGACTCCTATCGGGATTTGTCGGCACATCGGGCGGCTTTGCTGGTCTTGTTTTATTGCCGTCGAAATGTCTTGTAGCCGGGATTCCGAGACTGATCGGGTCTTCCCGGGGAGAAGGAATATCCTTCGTTGATCGCGAGAGCTTATCATGGGCTAAGTGGGGACACCCCTGCAGGGTATAAACTTTCGAGAGCCGTGCCCGCGGTTATGTGGCAGATGGGAATTTGATAATATACGGTTGTAGTAAACTTGAAGCAAACTCTTCTAAAATACACCAACCGTGTGCGTAACCGTGAGTGTCTCTTTTCGGGGTTGATCGAGAGGAGAACACGGTTTCGGGCTATGTCTCGACGTAAGTAGGAGTTCAGGATCACTTCTTGGTCATTGCTAGTCGACGACTGCCTTTGTTTCTCTTCTCGCCTCTCTTTTGCGTATGTTAGCCACCATATATGCTTAGTCGCTGCTGCAACCTCACCACTTTACCCCTTCCATTCCCTTTAAGCTTTGCTAGTCTTGATACCCATGGTAATGGGATTGCTGAGTCCTCGTGGCTCACAGATTACTACACCACCAGTTGCAGGTACAGGTTTGCGATGATCATGACGCGAGAGCGATGTTTGTTTGTGTTGGAGTTCTTCTGCTTCTTCTTCGATCAGGGGATAGGTTCCAGGTCGGCAGCCTGGGCTAGCAGGGTGGATGTCGTTTGAGCTTCTGTTTATGTTTCATCCGTAGTCGGATGTTGATCTCTTGTATATGATGTTGATGTATTCTTGTGGCATTCGTGCCTTGTGTATGTATCCCCATCTATTATGTAATGTTGATGTAATGATATCCACCTTGCAAAAGCGTTCCAATATGCGGGTCTATCCTTGGTGGGACCGTCGAGTTCCTTCTGGATAGGGTCGCATATTGGGCGTGACATTTTTTTAGGTCCGTAGATGGACCTCGTCAGACCTTCCCAAGCATCCAGGTCACAGTGTAAGTCATACTCATAAGCTGGCCGTAATGGCTCCTTTCCTTGATGGCGAGGATGAGTGGGAGGCTATTCGGCTTTATTAGCTATCCGGTCACGTCCTCGAAGGGGGCGGTTTGGCTGTTTTGTCTAAGTGTACCTTTGAGGTGCTTGCTCTATGACCTTGTAATCGAATTGCGGCAGTAGTCTTCGCTTCGGGTAGCTTTTGGTCTGTCTCTCGTGACCGTACTCCTCTTCAGCGTCTAGGACTTTAGTCCATCTCTCACTAAGGGTATCATGTTCTGACTTTATTTTTTGTCATTTTTTTTCAGACTTCATGCGGTGGCAACTAGCTAGCGCTTAAACCGCTCTTGATCCAGCAGGTCTTCGGGGGCGATAAAATCCCCGTCACCCAAACTAACCTCCTCTTCAGAAGGAGGGAGGTAGTTGTTGTCTACGGAGTCATCAAGGTATTCAAGATCGAGCATGTCGTCTTGCTCCTCGTGGTCATTTTGTAGTTGTCCGTCGGCGCAGGGGTCGCCGAGGTTGTCCGCATTGTCTGGGGTGTCGTTTTCTCCAGTGTTTGTGTTCCTCGCATGGCTTCGACGTGACTTGGAGCGGCGGCACTGTCTACGGCGTTTCGGCAGCTCATCGTTGGGCTTGTCATTATCCTTCCCGGGTGTGCCGTTGTCATCTTTCGGGGTGTCCACCATGTAGACAGGGGGAGCAGCATCGGTGCTAGCCGTGGCTCCACTACCCCCGTCCATATATTCAGTGTTTTCTGAAGTGTAGTCCAGCATGTCAGTTAAGTCTTCGACTGTGGCTACTAGGTGGGTGGTGGGCGGGTCATAAAATTCCCCATAATTTGCTTCGAGGGGCTGCTGAACGTAGGCCGAGGGCAAGTCATCTCGAATAGCCATCATCCGGATTTGGTCGAACGATTCGTTTAACAATGCAAGGCTTGCCGAGGTGGCACGGCGGCCGCTCGGGACCGGTCTCCGTTGTGGCGGGGTGAGGGGTGATCCAGGTTCGAACTAAATACAGGTCTTCCAGGGCTGAGTTGACCTCGAGGCCCGGGGTCGGGCTTGAGGCCGGATAGGCATAAGAGACCGAGGACGAAACTTGGTCTTCGTGCGCTGTCTCCGTGTTGGGTCTCGAAGCCAAGTGCGTGAGGGGGAGTTCGGCCAGGGGTGATTCCTGATTACTGAATGTCGACCCGTCATTGGGCTCAAGGCCGGAGGAGTGTCATGAGGAGAGGGTTTGGCCGAGAGTGACTCTTGGCGTCAGAACACAGCTTCTACGTTGAGGCCTGAAGCTAGATCTTCGGTGGGCACCGCAAGCGTGGCTGGAGAGGATCCCTGGTCTCCGGACAGGGTGGAGCTGTCCAAGCTCAAGGTCGGCAGGGGGGTTGAGGCTGATGCGCAAATCGGATAGGAAGAAAACTCCGAAGAGGGCACTACAGGACCCATAGGGGTATTGGGCGAGGCTACGAATCTGGCAAAGACCATATCGCCTTGGGCGTTCGTGACATACTCTGGATTGCCGAATCTAATCCGGTGCTCGGGGCAAAATATTTGATTTGGTCTAGATGACCAATTAGGTTGGCGTGCAGCATGATGCTGGCAAACACGAAGAGCTGGCCAGGGACCAAGACATCCACGGGACAGATGCCATCTCCGATGATCAAGCGAGCCATCGATTCCTTCGGTGACCCAACATCAGAACTCTCAATGAAACCACCAATGTTGGTGTCAAAACCAGCGGATATCAGATAGGGGGTCCCAAGCTATGGATCTAGGATCAATGGGGAACAAGGGACGAAGAACACGGTATTTACCTAGGTATGGGCCCTCTCTAAGAGGTAAAACCCTACATCCTTTATGATTGTATTTGATGTGTATGGTATGGTTACAAAGTTGATATACCTCGAGATTAGGCGAGCTAAACCCTAGGTTGATGGGGCATTGGATGTTGCTCTAACCCTAAAGACTAAAAACCATATGTTTTATATAGACATCAGTAGGGTTAGGGTTACATGCGATTGATTAACCTAAAGGAAAGATCACGCCTAGTCTTAACTTGGAGGGCACACCACGGCTTCGAAGATCTTCTAACCGACCACAGATCTGCGCTCTAGCTTGGCTCCACAGTATCCCATCAGTCCGACCCATAAGTGATAGGCCGGAGGCCTGAGGACCCCTTAATCTAGGATTCCCTCAGCGCCCCTAGGGTTTGTTGGCCCCCTGTCCATCCTCTGGTGCCCCTCTTCTTCTATATGAAAGGTTTTGACCTACAAAAAATAAAGAGGAAGCTTTTGGGAGAAGCGCCGCCTTCTCACGGCGGAACTTGGGCAGTAGCAATCTAGGGCTCCAGCAGAGCGATTCTGCCGGGGAAACTTCCATCCCGGAGGGGGAAATCGAAGCCATCATCATCACAAACGATCCTCTCATCGAGGGAGGGGAAATCTTCATCAACATCTTCATCAGCACCAACATTTCTTGTATTCAATCTTTGCCTCAAAACCTCAGATTGGTACCTATGGGTTGCTAGTAGTGTTGATTCCTCCTCGTAGTTGATGCTAGTTGGTTTATTCGGTGGAAGATCATATGTTCAGATCCTTAATGATAATTAATACCACTCTAATCTTGAACATGAATGTCACAGCCCTAACTTAGCCTTTGTTTGTCCTTGCATGATCGTCATATCATCATGTTCAATTTTCTCAGAAACTTGAAATGGGGATGGCAGAAACCCCCAGCACCACTCAAACCAACTAGGGTTACTAAAATACTTTTTCAATGACCCAGAATGCCCTTTGGAAATGTTCATGATTTCTGATAAAGGTGAAAACCTCTGCCAAAAATGATGAATATAATTATAGGTCATTCCTGGATTTTTGAATTAAATCATAATGTATTTGAATTGGGGAATTTGAATTCTATATATATTTTAGAATGCCCCAAATATTCTGGAATAATTTGTGGGCCGTTGGAATAAACCAACTAGTGTCCACAATTTGTCTCGGGAGTTTTAAAAATGAATTAGCATTTTTTACTAATTCAAAATAGCGGAATAAAAATAGAAAACAGAAGCAGAAAGCAGAGAGAGAGAGTTTTACCTGGCGCTCACCTGGCCTGGCCCAGCACGGCCCAGCCTATTGGCCTGTGCCAGTCGTCGTTGTCCTCTTGCTAGTCGGACAGGGCGCGCGCCCGACGCGCGCGTGCGCTCCGTGCGCCACGCGAGCTCCCTGCCTGCCTACGTCCCCGCCGCCCCGGATGCCTCTGCGCACGCCACGCAGCCTCTCCGACCGCCCCTCAGTCTCTCTTGAGCTCTTCCCCTCCTCTGCTCCCTCTCCCTCTCATGCCCGAGCGCAGCCGTCGCCGCCTTCCATCATTGCCGCGACCACCGGTCAACCCACGCCTCACCGACGTGCCCACGAGCTCCGTCTCGTCCCTCTCTTCCTCTTCACCGAGCCGCCCGACGCCGGAAGCCCCTGGACGCCGCAAGCACCGCCGTTCCCCTCGTCGGCCACCGGAGATCGTCGCCGTCGATTTGCTGCCTCTGGTGCCTCCCCGAGCTCGCTGACCCTCCCGTTCGACTCACTGTGAGCTCCTCTGCCGCTCCCCTCTCTCCCCGTGCTCTGTTGCACCGTGTACCCGCTGTTTCCACCGGAGTCGAGAGCCGGCCGCCGCCGTTCTTGTTGCCGCTGTAACAAGAGCTAGCAAAGCTCGTTCCTAAGCACGGCTACGTGCTCAGCAGCTCTGCAGCAAGCTAACGCCGCCACCAGCTTGTGTTCCCGTGCACCATAGCGCTGCGCCGCTCGATCCTCGAAGCTCGCAATCGCCATGGCTCCACTCCGGCGAAGCTCGGCATCGCCACGACCCAAAGACTGCAACGCTCGACGCTGGAGCAAGAGCTTTCCAACGCACCCAGACACGCTTCGAACGGTGGCCCGTAGAGCAAACCCGCCGCGGGCACCGCCGCGGTCTGTCGTCGCCGGCGGTTAAACGCCGGTGGCTGACGTGGCACCATTTGTTTAGGTGCTATTCGTGTTTAGTTATTGCATGTGTCAATGACATGTGGGTCCCCGAGCATAATTAGGTTAGTCTAAGTTTTTGTTAAGATTAGTACTAATACGTGTGGACCCCACTTGTCAGCTTTGACTTTGGTTAAGTCAACGTTGACCGTCCCACATCATCCACCCAAACCAGCCTGAGACACTGACGTATGGGTCCCATAGGTCAGGTTTGACTTGGCCGACCCAGTTGACCTGCTGACGTCACAGCTATGTCATACTGATGCAGTAAATCCTTTTCTGGATTTATTCTTATATAGGTAATTCCAGAAAATAGTATAAACTTCTAAAATTCATATAAATTCAACCGTAACTCAGAATGAAATAAGTTATATATAAAAAATTATCAAAAAAATGCAATCTATTCATCTGTACCATTTTCATGCATGTTAGAACAACTTTTGTTCACTATTTAGTTCAAATCAATTAAATGTCATTTGAATAATCACATATGGAGTTTGAATTTGAATCTTGTATTCAAACCAACTTCATTTAATATGTTGCTAGTTGCATTAGCTCAAATCACAGCATATTGCCATATCATGATCATGCATCATATTGTGCATTGCATTGATTGTGTTCTTCCTTGTTTGCCGGTGTTTCCCCTCTCGATAGACGTGGTTCTGACGATGAGATCGATGACACCGATGAAGAGATATACTATCTTCAGAAGTGCCAGCAAGCAAAACCCCCTTGTTCATTCCGATACAATCCCACTCTCTCGCTCCTGCTCTCTTTTATTGCATTAGGACAACAACGATTCATCTGTTACTTGATGCGGTAGCTGAACCCCTTTATCCTCTGCATGACCTGTCATTGCCACAATAAATAGATGAAACCCACTAGCATGAGTAGGAGTTGTTTGAGCCCTGATGTGCCTACTTATTCATGCTTGTTTGTCATGCCTGCTACTGCTCAGAGTTGAGTCAGGTCTGATTCATCGGGGATGAATCGGAGGTGTTTGAACATGTCCTACTGTGTGTGAGCTAAGTATGTGAACACGATTTGGTAAAGGTAGCGGTGAGAGGCCATGTAGGCGTACATGGTTGGTTGTCTCATTGAAGCCGTCCTCAGGAACTGAGTTCTGTGTTTGTGATCCATGAACAACTACTACCACACATTGGGATCCTTAATTGACTCTCTCGACTTATTAACCGCCTGTCCTCTCGGCCCGGGAGTTGCAACTAGTTTCTGGTGTTTGTAGGATATGTGTTGGAGGCCGTGCGTAGCACTGACCCTAGGGGTTGGCTATGATGCAGTAGATACACCGTGGCCCGGTGTACCGAGCACCTGTTTGGTGTCTCGGGTTTCTCGCTCCTGGGAGCCTAATGAATAAATACTTGAGTCGTAGGGTTATGTTGTGATGCCATGTTGTATTTACACATATCGAGCATATTGTGTGTATGTTTGTAATGCTTGGTATGTGTGGGATCTGACAATCTAGTTATTTATCCTTGGCAGCCTCTCTTATGGGGAAATGTAGTCTAGTGCTTCCTTGAGCCATAGTAGTCCGCTACAGCCCGGTTCACCGAGTCCCGCTAGCCCAAAGACTACTACTCGGGGACGCTGACCGGCCGGCATGTGTTTCACTTCGTTCTCGTGGTCTGTCCCTCCGGAAATGTCACGCGGTGACATCCGAGTCCTGCCTTGCTCGCTACAGCCGGGTTCCCGAGTCCTGTTAGCCCAGTCTTTGCAGCCCGGATTCACACGCTGGCAATCGACATGCTCGAAGTTGATTCATGTATGCCTGTCCCCATGGGTTAGTGCCGCTTTGGGTTCACGACTAGCCATGTTGGCCCGGGTTCTCTGTCATATGGATGCTAGCGACACTATCATATACGTGAGCCAACAGACGCAAACGGTCCCGGGCCATGGTAAGGCGACACCCATGGGAATACCGTGCGTGAGGCCGCAAAGTGATATGAGGTGTTACCAGCTAGATTGATGTGACTTGGAATCGGGGTCCTGCCAGCTTTGGTATCCGAGCCTTACTGCCTGTAGGATTACCAAGCCAAACTAGTCGAAGTTGTGTCTAGAAATGTTTTAGTTATGTAAGGGAATTGATTGTGGAAGGGAACGTAAGGCTCTTTTTAGTCCTTATACCTCATGGCCTTCTGATCTGAGTCATCCTCTTCTCTTCTACGGGGATTAAGAACTAGGCCTTCTCATCTATCTATTAGGATGACGTGTTACTAATCCATAGACTTATAGAATTGATAGTTTCAAATCTCAGTTCAGTTTCTACTATTTCCGTGTGTTCATAGTTGGTCTCTAACCTTGATATTGTGCTTCCGAGTGGTTATGCCACCATTTTTGTAGGATGTCTCAAATCATTTTGAGCATTTACAATCGTTATGTTGTCCGAGTCATCCTGTGTTTCTAATACAATCAAGCATTTGCAAAATCCCTTCCTCCCATTTTGATGTCCCTTTGGGCGGATTAACTGACTAATCGGTGAGTTGAGGTACTCTGTTGCCTCGACATATATGTTGGAACTATTATTATGACCATAGGTGTCTTAGAGTATCATCTAGTAATCTAGCCATGCTTTATATTCCTAGTGTGATGATTCTTGCCATTATTCTCGAAAGCATCCCGTGATGCAATTTAGTTAGTAGGTATTCTACTCCCGGTTCTTGACCCAAGATTCACTCTACTTACCTCGTGTTGATAGTGTTGCTCGTACCTTTAGGATACTAGTAACCTTTGTGATAGTCTTCGAGGTCCGTGGTATATCATTCTTCCAAATACCATGAACCATCCTTGGCAGGAGTTCCTTTGAACCAAAGATCACAATAAGAGTGCTCTTGATGAGTTCTTCGTTCTACATTGTGAATCTGCCAGTTCTACTTTCCTGCATGGGTTATCCAGAAGAAACCTGTTGAACTTGATTCAACATACTAACCTATGCATCCACAACTCAGAAAGTTATATGTTCCTCGAGTTGTTCCTCCTTAGTTGTATTCTGACCCCCGTCTATCAATTGGTAGTCAAGGGTATGTGTGCGATCGTGTTTATCGATGCCTATTATCCTTGTGGTCCGTCAAGCCATTCTATTCCAGAATGACTAGGAAAAACAAACTCCAGTACCTCATCCATATCCAGGATTGGGTCAAAGTAGTTGTGCTCTGCAGATCAAATGCCAATCCATCCTTTGCTCTGTTCTACCTTGGAGTGTTACCATCTTTATGTCAAGAATTTCATAAGAATTGCACCATTTCTCATGAATTCTTGACATAGTGATACTTCTCGCTATCATTATTCATTCCTCGGTCCCGTGTTGTTGTAACCGGAATGCCGACAAGTGAACTGTGATGTGTGAAATCGATACTCCTAGCAACCTCGTTGCTTGGTAGTTAATGGACAATATTCTCATTCTAAGCGTGTTGGTTATTAAATCATCATCCTAACATTGATCGTGCTACCTAGTCCTTATTTCTGGTGCACTCTTCGATCAATGAGTTAGGATTGTGTCAATCCCTTGCTCTTTGATCATATCGTCTTGCTCCAAAAAGCAAGATTGTTCTCGAGCTTAGTAATATATCGGTGGTTCGTGACTTTCCAAATATCTTCTTGGAAGTGCTACCAGGTTGTCACCTGACCGCTATGTTAAGTTCGTGATCAAGTTGGTTTCTTGTAAACCACCCCTTCTCCAAGAATTCGTGTTGGATATCCCTGAGCTGGTTGGTTAAGCTAAAAAACAACTTGGAGAGTTGGAAGATAAAAGCTTTGCTGAATTTAGTTCATTCTGAAGGGATATCTTTGCGTTTGTGCGTGTGTTGAAGAAAGATGATATCTTCATCGATTGGTCCTCGTGATCAGTTGTTGAACCTATTGTCTTATCAAACTTTGACTTGAGTATGGGCTATCGTCAAGCCAAATCAGAACCAACAATGTTCGTAATGTTGTCTTACTCGTGGTTGATCCCTCGAGCATACACCATTACATCTTTTGGTCTGACCAATGCTATCACCGTGTTCACATGATGGTGGAAGTCCAAAGGATATGGAAATTCCGATGAGTTCTTTGTTGAGTCCATCAGCAGCATTCTGTCTCCCCCATGAGTCATGTTGAACATCAACCTAGTGTTGGAAACTTGTGTAAGCATTTCTTCGTGTTTCGTTCATGAAGCATATGTTTGGATGAAAGTAGTCAATTCCTCTAATTCATGTGCATCTTTGCCGCCGTGGATTCGATAAAGTCAATGTCGCTTCTTTTGGAATCATCCCAAATCGGTCATGCATACGTGCGAAGTATTATGTGGTTCGGAGAGTTGCAACCTTCGCTCTACATGTGTCCCTAGCACACAAAGCCACTGATTGATTTGTTCAAGGAAAAGGAGTTGTTGTGCAAATCCTAGGTCATGCACAAGACTTCGTTACCCTAGATGATGGTTCCCCACCGAACTTCGGTAGTGTTTTATCATAAGACTACTATGTGGTCATGCTTGTCTGGGACAGCGTGTTCACATGTGTTTAGCAGAACCAGCTCATGTTTTGGAGCTTGCTATCGTAGTTCATATCCCGAGAATCTCGCAACGTCGTCTCGTCGATTTGTGTTGCAACTTTTCTTTTCGGACATGCTGAGTCTGAAGTATCCTATCACCAATCGGATCTGAATCTCAGGTAGATATGATGGTTGGAACATTCCCAATAGTTGCATTTTGTTCCCAGCTTGCACCGCCATTGTGCCAATCCCCCATGGGCTGCCCTTCTCGGTAGTTTCTGTGCAATATCATCTTCAAAAGTGGACTTACCATGGGTCCCCTCCACCTCCGATGATAAGCAAATCATCCCTTGCGTTGTCTTCAACAAGGTAGTCCACATCATCCATTCTAGTCCGGGTACGCCATCCCTTTGTACTCCACCAAATGATTGTTGAGAATTGCCTTAGGCTGGTATAAAGAGTTTCAATGATCTCTGAATCAAAAGTAATTCTTTTTGCCACTTAAGGGAATAGTTCTCCGAGTCACCTTTTCCAAAGTGCCCCGTTACGGGATCATGGCAATTATTTCCTCGCCACCTTGACACCATCCACCATCTTTCTAAGCATGGAATTGTTGCCCACCAAATCAAACCCCATTGTTTGTTCTTCCATCCCTCTCGATGTGTTTCATGTCTCAGCTCGAGAAATGTTCAACGTCTCATTCCGTGAGTTGATCGTTAGTTGTACGATCTTCGAGAAGATCGATCCTTCTAGAGTTTTCCTTTTCCTCTCGTTGTCATGATAGCTGGAGTTCTCAGAGCAAGACGTCGAGACAAAGATGGTGATCGAATCAACGTTCTTATGAGATGCAACCTGGATGGTGAAGATTGTGTTATTTGCGTTCCCCCTTCATCTTACCCTACACTTGAATCTCGGGACGAGATTCTTGTATAGTGGGGGTGAGTTGTCACAGCCCTAGCTTAGCCTTTTCTTGTCCTTGCATGATCGTCATATCATCATGTTTAATTTTCTCAGAAACTTGAAATGGGGATGGCAGAAACCCCCAGCACCACTCAAACCAACTAGGGTTACTAAAATACTTTTTCAATGACCCAGAATGCCCTTTTGAAAAGTTTATGATTTCTGATAAAGGTGAAAACCTCTGCCAAAAATGATGAATATAATTATAGGTCATTCCTGGATTTTTGAATTAAATCATAATGTATTTGAATTGGGGCATTTGAATTCTATATATATTTTAGAATGCCCCAAATATTCTGGAATAATTTGTGGGCCGTGGGAATAAACCAACTAGTGTCCACAATTTGTCTCAGGAGTTTTTAAAATGAATTAGCATTTTTACTACTTCAAAACAGAGGAATAAAAATAGAAAACAGAAACAGAAAGCAGAGAGAGAGTTTTACCTGGCGCTCACCTGGCCTGGCCCAGCACGGCCCAGCCCATTGGCCTGTGCCAGTCGTCGTTGTCCTCTCGCCAGTCGGACAGGGCGCGTGCCCGACGCGCGCGTGCGCTCCGCGCGCCACGCGAGCTCCCAGCCTGCATGCGTCCCCGCCGCCCTGGATGCCTCCGCGCACGCCACGCAGCCTCTCCGACCGCCACTTACTCTCTCTCGAGCTCTTCCCCTCCTCTGATCCCTCTCCCTCTCATGCCTGAGCGCAGCCGTCGCCGCCGCCCGTCGTTGCCGCGACCACCGGTCACCCCACGCCTCACCGACGCGCCCACGAGCTCCGCCTCATCCCTCTCTTCCTCCTCACCGAGCCGCCCGACGCCGGAAGCCCCTGGACGCTCCAAGCACCGCCGTTCCCCTCGTCGGCCACCGGAGATCGTCGCCGTCAATTTGGTGCCTCCGGTGCCTCGCCGAGCTTGCTGACCCTCCTGTTCAACTCACTGTGAGCTCCTCTGCCGCTCCCCTCTCTCCCCGTGCTCTGTTGCGCCGTGTACCCGCCGTTTTCGCCGGAGCCGAGAGCTGGCCGCCACCGTTCTTGTTGCCGCTGTAACAAGAGCTAGCAAAGCTCGTTCCCGAGCACGGCTACGTGCTCAGCAGCTCCGCAGCAAGCTAACGCCGCCACCAGCTTGTCTTCCCGTGCACCATAGCGCTGCGCCGCTCGATCCCGAGCTCCGGCAACCGCCGCGGGCTCCACTCCGGCGAGCTCCGGCCTCCCCACGACCCAGCACCTGCACCGTTCGACGCGCGGGAGCAAGAGCTTTCCAACGCACCCAGACACGCTTCGAACGGTGGCCCGTAGAGCAAACCCGACGCGGGCACCGCCGCGGTCTGTCGTCGCCGGCGGTTAAACGCCGGTGGCTGACGTGGCACCATTAGTTTAGGTGCTAATCATGTTTAGTTATTGCCTGTGTCAATGACATGTGGGTCACCGAGCATAATTAGGTTAGTCTAAGTTTTTGTTAAGATTAGTACTAATACGTGTGGACCCCATGTGTCAGCTTTGACTATGGTTAAGTTAACGTTGACCGGTCCCACCTGTCATCCACCCAAACCAGCCTGAGACACTGACGTATGGGTCCCACAGGTCAGGTTTGACCTGGCCGACCCAGTTGACCTGCTGACGTCTCACCTATGTCATACTGACGCAGTAAATCCTTTTCTGGATTTATTCTTATATAGGAAATTCCAGAAAATAGTATAAACTTCTAAAATTCATATAAATTCAACCGTAACTCAGAATGAAATAAGTTATATATGAAAAATTATCAGAAAAATGCAATCTATCCATATGTACCATTTTAATGCATGTTAGAACAACTTTTGTTCACTGTTTAGTTCAAATCAATTAAATGGCATTTGAATAATCACATATGGAGTTTGATTTTGAATCTTGTATTCAAGCCAACTTCATTTAATCTGTTGCTAGTTGCATTAGCTCAAATCACAGCATATTGCCATGTCATGATCATGCATCATATTGTGCATCGCATTGATTGTGTTCTTCCTTGTTTGCCGGTGTATCCCCTCTCGATAGACGTGGTTCTGACGATGAGATCGATGACACCGATGAAGAGATATACTATCTTCAGAAGTGCCAGGCAAGCAAAACCCCCTTGTTCATTAAGATACAATCCCACTCTCTCGCTCCTGCTCTCTTTTATTGCATTAAGACAACAACGATTCATCTGTTACTTGCTGCGGTAGCTGAACCCCTTTATCCTCTGCATGACCTGTCATTGCCATAGTAAATAGATGAAACCCACTAGCATGAGTAGGAGTTGTTTGAGCCCTGATGTGCCTACTTATTCATGCTTGTGTGTCATGCCTGCTACTGCTTAGAGTTGAGTCAGGTCTGATTCATCGGGGAGGAATTGGAGGTGTGTGAACATGTCCTACTGTGTGTGAGCTAAGTATGTGAACATGATTTGACAAAAGCTAGCGGTGAGAGGCCATGTAGGAGTACATGGTGGGTTGTCTCATTGAAGCCGTCCTCAGGAACTGAGTTCTGTGTTTTTGATCCATGAACAGCTACTACCACACATTGGGATCCTTAATTGACTCTCTCGACTTATTAACCGCCCCTGTCCTCTGTCCAGGAGTTGCAACTAGTTTCTGGTGTTTGTAGGATATGTGTTGGAGGTCGTGCGTAGCGCTGACCCTAGGGGTGGGCTATGATGTGGTAGATACACCGCGGCCCGGTGTACCGAGCGCCCGCTTGGTGTCTCGGGAACCCTGCACACATCGTTTGGGGCTGTGAGCGAAACTCCGGCCGGATCTCCTCGCGGATGGAACCCGGATAGGCGATAAACCTGGACTAGAGACTTGTGTGGTTAGTCACGCTGTATGCGACTCGCCAAAGCTTCCGCTTGAAGGTTGCCGGATACATGACGTGTACATGGTGGTAAGTGGCGAGAGCGTGTGAAGAAGTACACCCTACAGGGTTATAAATGATCTATTCAATAGTCGCGGCCCACGGTAAAGGACTTCGGGTTGCTGTGCAGTTCATAGACAAGTGAAAGTGGATACTCTAAAATGTGCAAGATAAGCGTGAGTTCTATGGATGGCGTTCTCGTAGGGAGACGGGAGCAGATCCTTAGTGGTGTATTGATATGGTGAATATGTGGACTCGTGTGCGCCACCTCAAAGGAGTTACTTGCAGTCGTAGTTAGGATATCACCGAGTCAAAGCTGGCTTGCTGCAGTTAAACCCAACCACCCCCTTTGTTGATACTGATGCATTTGTAGTTAGTTCTGATGTAAGTGTTGTTGGGTACATTTGTACTCACGTTTTCTTAATTTATGTTTTTGCAGAGAGACTTCAGTCTCGCTAGTAGTTCCGCGTGGACTTCGACGTTTAGCTTGTTACCTCAGCTACGATCTTGTGCCCTCGGCAGGATCTGGTAGATAGTCAGGCTTCTCAGCCTTTTTCATTTGTAGATGTCTCTACTCAGACATGTTAAGCTTCCGCTTGTGCTTTGACTTGTATGCTCAATGTTGGGTCATGAGACCCATGTTTCTAATATCTCGCCTCCTCGAGCCTAATGAATAAATACTTGAGTCGTAGAGTTATGTTGTGATGCCATGTTGTATTTACAGATATCGAGCATATTGTGTGTATGTTTGTAATGCTTGGTATGTGTGGGATCCGACAATCTAGTTGTTTATCCTTGGCAGCCTCTCTTATGGGGAAATGTAGTCTAGTGCTTCCTTGAGCCATAGTAGTTCGCTCAACCGGTTCACCGGAGTCCTGCTAGCCCAAAGACTACTGCTCAGACGCTTGATCGGCGGCATGTGTTTCACTGCCGTTCGTGGTTCTGTCCCTTCGGGGAAATATCACATGGTGACATTCGGAGTCCTGCCTAGCCTGCTACAGCCCGGGTTCCCGGAGTCCTGTTAACCCAGTGCTATAGCCCGGATTCACACGCTGCTGATCGACATGCTCGAAGTTGATTCATGTATGCCTGTCCCCATGGTTTAGTGCCGCTTTGGGTTCATGACTAGCCATGTCGGCCCGGGTTCTCTGTCATATGGATGCTAGCGACACTATCATATACGTGAGCCAAAAGGCGCAAACGGTCCCGGGCCATGGTAAGGCGACACCCGTGGGAATACCGTGCGTGAGGCAGCAAAGTGATATGAGGTGTTACCAGCTATATCGATGTGACTTGGAATCGGGGTCCTAACAATGAACATGCTTTGTGAGTAGTTACGTTTGTTCCTGGGGACATGGGAGAAGTTTTTTTATAAGTAATCATGTGAATTAGGTATTCGTTCGATATTTTGATGGGATGTATGTTGTCTTTCCTCTAGTGGGTTATGTGTATGTTGATTACATGGCACTTCACCATGATTTGGGCCTAGGTGAAGGCATTGGAAAGTAATTAGATGATGGCTTGATATAGCGACAGAAGCTTAAACCCTAGTTTACGAGTTGCTTCACAAGGGGCTGATTTGGATCCGCATATTTCGTAGTTGTGGATGCCTGCGAGAGGGGTTAATCATAAGTAGGAGGCTTGTACAAGTAAGGACAGCACCCAAGCACCGGTCCACCCACATATCAAATTATCAAATTAACGAACGTGAATCACATGAGCATGATGAAAACTAACTTGACCGTAATTCCCATGTGTCTTCGGGAGCACTTTGCTTTACATAAGAGTTCTTCCAGGCTTATCATTTGCTACAAAAAGGATTGGGCCACCTTGCTGCACCTTTTTTACACTTGTTACTTGTTAACCGTTATGAATTATCTTACCACAAAACTATATGTTATCGATAATTTCAGTGCCTGCAGAAAATACCTTGCTGAAAAGCGCTTGTCATTTTCTTCTGATCCTCGTTGGGTTTGACACTCTAACTTATCGAAAGAACTACGATTAATCCCCTATACTTGTGTGTCATCAATGAAGAATTCATGGTGATGAATATGGTGATGTTCTTGA
Organism: Aegilops bicornis; assembly: GCA_021605145.1. Taxonomy (NCBI): domain Eukaryota; kingdom Viridiplantae; phylum Streptophyta; class Magnoliopsida; order Poales; family Poaceae; genus Aegilops; species Aegilops bicornis. The sequence continues at coordinate 301,919,260 of CM038671.1, read as the reverse complement.
TGTCGAATCGTTCCTAATTAGTCGAAACACCTTAGGAAACGGAAAAACCGCGAACTCAAAATGTCAAATGGTGGTAGTGGAAAAGAGGTGGCAGTTTCGGGGTTGGCAATGTGGAAGTGGTGGTGGTCGTTGATGAAGAAGCAACCATCCCTAAGTAGCTGAAACAACTAAGGAGACTCAAATCACGACTCAAGCAACCACATATGCTATATGGATCAAAATGGCTTAGGTTGCGGAAGGCTATGGTGGTAATGCGGATGATATGGTGGTGGGCCTAAGCAAAGATGTCAAAATATCAAAATTTTGATGGAGTCAAATGGTGTTGGAACCTATCTATATGGATGGGGAACGTCAATAGCTATCCAACGAGCTAAGGAACACAAAATTTGGACTCTGGGTGTGAATGTCATGGTCAAATTAGTGAAACATGGAAGGCTGAAATTCCTAGTGATCGGATGTCCGCGAGGTTAGCCCGGATATCCGGGGCTGTCAGTCCAAAAACCTGCGTGATTTTGCACTCCAAGAGTCGGATATCCAGTTGGGGATCTAGATGTCTGGCCCGATGGCCCGGATGTCCAGCCGATGGCACGGCTGTCCGGCCAGACAATTCCAGAACGGGATTTGGTCTTCGAAACTCGATATGGGAGTGGAAATACATGATTCCAAAGGAAAAATTGAGACAACTTCAACGATGGAAGTTGGGGAAAAGTTGAGGGAAGCAAGATCCACTAGTAACACCACAAATCCATGCATCAAATCCAACAAAATCTCATCAAACAGACAAATCACAAAAATTTTGTGGGGCTATTTTTGTTGTGGATTTATGAAATTAGGACAAAATCAAACAAAATTGGGCTAGAAAACAAAGGGGACGACTCCAATTTTGTGATGAACCTAGGATCTGATACCAAGATGATGTAGGGCGGAACCCTAGTGGCCAATCTTCCATGAATTGGAGGGGGATTCCTCGAAGAACATGTTGAACACGGGAAACAACATGGAGAAATCACAAGCGAAACACTCAAGAAGAAGTCCAATCACACATCCATTATACTAACAAACACATGGATCCACATGGTAGATGAACAATCAAAGGGAAAGATACAAGGTAGAGTTCATCCCAAATCCAAGAGGAGATGAGGTCTTGGTGATCTAGGTTGATCCTTCCGACAAGGGGATCTTGAATCCCTTGGGATCTTATCACATGCTCACATGGAGGTCTTGAACTCCATGCGAGTGGTCTCTCTCTCTCCAGAGATGCAGATGTAGGGCATAGCTCAACTAAGACGAGCTATCATATTTGCTAACCCTAGATTGGAGGTGGGGGTGGAGTATATATAGGAAAGTCCACGAAGCGGAAAGTGAGAGGGGGATAGATGGGACTCAGGCCCTGTCCATGCTCGCAGGTAGGTGCTGGATGCCCGTGCTAGGGATTGGATGTCTGACTATTCGCGAGATGTGGGATGTCCGGCCACTTGATGGCCTTCGCTGTTGTACTCCTTTTCTGGATTTCCAGGGGGATGTCGAATGTCCGATCTGTCATGGACGGATTTTCGGGGCTCAAGCCGGATGACCCACAAGTATAGGGGATCAATCATAGTCCTTTAAATAAGTAAGAGTGTCGGACCCAATGAGGATCAGAAGGAAAAGACAAGTGGTTTTCAGCAAGGTATTTTATGCAAGCACTGAAATTGATGGTAACAGGTAGTCTGATAGCAAGATAATTTATAACGAGCAAGTAACGGTAAGAGTAAATAAAGTGCAGCAAGGTAGCCCAATCCTTTGGTGGCAAAGGACGGGCCAAAATGGTCTCTTAAAATAAGCAAAGCGTTCTTGAGAGTACACGGGAATTTCATCTAGTCACTTTCATCATGTTGGTTTAATTCTTGTTCGCTACTTTGATAATTTGATATGTGGGTGGACCGGTGCTTAGGTGATGTTCTTACTTGAACAAACCTCCTACTTATGATTAACCCCTCGCAAGCATCCGCAACTACGAAAAAAGTATTAAGATAAAATCGAACCATATCATTAAGCATATGGATCCAAATCAGTCCCTTTCGAAGTAACACATAAACTAGGGTTTAAGCTGAAGGAAATATGCCCTAGAGGCAATAATAAAGTTATTATTTATTTCCTTATATCATGATAAATGTTTATTATTCATGCTAGAATTGTATTAACCGGAAACATAATACATGTGTGAATATATAGACAAACAATATGTCACTAGTATGCCTCTACTTGACTAGCTTGTTAATCAAAGATGGTTATGTTTCCTAACCATGAACAAGGAGTTGTTATTTGATTAACAAGGTCACATCATTAGTAGAATGATCTGATTGACATGACCCATTCCGTTAGATTAACAGCTTGATCGCTTAGTATGTTAATGCTTTCTTCATGACCCATACATGTTCCTATAACTATGAGATTATGCAACTCCGTTTACGGAGGAACACTTTGGTACTACCAAACGTCACAACGAATCGGGTGATTATAAAGGAGTACTACAGGTGTCTCCAAAGGTACTTGTTGGGTTGGCGTATTTCGAGATTAGGTTTTGTCACTCCGATTGTCGGAGAGGTATCTCCGTGCCTTCTCGGTAATGCACATCACTTAAGCCTTGCAAGCATTACAACTAATGAGTTAGTTGTGAGATGATGTATTACGGAACGAGTAAAGAGACTTACGATGCTAGATTGAACTAGGTATTGGATACCGACGATCGAATCTCGTAAGTAACATACCGATGACAAAGGGAACAACGTATGTCGTTATGCGGTTTGACCGATAAAGATCTTCAGAGAATATGTAGGAACCAATATGGGCATCCAGGTTCCGCTATTGGTTATTGACCGAGAATGGTTCTAGGTCATGTCTACATAGTTCTCGAACCCGTAGGGTCCGTGACGCTTAACGCTTCGATGACAGTTCATAATGAGTTTATAAGTATTGATGCACCGAAGTTTGTTCGAGTCCCGGATGTGATCACGGACATGACGAGGAGTCTCGAAATGGTCGAGACATAAATATTGATATATTGGAAGCCTACATTTGGACATCGGAAGGTTCCGAGTGAAATCGAATTTACCGAGTACCGGAGGTTACCGAACCCCGGGAACTATATGGGCCATAGTGGGCCTTGGTGGAAAGGAGAAAGGGCCAGCCCTAGGTGGTCAGCGCCTCCCCTTCCCCTAGTCCTATTAGGACTAGGAAAGGTGGGCCGCCCCTCTCTCTCTTTCCCTCCGGTGAATCCTATTCCAACTAGGATTGGAGGGGAATCCTACTCCCGGAGGAGTAGGACTCCTGGCCAGCGCCTCCTCTAGGCCGGCCGGCCCCCTCCCCTTGGCTCCTTTATATCACGGGGCAGGGGCACCCCAAGACACACAAGTTGATCTACGGATCTTTCCTTAGCCGTGTGCGGTGCCCCTTCCACCATATTCCACTTCGGTCATATCGTCAGAGAGCTTAGGCGAAGCCCTCGCCGGAGAAGTCATATCGTCGCATTGCTTAGGCGAAGCCCTCGCCGGTGGAGCATCAACATCGCCATCACGCCCGTCGTGCTAACGGAACTCATCCCCGACACTTTGCTGGATCGGAGTCCGGGATCGCCATCGAGCTGAACGTGTGCGTAACTCGGAGGTGCCGTACGTTCGGTGCTTGGATCGGTTGGATCGTGAAGACGTACGACTACATCAACCGCGTTGTTATAACGCTTCCGCTTTCGGTCTACGAGGGTACGTGGACGGACACTCTCCCCTCTCGTTGCTATGCCATCACCATGGTCTTGCGTGATCGTAGGAAAATTTTCGAAATTACCACGTTCCCCAACAGTGGCATCCGAGCCTGGTTTTATGCGTTGATGTCATATGCACGAGTAGAACACAAGTGAGTTGTGGACGATACAAGTCATACCGCCTACCAAAGATGTCATACTTTGGTTCAGCGGTATTGTTGGACGAGACGATCCGGACCAACATTACGCTGCATTTTATGCGAGACCGGTTCCCTCGACGTGCTTTGCACATAGATGGCTTATGAAGACTGTCTCTCCAACTTTAGTTGAACCGAGTGTGGCTACGCCGGTCCTTGAGAAGGTTAAACGGAGTCTATTTGACAAACTATCGCTGTGGTTTTGATGCGTAGGTAAGAACGGTTCTTGCTCAGCCCGTAGCAGCCACGTAAAACTTGCAACAACAAAGTAGAGAACGTCTAACTTGTTTTTGCAGGGCATGTTGTGATGTGATATGGTCAAGACGTGATGCTATATTTTATTGTATGAGATGATCATGTTTTGTAACCGAGTTATCGGCAATCGGCAGGAGCCATATGGTTGTCGCTTTATTGTATGCAATGCAATCGCGATGTAATGCTTTACTTTATTACTAAGCGGTAGTGATAGTCGTGGAAGCATAAGATTGGCGAGACGACAACGATGCTACGATGGAGATCAAGGTGTCGCTACCGGTGACGATGGTGATCATGACGGTGCTTGGCGATGGAGATCACAAGCACAAGATGATGATGACCATATCATATCACTTATATTGATTGCATGTGATGTTTATCCTTTATGCATCTTATCTTGCTTTGATTGACGGTAGCATTATAAGATGATCTCTCACTAAAATTATCAAGAAGTGTTCTCTCGAGTATGCACCGTTGCCAAAGTTCAGTAGTACCCGGACACCACGTGATGATCGGGTGTGATAAGTTCTACGTCCATCTACAACGGGTGCAAAACAGTTGCACACGCGAATACTCGAGTTAAACTTGACGAGCCTAGCATATAACAGATATGGCCTCGGAACACGGAGACCGAAAGGTCGAACGTGAATCATATAGTAGATATGATCAACATAGTGATGTTCACCGTTGAAACTACTCCGTCTCACGTGATGATCGGACACGGTTTAGTTGATATGGATCACGTGATCACTTAGATGACTAGAGAGATGTCTGTCTAAGTGGGAGTTTTTTTAATATGATTAATTGAACTTAAATTTATCATGAACTTAGTACCTGATAGTATTTTGCTTGTCTATGTTTTACTGTAGATAGATGGCTCGTCTTTGTTGTTCCGTTGAATTTTAATGCGTTCCTTGAGAAAGCAAAGTTGAAAGATGATGGTAGCAATTACACGGACTGGGTCCGTAACTTGAGGATTATCCTCATTGCTGCCTAAAAATTAAATCCTGGAAGCACCCGGTGGGTGACAGCTCTTTGCGAGATCTTTGAGCCGAAGTTATGAACGTCTGGCAAAGCAGAGCTGATGACTACTCTATAGTTCAGTGTGCCATGCTTTACGGCTTAGAACCGGGGCTTCAACGACGTATTGAACGTCATGGAGCAGATGAGATGTTCCAGCAGGTGAAGTTAATATTTCAAGCAAATGCACGGATAGAGAGAAATGAAGTCTCCAATAAGTTCTATAGCTGCAACATGGAGGAGAATAGTTCTGACAGAGAGCACATACTCAAAATTTCTGGGTATAACAAACACATAATTCATCTGGGAGTTAATAATCCTGATGATAGTGTCATTGACAGAATTCTCCAATCATCGCCACCAAGCTACAAGAGCTTCGTGATGAACTATAATATGCAAGGGATGACTAAGACAATTCTCGAGCTCTTCGCGATGCTAAAAGCTGCGGAGGTAGAAATCAAGAAAGAGCATCAAGTGTTGATGGTCAACAAGACCACTAGTTTCAAGAAAAAGGGCAAAGGGAAGAAGAAGGAAACTTCAAAAGAACAGCAAGAAAGTTGTTGATCAAGAGAAGAAACCCAAGTCTGGACCTAAGCACGAAATCGAAAGTGTTTTTACTGCAAGCAGACCGGACACTGGAAGCGGAACTGCCCCAAGTATTTGGCGGATAAAAAGGATGGCAAGGAGAACAAAGGTATATGTGATATACATGTTATTGATGTGTACCTTACTAGAGCTCGTAGTAGCACTGGTATTTGATACTGGTTACATTGCTAATATTTGCAACTCGAAACAGGACTACGGAATAGACGAGCAATCGCAAAGGACGAGGTGACGATGCGCGCGTGGGAAATGGTTCCAAAGTCAATGTGATCGCGGTCGGCACGCTACCTCTACATCTACCTTCGGGATTAGTTTTAGACCTAAATAATTGTTATTTGGTGCCAGCGTTGAGCATGAACATTATATCTGGATCTTGTTTAATGCGAGACGGTTATTCATTTAAATCGAGGAGAATAATGGTTGTTCTATTTATATGAATAATATCTTTTATGGTCATGCACCCTTGAAGAATGGTCTATTCTTGTTGAATCTCGACAAGAGTGATACACATATTCATAATGTTGAAGCCAAAAGATGCAGAGTTGATAATGATAGTGCAACTTATTTGTGGTAATCGCCGTTTAGGTCATATCGGTGTAAAACGCATGAAGAAACTCCATCTTGATGGACTTCTGAATCACTTGATTATGAATCACTTGGTACTTATGAACCATGCCTCATGGGCAAGATGACCAAAACGCCGTTCTCCGGAACTATGGAGCGAGCAATGATTTATTGGAAATCATACATACCGATGTGTGTGGTCCAATGAATGTTGAGGCACGCAGCGGGTATCGTTATTTTCTCACCTTCACAGATGATTTGAGCAGATATGGGTATATCTACTTAATGAAACACAAATCTGAAACATTTGAAAAGTTCAAAGAATTTCAGAGTGAAGTGGAAAATCATCGTAACAAGAAAATAAAGTTTCTACGATCTGATCGTGGAGGAGAATATTTGAGTTACGAGTTTGGTTTACATTTGAAACAATGTGGAATAGTTTTCGCAACTCACGCCACCCGGAACACCACAAAGAAATGGTGTGTCCGAACGTCAGAATCGTACTTTACTAGATATGGTGCGATCAATGATGTCTATTTCCGATTTACCGCTATCGCTTTGGGGTTATGCTTTAGAGACGGCCGCATTCACGTTGAATAGGACACCGTCAAAATCCGTTGAGACGACGCCTTATGAACTGTGGTTTGGCAAGAAACCAAAGTTGTCGTTTCTTAAAGTTTGGGGCTGCGATGCTTATGTAAAGAAACTTCAACCGGATAAGCTCGAACCCAAATCGGAAAAATGTGTCTTCATAGGATACCCAAAGGAGACTGTTGGGTACACCTTCTATCACAGATCTGAAGGCAAGATTTTCGTTGCTAAATTCGGATCCTTTCTAGAGAAGGAGTTTCTCTCGAAAGAAGTGAGTGGGAGGAAAGTAGAACTTGATGAGATAATCAGATTCTGCTCCCTTATTGGAAAGTAGTTCATCACAAGAAATGGTTCCTGTGACAACTACACCAATCGGTGAAGAAACTAATGATGATGATCATGAAACTTCTGATCAAGTTACTATCGAACCTCAGAGGGTCGACCAGAATAAAATACGCACTGCAGTGGTACGGTAATCCTATTCGGAAGTCATGTTACTTGACCATGGCGAACCTACAAACTATGAAGAAGCGATGGTGAGCCCAGATTCGCAAAATGGCTGGAAGCCATGAAATCTGAGATGGGATCCATGTATGAGAACAAAGTATGGACTTTGGTTGACTTGCCCGATGATCGGCAAGCCATTGAAAATAAATGGATCTTTAAGAAGAAGACTGACGCCGATGGTAATATAATCGTTTACAAAGCTCGACTTGTTGCGAAGGTTTTCGACAAGTTCAAGGGGTTGACTACGATGAGACTTTCTCACCAGAAGCGATGCTTAAGTCTGTCCGAATCATGTTAGCAATTGCCGCATTTTATGATTATGAAATTTGGCAAATGGATGTAAAAACTGCATTCTTGAATGGATTTCTAGAAGAAGAGTTGTATATGATGCAACCAGAAGGTTTTGTCGATCCAAAAGGAGCTAACAAAGTGTGCAAGCTCCAACGATCAATTTATGGTCCGTGCAAGCCTCTCGGAGTTGGAATAAACGCTTTGATAGTGTGATCAAAGCATATGGGTTCATACAGACTTTTGGAGAAGCCAGATTTACAAGAAAGTGAGTGGGAGCTCTGTAGCATTTACGATATTATATATGGACGACATATTATTAATTGGAAATGATATAGAATTTCTGGATGGCATAAAAGGATACTTGAATAAAAGTTTTTCAATGAAAGACCTCGGTGAAGCTGCTTACATATTGGGCATCAAGATCTATAGAGATAGATCAAGACGCTTAATTGGACTTTCACAAAGCACATACCTTGATAAAATTTTGAAAAAGTTCAAAATGGATCGTGCAAAGAAAGGTTTCTTGCCTGTGTTGCAAGGTGTAAAATTGAGTCAGACTCAATGCCCGACCACAGCAGAAGATAGAGAGAAAATGAAAGATGTTCCCTATGCTTCAGCCATAGGCTCTATCATGTATGCAATGCTGTGTACCGCACTGATGTATGCTTAGCTGTAAGCTTGGCGGGAAAGGTACCAAAGTAATCCAGGAATGGATCATCGGACAGCGGTCAAGAACATCCTGAAATACACGAAAAGGACTAAAGGATATGTTTCTCATATATGGAGGTGACAAAGAGCTAGTCGTAAATGGTTACGTCGATGCAAGCTTTGACACTGATCCCACGATTCTAAATCGCAAACCGGATACATGTTTTTATTAAACGGTGGAGCTGTCAGTTGGTGCAGTTCTAAACAAAGCGTCGTGGCGGGATCTACATGTGAAGCGGAGTACATAGCTGCTTCAGAAGCAGCAAATGAAGGAGTCTGGATGAAAGAGTTCATTTCCGATCTAGGTGTTATACCTAGTGCATCGGGACCGATGAAGATCTTCTGTGACAATACTGGTGCAATTGCCTTGGCAAAGGAATCCAGATTTCACAAGAGGACCAAGCACATCAAGAGACGCTTGAATTCCATTCGGGACCAAGTCCAAGTGGGAGACATAGAGATCTGGAAAATACATACGGATCTGAATGTTGCAGACTCGTTAACTAAGCCTCTTCCACGAGCAAAACATTATCAGCACCAAGACTCCATGGGTGTTAGGATCATTACTTTGTAATCTAGATTATTGACTCTAGTGCAAGTGGGAGACTGAAGGAAATATTCCCTAGAGGCAATAATAAAGTTATTATTTATTTCCTTATATCATGATAAATGTTTATTATTCATGCTAGAATTGTATTAACCGGAAACATAATACATGTGTGAATATATAGACAAACAGTATGTCACTAGTATGCCTCTACTTGACTAGCTTGTTAATCAAAGATGGTTATGTTTCCTAACCATGAACAAGGAGTTGTTATTTGATTAACAAGGTCACATCATTAGTAGAATGATCTGATTGACATGACCCATTCCGTTAGCTTAACAGTTGATCGTTTAGTATGTTAATGCTTTCTTCATGACCCATACATGTTCCTATAACTATGAGATTATGCAACTCCTGCTACCGGAGGAACACTTTGGGTACTACCAAACGTCACAACGTAATCGGGTGATTATAAAGGAGTACTACAGTGTCTCCAAAGGTACTTGTTGGGTTGGCGTATTTCGAGATTAGGTTTTGTCACTCCGATTGTCTGGAGAGGTATCTCCAGCCTTCTCGGTAATGCACATCACTTAAGCCTTGCAAGCATTACAACTAATGAGTTAGTTGTGAGATGATGTATTACGGAACGAGTAAAGAGACTTACCAAGAATCTAGATTGAACTAGGTATTGGATACCGACGATCGAATCTCGGGTAAGTAACATACCGATGACAAAGGGAACAACGTATGTCGTTATGCGGTTTGACCGATAAAGATCTTCGTAGAATATGTAGGAACCAATATGGGCATCCAGGTTCCGCTATTGGTTATTGACCGAGAATGGTTCTAGGTCATGTCTACATAGTTCTCGAACCCGTAGGGTCCGCACGCTTAACGCTTCGATGACAGTTCATAATGAGTTTATAAGTATTGATGCACCAAGTTTGTTCGAGTCCCGGATGTGATCACGGACATGACGAGGAGTCTCGAAATGGTCGAGAAATAAAGATTGATATATTGGAAGCCTACATTTGGACATCGGAAAGGTTCCGAGTGAAATCGAATTTATTTAGAGTACCGGAGGTTACCGAACCCCCGGGAACTATATGGGCCATAGTGGGCCTTGGTGGAAAGGAGAAAGGGCCAGCCCTAGGTGGCGCGCCTCCCCTTCCCCTAGTCCTATTAGGACTAGGAAAGGTGGGCCGCCCCTCTCTCTCTCTTTCCCCTCCGTGAATCCTATTCCAACTAGGATTGGAGGGAATCCTACTCCCGAGGGAGTAGGACTCCTGGCCAGCGCCTCCTCTAGGCCGGCCGGCCCCTCCCCCCTTGGCTCCTTTATATCACGGGGCAGGGGCACCCCAAGACACACAAGTTGATCTACGGATCTTTCCTTAGCCGTGCGGTGCCCCTTCCACCATATTCCACTTGGTCATATCGTCAGAGAGCTTAGGGCGAAGCCTGCGCCGGAGAAGTCATATCATCGCATTGCTTAGGCGAAGCCCTGCGTCGGTGGAGCATCAACATCGTCATCACGCCCGTCGTCTTGTGGAACTCATCCCCGACACTTTGCTTTGGATCGGAGTCCGGGATCGTCATCGAGCTGAACGTGTGCAGAACTCGGAGGTGCCGTACGTTCGGTGCTTGGATCGGTTGGATCGTGAAGACGTACGACTACATCAACCTCGTTGTTATAACGCTTCCGCTTTCGGTCTACGAGGGTACGTGGACGGACACTCTCCCCTCTCGTTGCTATGCCATCACCATGGTCTTGCGTGATCGTAGGAAATTTTTCGAAATTACCACGTTCCCCAACATAAGCTTCTGTCACTCTAGCAACCCATCATCTAATAACTACTCCACAATGCATTCCCTTAGGCCCAAATATGACGAAGTGCCATGTAGTCGACATTCACATGTCACCACTAAGGGAATCACAACATGCATATCATCAAAATATCAAAAACATATCAAGTTCACATGATTACTTGCACCATGACTTCTCCCGTGACCTCAAGAACAAAAGTAACTACTCACAAATGATAATCATGCTCAAGATCAGAGGGTTAATAAATACCATAATGGGTTTAAACATATAATCTTCCACCAAATGAGCAATATAGTAATAAACTACAAGATGTAATCAACACTACTAGTCACCCATAGGTACCAATATGAGGTTCCAGTACAAGAGAGTGAACTAGGGTTTGAGTGGGGATGGTGCTGTTGAAGATGTTGATGGAGATTTACCTCCCAAAGATGACAGGGTTGTTTGTGATGAAGATGGCTTCGATTTCCCCCTCCGGTAGGGAAGTTCCCCCTGCAGAATTGCTCCTCCGGAGGGCAAAAGTGCTCCTGCCCAAGTTCCGCCTCAAGACGGTGATGCTCCATCCTGAAAGTCCCGTCCTTATTTTTTCTAGGTCAAAATGCCTTATATACCAGAAGATGGGCACCAGAGGTATTACTGTTGTTACTAATGATAAAAATGAACTCATCCCACAAAGAATTGTTACTAGCTATAAAATGGTGATTGATTTTACAAATTTAAATAAAGCTACTAGAAAAGATCATTACCCTGTGCCTTTCATTGATCAAATGTTAGAAAGACTATCAAAGCACGCACACTTTTGTTTTCTTGATAGACATTCTGGTTTCTCTCAATATCTGTTTCACTACCTGATCAAGAGAAAATCTTCTTTACTTGTCCTTTTGGAACTTATGTTTATAGAGATATTCCTTTCGGTATATGCAATGCACCTTCTACCTTTCAAAGATGTATGACTGTTATATTCTCTGATTTTTGGGGAAAGATTGTTGAGGTTTTCATGGATGATTTTTTCATTTACGGAACTTATTTTGATGATTTCTTAAGCAACCTTGATCGTGTTTTGCAGAGATGTGAACAAACTAATCTTGTCTTGAATTGGGAGAAGTGCCACTTTATGGTTAATGAAGGCATTGTCTTGGGGCATAAGGTTTCTGAACGAGGTATTAAGGTGGATAAAGCTAAAGCTGATGCAAATGAGAAAGTGCCATGTCCTAAAGATATCAAAGGTATTCCTAGTTTCCTAGGTCATTCCATAGGAGGTTTATTAAAGACTTCTCTAAAGTTTCTAGGCCTCTTACTAATCTTTTTCAAAAGGATGTTCCATTTGATTTTGATGATGATTGTGTGGAAGCCTTTGAAACACTGAAGAAAGCCTTAACTTCTGCACCTATAGTACAACCACCTGATTGGAACTTGCCTTTTGAAATTCGTGTGATGCTAGTGATTATGTTGTTGGTGCTGTTCTAGGACAAAGAGTTGGTAAGAAATTAAATGGTATCCATTATGCAAGCAAAACTCTAGATAGTGCCCAAAGAAATTATGCTAGTACTGAGAAAGAATTTTTAGCAGTTGTGTTTGCTTGTGATAAATTCAGATCTTACATTGTTGATTCCAAAGTAACTATTCACACTGATCATTCTGCTATAAAATATCTTATGGAAAAGAAAGATGCTAAACCTAGACTCATTAGGAGGGTTCTCTTGCTACAAGAATTTGACTTACATATCACTGATACGAAAGGAGCCTAGAACCCCGTAGCTGATAACTTGTCTAGGTTAGAGAATATTCTTGATGATCCACTACCTATCGATGATAGCTTTCCTTATGAACAACTAGCTATAATAAATGCTTCTCATAATACTCCTTAGTATGCTGACTATGCTAATTATATTGTTGTTAAATTTATACCACCTAGTTTCACATACCAACAAAAGAAAAAATTCTTCTATGATTTAAGACATTACTTTTGGTATGACCCACAACTTTATAAAGAAGGATTAGATGGTATTATTAGACGTTGTGTACCTAAGCATGAACAGGGACAAATCCTATGGAAATGACACTCTGAAGCCTATGGGGGACGTCATGCAGGAGATAGAACTGCTCACAACATATAACAATCTGGTTTTTATTGGCCTACTCTTTTCAAGGATGCCCGTAAGTTTGTCTTGTCTTGTGATGAATGTCAAAGAATTGGTAATATCTCTAAGCGCCAGGAAATGCCTATGAAATATCCAACTGTTGTTGAACCATTTGATGTTTGGGGTTTTGATTATATGGGACCTTTTCCTTCCTCTAATGGGTATACACATATTTAGCTTTTTGTTGATTATGTTACTAAGTGGGTCGAAGTTATTCCAACTAGTAGTGTCGATCATAACACCTCCATTAAAATGCCTAAAGAAGTTATTTTCCCAAGGTTTGGAGTCCTGAGATATTTAATGACTGATGGTGGTTCACACTTTATTCATGGTGCTTCCCGTAAAATGCTTGTTAAATATGATGTTAACCATAGAATTGCATCAGCCTATCATCCTAAATCTAATGGTAAAGTTGAACTTAAAATAGAGAAATAAAATTAATATTACAAAAAATTGTCAATAGGTCCCGAAAGAATTGGATTAAGAAATTAGATGATGCACTTTGGGCCTACAGAACATCTTATAAGAATCCTATGGGTATGTCTCCATATAAAATGGTTTATGGAAAAGCTTGTCATTTACCTCTTGAGTTATAATGCAAAGCATATTGAGCAATCAAAGAACTCAATTATGAGTACAAACTTGCCGGTGAAAAGAGGTCATTTGATATTAGCTCACTAGATGAATGGAGAACCCAAGCATATGAAAATGCCAAACTATTTAAAGAGAAATTTAAAAGGTGGCATGACAAAAGAATCAAAAAGCGGGAATTCGAAGTTGTTGAACATGTTCTATTGTAGAACTCTTGTTTCAGATTGTTTGCAGGAAAAGTTCTTTCCAAATGAGAAGGACTGTATGTCATCAAAGAAGTTTATCACTCTGGAGATATTAAGAACAATAATGCTAAAGGTACTAACTCGAAGGTGGTCAATGGACAAAGAATTAAACACTATATCTCTAGTACCTTTGTTTAAATTTCTAAAATCAATCACCATTCTATAGCCAGTAACAATTCTTGGGATGAGTTCATTTTTATCATTAGGAACAATAGTAATACCTCTGGTGCCCATCTTCTGGTATATAAGGCATTTTGACTAGAAAAATAAGGAGAGGACTTTCAGGATGGAGCACCGCCGTCTCGAGGCGGAACTTGGGCAGGAGCACTTTTGCCCTCCGGTGGACCGATTACGCGAGGGGAATTTTCCTCCCGAAGGGGGAAATCGAAGCCATCATCATCACCAACAATCCTCTCATGTTTGGGAGTCCAATCTCCATCAACACCTTCAACAGCACCATCTCATCTCAAACCCTAGTTCATCTCTTGTGTTCAATCTTTGTACGGGAACCTCTGATTGGTACCTGTGGGTGACTAGTAGTGTCAATTACATCTTGTAGTTGATTACTATATGGTTTATTTGGTGGAAGATTATATGTTCATATCCATTATGCTATTTAATACCCCTCTGATGCTGAGCATGAATATCATTTATGAGTAGTTAATCTCGTTCTTGAGGTCATGGAGAAGTCATGTTGCAAGTAATCATGTGAATTTAATATGTGTTCGATATTTTGATGATATGTATGTTGTGATTCCCTTAGTGGTGTCATGTGAACATCGACTACATGATACTTCACCATCTTTGGGCCTAAGGGAATGCATTGTGGAGTAGTTATTAAATGATGGGTTGCTAGAGTGATGAAAGATCAAACCCTAGTTTATGTGCTACTTCGTAAGGGATCTATTTGGATCCATATGTTTAATGCTATGGTTAGATTTAATCTTAATACTTTTCTCATAGTTGTGGATCCTTGCGAGGGGGTTAATCATAAGTGGGAGGCTTGTTCAAGTAAGAACAACACCCAAGCATCGGTCCAACCACATATCAAATTATCAAAGTAGCGAACGCGAATCAAACCAACATGATCAAAGTGACTAGATGAAATTGCCATGTACCCTCAAGAATGCTTTTCTTATTATAAGAGACTGTTTTGGCATGTACTTTGATACAAAAAGGATTGGGATACCTTGCCACACTTTATTTACCGTTACCGTTTGTAACGCCCCGAGACCGGTGCGCCAGGTGTCTTCCAGTTATTCGCCGTCGTTGCCATGTCATTCGCATGCGTGTTGCACTTTGCCATGTCATCATGTGCATTTCATCTGCATGTTTTTCAAAACTTGAATCCGACCGGGTCTCCCAATTCTCTTCGTTGTTCGTTCTGAGCCCAACGACACTCGCACGCGCCCACGGCACCTCCAAAGTATTAATTTATGACTGGGATAAAAATGTTCTCGGGATGGGATGAAAGTTGGAGTACGTTCTTGTTTAATTGTAGGTAGACCGCCTGCCAAATTTCGTCAAATTCGAAGTCCGTTTGATGCCCCCAACAGATAACTATAGCGGTATTATAACCGATTAATTCATCGAACATTTTCGGTATCCGGAAACCCGTGTCGGGCCGCACTTCATCTCTCTCTTCTCAGCCCAAGGCCTCCTACACAACCCACTAGGCCTCCTACACAGCCCAATAGGCCCAGCCTAGCCCACTGCATCTGGTGTCGTCCGATCGACATCGGAGGGCTCTAAAACCACCTCAAACCCTCCTAACCCTAGCTCTGCCTATATAAGGAAGGCCTAGTCCTTCCTAATTCAGAAAACCTAGCTCCCACCTCGTTTTCCGTGCCCCACCAACCTCCAGCCGCCGCCTCCACCGCTCCCCTTGTATCCCACCGCGTGGGGGCGCCGTGGCCCGGATCTGGCCCGCCCGGCTTGAGCCGCAGCCGCAGCCCACAGGCACCCCCGCGCACTCGAACCGGGGCTCTCCCCGAGCGCCCCCACCTCCTCGCCATGGTGGCCGTGCCGCCGAGCGCCCCTGCCAAATTCTCGCTGCCGCCTTCCCGCATCCCGCGTCGGACCCCTCCGCCAGCGTCACCTTGGGAGCCCGCGGCAGCTCGCCTCCTCCCCGCACCAAGTCACCGCCTACTCTCTTTGGCGCCGATCCGTCGTTCCCCGTGCCGCTGTTACACAGATCCGGCCGGGAGCTACCAGATCTAAACTCTGGCGCCGTCCCCATCCCCTTGACCCCGCTGTGCGTGCCCACCTTGCCAAGATGCTGCCACCGCCGCCATGGTCCTGATCGAGGTCGAGCAGAGCAACCGCTCGACCGCCCACCCTCGTCGTCGTCATGGGCTAGCCCCGCTGCAGGCCCAACTCCGCTCCACTTTCCCCTGGCCCAGCCGGCCTGCCCCAAGCACCGCCGAATGGGCCTCAACCCGCTAAGGGGAGCAACCACCGTCTGTTCTATCTCTTGCCCGAGCGTCATTTAGTATATGTCGGTCACTCTGTTTTTCCGGTTAAAAACGGCGAAGTCCCAGGTTTTCAACATCATATAGGCATTTTGTGTAGGCCATAACATGGTGCATGTTAACCCTATGGAGATGATTTTTTTTTGTTGCACTCTATGTGCTCTACGTGATGGTGTTTGTTGCATTCATGTTAGGGTTCATATACATGTCATAATATCTGTTGCAAAAGTGCATATTGTTGTTAACTGCTGAAACTGATAAAACATGCCCTTTTGTTATTTTTGTGTGATTTAATGCATATGTCATATAAGCATCTCGTAAACATGTGTTTGGTAAATTTTTATGTCCTCCTGCGTTTAGTATTTATTTAATACCATGGTATGACATGAGGTGACTGATATGAGCCTGCAAACATGCCTAGTCGATGTTGCTGATTTCAGACTTCTCCATTTTTCACTAAGTTAAAACTGTCTGTTATAAAACTTTCCATCTTTGCTTAATGGTTCCCACTAATCCATAAGTCATATGCATATGATTCTTTGATGTGATTTGGTATATGTGATGTCTACTTTGAAGTTATGCTCTTGGTTGCCATATAACTTGTATCTTGACTCATTCTTGCTCTAAATTTGCCATCATGCTAAATCTGTCAACCTGTTAACAACATGTTCTTTTTGCAAAGCTCATTGTAATTAATCTATGTATCATATGGATTTGTGCCCATGGAGTAAGTTGGAGTATGCCATGTATTCCAACTGAACATGTCCTTTGTGTATTTATTAAAATTGCTATGCTTGCTGTTATGTGCCTCCAAATTTAGCATCATAATGTTACTGTTTTGCATTCTCAGATTTTCACCGTCTGTGAATCTGCTATTTCATGTTTGCATCTTTTTGTCGGTGTACTAGAGTAGGGGTACCCTAGTATCCCGTACTCGCGCACGGACAGTTGCAGCACCCCGCGGCAAGGCTTGCCTCGTCACCGCCAAGATCCTCCGTGGCTCCTTTGGAGCCATTCAAGAACAAAGTATTTGATTGAGAAGACAAGGCCCCGACAAGAGAAGCTCGTCGGGAAGGCCACTCTAGGCATACGGAAGACAAGGCCCCGGCAAGAGGAGCTTGCCGGGAAGGCTCGGAGCGCGACAAGTCTCCGGGCGCGACAAGGATTCGGCCGCGGCAAGGCGCTTGCTGCGGCATGCAACCTCTCTCTCTTTCCGCTCCAGCTCATCCAGCGACATCTCGCCATGGGACTGTTCCATGGGTGCGTGTCGAGAGGCTGTGCAGCCAGCGGAGAGCAGCGATAAGCGGCGCTGGCAAGCTTGCCATCGTGGCGAGCGGAGGCGCACCTGACGGCCTCTTTTGCACTGTTCGGGCGACACTGATGGGCATTTATTGCTTTTGTCCCTTGCCATCAGAGTTAGGTATTTGACATCGTACCTTTGTTCGGTAGGTGTACCAACTCCTGTTTTTACATTTGTACCCCGCCTATGTTGCCACCTGTCGGAGACCCCTTGAGCATATAAAAGGAGGCCCATGCGCAACGTAGAGGGGGTTCGGCTGGTTCGGTTCATTCGACTCACCAGAGACCAGAGACACTCACGCTAGGTTTTGTAGCACGCATTGCTCCCTAGCAAGAACGCAATACATCAGACAAGCAGCAGTAGGAGTTTTATCTCTCCGGAGAGCTCCGGTTGCTGGGTAAACCGCTCGTGTGCCTCGCCTCGATCCGCTCTTCGTGCGATCTCCGCCCTCCGAACCACAAGGGGCTGCTCCGCCGCCCCATAGGTGTCCGTGGGTACGATCAGCCTCCCGACATCATTGGCGCGAGGTAGGGGCGTCGAGGCCGTGTGAATCTGATCCGCCGCTCACACGAAAGCAGCGTCATCAACATCTTCCTCAGCATGCCACCGAAGAAGAAGGCTTCGGCGGCGGCAGAGCCGTCCGCGTCGTACCCACCCTCACCGCAGCAAACGGGTGGTGGGGCAGACGCTGGCGGAGGAACAGGCGCCGACGAAGGTGCTCGCGACGTTGCCAAGTCCAAGGACAAGGCACCGCAAACCTCGGCGTCCGTGCATCCCCCGCGCCCATCTTAGGAGACGCGGGACCAACAACGTCATGGCGTTCAAAACGCCATACGTTCGTTGGATCGAGACCCTCAAGACCAGCATGCGCGCCAACATGCTGGCACGAGTGAGATACGGTCGCCCGGACGGGGTGCTGCTCCTTCTAACGTAGTTAGAAGTCCGAGCGTGTCCCGCTCTTCGCACCGTTCTCCAATGCCACCCGCTACTCCAGCAGAAGCTCTGGCGAGAGCTCAGCTGCTCCTCGACTACCCTCCAACGGCCGACAAGGTCGACGAGTGGAGGGCCACTATCCAGAGCCTCATCGGCTTTGCTAACGGCGACGCTCGCGGCAACCAACGCCATCATTGCCGCGGCGAGACGACGGCACGAGCCGGTGGCGGCGAGATCGTCGGAGGTGCAACCACCGTGCACTCTCCGCCAAGAAGGCCATGATCGCCGACTCACCGGATCCACCTCGACAATGACTCCGCTGCGTCGTCCGGATCGCGAGCTTCGCCGCGATCAGCGCCAAGTTCTTCATGAGCGACAACAAGAGGACGCTCGAACTCGCATCGGCGCCAAGAGAACCGCGACGCCGGTTCGACAAGCGCTGCCGGGCCTTCTGTTGACATGCGCGCCCGGAGGAGCCAGCGACTTGCCGTGACGCGGTAGGTTGCCCTGCGTTCACTTTCGTGAGCTGCGGCAAGTCCAGTGGCCCAGCCGGAAAAACCTCAAACCAGACGTGCGGAGAAGTATGATGGCAGGGCGCATCCGTCGGAGTTCCTCGGCATCTACACCATCGCGGTGCAGGCTGCGGGGGCGGGATGACAAGATCCTCGCCAACTACTTCCCGCCGTGCTCAAGCCCAACGCCGATCTTGGCTCATGCACTTGCCGGACAGCTCCATAACCTCTTGGGCAGATCTGTACCATCAGTTTGTTGTCGCCTTCACAGGCGGCCACAAACCTCATGGCCAAGAGAGTGACCTACACTTGCTCGCCCAGAAGGACGGAGAGTCCCTCGCAAGTTCATCCGGAGATTTAGCCGTGTGCACTACAACATCCCGACGTCCACCCTGCCAAGGTGATCAGCGCATTCCATCGTAATGTGCGGAACCGCAGGATGAGGGAGGAGATGGCGATGTGCAAAGTCAAGGACGCCAAGTGAGCTGTACGCCTTGGCCGACAAGTGTGCACGCTACCGAGGAAGGGAGAAGACTCCTGTGAGAGAATGCGTAAGCAGGATCTCGACAGTGAGGACACCGCCCGCCAAAGAAGGGCCAGGCGAGGCAACAGGAAGAAGAAAGCCGGAGAAGTGCTAGCAATCGAGCAGTCCGGCAATGGAGGTGGCGACAAGAACGCCAAGGCTGGTGGCTCCGGCAAGGAGGTTGCACGACGCCAACCACCGGTCGGTGGCGGCCACGACAAGCGGGGACAGCTCGGCAAGCAAGATCTTACAAGATCCACCGCACCAAGGGCCACGACCTCCAGAGCTGCAAGAAAGTCGAGCAGCTTGTCGAACAGCAGAGAGCTGAGTACGGCGGCGCGACAAGGAGAAGGCCCAGAAGGTGCCGGGGAGCAAGCAAGAAACGCCCCGGCCGGGAGGATGTCAAAGCAAAGCCAAGCGGCAAGGAGATAGACCTCCCGCGTCGCGACAAGGATGAAGATGATGACGACGACGAAGATATGGAGGACGACGACGCCGATGAGCAGGAGTTTCAGAAAGCCACAGAGGTCCTTTGCGTTTACGGAGGTGCTTCCCTTCATACCTCCCACCGCCAACTCAAGCAATGGATGCGGGAGGTCAATGCAGCAGAACCATCCATAGAGTCACGCAAGCCTCTCAAGTGGTCCAGCATGCCTATCATTTTGATATTGAGGACCACCACGATCGCATAATCATGCGGTCGGGTGCTTGCCGATGTTGGTCTCTCCAACCATCCGCAACCTCAAGGTCACAAAAATGTTAGTTGACGGTGGGGCCGGCTTGAATCTGATCTCCTCCACGGTGCTCCAGAAGCTTCAAATCTTTAACAGCGAGCTCGAAGAGACTGGCACTTTCCAAGGAATCAATCCGGGAAGGAGCAAGCCGAAGGGGAAGATTACGTTGCCGGTAACATTTGGCAGCGAGTTGAACTTTAGGACTGAGAGGGTTACATTCGACGTTGCCGATTTCCCATTGCCTTACAATGGGATACTTGGCCGTCCAGCACTCGCCAAGTTCATGGAAGCCTCTCACTACGCCTACAACCTACTCAAGATGCCAGGCCCGATAAGCGTCATCTCTGTCTACGGTGACAAGAAGGATGCCCTTATCTGTGCCGACAAGATCTACCGGGATGCAGCAGCCGCGACGGATTGCCGCACAATTGCCGCTGAAGCTCCGGGGAAGAAGACCAAGTCCAAGTCCGACAAAGGCTCTGATGCTCACTCCGGCAAGCGCACCTCTTCGGAGTGTTGCGCTACCGTCGAGGACGCACCATCGAGCTCCACCGGCAAGTGCAAGAAGATGGTGGCTCCGCCGAAGACCAAGAAGGTGCCCGCCAAGGAGGACGGCACTGGTGGTACCTTCACCGTCAGTGCCTCTCTCGACCCTAAATAGGAAGGCGGCGCTCGTTGCTTTCTGCGGGCGAATTTCGGCGTGTTTGCATGGCAACCGTCGATATCCCCGGTGTTCCTGTGAAAGTGATTGAGCACCGCCTGGCCATTTGTGCTCATCGCGGCCCGTCAAGCAAAAAGTCGGAAGCAAGCGGTGGGCGCCAAGAATTCATAGCAGAAGAGATCAAGAAACTGGAAGCAGCAGCCTTGTCAGAGGAGTGCTCCATCCTACGTGGTTGGCCAATCCTGTAGTCGTGCGCAAAGCAAATGGGAAATGGAGACTTTGTATTGACTTCACGGATGTTAATAAAGCTTGTCCCAAAGATCCATTTCCCTTGCCACGCATTGACCAGATTGTTGACTCCACGGCTGGATGTGATTTGCTTTCGTTTCTTGATGCATACTCAGGATACCATCAGATCTTCATGGCTGAAGAAGATGAGGAGAAGACGCGTTCATCACACCATGTGGCACATATCGCTTTCATACGGATGCCTTTCGGTTTGAAGAATGCTGGTTCAACATTTGCAAGGGTAGTCCATGACGCTTTTGAGCCGCAAATGCACAGAAATGTAGAAGCCTACATGGATGACATAGTGGTCAAAAGCAAGGACAAAGCAACTCTGGTTCAAGATTTGGACGAGACATTTGCAAATCTGCGCAAGATCAACCTCAAGCTCAACCCCGAGAAGTGCGTGTTTGGAGTCCCTTCCGGCAAGCTTCTCGGGTTCTTCGTGTCTCAACAAGGGATTGAAGCTAATCCCGACAAGATCAAGGCCATTGAGCAGATTGAAGCACCGGAGCGCGTCAAGGATGTACGAAGACTTGCGGTTGCGTGGCTGCTCTCAACGAGTTTATTTCTAGGTCTGCTGGCGCGCTACTGCCGCTTTTTCAAGATTTTGAAAAAGGCAGGTCCAATGAAATGGACTCGAAGCGGAGGCTGCGCCGCAGACTTGAAGAGATACCTGTCCTCCACTCCAACACTTGTCGCACCTAGGCCACAAGAGAAGTTGCTGCTGTATATAGCGGCAACCAATCAAGTGGTTAGTGCTGCGTTAGTAGCGGAGAGGGAGTCGGATGATGAGCCAGCAACCACGGCAAGCACATCCAGCGACGAGCAGGGGGCTTCACGACAAGCTCTGGTCCCGACAAGGGACGAATCCGCGCAGACACATGAACAGACATGAAAAGGATGGTGCAGCGCCCAGTCTACTTTGTCGATTCCCTCCTGCAGGGGCTAGGTCAAGGTACTCGGTGTGCGAAACTGCTTTCGGCCTCCTCATGGCCTCGAGAAAGCTGCGCCATTACTTCCAAGCACATGAGATCACGGTTGTCACTCGCTTTCAATAAGAGGATACTGCAGAATCCGTGAAGCGGCTGCAGGATTGTCGAGTGGGCACTGGAGCTGTCAAGCTTTGGTCTCAAGTTTGAAAGAACATCAACTATCCAAAGCAGAGCGTTGGCAGAATTCATAGCAGAATGGACGCCAACACCAGATGAAGAGATTCTGGAGACGGGCATTCCCATCAAGGAAGCAAGCAAAGAGTGGCTGATGTACTTTGATGGTGCCTTCTCATTGCAAGGCGCCGGTGCCGGCGTGCTGCTTATATCACCCACCGGAGAGCACCTCAAGTACGTAGTCCAGATGCACTTTCCCAAGGAGCAAGCGACAAACAATACTGCAGAGTATGAAGGTTTGCTTGCCGGTCTCAGGATCACCGTGGACCTTGGGATCAAGAAGCTTATTGTCAGGGGTGACTCACAACTCGTCAGTCCGCCAAGTGAACAAAGATTACCGTAGTCCGTTGATGGAAGCCTACGCCGATGAAGTGAGGAAGCTGGAAGAGCACTTTGACAGCCGCAAATGGAACATGTTCCAAGAGCTCGTAATGATATTGCCGACGGCTGTCAAAGTGCGCGCGCTTAAGTTACACAATGGAACCAGGGATTTTCGTGCTCAAGCTGACTCAGCCAACCGTAACACCATCAACGGGACAAAGCAAGAAGAGGAAGTTGGCCTCTGGTGACTACTTTCCGGCAGAGCTTCCCGGGCCGTCGTTGCAAAGGTCCCCAAGATCAACACCAACAAGCAGTCTTTGAGGAGCGATGCGCTCCGGCAGCACCCGTGGTTTGTTTCGTTGAAGCAGACGCTCCCGACAAGTCTTGCTCCGGCAAGCTTGTCGGGGAGCATCTAGCTCCGGCAGGGCCGCAGGCTCTTGCCGTGGAAGCTGATGTTCCCGCAGCAGCAGATGTGCCTTTAGTCCTTGTTGTCGAGCCGCAAGCTCCAGCATGGGCGCAACAGATTGTCCATTTCCTTCAGACAGGAGAACTTCCCAAGAGCAAGAAGAAGCGGAAAGAGTAGCCCGGCGGTCAAGTATGTAACAGTTTGTCGACAAGCATACTGCATGTAAGAAGACTCAACGGTGTGAAATTGAAGTGTATTCCTGTGAAGATGGATGTAAGCTGTTGGCAGAGATACATGGAGGCATATGTGGTCACCACATTGACGCAAGAGCACTTGCCGGCAAAGCTTTCCGGCAAGGTTTCTTCTGGCCGACAGCCCTCCAGGATGCAACTGCACAAGTAACCAAGTGTGAAGCGTGCCAGTTCCATTCCAAACAGATACACCAGCCAGCTCAAGCTCTCCAGACAATCCCTTTATCCTGGCCATTTTCGGTCTGGGGGCTCGACATCCTCGGCCCCTTCCCCCGAGCTGTCGGGGGCTTTGAGTACTTGTACGTCGCCATCGACAAGTTCACAAAGTGGCCAGAAGTGGAAGCAGTGAGGAAGGTGACGGCACAGTCAGCAGTCAAGTTCTTCAGGTCGATTGTTTGCCGTTTCGGAATCCCTAACAGGATCATCACCGACAACGGCACACAATTCACGAGTCACACCTTCATGCAATACGTCCAAGACCTTGGCGCCAAGGTCTGCTTTGCTTCGTTGCTCACCCGAGAAGCAACGGTCAAGCGAGAGGGCAAATGCTGAAGTGCAGCGCGGGCTCAAGACCGTAACTTTCGACAGCTGCACAAGTGCGGAAGAAATCGATCGACGAGCTGCCGGTGGTTCTTTGGTCGATCAGACGACGCCAAATCGAGCCACCGCCGGACACCCTTTGCTCTAGTTTATGGAGCAGAGGCAGTTCTCCCCACAGAACTCGTATACGGATCGCCTCGACTGCTCGCTTATGATGAGCTTGAGCAAGAGCAGCTGCGACAAGATGACACGCTGCTCCTTGAGGACGATCGTCTTCAGGCCGCTGTGCGAGCCGCTCGCTACCAGCAAGCTTTGCGTCGCTACCATAGCCGCAAAGTTAGTGCCAGAAGTCTCGAGGAAGGCGACCTTGTTCTTCGGCACGTTCAGTCCGCCAAGAATTCAAACAAGTTGACGCCGAAGTGGGAAGGCCCTTATCGGGTGAAACGAGTCACTAGGCACGCACTGTCCGCCTTGAGACCGAAGATGGCATTCCGGTGAGCAACTCCTGGAACATTGAGCATCTTCATAAGTTTTACCCATAGGGCGCGGTTGCCGGAACCTGTTCCGGCAACCACCTTTTGTACAAGTCTTGCCGCTGTTGCATGTAATCCTTTGTACAAAGCCGGGCGCAGACCCGTGCATCGATGAAGCTCATGTGTTGCGCACAACTTGTCAAATTCATGCCGTCATCATTTTATTGCATGTTTTGGCTAACACTTTGTGCAGCAACCACGCCTCGGTAAGCAAAATCGAGCCATTGGGCTCCTTAACGTTATTTCCTCTTCTTTTCTTTTCTCAAAGAAAGGGAGGCTCTCGCGCACAAGTTAACCAGGGGAAGGAGGAGGTAATACTATGGACCAGGCACCGCTGAGGAAGTTTCACCTCATCGGGAAGCAAATGCATGTAAAGCTAAGTTGCCAAAGTTTGAGCAATCAATTTTTAAATTTTAAGTTATCTTCCTCGAGCGATAGTACTTTGTATGGAAAACCTGTGCAGAGGAACCAACTCGCCGGGCTAGTCGCGCCCTTACTTTGTTTCGAGTCCGCTCAACAACTTAAGTGAGCTGCGGCTAGTCGCGACAAGGTTGCTTGTCGGAGGCGGCATCGCCAAAGAAGTCATTGTCGTTCAAGACTTCGGCCATGACAAAAGTGCCCGCACCGACAAGTCCCCTAAATGCATAAGGAAGAAACGTACAAAGGAAGGAATCAAGTAGAGGAAATAACGTTGCATTGATCGTTCACCTAAGATAGAGTATATTACAGAATAACTTGTCGCTGATCTAACAAAATGTTCTAAACATGATCAGCAGCGACAAGGGAAAGATAAAGTTGGCGGCCTAGTCTACGCGGTCGCCCTCAATCCGCTTGATATTGTTCACCTTGTCCACAATGGGTGCGACAAGGGCTTTGAGCTCCTCCACGTTGGCATCGGGCGGCAAGGATCTGAGGACGCCGTTAAGGTTGAGGCCCGGATTGCGGAAGGCCACCTTGATCAACACCTTCTCGAGGGCTCCTGCAGACTGGCGTGATTCCTCGGCCAGCTGCTTTGAGACCTCTTCCCGGAGTCGCTGGAGGCCCGTCGCCATGCCTTTGAAGAATAAGCTGAGCTTGGCGTTGGGTTGGAGATGCTCGTCGGAGGAGTACGCAAGGTCCGCCATCCCAGCTCCATCAGCTCGTTGTGGATGTCGGCGGCGGTGTCCACAATACCTTCGGTAGAGTGCTCCACTCTCTCCCTCAAGGTGTTACGGACAGGCAGCATTCGCCAGCCAGCTCCTCCTTGGCCTTGATCGCCTCCAACAAGCCCACCTCCCGCTCTCTGGCGCTGTCCAATGTCTGCGTCAGGGTGGTCAGCTTCAGCTCCAGATCCGCCTTGGAATCCTTGGCGGCATCGAGCTCCTTGCCTCTATCAGCGAGACGACTCTGCAGCTCACCCAGAGTGTAGGCGTCCTTCTCGCGCTCACGCTTGAGCACGGCAAGCTCTTCGCCGCTCTTCTTGAGGGTGGCCTCCAGCTGTGCCACCTTCGCCTTCAGCTCTTCCTTGGCGGCCTCGGCGGCTGCGGCAGCGTCGCCGCTTCTGGCGCCCGCCAAGCGACTCTTGCGCGCGGGAAGGTCTTCTTCGTGGCTGTCCAGGTTGACCTTCCGCTGCGCCAACTCGCTTTCCTGCGCGGCGAGCTTCTCGGCAGCCAGCCGCTGCTCCTCATCAGCTGCGGCCTTCTCAAGCATGAAGGCCATGCGCTGTTCTGCGAGTTGCCCCCGCGCTTCCGCCACGTCGCGGAGGGCTTCTTTGTTGGCGCTCCGGAGCTCCTCGGCGCGCTTCTCCATGTCCGCTCCCGCCCTCGCGACAAGGGCTTCCCGGGTCTCTAACTTGGCCTGCCGGGTGCGGTAGAGCGACATGTAACACCCCGGAAGTAACTTTCCATATTTGTAACTCCAACTCTTGCCATTTTCGGCATTGTGATATGATATTCCCTCCGTGGCTGGGTTTTTCTTCATTTTGCTTTTTGTCCATGTCATGCATTTTTTTATCATGTCATCATGTGCATCGCATTTGCATACGTGTACGTCTCATGATTCCGAGCATTTTTCCCGTTGTCCGTTTTGCAATCCGACGCTCCTATCTCCCCCTCGGAATGGACCGAGGTTTGTCTAGTGGCCTTGGTATACCACCCGTAGACCACCGGTCAAGTTTCGGGTCATTTGGAGCTCGTTTGGTACTCCAACGGTTAACCGTGACTCTCGCAAAGGCCTCTTTTAAGTTGCAGCCCAACACCCCTCCAAAACAGCCCAATAACCCATCTAAGTCACTTCAATGCTCTCCGTCGTTCGATCATGATCGTGTGGGCAAAAACTACACCTCATTTGGACTCTCCTAGCTCCCTCTATGCCTATTTAAGCAAACCCCCTCCAAATCCGGATCATCCTCCCGAAACCCTAGTCGTTTTCCCCTCCGCCACGGACACGTCCGGATCGGACGGATCGACCGCCCGCCCGCGCCCCGGCGAACCAGGGGCTGCTGCATCGCCGTCCGCGCCCCACCTCGCCGCAAACCCGGGCCCGCGAGGCCCGTCTGAGACCCTCCGGCGCCGCCGCGCGCGCCGCCGCCGCCGCCTCCGCCGCTGCCTCCCTCCGCCGGCCCACCGCTGCCCGCCACCGGCCGGCTCCGCCGCCCGCCGGACCTCCCAGCGCTCCGGCCACCGCGCCCGCCGCCCGATCCGCGCCGCCGCGCCCGTAGCGCGCCCGTCCGCGCCCAGCCCGGCAGCCACCCGACTCCGCCACCCGGCCGCCGCCCTTCCTCCTCCTCGCCCGAGCTCCGGTGAGCCCGAGCCGCCGTCGCCCCGATCCGATCGGGCGGATCCCAAACCGAGCGCCCGTTGACTTTCTTCTCCCCCCTCTTTTCTTCTAAGTTTTTCCATCCAATGATATTTTGTGTCATTTTCTTCATGCTATATCTTTGCATCTGTAGGTCTATGTTGCGCGTATAATATATCAAAATGTTCGCCTCGAAGTGTAGATCATTTCATCTCAGTGCATCATTTTCATTTGAGCTCATCTTCATGCCCGAAATGCTGTTAGAAGAGGGCTATGTGATGTTAGTTTCTGTTTCTTAATGTAACTTGCACTTTTGTTATTCTTGCCATGATTAATGTGTGCACCCTATGAATTTGAGTCCTACATGTGTTTTGTAATATGCCATGCCATCTTTCCAGGGGTGTATGCCATGTATTTTTGTGATCTATGTGGTGACTAGCACAAGCATTCAAAGTAGGTGTCCTGATGTTGCTGTTTCCAGCTCTGTTTTGCTGATATTTTGATGCCATGTTAACTTGATCAAGCTTTCGACAACTCTGAGAACATTGCAGGCAAGATGACCATACCCTCGAAATCACTTCTATCTTTGCTATGCTAGTTGCTCGCTCTTTTGCTATGCCTATGCTGCGATGCCTACCACTTGCTATACCATGCCACCCATATTGCCATGTCAGCCCTAACCATCCTTTCCTAGCAAACCATTGATTGGCTATGTTACCGCTTTGCTCAGCCCTCTTATAACGTTGCTAGTTGCAGGTGAAGATGAAGTTTGTTCCTTGTTGGAACATGGAGATGTTGTTCCTTGTTGGAACATGTTTACTTGTTGGGGATATCACAATATATATCTGCTATAATTTAATGCATCTATATACTTGGTAAAGGGTGGAAGGCTCGGCCTTATGCCCGTGTTTTGTTCCACTCTTGCCACCCTAGTTTCCGTAATACCGGTGTTATGTTCCTTGATTTCGCGTTGCTTACACGGTTGGGTGATTTATGGGACCCCTTGACAGTTCGCTTTGAATAAGACTTCGTCGGCAAAGAAGGCCCAACTTTGGTTTTACCATTTGCCACCTAAGCCTTTTTCCCCGGGTTTTCGAGCCCGAGGGTCATCTTATTTTAAACCCCGGGCCAATGCTCCTCTGAGTGTTGGTCCAAACTAGAGCACCGTCTTGGGACCATTCTGGGCAACTTGGATTACGTCGGTTCCTCAGACGCTTCGCTTATCCGGTGTGCCACGAGAACGAGATATGTGCAGCTCCTATCGGGATTTGTCGGCACATTCGGGCGGCTTTGCTGGTCTTGTTTTATTGCTGTCGAAATGTCTTGTAGTCCGGGATTCCGAGATTGATCGGGTCTTCCGGTAGAAGGAATATCCTTCATTGACCGTGAGAGCTTATAATGGGCTAAGTTGGGACACCCTGCAGGTAATATCTTTCAAAGCCGTGCCCGCGGTTATGAGGCAGATGGGAATTTGTTAATGTCCGTTGTAGAAAACCCGAAGTTGACCTCAAATAAAAATACACATCAACATGGGTGTAACCGTGATGGTCTCTTCTCGGTGGAGTCCGGAAGTGAACACGGTGTTGGAGTTATGTCTCGACGTAAGTAGTTCAGATCACTTCTTGATCGGTACTAGCTTCACGACCGTGCTTTGCTCCTCTTCTCGCTCTGCTTTTTAAGTAGCCACCATATATGCTAGTCGCTTCGCAGCTCCACTTTACTACTCTGTCCTTCCTATAAGCTTAAATAGTCTTGATCTCGCGGGTGTGAGATTGCTGAGTCCCCGTGACTCACAGATACTTCCAAACAGTTGCGTGTTCCGACGATGCGAGCAGGTGACTCAACCGAGCTCAAGTGGGAGTTCGACGAGGAACGTGGTCGTTACTATGTGTCTTTCCTGATGATCGATAGTGGTGCCCAGTTGGGACGATCGGGATCTGTCTAGCATTTGGGGTATCTTCTTTTATTTTGGTTCCGTAGTCGGACCTTGAGTGTACTACTAATGATGGATGTTTATTTATGTATTGTGTGAAGTGGCGATTGTAAGCCAACTATGTATCTCTTTCCCTTATTTATTACATGGGTTGTGTGAAGATTACCTCACTTGCGACATTGCTTTCAATGCGGTTATGCCTCTAAGTCGTGCCTCGACATCGTGGGAGATATAGCCGCATCGGGGCGCTATAAGTTGGTAATCGAGCCTTCCCCACATAGGAGCCCCTACTTGATTGTTTCTTTGGCGTTGTTGAGTCTAGAATGGAAAAATGTTTTGAGTCTTAGGATTATATATATCGGAGAGTAGGATTCTTTTACTTCCGGTCCTTCGTCGCTCTGGTGAGGCATCCTGACGTAGAGTTTTGACTCTTCTCTCCTCAAATTTCACTAAAAAAAATTTAGGATCACGCGGGTATCTTGGAATCGTTCCGATGGTTTTGTGACGAGAACATTGTTCTTGGTGCCTCCTGACATTTAGGGGTTGTGGCAGTGTCCCGGGGAGTTGAGCTCCGAGGTGTTGTCGTCACATTTTATCGTTGCAGTTCTGGAATACCGAAGTTTTGCCGACATCGAAATCTCTTTTGTGCGCTTGTTGGTGAGATAACCCCGATAGCCCAAGATCGAGGCGAAAAGGGAGTATTGCCATGACTTGTATAACGGATATTTTTCAAGGTCGAGGTACACGATTTCGACGATTTCTTGGTTATGTGTTGACGGATGGATACAATTTGGATCTAGGTATTGTTAGTTTGGGTGATATATTTTGTGTCCCTCAGATCCCCAACACCAGATTGCATAACCGTAAAGTTTCGGAGTTTATAGGTGGGAATTCTAGTAGCTTACGGGATATCTTTCCGACGGATGTATGATTTGAGATTGGGGTTCAACGTCTAGTGGTCCGCCCATACACGGTCGATTTACAAAGGGTCGAGACGTCTTAAAGAATCCTTGGCTATGCTGATTCGGGACGTCTTGTTTGTCATTCATGACGTCCGCTATACGTCGTGCCCGTGTGGGCCCCACCACGAACACTTTGGGCGTAAATCTCTATCATGTGTTTGTTCCGCTCATTCTAGAAGCCAATCTTTTGTTTTCAGTTGTGATATTCGATTTGTTTCTAAGATGTATGTTGTTTCCATATCTTTATCTAAGTGGCTTCTCACCTTAATGGACGTGTGATGATTAACTTTGGAATTCATTCGTTCATTCTTGTTCGAATGTTTATTGTGAAGACTATATGTTGCAATTTCTATCCGTTGATTCTACTTATCTTTTGTCTATCAAAGGACTAACGGATGTCACCCTCTTCAGGATGGCTCCGCCACGCTGGCGTGAATCCGGATCGTAATGATGGGGATCAGTCGAACCTGCACCTCCACCTCCGCCTCCAGAGGCTGGCAAGCTATCATGGCAGCCACCAATGCCAATGCTCGATGATTTTGCAGCTCTTGCAAGAACGTACTCAAGGGCAAGGCAGTCAAGGAAATCAAGGTCAAGGCAACAATCAGCCGCACTTTGCTACTCTCGCCGGGTTCCTCGCTAATCAGCCGAAGTCTTTCGGGTTTACGTAGTCGAGGCCACGACGCCGACGATTGGCTTGTGGACATCTGCAAGCATTTTTATTGTAGCAATGTCGGACACGAGGACTTTGTCAAGTTTGCATCGTTTCAACTCAAGGATCAAGCTGCTGAGTGGTACCAAAGAATACAAAGATTCCAGAGGAGGTCGTGTCATTACAGGATGAGTTCCGTCGTGATTTCAGAGCTCATCACATTCAAAAGTGTTGTTGAGAGCAAGCGTGAGGAGTTCCGCAATCTCAAGCAGGGCAACATGTCTGCCTATCAATACAATATCCAGTTCGAGCTCGCTTCGTTTTGCTAAGCAAGACGCGTGCTCGATGAAAA
This sequence comes from Aegilops bicornis, assembly GCA_021605145.1. NCBI lineage: Eukaryota > Viridiplantae > Streptophyta > Magnoliopsida > Poales > Poaceae > Aegilops > Aegilops bicornis. Next base: position 301,888,123 of record CM038671.1, on the reverse strand, counting down.
GAGTATGATCTATCAATTCAGAGGTGGTCCGAGAGAAGATCTGCAATTAGCTCTTGTGCTTTTTGAGCCAGATAAGTATGATGAATTCTACAACATGGCAATCAAGCAAGAAGCTGCCCAGCTCAAATGTGAGGCTTCTAAGAAGAGAATCGAGGATGCAGTTCAGTCTTCTTCTTCCTCTCAAGTGGCAGCTAAGCAGCAGAAGTTTTACCTTCCTCCTCCTCCGTTCCGTCGGCCTTATCGCCAGAAGAACTCGGTGGCCGTGGATCTTCCCACCCACCCAACCCCTGCTATCGTAACAAGTCTAATTCTCAAGCTCCAAGGTCAAGTGCTCCTTACCATCGTCCGCTCTCGAGGTTACTTGCAACAAATGTCGGCAGAAAGGTCACTATGCGAACAAGTGCTTCAACCAAAGGCGCCTTCCGCCTCCTCCTCTGTGAAATCTTCCAGCAATGCAGGGGTCAAGCATAATCCCAAGTCTGCAAAGGTGAACATGATGAATGCAGCTCAAGCAGAGGAATCTTCTGATGTGATAATGGGTAATCTTCCAGTTAATGATATTCCTGCAAAAGTCTTATTTGATACTGGTGCATCGCATTGTTTCATGTCAAGATCGTTCTTTGCAAAGAATGATTTTTCTTGGTCTTACCCGGATAAACCTTTGGGTGTTATTTCTCCCGAAGTCAATGAGAGCCAACTCAATAGTTCATGATGTCTCTATCAAGATGGGCGATTATAGATTTCTTTCTAAACCAATTGTTCTTGGTGACTCGGATATTGATCTATTCTCTAATGGATCGGCTTTCTCAGCACAAAGCTCAGCTTGATTGTGCTGCCAGAAATTCAATTGACTCACTCTTCTAATGATGTGATCATCTATGCCGCTCGTGATGAAACCATTCGGTTGTTTTCTCTCAATGAGAAGGGCTAACTGAATGCTATCTCTCGATTCCAAATGTGTGAGTACCAAGATGTCTTTCCGTAAGAGCTTCCGGTATGCCTCCTCATTGGCCGCTTGAGTTCAAGTTATCGATCTTGAGCCCGCATCGAACCCGTTTGTAAGCGTCCATACAAGCTTGGACCTGATGAGCTGAGGGAATTGAAGAAGCAGCTCGATGAACAAGAGCGTCTGGGTTTGATCAGACCGAGTTCATCTCCTTGGGGTTGTGGTGTTCTTTTTGTCCGGAAGAAGGATGGCACGGACCGACTTTGCGTCGATTATCGCCCATTGAATAAGAAGACAATCAAGAATAAGTATCCACTTCCCAACATCAATGAGCTTTTCGAGCAACTCAAAGGTGCTAAAGTGTTCTCCAAGCTTGACCTTCAGATGGGTTATCATCGATTCAGATTCGTGAACAAGATATTCCCAAGACAAGCATTCGAACAAGCTTTGGTTCTTATGAATATACCGTCATGTCTTTCGGCCTCGTCAATGCTCCTCCAACATTCTCTCGGATGATGAACTTCATTTTCAACCCCTATACCAATGAATTCGTCTTGGTCTATATTGATGATATTTTGGTCTTCTCCAAGAATAAGAAGGATCATGCCAAACATTTGCGATTGGTGCTAGACAAACTCGTAGAGTATCAATTCTATGTGAAGTTCTCCAAATGTGAATTTTGGCTTGATGAAGTGCTTTATCTTGTTCATATCATCTCCGCCAAGGGCATCGCTATTAATCCCGAGAAGGTGTCCGCAATTGTGAATTGGGAACCTCCTCGTAATGTCAAGCAGCTCCGCATGATTTTCTTGGTCTTGCAAGCTATTGTCAAGATTCATTGAGAACTTCTCCAAGATTGCAAAGCCTCTTTCCAACCTCCTCCAAGCATGTGAAGTATGTCCGTCTCCCGATTGTGATGTTGCTTTCAATACTCTCAAAGAGAAACTCGTCACAGCTCCCTGCCTTGACTCCTCCCGATGAATCCAAGCCATTCAAGTTTTCTGTGATGCTTCTCTTCAAGGTCTCGGTGCTGTGTTAATGCAAGAGAAGAGAGTTGTGGCTTATACCTCTCGCCAGCTTGAAGCCCAACAAAAAGAACTACCCCACTCACGATCTTGAGTTGGCGGCAGTTGTCCATGCATTGATAACGTGGAGACATCTCTTGTTGGGAAGGAACGTGGACATTTTCACCGATCACAAGAGTCTCAAGTACATTTTCACTCAGCCCAACCTCAACCTCGTGCAGACTCGATGGGTCGAAATGATTCAAGAGTACAACCCAAGTATTGAATATACTCCGGCAAGGCCAATGTCATTGCAGATGCTTTGAGCAGGAAGGCTTACCGCAACAGCCTAATCCTCAAGCCCTTTCACCGGATCTCTGTGAAGCTTTCCACGCAAGCTGAATCTTCAAGTTGTTCCTCAAGGCTTTCTTGCCAACCTCATAGTCTCTCCTACTTTGGAAGATCAGATTCGTGAGGCTCAACTTCTGGATACCATGGTGAAGAAGGTGAAACGTGGTATCGACAAGGGCATTTCCAAGTACAAGTGCTTCCACGTTGATGACAAAGATACTCTTTTCTTTGAGGACCGGATTGTGGTTCCTAAGGGTGATCTGAGAAAAGTCATTATGAACGAGGCGCACAATTCACTTCTATCCATTCATCCCAGAAGTACGAAGATGTACCATGATCTCAAACAGTCATATTGGTGGACTCGAATGAAGCGAGAAATTGCTCAATTCGTGAATGAATGTGATGTCTGCAGAAGAGTGAAAGCAGAACACCAAAGACCAGCTGGTCTCCTCCAACCTCTTGCTATTCCGTAATGGAAGTTTGATCATATCGAGATGGACTTCGTGACTGGTTTTCCTAAGTCCAAGCGTGGAAATGATGCTATCTTCGTTGTCATTGACAAGCTTACTAAAGTGGCTCATTTTCTTCCTATCAAAGAATCCATCACAGCAGCTCGGCCAAGCGTAGCTATACACCTCCGTGATTGTCTCCTTGCACGGCATTCCACAAGTGATCTCTTCAGACCGTGGCAGCATTTTTACCTCCAAGTTTTGGGATTCTTTTCAAGGCCATGGGCACCAACATTCGTTTCAAAGACAAATTTTCCATCCTCAAACAAGTGGCCAAGTCGAGCGAGTTAATCAAATCCTTGAAGATATGCTCGTGGCTTGTGTCATTTCCTTCGGTATGAAGTGGGAAGATTGTCTTCCATATGCCGAAGTTCTCCTACAACAACAGCTTCCAAGCGAGTTCGGGCAAGGCCCCATTCGAAATTCTCTATGGCGTAAAGTGTCGTACTCCTCTCAATTGGTCTCGAGACAGTGAACGCCAACTTCTTGGCAATGACTTGATCACGTATGTAAGAAATGTGCCAAGTCATTCATGAGAATCTCAAAGCCACGCAATCGCGCCAGAAGAGCTATTATGATGATAAGCACCGTGATGTGGCTTTTGAAATCGGAGACCATGTCTACCTCTGCGTCTCTCCAATGAAAGGCACTCGTCGCTTTGGTATCAAAGGGAAGCTTGCCCCTAGATACGTGGGTCCTTTCAAGATCATTGGCAAAAGAGGCGATCTCGCCTATCAACTTGAGCTTCCATCCAACTTTGCAAACGTGCACGATGTGTTTCACGTGTCACAGCTTCGCAAGTGCTTCAAGACTCCTGAACGCACTATCAACTTCGAAGAGATTGACCTTCAAGAAGATCTCTCTTATCATGAGCACCCCGTTGCTATTCTTGAAGAAACCGAGCGCGAGACTCGCAACAAGTCAATTATATTCCTGAAAGTGAAGTGGTCACACCATTCCGACCGAGAAGCCACCTGGGAGCGCGAGGATCACCTCCGTTCTGAATATCCGGAGTTCTTTCAGTCCTAGATCTCGGGGCGAGATCCTCTTGTAGTGGTGGAGTGTTGTAACACCCGAAGTAACTTTCCATATTTGTAACTCCAACTCTTGCCATTTTCGCATTGTGATATGATATTCCCTCCGTGGTTGGGTTTTTCTTCATTTTGCTTTTTGTCCATGTCATGCATTTTTTTATCATGTCATCATGTGCATCGCATTTGCATACGTGTTCGCCTCATGATTCCGAGCATTTTCCCGTTGTCCGCTTTTGCAATCCGACGCTCCTATCTCCCCTCGGGATGGACCAAGGTTTGTCTAGTGGCCTTGGTATACCACCAGAGACCACCGGTCAAGTTTGGTCATTTGGAGCTCGTTTGGTACTCCAACGGTTAACCGCACTCTCGCAAAGGCCTCTTTTAAGTTGCAGCCCAACACCCTCCAAAACAGCCCAATAACCCATCTAAGTCACTTCCATGCTCTCCGCTGCTCGATCACGATCGTGTGGGCAAAACTACACCTCATTTGGACTCTCCTAGCTCCCTCTATGCCTATTTAAGCAAACCCTCCAAATCCTTGATCATCCTCCCCGAAACCCTAGTCGTTTTCCCTCCGCGCCCGCCCGGACACGTCCGGATCGGACTGACGCGTCCGCCGCCAGCGCCCGAACCAGGCTGCCACGTCGCCGTCCGCGCCCCACCGCCCGCCCGACCCAGCGGGCCGACGAGGCCGTCTGCCTCCGGCCCGGCCGTCAGCGCCCGCCGGGCGCCGCCGCCCTCCTCGCGCGGCCTCCCTCGGCTGCCCGCCCGCCGCCACGCCACCGGCCGGCTCCCGCCGCCGCCGGACCTCGCCCGGCCTCCGGCCACCGCGCCCGCGCCGATCGCCGGCGCCGCCCGCGCCAAGGCCGGCCCAAACTCCGCCGCCCGGCCGCCACCCTTCCTCCTCCTCGCCCGGGCTCCGGCGAGTGAACGCCGTCGCCCGATCCGATCAGGCGGATCCCAACCGAAGCGCCTGCTGACTTTCTTCTCCCCCCTCTTTTCTTCTAAGTTTTTCAATCCAATGATATTTTGTGTCATTTTCTTCATGCTATATCTTTCCATCTGTAGCTCCATTGAGAGCGTATAATATATCAAAGTGTTCGCCTCGAAGTGTGGATCATTTCATCTCATTGCATCATTTTCATTTGAGCTAATCTTGATGCCCGAAATGCTGTTAGAAGAGGGCTATGTGATGTTAGTTTCTGTTTCTTAACAGAACTTGCACTTTTGTTATTTTTTCCATGATTAATGTGTGCACCCTATGAATTTGAGTCCTACATGTGTTTTGTAATATGCCATGCCATCTTTCCAGGGGTATATTCCATATATTTTTGTGATCTATATGGTGACTAGCACAAGCATGCAAAGTAGGTGTCCTGATGTTGCTGTTTCCAGCTCTGTTTTGCTGATATTTTGTTGCCATGTTAACTTGATGCTACCGAGAGATCCATGCATATTTTGAGATATTTCAGTAAGGATGTTTTGTGAAGCATGTCTTGCTCTATCCATCCATGTCCCTGTTTGCAATTATGGAGTACCATAGCTTGAGTCAATCGAGCTCTACTTTTGCTATCAAATGTTTCCTGGCAGATTGTTTACATGTTATTCAATTTTGCCAAGGTTGTTGTGGTTGATCCATGTATGCTATATTATTGTTCTTGTCATGTTTGTCTTCTATGCCATGTCTTCTTGATGTATGTATGCTTATTTTATCATTTAAGGCTCTGTACTGAGTGCATTGAGCTTGTAAACATGCCTACTTGTTATCAGTTTGACATGCCATGTTGCTGAATCTGTTAACGGAACTTTCAATATTGACATGGGTGTTACTATATTTTCTGATCCTTTTTGGCTTATGGTCAGTAAGGGACTTTTGTTCTATGCTTTGAGTAGATTCGTGCCATGGCTTGTTTTGGTATTTTGAGTTCCTGTAGCATGTAGTTTTCTTGCTCTGAACATTGCAACCTGATGCTGTTTTTGCCATGTCCAGCCTGATATTTTGTGCACTTTTGCCATGCTTGTTTGAACCTGTTATGATGTGATTTAGCCGAAGCTCGGTGCTCATCTTTTGTCAAGTATCTTGTGTAGATCACTGCCATATACTTTGTTGATACGTTTGGGTGCAGTAGCTTAATTTCTTGTTGCTTGCTAAGTGGCATCATGCTGTTAATGGCAGATTTGTGCCATTCTTGTTTTGCTTGTCATTTCCAAACCGTGCATCCGATTCCGGTGATCTTTATATCGATTTCAACCGAAATCATCTCATCTTTCCAGTGGCATACTTGGTTTGCCAAGTTGATGCCTGGTTCATCATTTTTCTTTCGGAGCGCACATACGCATTGCATATCACATCCCGCATATCATGCCATGTTTTGCATCATGTTGATTGTGCATTGCACCGTGATTTATTGTGGTTCCTTTGTTTGTGTTTTTACTTTGGGTTGAGCCGAGACGAAGTACATGAACGAGGAACCCGTTGAGAACGCTTTACGAGGATCAAGCTTTCGACAACTCGAGAACATTGCGTGCAAGATGACCATACCCTCGAAATCACTTCTATCTTTGCTATGCTAGTTGCTCGCTCTTTTGCTATGCCTATGCTGCGATGCCTACCACTTGCTATACCATGCCACCCATATTGCCATGTCAGCCCTAACCATCCTTTCCTAGCAAACCGTTGATTGGCTATGTTACCGCTTTGCTCAGCCCCTCTTATAGCGTTGCTAGTTGCAGTGAAGATGAAGTTTGTTCCTTGTTGGAACATGGAGATGTTGTTCCTTGTTGGAACATGTTTACTTGTTGGGGATATCACAATATATATCTGCTATAATTTAATGCATCTATATACTTGGTAAAGGGTGGAAGGCTCGGCCTTATGCCTGGTGTTTTGTTCCACTCTTGCCACCCTAGTTTCCGTCATATACCGGTGTTATGTTCCTTGATTTAAGTTCCTTACACGGTTGGGTGATTTATGGGACCCCCTTGACAGTTCGCTTTGAATAAGACTCGTCTAGCAAGGCCCAACTTTGGTTTTACCATTTGCCACCTAAGCCTTTTCCCCCGGGTTTTCGCGAGCCCGAGGGTCATCTTATTTTAAACCCCGGGCCAATGCTCCTCTGAGTGTTGGTCCAAACTAGAGCACGGTGCGGGACCATTCCTGGGAAACTTGGATTACGTCGGTTCCTGTACGCTTCGCTTATCCGGTGTGCCTTGAGAACGAGATATGTGCAGCTCCTATCGGGATTTGTCGGCACATTCGGGCGGCTTTGCTGGTCTTGTTTTATTGCTGTCGAAATGTCTTGTAGTCCGGGATTCCGAGATTGATCGGGTCTTCCCGGTAGAAGGAATATCCTTCGTTGACCGTGAGAGCTTATAATGGGCTAAGTTGGGACACCCCTGCAGGGTAATATCTTTCAAAAGCCGTGCCCGCGGTTATGAGGCAGATGGGAATTTGTTAATGTCCGGTTGTAGAAAACCCGAAGTTGACCTCAAATAAAAATAGACATCAACCGCGTGTGTAACCGTGATGGTCTCTTCTCGGTGGAGTCCGGGAAGTGAACACGGTGTTGGAGTTATGTCTGACGTAAGTAGTTCAGGATCACTTCTTGATCGCTACTAACTTCACGACCGTGCTTTGCTCCTCTTCTCGCTCTCTTTTGCGAAGTAGCCACCATATATGCTAGTCGCTTGCTGCAGCTCCACTTTACTACTCTGTCCTTCCTATAAGCTTAAATAGTCTTGATCTCGCGGGTGTGAGATTGCTGAGTCCCCGTGACTCACAGATACTTCCAAAAGAGTTGCAGGTTCCGATGATGCCAGAACAGGTGACTCAACCGAGCTCAAGTGGGAGTTCGACGAGGAACGTGGTCGTTACTATGTGTCTTTTCCTGATGATCAGTAGTGGTGCCCAGTTGGGACGATCGGGGATCTATCTAGCATTTGGGGTATCTTCTTTTATTTTGGTTCCGTAGTCGGACCTTGAGTGTACTCTGAATGATGGATGTTTATTTATGTATTGTGTGAAGTGGCTAATCGTAAGCCAACTATGTATCTCTTTCCCTTATTTATTACATGGGTTGTGTGAATATTACCTCACTTGCGACATTGCTTTCAATGCGGTTATGCCTCTAAGTCGTGCCTCGACACGTGGGAGATATAGCCGCATTGGGGGCGTTACACGACAGCAGCTTCTTCAGCAGCTGCTCCTCCTCAGACTCGCCGCTGCTGCTGCTTGGCGCATCCACCAGCGTCAGCCCAGCGGAGGCGAGTAGCTCGCCGTCGAAGGTCTCGCCCTCGACCGGCGCCCTGGAGCTCGGTTCCCAGGGGAGCTTGATGAAGACGCCTTCGCCGGCCCTCAGGTAGGCACCGGGCTGGGGCTCCTCGGAGCTGGCGCGCTGGCAGCCGGTGGGAGTCGGCTGTCGGTGTAGCGCTTGCCGCTCCTGCGGCCTCATGGCCGTCAGTACGATCGCCGACCCCTCGCCGGCCTCCGCATCGGCAGCCTCGGTGGCCTCCTCGCCAACAGGCTCGTCGGCGACGGCCTCTTCTTCCACGACGACGACTACTTCTTCCTCGACGGCGGCCTCGTCGGTGTTGCCTTGCCGCCTTCCTCCTCGGGCGGCCTCGACCTCCATCGGCTCTGCGTCCGACGAAGAAAGGGCGATCAAGCGAGATGTTCAAAAAGAGAAACAAAAGAAAGCAAGCCCAAGGAAGATTTTTCACAGAAGGGAATTACACCTGCAACGGGATCCGCAGCCATGGCCTCGACCACTGGAGGGTCATCAGCGTCCCCTTGCCGGGTAGCCTCCCTTGCCGGAGTGGCCTCCCTTGCCGGGTGGTCTCCCTTGTCGGAGGGAGCTCCCTTGTCGGGAGTTCTCCCTTGGCGGCGTAGTGGCAGCGGGCGTGATCTCGGAGGCGGCTTCCGAGCCCTCCCGATGAGGCTGCTCTGCTCCTACACAAGCACACAATGATATCAACAAAGAAGGAGCACCCCTGCACACCTAATAGTAAGAAGAAAACTGCACACTTACTCTGGGGCTGTCTTGGGGCTGCTCGAGGAAGGGTTGCGGGTCGGCAAGGGAGTCTCGGGCCGCGTCCCCCGTCGCCACGGGAGAATCGTCCTCAACGACGACCGTCGGGATCTTGGCCCTCTTCGCCGCTCTCTGGGCCAGCGTCTGAAAAGGAAAGAGTCCAGAACGAAGCAAATCAGATTCAAGATGAAGCAATAAAAATTGAAGAAATACAAGCACAATCTCGAGAAGCTTACTCTTCGCCTTCTTCCTCGGAGCTGAGCGCGGAGAAGTCAAACTCCGGCTCGCCTCCGGTGCGATGAGGCGGAGGCGTGGGCTCTCTTGGCCGCTTGGCGGAGGCGTCGGCGGTGGCCTGAGAAGATTCCGCCCCAGTTGTCGCTGCAGCGTGGGGCGCTCCCGCGGCAACCTCACTTGCATGTGGAGCGGCTGGCCGGCTGGGCCGTCTTGTCAGTCTGTCGCCCGGTTCGTCTCCAGCCTTGCGGAGACGCCTCCTCGGCGGAGCCGGGCTCGGCCCAGCGGCAAGTCGCTTGGCGGTGGAGAAGAAGCGCCCTCGGCGGGTCCACTCGACCTGGCCTCGGGCTCGACAAGCTCGTCCTCGCCGACGACCTCCCCTCGCTCGGCAAGGCTTGCCGCCTTCGCCGCGTCCGCCTCCTCCACGGTGAACCCGAAGGCTCCAGCGGCAGCGGCTGCTGCCGCCTCCTCCACCCTGGTGGCAATCCGTGCCATCTCCTAGTCGGTGGTGTCGCGGGTGATCCTCTTCTGCTCGTCGGCGCGGATCGGCACTTCTTGCAAATCGTCGAAGAATTGTTGCACGACCTCATCGGGGGGCTCCTGCCAGGTTGGGACGATCCCGTGGGAGTCACACAGTGGCATCATGGCGCGGATGTGGTCGAGCGCCGAGTTGTTGCACAAAGGGACGACCCCTCGCGGCAACCTGAACCACTCAGGATGGTCGGGGTCGTTCTTGAACAGCTCGAGCAGTATCGAGTCCAGCTCCATGACGGTGAAGTTCCAATTCAGGCCCGGGCGCAGCCTCATGATGTCCGCTGCATTTTGGAACTCCCAAGCAGGCCTCCTCCTTTCCTGCAAGGGAAGCGGCGCGGCGAAGGAAGTCTGCGCCAACCGCGCCTCTACGGTCAACCCGGCAAGCCCGAGGCGCAGGATTCGGTCACGGCTATCTTCAGCCGCATCCTCCGGCGCCAAGTTACTCCAATCCCTGCCACGCACTATTGGGGTTTGGCCCACGGCGGTGAAAGGGCTGCGGGTTCTCCTCACGACCAAAGACCAGTTGGCTCTCCACTCCTCCCACTTGTTGCGGAACTCTCCCTCTAGGTAGGCCTCTTTCTTGCCGATCCTAGAGACCCAAGCTATCCCTCTGGCAAGCGGCTCTCCTCTCTCGACACGGGGAACAAAGAAATGGCGGGAGAGTGCCACGTTCGGGTGGACTCCGACAAAGTTTTCGCACAAATGCGCGAAAACTGCCATGGTCAAGATGGCGTTGGGGGTGAAATCAAGGAGGCGGAGGCTAAAGGTGTTCATTATGTCGCAAAGAACTTCCGGAAAAGGGGCGGCAAAGCCCGCAATAGAAGAAAAGGGCGAAGAAAGGGTACCCTGTTGGGGCCAAATCGGAGGCGGAGGCGGAGCACCCTCGCGCGCCGGATGCGCACGAGTCTCCGTCGACCGTAAGAGGTAGAAGACGCCCCGCAGCTCCCTTGGCGCCGAGCTGCGGTGGGAAGATGGCTTGCTCCTTGCGCAGCGCCCATGAGCCGCTGCCTGGCCGACTTGACGCCCTTTTCCTTATCGGCTTTGAGCCATGGCGAGGGAGGCGGAGGAGGCCGACGGCGGTGAATGTGCTTGCGGCGAAAGAGTGGCGCTGCTCTCTTCGCACCGAGAAGAAGAGGGGAGCGGCGGTGGTTTCTTGACAAGACAACAATGGCAGGGGTGGTCGGCCTGCCTCTGTTTCCTCCGCTTATAAAGGGGAGGAGGGGGCGGACGTTCCGCTTATACTAATAAAGAACCCCCCCACGACCGCGCCCACGATCTCTCGCACGACGCCACGTCCGGTGCATGCTGTTAGTGGGGATCGTGGTGGGTCCGGGCGAAGTTGTAACGTGGTCGAGGCCGCGTGTCCGTGCGATTCTGGGCCTGGCCCGACAAGCGCTTCGGCACCGTGTATGGCCCAGGCCCGGGGCTCTGCCGGTGTACTAGAGTAGGGTACCCTAGTATCCCGTGCATTGCCAAGACGAACAGCTTGCAGCACCTCATGCAAGGCTTGCCTCGTCACCGCCAAGATCCTCCATGGCTCCTTTGGAGCGATTCAAGAACAAAGTATTTGATTGAGAAGACAAGGCCCCGACAAGAGGAGCTCGTCGGGAAGGCCACTCTAGGCATACGGAAGACAAGGCCCCGGCAAGAGGAGCTTGCCGGGAAGGCTCGGAGCGCGACAAGTCTCCGGGCGCGACAAGGATTCGGCCGCGGCAAGGCGCTTTGTCAAGGCATGCAACCTCTCTCTCTTTCCGGCCCAGCTCATCCAAATGACATCTCGCCATGGGACTGTTCCATGGGTGCGTGTCGAGAGGTCAGGCAGCCAGCGGAGAGCAGCGATAAGAAGCGCCGCAAGCTTGCCATCGTGGCGGAAGCGGAGGCACACTGACGGCCTCACAGAATTGCCTTTGTTGGCGACAATCGACGGGCATTTATTGCTTTTGTCCCTTGCCGCCGAGTTAGGTATTTGACATCAGACAATCGCTCGAGTAGGTGTACCAACTCCTGTTTTACATTTGTACCCCGCCTATGTTGCCACCTGTTGGAGACCCCTTGAGCATATAAAAGGAGGCCCATGCGCAACATAGAGGGGGTTCGGCTGGTTCGGTTCATTCGACTCACCAGAGACCAGAGACACTCACGCTAGGTTTTGTAGCCCGCATTGCTCCCTAGCAAGAACGCAATACATCAGACAAGCAGCAGTAGGAGTTTTATCTCTTCGGAGAGCTCCGAAGCTGGGTAAACTGCTCGTGTGCCTCGCCTCGATCCGCTCTTTGTGCGATCTCCGCCCCCCTCCGAACCACAAGGGGCCTGCTCCGCCGGCCCCATAGGTGTCCGTGGGTACGATCAGCCTCCCCGACACTTGTCTTGACGAATGCCATGAACTTGTTGATCCTATGTGTATGCCATGTTGCATTACTGGAGCTCCATGATATGTACTAGCATTCTATACCTTTTGATTCCATGTTCATGCACTATAGCATAGTAGTTTAATGCCTCCAACATGACATCATATTAACTCTGCTCATGTATATGCCCAGTTTTTCACCAAGTCCTAATTGGTGTTATAAAGTTGCTTTTTGCGTTGATCATATTGGTTTAATCTTGATGCCTATGAACCTGAACTGTAATGATATTTCAAGTATGTAATCTGTACTTGAAGTGCATCTCAAGTTTGTGCCCATATAGTTCCTGTAGCTTGTTGTTTTGATGGTTGCAGTATGCCTACTTGCTGTTTTGGGCAGATTGTTATTTAAACTTGTCTTGGGTGTATGTGTTGAAGCGTTGCTCCGTTTTGTTCATGCCCTATGTGAAACTTGCTTAGAATTGCTTGTAGTTTCATCATGCTATATTGCATCCATGTTTTGGATTGTTTTGGATTGAGTTTTGCTTGCCTTTGCATCAATTCCATGTTTAACTTGCTTTGCTCATATCTTCTAGGCCGTAACTTCGAATTAAATGAACCTTGTATGTAACTTGACTAGAAAGACATGTAGATCATCCTGGTGCATATTAACTTGCTTTTTAACAACTTCAACATAATGTGTTATTTAGATCTGGACCAATTTTGAAATTTTCATATGGGGACTTTCTGGAAGTGTTATATGTTGTTTCGGCCTCATTTAAACTTGCTTTGATGTGGGGTCCTTGTATGCATCATCTCTTGCCATGGGTAGCATTTTGTAGCCTTGTCATGAATCATACTTGGATGAGCATCATGCCATGTGATGTGTTGTGTGTTTACCATGTTGTTTGCTTCTCTCCGGTTGTGCTTCTTCTCGATAGTTCCTGTTTTGTTGCGATAGTGAGGATTCTTTCATCTACGCTTGGTTCGTCTACACCCGTTCAACTTCTTCATGGACTCGGTCTTCTTCCTAGCGGTATATCAGGCAAGATGACCGTTACCCTGGATACCACTACTATCTTTGCTTTGCTAGTTGTCTCGATGCTATCGCTATGTCGCGCCACCTACCACTTGTTTATCAAGCCCCCCAAATTGCCATGACAGCTTCTAACCTTTTGCACCATCCTAGCAAACCGTTGTTTGGCTATGTTACCACTTTGCTCAGCCTCTCTTGTACGTTGCTAGTTGGAGGTGTAGTTGCAGGTTGTTCCATGTTGGGACATGGGTATCATGGGATATCACAATATCTCTTATTTAATTAATGCATCTATATACTTCGTAATGGGTGGAAGGCTCGGCCTTTTGCTTGGTGTTTTTTTCCACTCTTGCCGCCCTAGTTTCCGTCATACCGGTGTTATGTTCCTTGATTTTGTGTTCCTAACATGGTCGGGGTTTATGGGCCCCTCTTGGAAGTTTGCTTTGAATAAAACTCCTCCAGCAAGGCCCAACATTGGTTTTAACATTTGACCAACATAAAATAAAAATGATAATAAATTTGACGCATAGGGAGTTAGCGCTACCTGAGGTTCGTTATTCAACATTATATAGGGGGGCAGTGCTGTTGGTGTTGGTGCATACTAGAGCACTGTGCGGGGCCCCCTTGGCAACTTGGGATATTTGGCACCTGTACGCGTCACTTATCCGCCGTGCCCTGAGAATGAGATACGCGGCTCCTATCGGGATTGTCGACACGTCGGGAGGTGTTGCTAGACTTGTTTTACCATTGTCTAAATGTCTTGTGAACCGGGACTCCGAGCTTGATCGGGTTGTTCCGAGAGGAGGATTTTCCTCCGTTGATCATGAGAGTTTGTGATGGACTAAGTTGGGACACCCGTGCCCGGTTTGATCTTTCGAAAGCCATGCCCGCGGTTATGTGGCAGATGGGAATTTTTAATACCGGTTGTAGAGAACTTGACACCAGATCCGAATTAAAATACACCAACCGCGTGTGTAACCGTGACTGTCTCGTTTCGAGTGAGTCGAGAAGAGAACATGGTGGGGTTATGTTTGAACGTAAGTAGTTCAGGATCACTTCCTGATCATTATTAGTTTGCAACCATTTGCGTAGTTTCTCATCTTATTCTTGTATCCGTATGTTAGCCACGATACAATGCTTAGTGCTGCTGCAACCTCACCACTTATCTGTGTCATACCCATTAAGCTTTGCTAGTCTTGATACCCATGGTAATGGGATTGCTGAGTCCTTCTGGATCACATATTACTACAACAACAGTTGCAGGTACAGGTAATGTGATGATCTGACGTGGGAGCGACGCTTGCTTGTTTTCGAGTCCTTCTGCTTCTTCTTCGATCAAGGGATAGGTTCCTGGTCGGCAGCCTGGGCTAGCAGGGTGGATGTCATTTGCGTTTTTCGTTTGATTTTTTATCCATAGTAGGATCCCTCTCTTCTATATGATGTTTGTTGTATTCATGTGGCATTTGTATACCTTTGTATGTATCCCCATCTATTATGTAATGGTACGATGTAATGATATCCACCTTGCAAAGTGTCTCCGATATGCGCTTCTATCCTTGGTGTGACCTTAGAGTTCCTTGAGGATAGGGTCGCATATTGGGTGTGACACCGTTACTTGTTCGTTACAAATTATCTTGCTATCAAACTACCTGTTACCGACAATTTCAGTGCTTGCAAAATATACCCACCTGAAAACCACTTGTCATTTCCTTCTGCTCCACGTTGGGTTTGACACTCTTACTTATCGAAAGGACTACGATTGATCCCCTATACTTGTGGGTCATCATCTGGACGTCAACGGTCGTTTGAAACACCGTCTTTTGTGTTGATTTGTGTTTTCCTTCTCCGGTAAAATGGGCGCCATTTCTTTATACGAACTCAGAATTTGATGTTCTTGTGTTTGTTGGATTTGTATGATCAACTTGATCCATTTCTAGTTTTAGATCTTGATTTGGAGCACTTTGCAAAAATTACTTTTTCCGACCTCCGAAATGGCTAAGTATGTCCCGTGGCTGACTTCGTATCAATCCCATCCTTGGTCCTTTCATCGTGATTGGTCCTAGGTTGCTCCAAAACACCTATAGACATGAGAAAACACGAGAAAGTAATAAAAATAAATAAAATACTAAATGTGCAATGCTCACAATGATAAGTGCAAATACTGGTGAACATGCATAATGGGCAACTATTTGGTTCAATGGAACATAATATATAAAGAGAATATGCAACAAATGGGCTCTAAAAATTCGTAAAATATAGAGCCCTCGACCTCCCCACGCTTAAACCTTGCTCGCCCTCAAGTAAGAAGGTTGACTACCAAAAGCTCACTGCATGAACTCTGAAGCATACATTGAACCAAACCCCAAAAGTGATATCCATGTTCATCGTGCAAGCATGCAAAAGTGAACTAGGAAGGGAGTAATACAAGTTATCCTCTTAGTTCCATTGCCATGGAGGTCAAGAAAGAGGAAATTATTTTTTTGGAGCCCAAATTTCCATTGCCAAAGGTTTAGAGAGAAGGTCAATATTATGTCAGGAACACAACAGAGATAATCATAGACGAAAGGAAATCTTGCATTAGCGATCGCTTCAAAAACACCAACCCGAGGCATACCAGGTACAATAGCAAGATCGTATGACTGTGTTATTAAACCGCTCAACTACCTATGCAGCACTGAGCGCAAGCCTATGCCTTGCACTTAAAGGAATGATAGAAAATGGTTGGGGTTTTGAGAAGTCAAAAATAAAGAAAGTCTTGCATCAACCGAGCTGGTCATTAGGGAATGGAGAAGGCCCTATGATCAATGTCAACACAAGGAGTAGTGATCATCTTGCAACTAGGATGCACATAGAGCTATGAATATGTGAAAGCTCTCCTATGGACTAAGTGGGGGTGCATCCAACTTGCTTGCTCATGAAGACCTCAATATTTTGAGGATGCTCGTCATCGGAATATACAAGCCAAGTTCTATAGTGTAAATTCCCCACTAGTATGGAACATGATGCTCATGAAACTTTCCACTTTACAATGCATGAAGTGGTACTACTTTGAAGCAGTAGTGTGGTAAAAGGATAGTAGCATGCCCCTTCTCTCTTTTTCTCTAATATACTTTCTTTCATTTTTTAGAACAGTATCATGGACTTCATCCCCACTTTTTCAATGACTCATAAGTCTCTACCATTCTTTGCCTCCACTTTTTTAAGAACAATTTCATGGACCTCATCCTCACTTTTTTGAGGACTCATAAGTTTCCACCATTATTTTCCTCATTGGGGCATGCTCTAACAATGATGATCATCACACATTTATAATGACTCACTTTAGATGAAAGTTACGATAAGTCCAAAGTAAAAACATGAGAGAAACTCTACATGATGAATGCCTCTAATAGTGTACCAGTATGTGCAATGATCCGACGTAGCATAGACATAAAAACGAACAAGCCATGAAAATGCCGAGCTAGACATACTATGATCATGCAAGGCAAATGAAAACATGTCTCTAGTCATGTAATTAAAATGATGGTAGTGCATGGCAATATGCTCGGAATGGCTATGAAAATACCATGTGGGTAGGTATGGTGGTTGTTTTGTGGAGATGGGTGCCTTATGTGTAGGAGAACAAGAGAAAGTCCTCCCATGGATTTGGATCTACCTATGAAGTTTTCTCCAAGTCCCAATGTATGAGTGGACAATGCACTGTATCGCAGAGGCTAGCAATAAAAGATGAATGGAAGTGCAAAAGGTTTCAAACTTGCCTTAGTCATAAAGAACTCAAACACTACACAATATTATCATGGTGTCACATTGACTTAAAAGCTAAGTACCCCGAGGGGATAGTTTGGCGGTGATAAACCCCATTGCGGGTCCCGAATCAACCAAAGATGTTGGGTACATTGGCAAAAAAACCTCTGCAATCATTCAATCGCCAATCAAGCCACCACTAGAGTACCCAACTTATGTAATTAGGTGAAAGAAAAGCAACAATTCAAAGGGCCCCATTTATTGGGTTTTTGGTAAAAGAACATGGCAATGTTTTTTAGAAGATAACAAGATTCCCGCAAGCTAAGTCAAACAAGTGCAAAGCAAGCATGTCAAAAACAGTGGGACCAACTAATGCACAAAAACCATATGATGAAGAGAATTGCACAAGACACTACACATGCAAAAAGTAACCTCCCCACGCTTAGAACTAAACTAGGGAAAATGACGAAACTAAAGAGAAAGTGCATTTATTAAAAGAGAGCACGAGAAGTGGTTACCGTCCCAAGCATACATCTAAGCAAGGGTTAGAAAATTTTACCGTTAAGGTGCACCTGAGTTATCTTTCAATAGATATGGACCTTGCCTCACTTAATTTCCTTGTTGTGGTCCGATGGCTGCCCTCTGATAAAACCTGCTGAAAACAAACTAAAAAGAAAATAAAATATTTTTGTGCTTTTCTTGTTTCTCGTTTTTTTGTAGCATAAAGGATTAGTAACACAAGAGATAAAAATAACTGTCTCAACAAGATCAGTTCATCTACCTAAGCACCTCGCTTAAGATGTCAACTATCGTCTAGAAGTGCATGCTATTTCGAGGTTGGAGTGAAATGTGTGAGACATTATATGAAACACAAGTGTGCTGCTACTAACAGCCTAATTGAAAAGGAAGATCCTCACTTAAGGTGAGAAACTCGCTACTAAGCAACTTTTATTTAAGCGAGGTTCATATTGGAAAACTGTACCGGGCACTTGTTGTTCAAGTTCATCATGATGAAGCAACCGAGTGGCTTATGTGGATCTTTATACGGTTGGCACCATACCATACAAGTTACCACATAAGGTCCAAGCCCCTGCGAAAATAACACACAAAATAAAAACATTGATTCGGTATGCAAAGTGAGTTTTTGTACCCAACCAGCCAAAGAAATAAATAAAAACATAGTTGCTAAACAAGAATATTGGCTACTAAGTTTCGGAGGTAATTAATAGTAATTAGAAAGCAAATGATTGGTTAGAAAGCACTTGGTTGACCTCAGACATCGAAAATGAATCAATTGAACGTGTTGTTGCCTCCATACGGACGCTCAAATGACTAGTAGCGGTCATATGGAACGTCGTCATTTGCTCCGCAGAGATGCTCGTTGTGGTCGCCAGGTGAAACGACCGCTGGTACAGGCGTGACCACTCGTACGATAGGCTGTCTTTTGCTCTAGTCTTCTTCTCTCTTGTGGCCACGAGCTCATACGGGCGCTCAAATGACCGGGGCGGTCGTATGGAACACTGTATTTTCTCCTAGAGCTGCAGAACTTCATGAGAAATTTTGTGCTTACTCCTCATGTTAAGCACATAGCAAAATTGCATTAAAAATAGGAGGAGGCATGCCACAAAAATAGGCAACCGGCATGCTGAAATTTTTACCAATGAAAACAACAAGAAACCAACTCAAATAGCAACTACTGGAAATAAAACAGAAGTGCCAATGCAACCATGAATGCAACTAGACTTAAGATACAAAGCTAAGAAAGACACCTACGGACTTCCAGGTTACCTCCCATACAGTTCTTTCTTTATAGCCATATAGCTAGGCTTCGGGGCTCTGTATGGTCATCCACCTGGATCCCAAGGGATTTCAACCACGAGTGTGAGACCTACCTCCGACCAGGGTTTGGAGCACATCATAGCAGAGCTCGGTCAGAGGCGGACTGACTTACGGTGCATCGACATCATATATGTAAATTCATACTCGCTCTTGGTGAGTACCAACACGCCGAGCTAGGTGGAGATGCCTGAAACGTTAGTGGCTGCAACTTCACGGTAATGTTATAACCAAGAGGATGAGGAGTTGCAGGTAAGTCATAACCCTCATCTCTTTCATCAAGCAAAACATTAATTATATCAAAATAGTTACCATCGGTGGGAGTTTCTGGACAATGGACATTCCATCATTTATCTTCGTATTCCTCTGGATCATTGTTTTTTCATATTTCCTTCTTCTTGTGGCTCGATGGTATTTTCTTGATATTCCTACATAAGATTATTTTCCTGTGAAATATTGACTTGGGAGATGGCGTCCATCTGTTTCTCATAGTTCATAACCAAAGGATTCTCATCAAAATTATTATCTAAACAAAAGTTATAAACTTGTCCCACCAAGTCTTCATGCTCAGTCATCGAACTATACCTGCCAATCCACATTAAAAGCTCATGTGATTTAAGAAATAAAATCATCTCCTCAATATCTCCAGGAAGATATTCACTACGGTCATATGCTCTCACAACCGGGTGTGGGTGATCTTTGCAATCAAAACTCATGTGGAGAACTGATTGGCATTGTAAACCTTTAGGGATATCATTGGCAATAATCACTAACTCCATAATTTCTCATCCATTTCTCTACCTTTGCCGGTGCTCCGGTATTCTGCAAGTATCCTATGTTTTTCACGGCATCGTTCCATTGCAACCTCCATGTGTTCATGTGACATCTCAAAGCAACACATTTTTTGTATTTTTTGGATTAAGATAAAAATAGTAAGATAATAAGAACAAACGAAATAGACTAAGTGCGAGCGGGTAAGTAATAACCAAGCATTATGCTCCCCGGCAAGGGCGCCAGAAAATGCTTGATGTCCTGCAAGTGGACATGGCTGTTGTAGCTCTTTCGTGTGATAAATATAGTGTCAAACCCACAGGGAGTGAATAGGAATGCCCCACAAACCCCGCGACTATGTTTTCACTTAACGAGCTACATACGCACCCAAACCAGTGTTTGGAAATAGCCTATTTTATAAGTTGCTAGGGAAAGTAGATAAAAATGGTGTTTACTAAGCTACTAGCAAAGAGAGTAAAAACAGTAAATAAATATAGACTACATTAGTGGTGAAGGTGCTTGAGTAATAAAGCGTTCTTGAGGGTTCCAAGATCACTACCACATATATGAACTATTGAATCCTCTACTCACTAGTCAAATGCATAAGTGGGCGAAGCTGGGTACAGTACACATTCTACTCGGAGTAGACTTGATGCCACACACACCACCATCATAGCCTGTCCTAGAGGGTTACAACTTATGATAATTAAGGGTCACCCCATGGACAGGGCCTCTGTAAGGGTTCACCCGTATTCCCCTATCAATTGTGACGGCGAGGAATCAAAGGCTTTACTATCACCTCAAATTACCCCAATCACTACAACAAAAAAAGGCACATCGGTGGCATTATGGACCAAACGAAAAAAATTGTTATCATGGTTATGACACTTCTATGAAAATAATTGTGACAAAAACACGTAGCAGCATAGATGTGGTGGGTCCTACTTCTATGACAAAAATCATGACAGAAAATGGTCATTTTGTCCTAGGTGGGCCAGAGACGCACCTGCATGACATACTTTGGGCCGTCCATGATGGAAAACACCATGGTAGAAGGAAGGGTGAGGAAAAGATTGGGGAGTTCCCGGTTATGGTGGGTGGTCGGGGCCGAGCGATGCACTGTGGTTTGCGCATTTCTCTCGTATACGTACGCGCGTGTGTGCGGGGCGTTGGGCTCTACTGAACCCAAGCGAGGTGTTCGCTTACTGAACCCGAGCGATTGCACTAGCTACGTTACTAAACCCGAGTGATCGACCCCTTGGCTGTTAACTGAACCCGAGCAATTCCTTCGCTACTCCTGCTAACTAAACCCATGTGATCGATCGTTGTTGCTACTTACTAAAGCCGATCGAGCCCTCGTGCGAGACGTAGCCAGCCAGTGTTGGGTTGCCTCTCTATGAACAGTGACTGTTGCTAACGTGCGCCTGTTACATAGATGAGTCAAGATGTGATGAGTCGAGCCGGTTAGTTGGCTGTGGATGAACAGTTCCCGGTGGGGGTTAGATGAACATGACCCCGTGGTAGTAGGCGGTTAGTGCTGGATGAATAGGACCCGGAGGAGGCGGCCACGCCCCAGCCATTTGGGGGTGGATGAACAGTACCCCATGGAGGCTGGATGAACAGTAGCCGGTGGAGGCTGGATGAACAGTAGCCGGTGGAGGCTGGATGAACAGTAGCCGGTGGAGGCTGGATGAATAGTAGCTGGTGGAGGCAGGAGGAAGTCGACGGCGGATGAATAGTAGCACGTGGAGGTTGGAGCGAGGCACTAGATGGTGGATGAACAGGACCCGATTTTGACCGTAGGGGCTCGAACAGAAGTGTGTTCCATACGTTTTGCAGTACGCCACACCCCTTCCAATCAGCAGGAACCCATTTCAACCGTAGGCACTCAAACAGAAGTCCATTTCCTCCGTTTTGCGATATGCCAGACCCTTCTCGGTGAACAAGACCCTGTTTCGACCATACATGGTCGAACAAAAGGCCATTTCCTCCATTCTACGGTACACCAGACCTTGTTTCTGTTGTTCCGTCCAAGCCGGTTGGCTCCCGATGAACAGGGCGTATTCTGACCCAGTCGATTGCCTCCCGATGAACCTGACGTTGTTTCTTCCATTCCGACCCAGTCAGTTGGCTGCCGATGAACAGGACGACATCATTGTATGCGTTAGAGACCCTGCCCATATGTACGTATGTAGTCATATTTACTTTCTTGCAGCGTGGCTATATGTACGTATACATGATATAGACGGGTCTTCTTGACATGCTACATTGAAGGTTCTACTACGACACCTGCCGCTCCTTACTCGGCCATGTGTCATCACTGCAAAGAGACCGAATCAACTGCTATGTACATACACGTTCGCGACCAAACAGATAGCTTTATGTACACTTTGACCTGGTGGGTCCTAGCTGCCAGGGGGTAAGAAGGCACTTCCTTCCGTGCGAAGATGTAGCTAGTGGTTCCCAGCTATCAGGGGGAAACATTTTTTTCGTGAAATACAAAGGCCCTTCCGGTGGGTCTCAGCTGTCAGGTGGAGGAATCATTATTTTGTGTGTAATAAGGAGGCACTTCCTTACGTTAGGCCATAGACCCGACGGTCAGCCTCTCCACGTACAATCCTCTTCCGATGGATGCTGTTTGTTTACCATGTTGAGCACGCCACACCGAGAGCACCAGGGCGATGGACGACGGCGAGGCCTAGGAAGGGAATGACCCGGAGCCGGAGAAGACTCAGTAGTTGTTTCCCACACGGAGGGGAGTACGAGGGTTTACTGGTTCGTCTCCTGTCACCAGAGAATAACGGGAACTATGCATGAGTAGAGGGATGGCCAGGCCAGCGATGGTAGTAGGGTGGGGTGGTTAGGCCTGCGCGGCAGTACAGGTGACCATGAGAGGCATGAGTAGGCAGTACGGCCGGCGCTGGTTTGGGTGGCTAGAGCAAGAAGACCAGAGGTTGAAGAAGCAACACGGCAGCTTGATTTACATCGTACGGTCACTATAGCTAAAATTGTTTATATTGACTACGTTGACAAAGCCCTGCGTCCGCGTCAACTTAGTAGGCCCACAAGTCAGTCTCCAAACCTGGTGGGTCCTAGGTAGCAGGGCAGGAATCATTTTTTTATCCATAATAAGGAGGCACTTCCTTGCATGCAAAGATATAGCTAGTGTGTCCCAGCCGTTAGCGGGGGGTATGTTTTGTTTCTGAAATATGGTGCCCTTGCGGTGGGTCCCCACTTTTAGGTGGAGGAATCAATATTTTGCGCATAATAAGGAGGCACTTCCTACTCGCAAAAAAAAGAAGCACTTCCGTGCGTGTGGCTGTGGACCTAGCTATTAGCCTCTCCATGTACAGTCCTCTTCCGATGGATGTTGTTCGTTGAACATGTTGACCACTGCTACTTCTTGAGCTTGCATCGGTTTTTTCCTTGAAGATGAAAGGGTGATGCATCAAAGTAGAGTAAGTATTTCCCTCAGTTTGAGAACGAAGGTATCAATCCAGTTGGAGACAACACAGAAGTCACCGAATACCTGCATAAATAATCAAACAACTTGCACCCAACGCGATAAAGGGGTTGTCAATCCCTTCACGGTTACTTGCAAATGTGAGATCTAATAGAGATAGATAAACGGTAAAGTAAATATTTTTGGTATTTTTGGTTTATAGATCGGAAAGTAAAATATTGCAAATGAAGTAAATCGGAAACTAAAATTGTAGATCGGAAACTTATATGATGGAAAATAGACCTGGGGGCCATAGGTTTCACTAGAGGCTTCTCTCAAGATAGAAAAAATTACGATGGGTGAACAAATTACTGCCAAGCAATTGATAGAAAAGTGCAAAGTTATGACGATATATAAGGCAATGATCATGAATATAGGCATCACGTGTGTGTCAAGTGGACTAAAATGATTCTGCATCGACTACTATTACTTTACACATCGATCGCTATCCAGCATGCATCTAGACTATTAAGTTCATAAAGAACGGAGTAACGCATTAACCAGGATGACATGATGTAGAGGAATTAACTCAAGCAATATGATGAAAACCCCATCTTTTTATCCTCGATGGCAACAATACAATACGTGTCTTGCTACCCCTACTAGCACTGTGAAAGGATACCGGAAGATTGAACCCAAAGCTAAGCACTTCCCCCATTGCAAGAAAAAACAATCTAGTTGGGAAAACCAAATCGATAGTTCAAAGAGACTTGCAAAGTTATCAAATCATGCGTATAATAATTCAGACAAGATTCAAATAATATTCATAGATAAGCTGATCATAAATCCACAATTCACCGGATCTCAGTAACACACCGAAAAGAGTATTAGATCAAATAGATCTCCAAGAACATCGAGGAGAACATGGTATTGAGAAAAAAAGAGAGAGAAGAATCCATCTAGCTACTAGCTATGGACCCGTAGGTCTGTGGTAAACTACTAACACTTCATTAGAAGGGCAATGGTGTTGATGTAGAAGCCCTCTGTGATCGAATCCTCCTCCGGCAGGACGCCGGAAAAGGCCCGTAGATGGGATCTCACAGGTACAGAAGGTTACGGCGGTGGAAAAGTGTTTTTAGTGGCTCACCCTGTTGGTATTGGGATATACGAGAATATATAGGCAAAGAAACTAGGTCGGTGGAGTCATGAGCGGCCCACAAGGGTGGGGGCATGCTCTCCATCCTTATGGCCGCCTCGAGGCTTCTCTGACTTGCACCCCAAGTCCTCTGGATGTCTTCGGGTCCAAGAAAAAGCATCGTGAAAGATTTATTCCATTTGGACTCTGTTTGGTAATCCTTTTATGCGAAACTCTAAAACAAGGAAAAAAACAGAAACTGGCACTAGGCTCTAGGTTAATAGGGTAGTCCCAAAAATAATATAAAATAGCATATTAATGCATATAAAACATCCAAAACAGATAATATAATAGTGTAAATGCAACTAGTGCCCCTTACTGATTTTGGTGTATTGAAGACTTATAGGTTAAGGGACTAACGTGTTTGTGAGTGTACACAGGTGTATAAGTCTATGAGGAGTTTGATATTTATAGAGAAAGTCGACGCCTAAAAATGAATTTCTTCAACTGAAGACTTTGTCTTTCTGAATACTTTGAAAGTGAAGAAATTGGTGTGACCGTGTAGACTTAATAGTCATGCGAGGAATATGAAGCGTGAATACTTTTGTTTTTTTTAGTTTCATTTTCTCTTTCTTAAGTCATAGGAAACACCGTACTATTAAAGGGGGTCGAAGTAAAACTAAGGAAAAGTTTCCAAGTGATGCTCATCTCAAAATCCTACACCTACCAATCCTTTCGAGTGAAGCCATTGGAAATCTCATACAATTCAGTCAATTTCTTCAGTGACAGAGATGAAGATCTTTTGGTCTCTGAGGAGTTTGTTCTAACTGAGGATTTAGGAATTCCCAGTGTGGATTGCCTACAAGTGACGATCATGATAGCCCTGAGGAATTAGATACTCAAATTTCCGACCGTTGTTGTGATACGCGCCAACTGTCCCAAAATATCTACCCACCTAATGGTCATATCATTGAAGGGCATTTATGTTTTATCATGTCAGGCTGCTCCCTAGGCTATAAATAGCCGCCCCCTACAACCACTAGCTTGTTGGCTGCTCCGAGAGAAACTAACACTTTTCATTGAGAGCATCCCATCCTCCGAGGACTTTGAGCGAAAACCATCAAGTGAGGAAAACCCAAACCCAAACACCTACAAACCCAAAGTGATTGAGCATCACTGAAGAGATTGTTCCTGTGTGGAACCGACACTTGTTACCTTTGAGGACTATGCATCCTCCAGATGGTTAGGCGTCATGGTCTAGAGCATCCAAGAGGAAATTATGGATCATCGAGTGACCGTGTCTGTGAAGGTTTGGAAGTCACCTGAAGACTTACCATGAGTGATTGGGCGATGTCTATGTGACCTTAGCTCAAGGAGAATACGGTGAGGACTGTGTGTCCGGGACTGTGTGTCCTCAGGTTTAAATACCTAGCCGCTCCAACCAGACGTACGACTATCACAGCAGTTGGAACTGGTCTACCAAATCACTGCCTTCACCGAGTTACTGGTTCTATTTCCTCAACCCTTTCATTTCCTCATTACTGTGTTGTTGTACTTGATAGTTACTATTTGAAGACTTTGACCGAAGACATTCTCAATTTCCTCAATCCTATTTCTTCAGTCAGTTTGTCTTCAGCCTGCTTATCATGTGTTTACGCTTCCTATACTCTGTGCTTGCTTTCATTTCATCATGATGACTCTGATACTGCTCTGTTATGCTTACTTATTCCGATACTAGTCGTTCGTGACAGTAATTTCCTCACCTTGAAATTCCTCAGTGATGAATTTGTAAAAATCTCCTATTCACCCCCTCTAGTCGATATAACGCACTCTCAATTAGTATCAGAGCAAGGTACTCCCTTGTTCCGTGTGATTTTGGTTTAACCGCCTGGAGTTTTAGTTCCGTCGAACGCAGGAATGAAGACTGTGTCATGCCCCATCTTTGACGGTCATTATTATCCCAAGTGGAAGGCCAGGATGAAGAAGCGCCTCATGCCGATGAACAGTGAACTGTGGATTGTCACTGAGATTGGTCTTACCGATCTATGCAAGATGGTGGAGGCTAATGATATTCGCAAGTACACCCTACTTAACCTCACGGCGAAGGACGTCATCTGCTCCTGTCTCTCGTAAAATCAGTTCAGGAAAGTACACCCTACTTAACCTCACGGCGAAGGACGTCATCTGCTCCTATCTCTCGCAAAATCAGTTCAGGAACATTATGCATCTCAGCCATGCGAAGCTTATCTGGGACTGACTCTCTGATGTTTATGAAGGTCATCGAACTCGTCATGGTCCCTGATTTGATGATTTCAAGGAATCGCTCAAAGCAATGACTTTCGATCCAGAATCATCATCCTCTACACCATGCCTTATGGCAAAAGGTGCCAAGGTAACTTAATGCTACCTATCTGAGTCCAGTGATGATGAATCTGGTGATGAATTTGAACCCAGCTATACCAAACTTTCTTCCCTTGCCACTAAACAACAAAGAGCTTTGGAAAAAGTTCAAAATATGCTTGATGAAAGTGATGATATGTTTGGTGAAGAAATGGATTGCACTCAAACCTTGACTGATAATCTTCAAAGACTTCAGTCCAAGTTTGATAACCTTCAGAGTTATCATAACACTCTCTTATCTGATCCTGAGAAGCTTTCTTATGAATTTCTTCAAAGAAAGCAAGATCTTGAAAAGCTAAGGGAGAGTTATGAAGATCTTCAAAAGGAACGTGATTCATTGTTTGCTCAACAGATCAGTGCCGCTCAGGATGAATTCATTCCACCATGTTTGAAATGCATTGAACGTGAATCTGCTAATTCTTCACCTGAAAGTTAAAATGCTTCTGTTGCTGCAAATTCTTCAACTGTCTCTGCTATCACAAATTTGTCATCTGAGGATGCTACTAGTATCACCGACAATGCAGGGCTGAAGGAATTGTATGTGACAGGCATGTACAAAAGCCTCAAGGGGCATCAAGCACTTTGTGATGTGGTTAAAAAGCACATCCTCAAAAGGAACCCTAGGAAAGAGGTTATTTCCTTTGAGAGGAAACTCAATGCTGATGGCACCTACTGGAAACCTGAGCAGTACCCCAAAACTTCATGGGTTGCTGCAAAAGGACCTCCCGTAGATCCATCCACTTTATCTGGCTTTACATGTGAATCTTCATATTCTTCTGATGAGTCCTTTGACTCCAACTATAAACTGTTCAAAAATCAGAATGGTGAAGTATTTGCTAGATATGTTGGCACTAACTGCAGGAATGGTTCCCCTATGAAGAAAATCTGGGTTCCCAAAAGGTGCCTTGAAAGTCTTCAGGTGAATGTCATCATGACACCACCTGTGAAGAATAGGAACCCCAGATCAAATTCCTCATATGGACCAAAGTCTTCATATGGATCCAAGTCCTCATATGGACCAAATTCCTCACGTGGATCAAATTCCTTATAGGATCAAAGTCCTCATATGAGCATCACCGTGCTAACACTTCTGTTTCACAGGAAAGATCTAAGGGCTATGAATATGTGCATTATTTTTCAAACCATTATGCTCATAAGTCCTCAAAGAATTTCTCTGCTTATTCATATGCTTACTCTAACCCCTCTTATGTGAAACAAAGTCGACTGGCTTCTATGCCACCTTTCTCTTATGGAGCTCGCATAATTATGAACTCTTTGCCACGCCTCCAAATGTGGGTGGTGAAGAAAAAAACTAATCTCTTATGCAGGATCAGGTCTCCATACGTACTTAAATGTCTGAAGAATTTGTTGGAGGCCTGAATAATGCTAGATAGGACGCAAGCTAATCATGAAGAAATGAATTTTGATTTCTCACGTCCTCATACTGTTATATCTATTCTATTCCTAGATGAAATTGATCTGTTGAATTTGATTTCATATTCTTCACTAATGAAGTATATGAGTTCGCAAGATGCACTAATTCATCTGCAGGATGATCAACCCAAAGCCACTGAGTGGGTCCTCAACAGTGGATGTACAAATCACATGACTGGTGACAGGAACTTATTGATGGACACTGTCGTGGAATTGTCACGGCAGATGTCCAAGCGGAAGGACTTAGTCGTGAGGCCAATGCATCTTTGTAGTAGCTTGAGAGGGGTTGAGCGGAATCATGAGACGCAACACAAGACAAGGATTTAGATAGCTTCGGGCCCCGGGAAACATCATCAGCGGAATAGCCCTACACGATGTTTGTGGCTAGATCTCATTATGCTCATGAGAGAGTCGCCGCATAAGCCGGCTCCCCCTTTGTGTCTAGCCCTAGAGATTGTTTCTTGCCTCTCTTTCTTGGGGTGCCCTGCCCCTCCTTATATAAGTTGAAGGGGCGGGTTACATGTGGAGTCCTATTAGGATTAGGACTAGTCTATTACAAGTGGAATCCTAGTATGCCCCCTTAAGGCAAAACTCCTTATGCCTTTCCTCGTAAATCGGCCCACAATAACATGAGTCGGCCTTCTGGGCCTTGGGGCTAGTCTTCTATTTGACCCGCCGTTAGGGCCATCCGTGAGTCGCCAGGCTCGTGAGTCGCCACTCCGGCGGGTTACCAATGAAAACGCCAAGCCCGGCCGGGTCA
Source organism: Aegilops bicornis (assembly GCA_021605145.1). Classification (NCBI taxonomy): domain Eukaryota; kingdom Viridiplantae; phylum Streptophyta; class Magnoliopsida; order Poales; family Poaceae; genus Aegilops; species Aegilops bicornis. The sequence goes on along the minus strand of CM038671.1, from coordinate 301,859,585 downwards.
TACTTCCGGCTGGGTCATACCATGGGGTATATCCCCGACATTAGCCCCCAGTTTAATTTGGATTTATCCATGTTAAACTGATCCTGTAAAATAACACAAGAACAAACTTGATAGGTTGTGGTCCGGGTTAAATATTTTCCTGAACCGGCACCTGATCATCTTTAAGTCCTTGTCATTTCCTCGTGGATGCATACTCAAGATCTTCTAGCAAATCTCTTTTAACAGATATGTCCAAATCTTGCCATTGCAAAAAATTCAGGCACTTCTTCTAAAAATCCAGGTCAATAGGCCAGCTTCATAACCAATTTGCTGACATTGGCTCTTGTAGAGAAATATTATAAGAAATAATCCATTTGAGTCGGCCTTCAATGCTCTGACTTGACAAAAATATTGGTCTTCAAATATTCAACTGATATTCAGCCGGCTTAAAGATGTAGATCTTGCTGATTTATGATTGCCAAAATTGTCGGGTTATAAATAAATGATGTCGGGTCATGATTGTTGCGCATAACCGGGTTAATCTGGTCTACTCCAAACTGAGAATTTGAAGATTTTTTTCTCCCTTATATGCATATCACCTGTAGCCCCCAAGTGTCGGGTTGTCATGCTTGCAGCAACCTGGGACTTGTAATTGCCTTATGCTCATGAAAACTTCAACTAGTGTAGCCCCCAAGGGCCAGGTCATTATGCAATAATGAGCAGGGACTTTGTAGATATAACCATGTAAACTTGAACAGCAACGTGTAGCCCCCAAGGGCCGGCTTAGTAAGATAATACTGAGCTGGAACTTTGTATATAATTTATTGATAATAACATCATATAATATAATTCCACCATGGGGCTTGAACCCACATCCACAAGGTTAAGAGCTTTGTACTCTACCAACTGAATAGTGGACCATTCAATATAATGGATTAATGCTTGCGTACCTAGAATTTTTGACAGGAGCAATTGGTAGCCCCCAAGGGTTGGCTCATTACAATGTGATGAGTCGGGTCTTCAATAAGTTGAACTTTACATTAGCCCCCAAGTGCCATGGTGCATGCTGGCAGTGACATGGGACTTGCATATTTGATGTAATCTCAATTTAAATAATGTAGCCCCAAATTAATAAGGTAAGTAAGCCTGCAGCGACTCGGGATTATTACTTCCATTGTAGAATAAATCATATCCATTGGTAAAATAATAGCCATTGCGCCAAAGCGACTTTGAATACCTCATCTGTTGATAAGTAAATCCGGAGTTTAAGTACCTGGCGGCTTATAGCCTTTGAGAAAATCAAGAATTGATAACCCTTTTGAGACACCAATTTCAATGTTTGATGATGGACTTGAACTTAATCATTTATGTAAGTCATAGCTCTGTAAATCCTGCACAGAGTTTAAACAACATATGCCCTGGCGACTTAACGTCAAAAGCCGTATGGTAACCACCCAAATGTAGTCTTATCCTGCACACAAGTAGATCACAAGATCCCTTGGCGGTTTACTGCAGGGCGGTTCATAATATCTCACATATAACCACTGTGATATTGAATTTGTACTGCCGGTTTACATGACCTGTGCAGTAAGGGTGATAACCCAATCCTTAGAAGCCAATACTTCCAAATATATAATGATTGTGACATGCTGGCGACTTATCGTCCAAAGCCAAGCAGGGTTAAATTTAAACCACACTTATACTTAGATCTAAAGAAAAAAAGTCTCAAGAAAAAACCAAATACTGTTTGCAAAAACTTAAATAAAACAGAAAGAAAAAAATCGAGGCTTTTGATTCGAATACGATCAGTAAACCGTTCCAAAGGGGTTAAGCTAGGATTCGAATATGATCATGTAGCCCCCAGTGGCTTTGGCATTGCACCGATCAAGAGGGTGCCGACAGCTATGTTCTCTTTGGTTCGAATACGACCTATGTTTGAACAGGAAGCCCCCAAATGACCTTGAGAGTTTTTTAACGACTCTGATTCGAATACAATCATAGTTGGACCCAAAAGGGGTTAAGCTATGATTCAAAACGATCTAGAAGCCCCCTAGTGAGTTTGGCATTGCGCCGATCAAGAGGGTACCGACAGCTATGTTCTCATTGGTTCACATACGACCTATGTTTGAACAGGAAGCCCCAAAATGACCTTGAGAGTTTTTTTAACGACACTGATTCGAATACGATCAAAGTCGGACCCAAAAGGGGTTAAGCTAGATTCAAATACAATCAGCCCCCAATGGTCTTTTGAAGCAGGGTAACTATGTTTGAGTTGTGCCTTGCAACAGACTCTCTTTCGTCCCTTTAATTTTTCCTGAGAACTCGAGCATTGCGAGATTTAATTTCTTTTTGAACCGGAATTTTAAACCAGATATTAAGAGCTTCAAAGTTTTGTGGGAGACAGGTTTACCTTGAGCCGGATTTTAAACCAGATATTGAGAGCTTCAGCGCTTTCTGGGAAACAGATTTCCCTTGAACCGGATTTTGAACCGGAATCCTTCTTTTTAAGCCGGAAATTTTCTGACGGCTTTTAAATATTCATCAATAAGGGAGTAGCCTCTGGGGCCGTGTTATTTTTCTCTTCAATGATCCGGAGTTCTTGAATCTGCTTTAAATTGGCAATCATTTACTGAGTCATGTCATCATAGCCCCGAGTCTCAAGGCGTCTCGAGGAGTTGTCTTGAGATTCTTCATATTTGACCGTGATATAAACCGGTATGAGTCTTTCAACATCTCACTGATATAACTTGTCCTGCACTAGGGAACTTGCAAGCCAGAGTAAATGCTCTTCTAAAGAAAGCAATAAAAATATACTGGATGGATCTCACCTGATGTATTTATGATCCTCAGCATTGTCCATTAATCAACCCGGCACGTTGAATAAGCCGGACCTCATGGCGGATAGTAAAAACGACCGCAGCATCAGAGGCAGCGCAGACAGATGAGTCGGCCGCAGTGTTGTAAGCCGGCCCGAGCGGGAGAGTCGGCCGCGACGTTGTAAGCCGGTGCGGACGCGTGAACCGCCACGAGGGCAGATGAGCGAGTCGTCCGTGGCGTTGTAAGGTGGTGTGGACCGGTGACTCGGCCACATCATTGTAAGCCGGTGCGGGAGTCCGTTGAGTAAGGACGACCACCTGTGCCGATTGATGTTGGCACGCCTCCATCTCCGTGGTATAATACCACTTTATAATGAATAATTCTCCTGCTTATAAAGTACAGGGCAAAGTAGTTTTGCTTGGACAAATTAATATGTACTTAAAATAAATAGGGTAAATAGAACCTGATTCACTTTGACTATAGATGATCTGCATGCAGACGGCCAGCATCAACTGATACATGTACTGCATGTTCTCTATTTTCCTCCATACTTTTGTCTTGATATTTGGAAGGTGATGATTTGCAGTCCTGGCTGGGCACTTAGTCAGACCGGCCTTGTGGGTCAAGCGTGATACGGCGGATCAGAGGCGATGGCGCAGGCCAGCTGTAGCAAAGGACCAGCTCAAGGCACGGCGATTTGGAGGCGAGTCCGCTCCGACGAGGGCGCTCCGGCGGGTTGTTGAAGTGTGGTCGCAGGGCACAGCTGTTGACCATAGTAGTAGAGGTGTGGCCAACTTACGGCCACAGCAGCGGAAACGGCGGCTTGAACACAAATTATGGCTTAGTACGGGGCGGATGATTGGTGCGGTCTTCACCAGATCATTTTTCATTGAAAGTAGTGATCCGGGGAAAGTTACAAATATATTGAAATGTGACACCACGTCTAAATAGTAACCATCATCCATCAAGCTTGGAGGTACATGCCCCTCATCCATCATACTGTGATGCATACAGACGGTTGCGTGGATTTCTTTTAATCCTTTTCCCTGTTTTAACTTATAGCAGCGAATCTGCTTCATCTTCAGATATCTATCTGAAAGCAACTTTTTCTCTGCAAGAAGAGCTGCTGAACTTGAGAAGGAATTTGGAACACTTGTAGACAACGTGTCTCGCCCAGCATATGTTTATCATCCTCCACCATGTTCTCATCAGTAGAGGCGGCTCCGCGTACTATTGGAAGTTTTGACAAGGTCGCAGGGTGACTTGGTGACAGCCGTGAGGCAAGGCCACAGCTGTGGCGTGGCCGGCTCGGAGCGGAGACCAGTAGCCACGAGGGCAGCACTTGCAGGTGCGGAGGCGGGCCGGTGCCCAACACGGCGGCTCAACACAAGATCACAATAGAGGCGCAGGTGACGTGTAAGACCCGGACGACGGCTCGATGCTACGGTGAGGCCAGCTCGAAGTGGATGTGGGGTCGATGAGGCGAGGCCCGGCAGCAGAGATACGCTGGCGTGGTACGGCTTCGGTTGCGGCAGAGTCGAGTCCTCATTCTTCTGTCGGTCGTAGTTTCTTTAACCAATCCATCTACTCCCTTCTTCTCTATATTTATTCTGACCAAATGGTTTCGGCCAAGTTTACCTTTGCCATTGTCAGCAGCTGGTAGTGCTCCGGTCCCATGGAGTTTTCGTATTGTCATCTCGGTTGCTGGTTGTTCCGAAAGCTCCGGTGGCTGCCGCAGTCAAGGCACAACGATTTGGAGGTGAGTCCGCTCCGACGAGGGCGCTCCGGCGGGTTGTTGAAGTGTGGTCGCAGGGCACAGCTGTTGACCGTAGTAGTAGAGGTGTGGCCAACTTACGGCCACAGCAGCGGAAACGGCGACTTGAACATAGGTTATGGCTAAGTACGGGGCGGATGATTGATGCGGTCTTCACCAGATCGTTTTTCATTCAAAGTAGTGATCCGGGGAAAGTTCCAAATCTATTGAAATGTGACACCACGTCTAAATAGTACCCTTCATCCATCAAGCTTGGAGGTACATGCCCCTCATCCATCATACTGTGATGCATACAGACGGTTGCGTGGATTTCTTTTAATCCTTTTCCCTGTTTTAACTTATAGCAGCGGATCTGCTTCATCTTCAGATATCTATCTGAAAACAACTTTTTCTCTGCAAGAAGAGCTGCTGAACTTGAGAAGGAATTTGGAACACTTGTAGACAGCGTGTCTCGCCCAGCATATGTTTATCATCCTCCACCATGTTCTCATCAGTAGAGGCGGCTCCGCGTACTGCTGGAAGTTTTGACAAGGTCGCAGGGCAACTTGGTGACAGCCGTGAGGCAAGGCCACAACTGTGGCGTGGCCGGCTCGGAGCGGAGACCAGTAGCCACGAGGGCAGCACTTGCAGGTGCGGAGGCGGGCCGGTGCCCAACACGGCGGCTCAACACATGATCACAATAGAGGCGCAGGTGACGTGTAAGACCCGGACGACGGCTCGATGCTACAGTGAGGCCAGCTCGAAGTGGATTTGGGGTCGACGAGGCGAGGCCCGGCAGCGGAGATACGCTGGCGTGGTACGGCTTCGGTTGCGGCAGAGTCGAGTCCTCATTCTTCTGCCGGTCGTAGTTTCTTTAACCAATCCAGCTACTCCCTTCTTCTCTATATTTATTCTGACCAAATGGTTTCGGCCAAGTTTACCTTTGCCATTGTCAGCAGCTGGTAGTGCTCCGGTCCCATGGAGTTTTCGTATTGTCGTCTCGGTTGCTGGTTGTTCCGCAAGCTCCGGTGGCTGCCGCCGTCAAGGCACAGCGATTTGGAGGTGAGTCTGCTCCGACGAGGGCGCTCTGGTGGGTTGTTGAAGTGTGGTCGCAGGGCACAGCTGTTGACCGTAGTAGTAGAGGTGTGGCCAACTTACGGCCACAGCAGCGGAAATGGCGGCTTGAACACAGGTTATGGCTTAGAACGGGGCGGATGATTGGTGCGGTCTTCACCAGATCGTTTTTCATTCAAAGTAGTGATCCGGGGAAAGTTCCAAATCTATTGAAATGTGACACCACGTCTAAATAGTACCCATCATCCATCAAGGTTGGAGGTACATGCCCCTCATCCATCATACTGTGATGCATACAGACGGTTACGTGGATTTCTTTTAATCCTTTTCGCTGTTTTAACTTATAGCAGCGGATCTGCTTCATCTTCAGATATCTATCTGAAAACAACTTTTTCTCTGCAAGAAGAGTCATTGAACTTGAGAAGGAATTTGGAACACTTGTAGACAGCGTGTCTCGCCCAAAGATATGTTTATCATCCTCCACCATGTTCTCATCAGTAGAGGCGGCTCCGCGTACTGTTGGAAGTTTTGACAAGGTCGCAGGGCGACTTGGTGACAGCCGTGAGGCACGGCCACAGCTGTGGCGTGGCCGGCTCGGAGCGCAGACCAGTAGCCACGAGGGCAGCACTTGCAAGTGCGGAGGCGGGCCAGTGCCCAACACGGCGGCTCAACACAGGATCACAATAGAGGCGCAGGTGACGTGTAAGACCCGGACGACGGCTCGATGCTACGGTGAGGCCAGCTCGAAGTGGATGTGGGGTCGACGAGACGAGGCCCGGCAGCGGATATACGCTGGCGTGGTACGACTTTGGTTGCGGCAGAGTCGAGTCCTCATTCTTCTGCCGGTCGTAGTTTCTTTAACCAATCCAGCTACTCCCTTCTTCTCTATATTTATTCTGACCAAATGGTTTCGGCCAAGCTTACCTTTGCCATTGTCAGCAGCTGGTAGTGCTCCGGTCCCATGGAGTTTTCGTATTGTCATCTCGGTTGCTGGTTGTTCCGCAAGCTCCGGTGGCTCGTAACAGGAGCGAATAGTAATCTTGACGAGGAAGCTTAAAGTGAGGTCTGGCGACGGTCCGGAAGCAGCTCAGCGGAAGCAGCGCTAAAACCGGGTTAATCCGGCTGGTGCGAGGCAAGGTGAGGGCGGCTCATGGACACGGCAGCGGCAGAAAGGGGCAGCATCTGCAGCCGGCCATGATGGATCCGCGGCAGTGGAGTGACTCGGCGGGTCACGGACGCGGCGGCTGGCGGGATGGCGAAGGCAGCTCCAGGCGCGGACGACGGAGGCGGGTCAGGCGGCCGGCTGCGGCGAGTAATGACAGTGCGGGGCCGCGAGACCGGGCGGCTCGGAAGCGGCACGGCCGCTCAAGGTGGAGCAGCACGAGGCATATTCGTAGAAGCAGAGACCAGTGCCCACTTCCAGGTCGTCGTTTTCCGTGCCTCTTAACTCTTTTTTCATGGGCCAGACTGCACTTCTGCGAAAAAGTAGTGCTACTAGATCGATCTTGACTTGACGCCGGCTGATACACCTTTTGCCATAGTGTGTCAGATTATTCTTCGGAGTCGCTTGCCACAAGTAAAAATTCGATCCAGTATTTGCTTTATCAAAGGATGCCTTGACGTAATTGCTGCTTCAAATTGATGTGATTTGCTGACTGATTCTTCCATCGACTCCTCACGACCGGTTTTTCAATAAAATACTTATTGAGAAACCGACCCGTTTATTTCCAGTATAGGAGAACCCTCCTTACTGGTAGACAAATTCTTGATACAGAAATCCAGAAGTACTAAATATATTACATGGTTGAGCTGAGGTTTTTCAACCATTTTATTACAAGCACGCCAATAATTTACATAAAGGCGGATGTGACACAAGGGTGTGGCGGCATACTACTCACTCGTAATAAAAGTGGTGGTGGATATGTCACAGTGAAGTGGGTGACATGACTCCTACTCTTGCAGCTCATCGAGCATCGAAGTGAGGCTCGATGATTTATTTGTGTAGCGGAAGCGGATATGGTACAAGTGACAAATTCCAGGATTTGCACGGGACTGACTGGGACTCCTCTAGGCGTCGGACTCGCTATCGAACTCTTCATCCATAAGATCGCCTTCGTCAACATCTGGCCAAATCAACAAGCCAGGTGAGTACTTTGAATGGACTCGCAAGACAGTTCGTACATAAGATATAACAAATGCAAGCATGATGCATCATGAGCAATTAGCAATGCATACTCAAATAATAAACTTGCACGACATGTTAAATAAAAAGGGAGTCAGGCGGTAGTCCTCCCGAAATCCCAACAAAATAACTGAAAACCGATCGGGTGTCTGATGCGACGCCTCGAAAGGTGAACAGATAAATTAACATGCTGCACTCGGGCGTCTAAGCGACGCCACATAAAGGGCTTATATTGAAAAGTAAAAGACAGTGCATGCCACAGTCGGACGTCTGAGCGACATCACGTAAAGGGCTTATATTGAAAGTAAATAACGAGAGTGGCACAGTCGGACGTCTGAGCGACATCACATAAAGGGCTTATATCGAAAGTAAATAACAAGAGTGCCATAGTCGGATGTCTGAGCGACATCACATAAATGGCTTATATCAAAAGTAAATAACAAGAGTGCCACAGTCGGACGTCTGAGCGACATCACATAAAGGGCTTATATCGAAAGTAAATAACAAGAGTGCCACAGTCGGATGTCTAAGAGACATCACATAAAGGGCTTATATCGAAAGTAAATAACAAGAGTGCCACAGTCGGACGTCTGAGCGACATCACAAAAAGGGCTTTGATTTCATCGTTCATGCTCAATAAATTCATGAAGTTAAACACTCCAAGGAATTACTCAGCACATAATAACAATAATAACGGGTTAGTCCGTCCACAGGAGTAATCATTTAGCCGAGTTTACCACTCATGTTTGTTCACCGGAGATTTGGCAAGGAGGCTGACACTGAGACTGACAAGGACAAGTTGAGCACAGACCTTGACCATCGATTCGGTTACTTGAATGAGTTTGACTCTGCAGAGTTTTGCTCTATTTAACCACAACCAATGGATTTCAGTAGTCATAAGGGATTAGTTCCGTTTACGGTATTTTAGAAGAAACACATCTAACCAGTACACACCCAATTCCACATTCCGTTGCCAGGAATCACCCTAGGCAACGTTCAAGAAAAACTCTAAGACGGGGAGGTCACAACCTCGAATAGCATGGGATCAAATTTATCTCATGGCGCTCTAAGGGGTGCCCCCCTCTCGGTCCCAACCGGAAACACCCATGCTCCCTGACCGGAGGACGGGCTTTTATCCAGGGCCATGGAACCCTCATCCCGGCCCCTCTGTTTGGTGTGTACCAGGAAAGAGGTTTGCAACTTACTAAACCATATTCTATGAAGATAACATGTGGTAGTACAAGAAATGAACGGATGGTAACGTGACTTGACTCATGTTGACACTGGAGTTAAATGGTTTGGCATAAGACTAGCATGCTACAACAATACCATTGTACCACCTATCATGTCACCACATGATCATGTAAACTCACACCGAATAACACATCGAGTTTCGAAGCTCACTCGTAATAGCTTTGCATGCAATATAACCTTTACGGATGTTCATATAAACATGCCATGAAGCAACTACTTAGCAACCATGCAAAACACTCATCATATCAAAGGTTCAAACATGCTTGCCTGGTTCGGAGTAGTCGGAGTCTAGCTCGGTGAAGTTCGCGGTTCCGTCACCTCCTCCGGTATCTACGGTACAAAGAAAACGCGTACTAATGTAAATACCATGCCTGCACAAAAAGTATTCCAACTATTTTTCAAACAAATATTATAAAAAACTAGACAGAAAAATAAAGAGGACAAAAAAAGAATCAATCAAAAATCATTTTCTGTTTAAAAGTTATTAGAGTTTTAGTCCAGGGACTTTGCTGTAATGGAACAGAAAGTTTCCAGGGGGCAGAACAGAAAAGGGCAGAAAAACGTTTCAGTTAGAAAGCATATTTTCCCGAATGCGCTTTCCAGAAAAACGGTTCGAATAGAAAAGAGAGGCTGACGAGGGGGTCCCACTCGTCAGGTTTGAAAATTTGAGAGAGACAAAGCGCGCCGGCGCCTGAAGCTTGCGGTGGTCGCCGGCGATGATCCATGGCGAGTTAGGAGGAGCGGAGGGTACCTACGGAATCAGTGTTCCCTCCCGCGTATGGGGGTGGTGGAGGTGGTCGTCAGCGAGCACCACGTCGACGGCAGCCCTTACTCCGGCAGACGGCGGTTCGGGTGATGTTGGATCTCGTAGGGAAAGGCTGCAAATGCCAAATCGAGGCGCGGGTTAGGTGATTGGGTGCCCTAGGAGATTACGGGCAGGGTTTGAGAGGTGGGGGAGCCCTCACCGGAACGGATCGTGCCGGAGCCCTAAGCGGATCGGGGTGGCCGGAGACGGAGGAGAAGGCCTCCTCGGGGTCCTCCTAGGGGTCAAGCGTAGCTCAGGTGAGGTGGAGTGACTGGTGCTGGTCCAAACTTGCAGTGAGTAAAACTTGTAGTGAGGAAAAATATGAATTTCACCAAATTTGACAAATCGGGTCCAAACTTGCAGTGAGTAAAACTTGAAAATTTTGAACTGTGGAAGAGTGGATCTCGATGGATCTAGGTTGGGGATGCTAAGGACTAGTCAGAGGAGTTGGTTTCGAATCAAAACTCAAAGTAAATTTGGTACTTCCTTTGTAAACCACCTAGGTCCAAAAATAATGACAGAAATAGTTTTGGGGATAAAATAAATGGAATAAAAATCAAAAATGGGTTGAGCTTGTTGGAATTGAATATTTGGCTTGACCCAAAGTGGAGGGAGGGGTTTTGGGAGAAATTTTAACAAGAGGCATGATAAAAATGGATGGTTGCAATAAAAGTAATAAATTCCAAAAACCCTTAGGATTTATTTTTAATAAAAATAGTTTTCCAAAAATTAATTGTGATGAGTTAACATCAAAAGAAAAGTTTTTCAATCCCAAACACCAAGGTTGAGGAAGACACAAGAAATAAAATACTTGTCATAGGCGAAATTTTTTGAGAAGGAGGGTCTTTTGGAAAGATTTTAAATAGCCTCCTTCAAACCAAATAAAGGGTTTGTTAAAAAACAAATAAAAATTTTTGGAGTGTCACAACACCTACCCCCTTAGGAAAAATCTCGTCCCCGAGTTTTCAGCTGATCCTCAAATAGGTGTGGGTGTTCTACCCGAAGAAAATCCTCTCTTTCCCATGTTGCCTCATCTTCGGTGTGATTGCTCCACTGTACTTTGAAAAACTTAATTCCTTTCTGACGGGTTCTCCTTTCAGACTCCTCTAATATTTTTATTGGGCGTTCCTCAGTAGTTGAGGTCTGGTACATGCGTCAATGTCCTCATGAGATACCTGCTTTTACGGGTTGCTCACACATTTCCTCAACTGTGAGACGTGGAACACGTCGTGGGTGTCGGACAGCTCTTCGGGTAGGTCTAGCTGGTAGGCTACCGTGCCTCTTCGTCCAACTACACAGAAGGGTCCGATAAATCTTGGTGCTAGCTTTCCTTTAACTTTGAATCGTTGCAGGACCCTCATAGGAGATACTCGGAGGTACACATACTCACCGGGTTCAAAACTGACTCCCCGATGTTTTCGATCATAATAACTCTTCTGTCAGCTTTGAGCTATCTTGAGTCGGTCCCTGATTAGCTTAACTTTCTCCTCAGCTTCCTTGAGCATATCTAGGCCGAACATACGGTTGTCCCCTGTCTCTGACCAATTTAATGGAGTACGACATCTCCGCCCATACAAGGCTTCAAAAGGTGCCATTTGCAAGCTGGCTTGGTAACTGTTGTTGTATGCAAACTCGGCATATGGCAAGCTTTCTTCCCAACTGGTTCCATAGGTGAGAACACATGCTCTCAGCATGTCCTCTAGAATTTGGTTTACGCGTTCAGTTTGTCCGTCAGTCTGGGGGTGGTATCTTTGTCTTGAATGCCGCTTGAGTTCCCGAGCTTGCTGTAATTGATCCCAAAATCTAGAGACGAATTGAGTGCCTCATGGGATATTATCGTCTTTGGGACTCCATGCAGGCAAACTATGCGGGAGAGGTAAAGCTTAGCAAGCTTCTGAGTGGTGTAGGTTATCTTTACGGGAATGAAATGTGCCACCTTAGTTAATCTATCTATGATGACCCATATGGCATCATTTCCGTGTTGCGACCGAGGTAGTCCAACAATAAAGTCCATCCCAATCGCATCCCATTTCCACTGAGGTATCATGTTTGGCTGTAATAACCCTGCTGGTTTTTGATGCTCGGCCTTAATGCGCTGACACGAATCACAACATGCAATGAAGGTGGCTATATCCCTCTTCATATCGTGCCACCAAAACTTTTCATGAATGTCTTTGTACATTTTGGTTCCTCCCGGGTGGATTGAATACGGAGCGGTGTGGCCTTCGGCTAGGATTTGCTGTTTGAGGTCTTCTATATTCGGTACGCAAAGTCTGTCTCCGTACCATAGTATTCCCTTATCGTCTATGATAAATTCTGAGGCCTTGCCCAAACTCACCTTCCTTTTTATGCCTTCTATGCTGGGGTGTCCATGCTGAACCTCCTTAATATGCTCTATTAAGGTAGGCTGTATTTCCAAATTTGACACATCGCCCTCAGCGACCATTATCATGTTGAGTTTGGCGAACTCTTGCTGAAATTCAGGTCTCAAGTTTGGCAGACTGTCGTTGCCCGAACTGGGGTTTCGACTAAGAGCATCTGCCACTACATTCGCCTTTCCTGGATGGTAGTGAATACCAAGATCATAATATTTTACTAATTCCAACCAGCGTCATTGTCGTAAATTCAGTTCTGGTTGTGTGAAAATATACTTGAGGCTTTTATGGTCCGTGTATATTTCACAACGGTTTCCGAGTAAAAAGTGCCTCCACTCTTTGAGTGCATGAATGACTGCCGCCAATTCCAAGTCATGAGTAGGATAATTTTCTTCATGCTTGCGTAGTTGCCTGGAGGCATACGCGACTACCTTGCCTTCTTGCATTAATACGCATCCGAGGCCCTTCCTGGATGCGTCACAATACACCTCAAAACTTTTGTGTATGTCTGGCACAACCAATACTGGTGTTGTTGTTAATTTTCTTTTGAGTTCTTGGAAACTTTTCTCGCAAGCTTCTGTCCAAACAAATTTCTTGTCCTTCTTGAGCAACTGCGTCATTGGCTTTGCTATGGTGGAGAACCCTTCAGTGAACCTTCGGTAATACCCTGCCATTCCCAAGAAACTTCTTACATCCGTTACGCTGGCTGGTGGTTTCCAGTCAAGCACGGCCTTGACTTTTTCCGGGTCTAGGGCAACACCTTCTTGTGTTAACACATGGCCTAGAAAACCAACCTGTCTCAACCAAAATTCACATTTGCTGAACTTGGCGTATATTTGATGTTTCCTTAATTCTCCCAGTACAATTCTGAGATGTTCAACATGCTCTTCTGGCGTCTTGGAGTATACCAGAATATCATCGATGAACACCACAACAAATTTGTCCATAAATTTCATAAACACTTTGTTCATGAGGTGGAAAAAATATGCGAGGCGTTGGTCGGTCAAAGCGGCATTATCAGAACTCATACAGCCCGTGTCTGGAGGTGAAGGCTGTCTTGGGGATATCTTCTGATCGTACTTTTAATTGATGGTATCCCGACCTTAAGTCAATCTTTGAGAAAACCTTGGCTTGGGCGAGCTGGCCAAATAAATCATTTATCTGTGGCATTGGATATTTGTTCTTGATTGTGACCATGTTGAGTGCTCGATAGTCTATACACAATCTCAGTGTCCCATCCTTTTTCTTGGCAAATAAAACTGGTGAGCCCCAAGATGAGGAGCTGGCTCGAATAAATCCTTTGTCCAGTAATTCTTTTATTTGCTTCTTTAATTCCACCAACTCTGAGGGTGCCATTCTGTATGGTTTCTTGTAAATGGGGGTGGTTCCAGGTGCTAGTTCAATGCTGAATTCTATCTCCGGTGCGGTGGCATGCCTGGTAGTTCTTCGGGAAATACGTCGAGGAACTCACACACTACTGGGACTTTGCTTAACTCTGAAATGTCCACCTTGTTCAACCTTGGCTGCCGTGATATTTGTCTTTCTTGAGCTGAAACCTTTATTGTCTTCCCGTGGTGGTGGGTAAGAATTACCGTCCGATTGAAGCAGTTAATAAATCCTTTGTTGGTGGTTAACCAGTCCATTCCTAGGATGACATCCAGTCCCTTATTTTCCAATACAATAAGGTTGGCGTGAAACTTTAATCCCTTAACCTCAATAACCACACCTTGGCAGTAACTCTGAGTGACTTGCTTAATCCGGGGGACTTGATGATCATGGACTTTTCCAAGGGAAGCATCGAAAAATCATTTTGCAAAGCAAATTTCTTTGAAATGAACGAGTGAGAAGCTCCAGAATCAAACAAAACCGTGGCAGGTATTGTGTTGATAGGGAACGTACCGAGTACGATATCCAGGGCATTCTTTGCTTCCTCCTTGGTCACATGGTTCAAGTGACCCTTCTTGTGATTATTATTGGGGTTGAAGTTGTTATGCTTGGGTGCTGAATTATTCCCACCGTTGTTCGGCTTGGGAGCCGAGTTTCTTGGCTTTGGGCACTGCTTAGCATAGTGCCCTTCTTCTCCACAAGCATAGCAAGTGACACCTGGGCAGTATGTAAAATCCTTGTCCCTTGCATGAAAATTCTTGATCGAGCGTGGGACATTGGTTGTGGACTTGTTTGCTCCACTTTTCTGGAAGTCAATCTTGTTTCGGTTGTTGCGAGCTTGAGTAGTTTGGTCCCTCTTGCGCTTGCGAAAATCTTCCAAACTGCGGTGCTCATTTTCCAGGGTAATGGCCTTGTCCACAAGTGTTTTGAAATCCGGAAAGGAGTGTACGACCAGCTGGCATTTAAGTGTTGGTGCAAGACCGTCCAGAAATTTTTCCATCTTCTTATTTTCCGTCATGTGCTCTTCGTTGGCATAACGAAATAACTGAGTAAACTGACTGTTGTACTCAGTCACCGTCATGCCTCTCTACTTGAGGTCATCAAACTCCCTCTTCTTGATCTTCATAATGCTTTTGGGGATATGCGCCCCACGAAAACCTTCTTTAAATTCTTCCCAGGTGAACTTATTCTCATTGGGGTGCATGTGTAGGAAATTTTCCCACCATGACGCAGCTGCTCCTGTGAGGCAGTGAGGTGCATATAGTACCTTCTCATGGTCTGAACATTGTGCAATAATCAATTTCCTTTCAATGTCTCGAAGCCAATCATCGGCCTCAAGAGGTTTGTCAGTGTGCGAGAACGTTGGGGGACGCATCTTTTGTAGCTCTGACAATTTGGATTGCTGCTGGTACGGTCCACGGTGACTCCCCATATTGATGACATGGTTCATCATTTCTTGGTGCTGTTGCTGGCTTTGCTCATAAAGGCGGCACACTTGAGAAAAAGTTGTTTCACTGCCCTGTTGACTTGACTGCCCCTGCGTGAAATTGTTGCTTGTTTGGGTGCCATAATTCTCTTCTGGCGGATTTGGCATGGAACGAGTCCAAGGACGAGACATTTTCCACTCTGGGGATATATTTTGTAAAACTCATAAGAAAAATAATTTGAGCCGCAAAATAAATAAATACGCAAAGGCGGAAAAATTTAAGCACTCCAAGATTTTTCAAGGAAATATTTGATTGCGCAAGGAGAAGGACCGCTCAGTACATATCTTACACGCAAGCAGTAATTATACAATACATCACTCAGGATGTGCGTACACATTCCTAACATGTTATTTAGGCTAGTGCACTTCTCCCAGTTCCTACATGATGCGCATACAAACTACTTCTCACAACCTATATACATATAAACATATCATACAAGCTGGCACATCGCAGGGCTGCTAGGCGCACTCAGTCGGAGATGGTAAGGATTTCCCTTGGCCTGCCGAGGGTGAGGCCCAGTGATGCTGGGGACTCAACCTCCTCCTCACTAATAGGCTCCAGGCGTGAAGTGTTGCGCTAAGAAGCTGGAGTGGGCGCGATAGGTGGTGCAACACGGACTGGAGTGGGCACAATAGGTGGTGCAACACGGACTAGAGTGGGCGCAATAGGTGGTGCAACACGGACTGGAGTGGGCACGATGACTTGTTAAAACTCCTCAGTGGTAGGAAGGTGACGAGCAGTGGCGAGGATGGCAGGTGAATAGGATGCAGAGGACGAGACGAAGGTCAGTGGTGGTGCGGTGTGGAGAAGTTCCCTCCTGTTGGCGGAACAGCCATGAACTGAGTCCATACGAGCAGCCACAAGGTCGTCCACAAGGTTATCAAAAGCTTCCTCGAGAGCCTGGAGGTATTCAACAAGCATCTCAATAGCCTCATCTCGCTCTCCCCTGGGGCAAGCGAATGCATAGTGACAAGTGTATCGCACGTGGCATGGAAGATAGCGGTAGCGACGAGTCTTCATCGAAGGAAGAACATCCCGGAGACGAGCTATCGCCTCCCGGGCAGCCATCTGCATGGCATGCCTCTCCGTAGGCATGGCCCTGCCAACAAATTGGAATTGGCGTGACTCTGAACGCCCTCCCTTGAACTGCACCGCGGGCTGGTGCATAGACAGACTGTCGCTGATCTTGTGCTGGTAGAGTGTGAACAATGGGCGAACTGATGGCCCAATCACGATCTTGACGATATAGGTGAGGAGCTTGATAAACCCCTCAGGTACATTGGCGAACACCTGTGACTCACAGTCGCTGCTAGCCATCTACATAAGTAGACGAAAATTCCAAATAGTCAGATCATAAATTTATGATGACTAACAAAAAATTGCTACATTTTGCAAAAATGCTAAAATTGCACTAAGATGCTAATAACCGATTAGCGATCGCACCTAGTCGCTTCCTATAGTCAGCCTGGCTCTGATACCAAGTTTGTCACGACCGGTATTTCAGTAAAATACTTATTGAGAAACCGACCCGTTTATTTCCACTATAGGAGAATCCTCCTTACTGGTAGACAAATTCTTGATACAGAAATCCAGAAGTACTAAATATATTACAGGGTTGAGCTGAGGTTGCTCAACCATTTTATTACAAGCACGCCAATAATTTATATAAAGGCGTATGTGACACAAGGGTGTGGTGGCATACTACTGACTCATAATAAAAGTGGTGGTGGATATGTCATAGTGAAGTGGGTGACATGACTCCTACTCTTGCAGCTCATCGAGCGTCGAAGTGAGGCTCGATGATTTATTTGGGTAGGGGAAGTGGATATGGTACAAGTGACAAATTCCAGGATTTGCACGGGACTGACTGGGACCCCTCTAGGCGTCGGACTCGCTATCAAACTCTTCATCCATAAGATCGCCTTCGTCAACATCTAGCCAAATCAACAAGCCAGGTGAGTACTTTGAATGTACTCGCAAAACTGTTCAGACATAAGATATAACAAATGCAAGCATGATGCATCATGAGCAATTAGCAATGCATACTCAAATAATAAACTTGCACGACATGTTAGAAAAAAAGGGAGTCAGGCGGTAGTCCTCCCGAAATCCCAACTAAATAACTGAAAACCAATCGGGTGTCTGATGCGACGCCTCGAAAGGTGAACAAATAAATTAACATGCCACAGTCGGGCGTCTAAGCGACACCACATAAAGGGCTTATATTGAAAAGTAAAAGGCGGCGTGCCGCGATCGACGTCTGAGCGACATCACGTAAAGGGCTTATATTGAAAGTAAATAACGAGAGTGCCACAGTCGGACGTCTGAGCGACATCACATAAAGGGCTTATATCGAAAGTAAATAACAAGAGTGCCACAGTCAGATGTCTGAGCGACATCACATAAAGTGCTTATATCGAAAGTAAATAACAAGAGTGCCACAGTCGGACGTCTGAGCGACATCACATAAAGGGCTTATATCGAAAGTAAATAACAAGAGTGCCACAGTCGGATGTCTGAGAGACATCACATAAAGGGCTTATATCAAAAGTAAATAACAAGAGTGCCACAGTCGGACGTCTGAGCGACATCACAAAAAGGGCTTTGATTTCATCGTTCGTGCTCAATAAATTCATGAAGTTAAACACTCCAAGGAAATACTCAGCACATAATAATAATAACGGGTTAGTCCATCCATAGGAGTAATCATTTAGCCGAGTTTACCACTCATGTTTGTTCATCGGAGATTTGTCAAGGAGGCTGACACTGATACTGACAAGGACAAGTTGAGCACGGACCTTGACCATCGATACGGTTACTTGAATGAGTTTGACTCTGCAGAGTTTTGTACTATTTAACCACAGCCAACGGATTTCAGTAGTCACAAGGGACTAGTTCCTTTTATGGTATTTTAGAAGAAACACATCTAACCAGTACACACCCAATTCCACATTCCGTTGCCAGGAATCACCCTAGGCAACATTCAAGAAAAACTCTAAGACAGGGAGGTCACAACCTCGAATAACATGGGATCAAATTTATCCCGTGCGCTCTAAGGGGTGCCCCCCTCTCGGTCCCAACCGGAAACACCCATGCTCCCTGACCGGATGACGGGCTTTAATCCAGGGCCATGGAACCCTCATCCCGGCCCCTCTGTTTGGTGTGTACCAGGAAAGCCTGGCATAAGACTGGCATGCTACAACAATACCATCTTACCACCTATCATGTCACCACATGATCATGTAAACTCACACCGAATAACACATCGAGTTTCGAAGCTCACTCGTAATAGCTTTGAATGCAATATAACCTTTACAGATGTTCATATAAACATGCCATGAAGCAACTACTTAGCAACCATGCAAAACACTCATCATATCAAAGATTCAAACATGCTTGCCTGGTTCGGAGTAGTCGGAGTCTAGCTCGATGAAGTTCGCGGTTCCGTCACCTCCTCCGGTATCTACGGTACAAGGAAAATGCGTACTAACGTAAATACTGCGGGTGGACAAAAGTATTCCAACTATTTTTCAAATAAATATGATAAAAAACTAGACAAAAAAATAAAGAGGACAGAAAAAGAATCAATCAAAAATCATTTTCTGTTTAAAAGTTATTAGAGTTTTAGTCCAAGGACTTTTCTGTAATGAAACAGAAAGTTTCCAGGGGGCAGAAAAGAAAAGGGCAGAAAAACGTTTCAGTTAGAAAGTGTATTTTCCCGAATGCGCTTTCCAGAAAAACGGTTCGAATAGAAAAGAGTAGCTGACGAGGGGGTCCCACTCGTCAGGTTTGAAAATTTGAGAGAGACAGAGCGCGCCGGCGCCCGAAGCTTGCGGTGGTCGCCGGCGACGATCCACGGCGAGTTAGGAGGAGCGGAGGGTACCTACGGAATCAGTGTGCCCTCCCGCATATGTGGGTGGTGGAGGTGGTCGTCGGCAAGCACCACATCGACGGCGGCCCTTACTCCGGCGGACGGTGGTTCGGGTGATGTTGGATCTCGTCGGGGAAGGCTGCAAATGCCAAATTGAGGCGCGGGTTAGGTGATTGGGTGCCCTAAGAGATTACGGGCAGGGTTTGAGAGGTGGGGGAGCCCTCACCGGAGCGGATCGTTCCAGAGCCCGAAGCGGATCGGGGCGGCCGGAGACGGAGGAGAAGGCCTCCTCGGGGTCCTCCTAGGGGTCGAGCGTAGCTCAGGTGAGGTGGAGTGGATCAGTGCTGGTCGGCGAGCTCGGTGGCTATTTATGGCCGGCCGAGGCGTTCCTCGCGAACGGATAACTCCGGCGGCGATTACGGCGAGGCGGTGGCCAGACGGGTGGATTAGGTGGCTGGGTATCAACGTGATGGTGCACTGGTTACGCTCAAACGCTAACCTCGGCTGGGTTTGGCCTACGCCGTGGTTTCGACGGAACGGAGCCTCGTGGGCCCGTCGGCGGCAGAGAGCACGCCCTGTGCTTGCCAGGCCACGGCGACGGTGCCGCAACGTGCACTGAGGAGGAGAAGGCCACGTGGAGGCCTCGGGTGGCTCGGGCGGCGCTGGACGGCGCCGAAAGCCGGGTCGGCCGCTGTTGGTCGCCACGGGTGGCTCTGCCACTGCAGAAGCTGCCGGAGCTGGCGAGCCACGTCGCCACCAACGCCCGCGCCCGGCCAAGCGACCTTGTGGCGCTCTGGATAAGGAGGTGGAGCAGTGCGCAAGAGGCCAGCGCGAGCACTGGCGAGATGGATGCCAATCTCTAAAGAAAACGACACTGTCGTCTGAATCCAAACACTGAACCTGAATTTTTCTGAATCTGTGACAGCAACAGTGCACGCCAGGTGCTCGATGAAATGTTTTTGGCATGTGGGAAATTTATCTGGAGCTGATCTTTGGTGAGGTGATCTCTCAATGCATCTGGGGGCTGCCTGATTTTTGTCAGAATTTTTGAAAAAGGAAAAATATGAATTTCACCAAATTTGACAAATCTGGTCCAAACTTGCAGTGAGTAAAACTTGAAAATTTTGAACTGTGAAAGAGTTGATCTTGATGGATCTAGGTTGGGGATGCTAAGGACTAGTCAGAGGAGTTGGTTTGGAATCAAAACTCAAAGGGAATTTGGTACTTCCTTTGTAAACAACCTAGGTCCAAAAATAATGGCAGAAATAGTTTTGGGGATAAAATAAATGGAATAAAAATCAAAAATGGGTTGAGCTTGTTGGAATTGAATATTTGGCTTGACCCAAAGTGGAGGGAGGAGTTTTGGGAGAAATTTTAACAAGAGGCATGATAAAAATGGATGGTTGCAATAAAAGGAATAAATTCCAAAAACCCTTAGGATTTCTTTTTAATAAAAATACTTTTCCAAGAATTAATTGTGATGAGTTAACATCAAAAGAAAAGTTTTTCAATCCCAAACACCAAGGTTGAGGAAGACACAAGAAATAAAATACTTGTCATAGGAGAAATTTTTTGAGAAGGAGGGTCTTTTGGAAAGATTTTAAATAGCCTCCTTCAAATAAAATAAAAGGGTTTGTTAAAAACCAAATCAATATTTTTGGAGTGTCACATCGACTAGTACTCCCTCTTGCATGTACGATTTAACCACGGCGCAGGATTGCTTCGCGTCAGTTTCGGTGTACCCGCCCCATAACCCGAGTAGGAAAACTGGAAACGGAAAGTTTAATCTCGGTCTCGACGGTTCTTCTGGATGGCAGCGACGGCACGCGCAACCCTAATTTCTCAATCTTCAAACATGCATCATGAGCTTCTCGAACCCTATAAGAGATCCCTCCAAGAACTCATCACCACCAAGCGCACGCCCCACGGCGGGCGCCAACTGTCGTGGAATTGTCACGGTAGATGTCCTAGCGGAAGGACTTAGTCGTGAGGCCAACACATCTTTGTAGTAGCTTGAGAGGGGTTGAGCGGAATCGAGAGACGCAACACAAGACAAGGATTTAGACAGCTTCGGGCCCCGGGAAACATCATCTGGAATAGCCCTACATGCTGTTTGTGGCTAGATCTAATTATGCTCATGAGAGAGTCGCCCCATAAGACGGCTCCCCCTTTGTGTCTAGCCCTAGAGATTGTTTCTTGCCTCTCTCTCTTGGGGTGCCCTGCCCCTCCTTATATAAGTTGAAGGGGCGGGTTACATGTGGAGTTCTATTAGGATTAGGACTAGTCTATTACAAGTGGAATCCTAGTCTGCCCCCTTAAGGGAAAGCTCCTTATGCCTTTCCTCGTAAATCGGCCCACCATAACATGAGCCGGCCTTCTGGGCCTTGGGCCTAGTCTTCTATCTGACCTGCCGTTAGGGCCATCCATGAGTCGCCAGGCTCGTGAGTCGCCACTCCGGCGGGTTACCATTGAAAACGCCAAGGCCGGCCGGGTCATACTTCCGGCCGGGTCATACCGCGGGGTATAACCCTGATAGACACTGCTTTATCTCCATTGCATCTGAATCAAATCACCCACGCTAACAAAGGCAAAAGCAAGGTATTGGGTCTAGGTAAGGTTGCGATCTCAAAGGATTGACACGTGGACAAAGTCATGCTTGTCGAGTCCTAAGGATTCAACCTCATGTCTGTCTCAATGATTTGTGATCTTGATATGGTTGTTGTCTTTGGTAAGTATCGTTGTGTTGTGATCATGGTAGCTGACCATTCCAAAGTCTTCGAAGGCTTTAGGAGAGGAGACTTGTATATTGTTGATTTCTCTATAGGACCACAACCTGCTACATGTCTACTTGCAAAAGCTTCAGAAGGCTGGCTATGGCATCGACGACTTGGTCATGCTGGCATGAGGAACTTGCATACTATCATGAACAAGAAGCATGTCATTGGCATCGAGGATGTAAAATTCCTCAAGGATCACCTGTGTGGAGCTTGTGAAGCTCGAAAGATGACCAAGGCCAAGCATCTCTCAAAGACTATCATGACTACCACTCGTCCATTTGAATTGCTTCATATGGATATCTTTGGCCCTATTCATTATGACACATTCACAAATGTTGCATCATTATATGGCTTTGTTATCGTTGATGACTATTCTCGTTACACATGGGTGCACATCGTCACTTACATATATGAAGCGCAGGAAGTCTTCAAACGATTTTCCTCGAGGGATTCAACCAACTCTGGAGTGAAGATCAAGCACAACAGAAGTGACAATGGGACCAAGTTCAAGAATACTGGTCTTGATGATTATCTTGATGAACTTGGTATTACTCACGAGTTATCTGCTCCTTATACTCCTCAGCTTAATGGTGTCGTGGAGCAAAAGAACAAGACTCTTGTTGAGATGGCTGGCACTATACTTGACGAATACAAGATGCCTCGTCATTTTTGGCCTGAGGCAATTGATACTGCATGCCACATCATCAACCGGGTATATCTTCACAAATTCTTCAAAAAGACCTCATACGAACTCCTCACCGATAAGAAACCCAATGTGAGTTATTTTAAAGTCTTCGGTGCTAAATGTTGGAATAGAGATCGTCATCACAATTCTAGATTTGCACCGAAAGCACATGACGGTTTTATGCTTGGTTATGGAAAGGACTCGCACACCTACAGAGTCTTCAACACCATTCATCACAAGGTTGTTGAAACTATAGATGTGCGGTTCTGAAACTAATGGCTCGCAAAGAGAGCACCTACCTCCTGTGCTAGATGAAAAGTCACCTGAGGAAACCATCAAGTTCAAGGCTACTGAGGATGTCATTCCTACCGAAGAATCTGCTGAAGTAGTCATTCCAGAACGTGAAGAACACCAAGCTGGTGCATCTGAAGAAAATCCTAAGCCAACTCAACATCGCCAACCCGCTCATCCTCGTGTTGCAAATGAAGTGCAAATCGAGAAAATCATCAGCGACATCAGCGCACCAGGTCCTCTCGCACGCTCAAAAGCTTCACATTTGTCTATCTTTTGTGGGCACTTTGCTTTTCTCTCTATCATAGAGCCCACCAAAGTAGATGAGGCATTTCTGGAGCCTGAGTGGCTTCCAGCGCTGCAAGAGGAATTACATCAGTTCAAGTTCAACAAAGTCTGGGAAATTGTCAAGCGACCAGACCCTCGCAAGCACAATATCATCGGCACCAAATGGATCTACCGCAACAAGCAAGACGAAAATGGCCTTGTGGTGAGGAATAAGGAACGACATGTAGCTCAAGGCTAAACACAGGTTGAAGGAATTGATTTCGATGAAACTTTTGCACTTGTTGCTAGACTTGAGGCTATTCGCATATTGCTTGCTTAAGCTAACCATCATAATATCATCTTATATCAAATGGATGTGAAAAGAGCATTCCTCAATGGTAAGCTTGAGGAAGAAGTATATGTTGCTCAACCCCCAGGTTTTGAAGATCCAAAGCATCCTGACAAAGTCTTCAGACTCAATACGGCCCTCTATGGCCTCAAGCAGGCCCCTCGGGCGTGGTATGATACTTTGAAGGAATTCCTCATGAAGAAAGGCTTCAAACCCGGTTCACTTGACCCAACGCTTTTCACCGAAACCTATGATGATGAATTATTCGTGTGCCAAATATATGTTGATGATATCATCTTTGGCTGTACTGACCAATGTTACAGTGACGAATTTTCCTATATGATGAGTGAGGAATATCAAATGTCTATGATGGTAGAATTCTTCTTACGTCTTCAAATTCGCCAACAGCGCAACGGCATCTTCATATCTCAGGAGAAATACCTCAAGGATGTGTTGAGGAAATTCGGCATGCAAGACTGCAAAGGCATAAAAATCCCTATGCCCGTAAATGGCCATCTATGCATTGATGAAAATGGTATTGACTTTGATCAAAAGGTATACCACTCCATGATTGGCTCTTTATTGTATCTATGTGCATCTAGGCCAGATATTATGCTTAGTGTTTGCATGTGTGCCCGATTTTTTTTTCGAGCTACACCGAAGGAATCACACCATAAGGCTGTGAAGCATATTCTTCGATATCTAGCTCACACTCCAACACTTGGATTATGGTATCCCAAGGGCTTAGCTTTGATCTCATTGGATATTCTGACTATGCTAGTTATCGTGTGGACCGCAAGTCAACATCAGGCACATGCCATTTCCTTGGACGATCCTTGGTATGTTGGTCCTCGAAGAAACAGAACTGCGTATCACTCTCTACTGCTGAAGCTAAGTACATTGCTGCTGGTTCATGTTGTGCTCAATTGTTATGGATGAAGCAAACCCATAAGGACTATGGCATCAATGTGAAGAATGTTCCTCTCTAATGTGACAATGAGAGTGCCATCAAGATTGCTCATAACCCAGTTCAGCACTCGAAGACAAATCACATCCAGATTCGTCATCATTTTCTTCATGATCATGTGTTGAAGGGCGACATCTCTATTGAGCACGTGAAGATTGAAGAATAGCTAGACGATATCTTCACAAAGACCTTGGATGAGAAGAGATTTAGCAAGTTGCAGTGTGAGCTAAATATCTTAGAATCTTTGAATGTCCTTTGAAAAGGACACACATCCTAACACTTATGCAAAATTGATGACTTAGATGTGCAACACACGAAGTAAGTTTTTTTTCAATCAATGAAGACTAACTCTCTAAGTGTGAAGAAATTAACAAAGAATTTGATTCTCAGAGCCCTACGACAATTGTACGTGGCGTCTGAAATCATCATTCTTATACGGTGGGTCATGCCACCAAAAAAAGTTGAAAATCTTCAACTTGAGTTTTTCTTCAGTTTTTAAAATTCCTCAGTTGCTCAAATTCTTCAACTTTGCAGAGTCTTCACTCTTTCCGTCGTTGTTCTTCATTGACTATATATATATATTTGAGTTTTTAGTCCTCTACGGCATTCACTTATTGCTATTTCTTCAAGTTGACTTTTCTGCTAAGTGAATGTGATCGGACCGGTCCACCTCTATGCTATATCAACCCAGTCTGTTCACAAATTCTTCATTTGCGTTCTATTTGAAACTCATTCAAAATCTTCACTGTCCTTGTCAGCTGAAGAATTTGCGAACGAAACTTTAAAATATTCTTATCTGAATTTTCGGCTTTTGCCACTCAAACTGTTCCACATCCCACGATAAGATTTATCTATTCACCCACGATCTCACACGATCGCCACCTGTCTGTACGTGGGTGACAAATGTCGCTAGGATGAGAAGGGTTAGGGGCACGTTCGTCCATTTTCCTCGGGCGAGCGGTTTTTCACCTCGGTTATAAATACCCCTCACCCTCCTCAGACTACATTTACCCCGATCGACCTCCACTCCCCATGCTCAAGCTCTCTGACCTAGCGCCGCCTCTACTTCCATCGTCACCGGTGAGGAAGAGCTTAACTGCCTCGACCTCGTTGTCGTCGTACACGCGCCAGCCACGGAAATCTTCACTTCGTCGTCACCGTAGATGTCTTCCTCTGCCAAATTAGGGCGTGGATGATCTGAACGGGCAAACTTCCAATCTACAACTCCCAGTTCATCGTGTTCTTCATCAAGGGTAAATAAAATTTATTTTTACTGCACTTGTTGATTCTAATGATTTCCACAAAATCTTCAAAAGGTGTTTATTCTTCAAATTCCACAATCTTAAACACCTCACACAAGCATTTGTTCTTGATCTGTTTCTCTAAGCAACATTTTCTTCAAGATCCCTCAATGTGTGGATTTTCAATCTATACAACTCTGGAACCTATGTCAAAGAACGCTTAGTGAAATTCCTCAAGACACCTCTTGTCAAATTCCTCAAACTTGTTCTTTTTGCAAAACTATCCCTGGGTGGTTTTGGTAATTATTAACATAATATAGCTCATTGAGCTAATGCTATTTCAAGATAAATATTTCAGGAAAGCTCAATGATTGGCATGGCATGGATTAGGAATGTGGACCCCTCAAAATGCTAAGGACACATATTGGCACAAGCTCAAGACTCTACATTTTACTTTTAGTGATCCAAGATCACATTGAGTCCATAGGAAAATCAATACTATTAAAAGGGGACGAGGTGTTGCTTAATGGTTTACTTGCTCAAAATGCTTAGTTATATGCTCCAAAAACCCTCAACCACTTTCTCATATCCACATTTGTTCCAAACCAAAAGTCAAACTCGGCCCCACCGAAACATTCTATCCGGCGCCACCGAGTTCACATGTCATAGCCACTGCCACAAACCCTAGTCACTTTGGTCTCACCGAGATGGGATTGCAAACTCTTTGTTTGCCTTCGTAATATTTCGGTCCAACCGAGATGAGTGATCGGTCCCACCGAGTTCACAATGCAAACTCTCAGTTTCCCCTTCGTAACGTTTCAGTCTCACCGAGATGAGCGAATTGGTCCCACGAAGTTTGCCTGACCAACTCTCTGGTTAGCTTATTACCAAAGTCGGTCTCACCAAGTTTGTCTAATCGGTCTCACCGAGATTACATTATACCCTAACCCTAATGACATAGGTCCCACCGAGTTAACATGTCGGTCCCACCGAAAAGCCTAACATTCACATTTTGAACTAAATCGGTCTGACGGAGTTTTCTGATTCAGTCCCACCAAGTTTGGCGAATTGTGTCTAACGGCTAGATTTTGTGGAGGCTATACATACCCCTCCATCCACTCTTCGTTCATGGAGAGAGCCATTGGAACATGCCTACACTTCCAGCATACATTTTCTGAGAGAGAACCACCTACTCATTTGTTGAGGTCAAGATATTCCATTCCTACCACATAAATCTTGATCTCTAGCCTTCTCCAAGTTGCTTTCCACTCAAATAATCTTTCCACCAAATCCAAATATGTCAGAGAGAGTTGAGTGTTGGGGGACTATCATTTGAAGCACGAGAGCAAGGAGTTCATCATCAACACACCATCTATTACCTTTTGGAGAGTGGTGTCTCCTAGATTGGTTAGGTGTCACTTGGGAGCCTCCGTCAAGATTGTGGAGTTGAATCAAGGAGTTTGTACGGGCGAGTAGATCGCCTACTTCGTGAAGATATACCCTAGTGAGGCAAGTCCTTCGTGGGCGATGGCCATGGTGGGATAGACAAGGTTGCTTCTTCGTGGACCCTTCGTGGGGGGAGCCCTCCGTGGACTCGCGCAACCGTTAGCCTTCGTGGGTTGAAGTCTCCATCAACGTGGATGTACGATAGCACCACCTATTGGAACCAAGCCAAAAATCTCCATGTCTACATTGCTTTTGCTCCCTCCAAACTCCTCCCTTTACCTTCATGTGCAATGTTTTACATTCCGCTACTATACTCTTAGACTTGCATGTGTAGGTTGATTGCTTGACATGTGCTAAGTTTTTAAAATCTGCCAAGACATAAAATTGGGAAAAGGCTAGATTTTTATTAAGTCAAGTAGTCTAATCACGCCCCCCCCCCCCATCTAGACATACTTTCGATCCTACAATATGACCTCTCCAAATTCTTCGCACCAATACTCTGTTCACAGGTACAAATGTCCGCTGCTGAATCACTAGGTTCTCATCAACTTAACTCATTTGCAGCGTTCCTCGAAGACCAATTACATACCTCTTCAGAGAATTCCGTTGTTCAAAATCCTCAGCTGAAGAAAATGGCTGATGGCAAGAGACCTCAGAATGGAGGCAAGAGACCAGAAGTAAATCGAGTGTTTGAGATTCCTGATGACATTTATGCAGAATATTGCACTCTTGATGAAGCCAAACATGGCAAGGAGAACAAGAATCAGCGCAAGGTGCGCATACAGAGGATTGAGAGAAGATGGGCACAAGAATGGAGGGAGTACAGATATGTCACTCCTAAGTACATGAAGAAATTCGCTTTACACCCTCCTTGCCCAAAACCTCCATTGGCACCAGGCCAAGTAGCTGATCCCACTAGCCTCAAGCGCGGCGGGGACTATCCTAATGAATGGTCCAGGCGGCAAGCTAAGTTGGCCAAAATGGCCAAAGTAGAAGTGAGGAAATTTAATGAAGATTCTGCTGCTACCGCTGTTGAGGCCTCTGCTAGCAAGCCCAAGAAGGCTACGCCCAAGAAGCCAGCTCGCAAGCCAAATTCCTCAGCAATGCCCTCACGGGCAAGCTCTTCAAAGCCCTCAAGGCATATTCCTCAAGTAGCTCCAGTTCCCCCTGTTGCAAAACCCTCAGCTGCTGCTGCAAAGTCCTCAGCACCTGCGCATCTCGCCTCTTGCCAAAGGACCATAGGCATCTCAATTGCTTCAGGAGCATCTGCAAGTTCTTAAGCTCCTCCTCTGTCCTCAACAGGCCCAACATTGTTGAAGACCAAGGCCACTACTGGACGAGGCACAAGACCAAGTCCTCACAAGAAGAAGGTTGCCTTCCATGTGCCGTCAAGTGAAGACGAAGCTGATGATGAGGGACTAGCTGATATCATGAGAGACATACAACAAAGGGCCGCTAGAGCCAAAGGCAGTAATGTGCCATTGATGCTGGATCCCAAGTTGATCCTAGACTTCATCCACCTATGGCATAAGGACCCCAACACTCCTTTGCCTGAGATGAACCTCACTCCTGGCCAAAGTCATATGTTGACTGCCTTCATTGGTGAGGAACAATGGAAATTTGAATAGGAAATGAAGGTGAAGAAAGCTCAGTACAAGAAAGAGTGCTTTCTGAAGCAAAATGCTTTGAAGCTATGACCTGATGAACTTGTCGCTCTGCAATCAGAAATCAAGAGTCCCAGTGATGAATTTGACCGATACTATCTTTGGTGGACCGGGGAGCCAAAGTCAGATTCATCAAGCTGACGAAGGGATTCACCTCAAATGTTGCAGCCTGAACGCAACGTGAAATTCCTCAGGCTGAAGCATCTACTCAGCCTACTGAAGAACATGTCAGCACCGCTGATGAAGATCAGGCTGAAGCACCAAGGTTGATGAAGATATTCCAGCCGCTGAAGAACCTGCCAGGGCAACCTCTAGTATTGTGCCTGAAGACACTAACAATGCCAGGGCAACTGCATCAGTTGCGCCTGAAGAAACTGCACCAAATTTCTCTGCTCCTCCTACATCAACGACAAGTCCTATCCTTCCTTCTACATTAGAAGAGAAGAAAACCAAAGTTGCAGAGCGAGCAGCTATGAAGAAAAGGAAAGAATCTGCCTCCTCAGAGTCTTCAGCTCCAAACAAAGTGAAGACTTTGGCGAGCTCCTATGAAAATCCAATAGATGTTGTTCCTGTATCAAGCATGCCATCAAAGGAGATTGTTCCCTTTGGTGAGGAATATGTGATTCCAAGTGAATCTGATGAAGAAGATCCTTTTGCTGCTACGTCAGAGCAGTTGGATGAAGAAATTGAAGTTGACATCATCACTTCAACTCCACTGGTATCATCGCCATGCCTCAGTTCACAGCTGAAGAGGCAGACATTGAGGAAACTGATGAAGTAGATGAAGATGTTGATATTAGGTGTTCAACTCCAATTCTGAATGATGACTTCTGGGAAAGTCATCACCCCAATTCACCACTTTACACTCCTCCGGAACAGATTCATCAGTCCACGGTTCAAACTAAAGAAATTCACATGGGCTCTGACGAACATCAGGCTTCTCTTCTCACTATTCATGAAGAAGTTCCAGCCACTAGTGCTGATGTAAATGTTGCTGAAGAAATGGAGACGCAGGCTGCTGCTGAAGACACTATTCCTTAAATTCCTCAGCCTGCGGCTCCACAGTTTGTGATTCAAGAGGCTGTGAAGACTACAACTGACAATCCTCATCCCAAGCCACAGAATCCTTTCTCCAAGAAGCAGAAGTTCAAGGCTAAAGATTTCTTCAATGAGCATATATTCTTCACGGATTACAATCCATATGACTCTGCAAGACTTCATCGCAAGCGATTCTGGATAGCGAGTCAAATGAATTTCTATTCTTCACTGCTGTTTGATAAAGACAAGATCTTTGACCATGAGCAAATTCCTCATGTGGATATGGAGTCGCTGCCCTGCTTCACCCGGTCCTCAGTGTTCTTCATGACGCTGGGCTGCTCAACTTCTGCACCGACTTCTGTGACTGGAATGAAGAACTCATTCTTTAGTTCTATGCCACGCTGCGCATCACAGGCAACGTCGAAGATATGAATTCATGGGTGTTGGACTGGATGACTGAAAATACTCACTACAAAGCACCGGCCTCTGAATTACTTCATGCCATCCCGATCAGTCCTCCCGTTGAAGGTGCAAGGCTCATCTATGCTGACCCTGAACTATCTGGTCATTTGATGCGAGTGCTGATGAAGCCTTTGAAGCCAGGACAAGCTCCAATAACCAAATTCCTAGTCAAGGAATTGCTCTATGTGCCAAGAACTGTGTACATGATATTGACCAAGACCCTCAGTCAAATCAAGGGCCACAACTCTGATGAAGAAGAGGTTGTTGGCAATTTGCTTTTCAACATCATACATGGTGTTCCTATCAACTACAATGATTTCTTCATGAGGACTTTGGCCAATGTCACTCTTTCACCGTTTGAATTGAAGCCTTACGCTCCCTGGATCATGAGATTCATCAGATCAAGGTCTTCAATCAACTACAATGCTGACACTCTCAGTCATGGTAGCTACTTGCCCCCAATTGAAGTCCTCAAATGGACTATTCCATCAGCTGATGAGAAGGGCAAGGCTGTTGTTATTGATGAAGGCACTCGTCAATTGGATGGACAGTTTCGCAAAGCAGCATGCTACTCCACCAATGTTGACTCTGCCACTCATGACACTATCGCAAATGCTTCAAAGCAAAATCCTAAAGCCACTGCTCCAAGGGTGATGACTGATCATGAGCTTCTCCTCAGTCTTCATCAGAAGGTCGATCGCAACCACAAATGAGTCAAGCGACGGTTTGGTTCAATTCTTCAGAACATGACAATCACGCGGAACTCTTTAAAGAAGAACCATTACTATCTGCATGAAGTGTTTGATTGCACCTGGGCTGTATTGTCTCACCTCTATGGTGAAGATGATCTCAAGCAGATGGGCTTCAAGCAGGACTTTGACTGGTCTCAGCCACCTTCAAAGAAATTCAAGAAGGTCAAAGTTCCTCACTTGGGACCAGCTCATATTTGTCGGATTTCGGGTTTCGGCAGACCCTTAATGTTCGAACTCTAGGGTGCGCGCGGAGATCTCTCCCCTACCTATCTACGTCTGATCTCCTCGCGTGATCTAAGCTAGAAATGATGAACAACACAAGGGGCACGAGATTTATACTGGTTCGGGCCACCGTTGTGGTGTAATACCCTACTCTAGTGTGTGGTGTGGTGGATTGCCTCAGGGGCTGATGATGAACAGTACAGGGAAAGAACAGCCTTGCGAGGGGTGTTCCTGAGCTGATGTGGTGTGTCCTACTTAGTCTAGATCTCTCTCCCCCTCTAGGGCTCTATCCAATCTGATCAGGTTCCGTCTAGCTTGGATTCGATCCCCCCTACTCTGTGGTGGCTAGCCCTATTTATAGAGGCCCCGGCCTCTCCCCAAATAATGAGCAGGAAGGGCGCCAACAATTGGCCATTTTGAAGGGGAACATCTAGTACAAGTTATCCTGACCAAAGGTGGTCTTCGGCTGCCAAAAGCACTGGTGATGACGCCGTCTTGGGCTCCACGATGACCTCCGTCCTGCTGCTCTGCTGGTCTTGGTCTCATTGCACCGGAATGGTAACCTTTGCCCGATGCCTTGGCCTGTGCTTGCTCCCTTTGCACCAAAGGGGAAACAAGGACACTGCGCAGGTCGGCGCCCGCCTGGTCTCGATCGTCATGGCTTGCGTCACGGGCTCCTCGCGAGGTGCCCCTGCCTTGATCTCTCCGCCTCCTCGCGAGCCTGCCTGATGAGGCTGCTCCTAAGGAAGCTTCCTGTCGTCCGCCCCGCGAGGCTTGGCCCCTCGCGAGGGTCTTGAGTTTGTGTTGATGAAGATGGGCCGCGCTGGGCCCTCACTTGAGCCACGCCGCAGGCCGTGGCGAGCAAGTCTGGGACCCCGTTCCCGAGCATCGCCGACAGTAGCCCCCGGGCCCAAGGCGCGCCCGGGCTTGGCTTAGCGGAGAAGCGAAGGGGCAAGCGCGAAGCGCCGCGGGCCCCAATAGCTTGCGGCCTTGGGCGCCGCATGGAGATTGATTGGACGTGGGCGTCTGCACTTCCCCACGACGCCTCGGCAACTGCACGACTTGACAAGTCCCTGCATGCAGAGAAATGGGTCATGATTACCTGCGATCATGGTGCTCGGCGGTTGGCCTTCTCTGGCTATAAGTACGGGACTGCGTGAGCCCCTTCAGTCCATCCCTTCCTGCTACTCCTTTTCTTCTTCTTCCTCGTCCTTGCTTCTCCTTACGCCAATGGCGCCAATCCGCCGGTTTTCTGCAGAAGAGAAGGGAAAGGCCCCACGAGAGGGTCCTGATCCTCTTCCCTGAAGAAACGGCCGGTCCTCTGCCGTCGAGATGAGGGTGCTTGGCAGGAGGCGTCGAGGCCCTGGTACGAGCGACCGCCACCTGGGTTCTCGCTGCCCTTGTACGCCCGCGTCATGGGCCCTAGGGAAGAGGGCGTCGAGCGACACCGACGGTGCCGCTGCCGACACCGGCGAATCACGGCGGTGCGCGTCGTTCCTCCTGGAGTCCACGCCAAAGGCTCGTCTCGCGAGCTTGTGCTTCACACCGCCATGCCTCCAAGCTCTTGGGTCCGCCTTCCTCCCTCCTTCGCCTTCGAGATGCCGCCGAGCGGGTCCCTGGAGCTCTGGCTGCAGCACGCCGACTGCAGCACCCTTGCGACCGGAGCGGAGGTCGCGGTCGTCGCTCCGGGCAAGGTCTTCATGACCCGGGGCTGGGGTGAGATCGCCCGGGTCTGCCGGACGGAGGGTGCCCTCGTAATGCATCTTGAATACGATGGCGCCTCCCTGATGTTCTTCAAGGTCTTCGATGCCGAAGGACGCCGGCTGGAGTGTTCTCCCAAGGGAAGCGGCAGGGGCGACGAACTGGCTAAGACATGGCCCGCCCGTCGGTCCTCCAGCAGCTCCTTAGGCAGCAGCGGAGGAGCTGAGGACTCCAGCGGCTCCCTCGAGCCTCTCGCGACTCCGGAAACGAGCGACGACAGCTATAAGCCTTTGAGCTCGTGCCGTGCTCGGAGCAAGGCGACTGCATCAAGCCGCCGACGCCACTAATCTGGATGGGGTTGGCGCCGGCGTCGGGCGGCCCATTGTTGATGATGGCGTCGCTTGCGGAGGTGCGGGCAATTAGCGTTCTTTAGGATTAGTACCTTTGTTCCCTGCAAGGAATCGAAGCAACACCCCATGGGGGTATGTAAGGCGCCTGCCATGTCTTTTGTGAATGTTATATCCTTAATATGAATCGATGCGAGGTGCTTGTCCTGTCTCGGCTAGGCTCCCCCTTTCTATCCTCGCGAGGACTTGGCGCTCTACGCTGACAGGTCCCAGTCCCCAGGCAGGCTTCAGCCGTCGCTGGTATGCCAGGTCGCGATGCCGTGGTCAAGGCCAGGAGGTGAGCGGCCCGAGGTCCGGTAAGAGCCCCCGAGTCGCGATGCTCGGGAGGTCCCCTTTAGCGCTCAAGCAGCCCTCGTTGGGCGAGAAAGGAAGGCAGCGTCGCCGTGACAGAGCTGCACTGGGCGAGGGTTTGGCACTGCATTGGTCCAGCTCATGTGAGGGCGTGACTTATCTTTTGAGTTTGGTGTAGTTCCTTGACGAGGCGCCCGGCCCGAGTGGTGGTAGCCGAGGTGCTGCTGGGTTAGGTCCTCGCGAGCTTCTTCCCACTCCCCTGCACTTTCCTTAATGTTCTACGTCCTCAGGTCCCGGCCCCCGAGCGAGCTCAACCGCCGCTGGTATGACAGGTCGCGATGCCCTGGGTCAAGGCCAGGGGGTGAGGGCTGGAGAGCCAGTCAGAGCCCATGAGTCGCGATGCTCAGGCGCCCCCCTTTTAACGTGCAAGCGGTCCGTGCCGGAGAGAGGGAGAGAGAGCCCGCGATGTCCTTAACATCGCTCCTGGAGTGAGTCCTGCACATCAATCATAAGGAGAGACACGACCTGTTGTTACGGTTGCCAGCCAACCATTGGTCGCTCCGAGGGAGTGATTGGGGCACTGAGGGCCTGGTGAGGTGGCGCCTTGCAGGGCTGCCGCGGCCAGAACTCAACCACTCAGATTTGTCAGTGTTGCAGGGACGGACCCGTGCGCAAATGCCGTGCCAGACCGAGCGGCTCCATAGGTAGGTGTCAATCGAGTAGGTGATTAGGTCGGGTATGTTAAGCATGCAGGAGGAAATTCATCTTAAGTATATGCGGGAAACTCCGCTGGGCCAGGCCCGAGTAGCTTGGGGATGATGCAGCCCAAGGGGCGCCCCCAACAAGGTTGGTAAAGAGCATAAGCAAAACGGATACATGCCGCGGGGACGGACCCATGCGGCCTGGGAATGATGCGGCCCTGTGGGCGCTCCCAGCTAAAAATGGAACTTTGAAAGATGTCACCTGGTGCCGTTGAAGATGAAGTGATGCTGAAGAAGCGGGCGATGCGCGGTGGAGACGTCGGTCCTCACGAGCCCCAGGCCCTGGAGCCTCGGGAGGCTCCGGGGGCATGGGTAGGTCTTCGGGGGGCATCTCTACGTCTGCCAGGGCCGCACGATGCCTGACCTCTTGAGCCTCCAGAACGCTCCTCAGCGGGCGCTGATGAGTGGTGACCGTGTTCGGCAGGCCGAAAGGCATGCGAACGTAGCTGTGAGGAGGTCCCTCGCAACTCCCAACGTGCGAAGGCCAGAGGCGCTCCTGAGACACGACTCGATTGAGCCCTGGTACGTCGATGCAGACGCACAACCCACCATCCTCGCCTGGATGTGTGGCCACGGCGGGCAAGCGGCGGCTGCCGCGCATGACTCTTGACTCCTGTAGCTCCTGGGTGTTTCTTGGGATGAACTCCTGGGGGTTTGGTCTTCCTTGCCTTGTACCTTCCTGAGGGAAACGTGCCTGAAAGCACACCTCCAAGTGGTGCCCGAGCGCCTCCCTCGCGACCTTGGCAAAGTCGGTGGCTCTCCATGAAAGAGCCCCCGAGCCCTGCCTGAGGAGAGCGACGGGCGCGCCTTCCAATGCGAGAGAGGGTGGCGCTCCCTGATCGGGCGCAAATCCTGACGCAACGCCTCCGGAGGTGCCTGCTTCCTTGTGGCTTGGGCCAGGCGAAGTCTTCTTCTTCTTCTTCAGGTTCGCCTCAGGAAGTCTTCCGCTCCTGTGATCTGGGTCTTCGATTGCTGCGGCTTGGAACGCACGCTCAAGTGAACACACTGCGTCCCTTTCTTCACAGGGTACGGTGATGACTCCACCGCTTCCCGGCATCTTGAGGACATTGTAACCATGGTGAGTCACTGCCATGAACTTGGCTAGGGCTGGGTACCCGAGGATGGCGTTGTACGGCAGGCGAATGTGGGCGACGTCGAAGTCGATGAGCTCGGTGCGGTAGTTGTTGTGCTGCCCGAAGGTGACTGGAAGGTGAACCTGCCCTATCGGAATAGTGGAACCATCAGTGACTCCTGAGAAAGGCTTGGTCGGCTGAAGCTGATCGTACGACACTTGGAGATTGTCGAACGTCTCGACAGACAGGACATTGAGCCCTGCTCCGCCATCAATGAGGGTCCTGGTGACCTGCACATTGCTGATGACTGGGGAGCAAAGCATCGGGAGGACTCCGGCCGTTGCCGCGCACTTGAGCTGATCCGCTGAGCTGAACGTGATAGCGCACGTAGACCACCTGAGAGGGCGCGTGGCCTCAAGCTTGGGGAGGACTGCATTCACCTCGCGAGCAAACTGCTTGAAGATGCACTGTGAGGCTAGGGCTTGGGCGCCACCCAAGATGCAAGCGATTGCGCGTGGCTCCTAGAAACCCCCAGCCCCCTCGTCTTCATGTTGGTCTTCGTTCCTCCTTGGTGGTGGCGGCAGAGGAGGAAGGCCTGCGTTGCCGTGTGGGCGATCCTCACGAGGCTGATCCCTCCAGCCTCCCTCGCGTGGCTGGTCCTGCCAGCGATCCTCGCAAGGTCGGTCACGCCACCCCTAGCGAGGGTCATGGTCTTCCCATCGTCCGCCACCTCTTCCTCCTTGTCGGCCATAGCCCCTGTCGTTGCGCTCGGGGCGTCGGCCGATTATCCCATCTCGCACAGCCCTGAGCTCTTGACATTCATTGGTGTTGTGGGTGTGGAAGTCGTGGTACACGCAGTATCGGCTGCCCTTGGATGACTCAGGCTGGTCCCTGCCTTGCTTGGTGTCTGGTTCTGCTGCGATCACGATAGCCCCCTTGCGCTTCACGTCCTTGGCCTTGAGCTTTTTCTCTTCTGGGTCGGCTGCCGGGAGATCAAGGAGGGAGAGGCGCCCTTCCTCAGCCCTAGCGCACTTTGTCGCCAAGTTGAAAAGCTCCAGGGATATGCACAGGTCTTCATGGATTGCTAGCTCCTCCTACATCTTGACATCGCGCACGCCATCGGAGAAATCTGAGATGATGGCCTCTTCAGTCACCCTGGGGATCTTGAGGCGAGCGTTGTTGAAGCGCTGGATGTACTTCTGCAGGGTTTCCGGCCGATGCTTAATCTTGGCGCAGGTCGCTCACGGCCGGGGGCCGGTCGCGAGTGCCCTGGAAGTTGGCGATGAAGCGAGTGCGCATCTCGCCCCAGGAGGAGATCGTGCTAGGAGCCAGGTTCAGGAGCCAGGTGCGGGCGCCGTCCTTGAGCGCCATGGGAAACCAGTTCGCCATGACCTTTTCGTCTCCGTTGGCGGCTTCGATGCCCAGCTCGTAGAGCTGCAGGAATTCCGCGGGGTCCGCCGTGCCATCGTATCGAGGGGGCAGATCAGGCTTGAACTTGCCTGGCCATGTAACGCCGTGTAGCTCGGGAGTGAAGGCGTGGCAGCCTGCTGTGGCCACCGGCGCCCTTTGCTGATGCTGGGCCTGCTCCTGGGGATTTCCACGCGCCGCCACTTGGAGCAGCGCAGGGTCTTGTCATGGAGGCGCAGGGGCGCGATCTTGGAGCGCGGGTGCTCGGAGCGCGCGAGCACCTTCTTGGGGACGAGGGATCTCCTGGCAGCTCCCTTCTTGCTGCGCTGCGCCGGACGCGGAGGGTCTCGCCCTGGGGCTGCGCGGATTGGAGCCAGGACGCCTTCTTGGGGAGGAGGTGGTGGAGGCGCCTCCTGATCCTCGCCCCCTGCACAGAACGGAGGGCGAGGCGGCGAGAGGGACGGCAAGGGGGAGCCCCCTGCGGCGCTGACGAACTCGGTGATGCGGGCGAGCCAGTCCTAGTAGAGGTTGTCGACGGGGAGGTAGTGCAGGAGCTCTCTTGCCATGAGCGGCCTGGCGTCTTGGCGTCCGTGAAGCGTGGCGGGCATGGGACGACGAACCGGGAGTCGGCGACGGGTGGCGGTAGGCCATCCCACCGGATCGAAGGGTCTTTGAGACGAGGCTCGCTGCTCGTTCCCAGCTGGGCAGTGGCGGCGTTAGCGGTAGGCGGCGAGAACAGCGAAGCGTCCGCCCGACAGCGCCGTCTAGGCGAAGCGGGTGGCGAGAACAGCCGGCGCTCGGCACGAGCCCGACGTGCGTCAGCCATTGACATGACGGAAGATCACACGCGAACAGCGGAAGAAAGATTCCGGCGCACCCCTACCTGGCGCGCCAAATGTCAGATTTTAGGTTCAGGAAGACCCTTAAGGTTCGAACTCTGGGGTGCGCGCGGAGATCTCTTCCCTTCCGATGTACGTCTGATCTCCTCGCATGATCTAAGCTAGAAAATGATGATCAACACAAGGGGCACGAGATTTATACTGGTTCGGGCCACCGTTGGGGTGTAATACCCCACTCCAGTGTGTGGTGTGGTGGATTGCCTCAGGGGCTGATGATGAACAGTACAGGGGAAGAACAGCCTGCGAGGGGTGTTCTTGAGCTGATGCGGTGTGTCCTACTTAGTCTAGATCTCTCTCCCCCTCTAGGGATCTATCCAATCTGATCAGGTTCCGTCTATCTTGGATTCGATCCCCCCTACTCTGTTGTGGCTAGCCCTATTTATAGAGGCCCTGGGCCTCTCCCCAAATAATGAGCGGGAAGGGCGCCAACAATTGGCCATTTTGAAGGGAACATCTAGTACAAGTTATCCTGACCAAAGGTGGTCTTCGGGTGCCAAAAGCACTGGTGATGACGCCGTCTTGGGCTCCACGGTGACCTCCATCCCGCCGCTCTGCTGGTCTTGGTCTCATTGCACCGGAACGGTAACCTTTGCCCGATGCCTTGGCCTGTGCTTGCTCCCTTTGCACCAAAGGGGAAACAAGGACACTGCGCAGGCCGGCACCCGCCTGGTCTCAATCGTCATGGCTTGCGTCATGGGCTCCTCGCGAGGTGCCCCTGCATTGATCTCTCCGCCTCCTCGCAAGCCTGCCTGATGAGGCTGCTCCTAAGGAAGCTTCTTGTCGTCCGCCCCGCGAGGCTTGGCCCCTCGCGAGGGTCTTGAGTTTGTGCTGATGAAGATGGGCCATGCTGGGCCCTCACTTGAGCCACACCGCAGGCCGCAGGCAGGCAAGTCTGGGGACCCCCGTTCCCAGAACGCCGACAATATTCTTCATCGCGCGAGACCGGTGAGCATGAAGACTTGGACGACACTAGGCAGGCCCTAGATCAGCGGACGACCCCAACAACGCTGGCGCTCCTCCATCAACTTCATAATGATATTCTTCAGGGGCGTTAGTCGTCATTTTTTGTCCCTTTTGGTCATTCGATACCTTGCAATCAAATTCCTCAATATCAGTATTTACACTTCATATGTTTATCCCCGTTGAAAACTTAACCTATATTGTCATCAAGCACCAAAAAGAGGGAGATTGTAAGTACATCTAGTGCCCCTTAGTGATTTTGGTGTATTGAAGAATTATAGGTTAAGGGACCGATGTGTTTGCGAGTGTACACAGGTCTATAAGTCTATGAGGAGTTTGATATTTACAGAGAAAGTTGACCCCTAAAAATGAATGTCTTCAACTGAAGACTTTCGCTTTCTGAAGACTCTGAAAGTGAAGAAATTGGTGTGATCGTGAAGAATTAATATTCATGCGAGGAATATGAAGCGTGAAGACTTTTGTTTTCATAGTTTGGTTTTCTCTTTCTTGAGTCGTAGGAAACACCGTACTGTTAAAGGGGGTTCAGGTAAAACTAAGGAGAATACGGTGAGGACTGTGTGTCCTCAGGTTTAAATACCTAGCCGCTCCAACCCGACGTACGACTGTCACAGCAGTTGGAACTCGTCTACCTAATCACTGTCTTCACTGAGCTACTGGTTCTATTTCCTCAACCCTTTGATTTCCTCATTACCGTGTTGTTGTACTTGATCGTTACTGTTTGAAGACTTTGACTAAAGACTTTCTCAATTCCTCAATCCTATTTCTTCAGTCAGTTTGTCTTCAGCTTGCTTATCCTATGTTTACGCTTTCTGTACTCTGTGCTTGTTTTCATTTCATCATGACGACTGTCATACTGCTCTGTTATGCTTACATCTGAGTACTTATTCCGCTGTTAGTTGTTCGTGACTTAAGAATTTCTGCACCTTGAAATTCCTGAGTGACAAATTTGTAAACATCACCTATTCACCCCCTCTAGTCGATATAACGCACTTTCAAATAGCATGGAACAATCAAAAATTATAGATACGTTGGAGACGTATCAAGCATCCCCAAGCTTAATTCATGCTCGTCCTCAAGTAGGTAAATGATAAAAACATATTTTTTGATGTGGAATGCTACCTGACATATTTATCCATGTAATTCTTTTATTGTGGCATGAATGTTCAGATCCGTATGATTCGAAAAAAATGTTTAATATTGACATAAAAAAATAATTCTTTAAGCATACTAACAATGCAATTATGTCTTCTCAAAATAACATGGCCAAAGAAAGCTTATCCCTACAAGATCATATAGTCTGGCTATACTCCATCTTCATCACAAAAAATATTAAGATGGAAGATCTTGTCGTTCGTGGCTCTTTTACCATGCACCCACCGTTTCCTCTAGGTATGGATCAGGATGGTAACGAGTTTTTTGTTTGATTCATACCACACAACCAGGGGGGTTTCAGAGCTCTGCATGGTCATAGACAAGGATGGTTAATGTTCATTGGAATCCCCCTGGATTATCGCAACACGCAGTGCATTTCTGACATGGTTAGTACTTTTGGCCAATTCCACTACTGGAACAGTACGGGTAGGCGCACAGTCAGATTCCTCGTTCGTGCGTCTTTTCCTGATAATGCTCTGGTTCCACGCTCTGTTTCGTTTCGTGAGTTTGCCAATTGGGGAGGAACAGTCGTTTCTTGGACAGCGGGTTGCTATATTCTTGATATGGAGACTTTGCAGAAGCTATGATCCCTGCTGATGAGGACCCCATGCCCTTGGATGGCAATCCACATCCAATGCCAGGGGAAAATCCTCCACCCCAGCCCTTTTGGGCAATGCCTCCCTACCCTGCTTTGGGTTGGAACGTTGTGCCCCCTGGACATGATCAAGGGCACAATGCGGTTGCTAATGACTGGGCACAGAACATGAACAACGATGCTGGATGGGGGCCATGGTAAGAACCTGCTCAGCAGCTGGATCATGCTCCTGTGCAAGACCCAATCGCCCAGGATCAGAACTCCATGATATTGAATACTTCGTTGGACTCGGATGAGGATGCTGACATGGCAGAGGTGCAGCAGCCTATGATAAATCTTCACCCTGTCGGTCCCATGGATCCCATTAACTTGGGGATTGTTCGTGTCTTCTTTGGACCTGTTCTTCCACTGGCCATGATCTAGGAACGATCCTTCAAGTCACTGCTACCTGAGTTTGCAGTTCTAAATGTTCCATGCTTTCTGCCAGGGCTTTCTCTGCCGCCAGTGCATGTTAAGTTGGATTCTGTCTTGGGGCAACAATGGTTGTCTATGGTTCATAAAAAGAAGCGCTCTTCTGTGGTGATCCAGGAGCTTCCTGATGACATGTTCTGCTTGGACTCGCAGCCTATAGGGCACACACAAGATATGCCAGAGCAGAGTTCTGAACCGCAATTGCATGATGATTTCCAGTTCACTTCTGTCACACCATCTCCCTTGGGGAAGAGACCACGGCAGCCTCGTTCCAAGCATACGGCCACCCTAGTGGAGGAGAACCTGGATTTTTCTATCCGACAGATGACTCGCAGCTGCGCCAAGAGAACTGGTATGAAACCAACATCAGCAATCTCCATCAAGTCGACACCTCTACGACGCCCCAATGCCAAGAAGCTCAAGTTTGATTCTACCCCACGTCAGGACATCCCTTTGCCGCCACCAACACCCATTTCTACCTTGCAAGCAGTTGGTGCGGCTCTTGATATCGCCCGAGAAGAATTGACAGTGGAGAAGCTTACGGCTCCTCCAAAATCTGACCCAAAACAAGATAGTTTCAATGATGAGTGAACTTTTCCATGCAGCTTTGGGGCGTTGGATATGTTGGGTCTTTTGTCATTT
The DNA here is from genome assembly GCA_021605145.1 of Aegilops bicornis. Classification (NCBI taxonomy): domain Eukaryota; kingdom Viridiplantae; phylum Streptophyta; class Magnoliopsida; order Poales; family Poaceae; genus Aegilops; species Aegilops bicornis. Next base: position 301,818,061 of record CM038671.1, on the reverse strand, counting down.
TGTTTTATTATCACTCTGTAGGCCTGAACCTCTTAACTTTTATGATCGCGCTGTGCGTGGCTATGCTGAGAGTTGTGTTGTGCTGTTAAGCAGCCCAGTTGGTTACTATCTTCTTATTTCTGTTATCTATGGGGACTACCATGTTTCATATTTGGAATGTACTGTGTTGGAATGTGCGTGGTTTGAATTCACCGGCTAGACAGCGTGATGTTAGAGCTAAGATTAAAGAGATTCACTGCTCCATAATCTGTCTGCAGGAGACAAAATGTGAAAACTTTGACATCCGAATGATTAGGTCTTTCTGCCCTAGACGCTTTGACCAGTTTGCCTTTTCTCCCTCGGTGAGTGCTTCTGGTGGCATTCTGATCATTTGGAACTCCTCTATTTTTGAAGGCCAGCTAGTGGAAATTCAGCATTTCAGTGTGGCTGTTTCATTTAAGTCTATTCATAATTCAGAAAAATGACGATGGTTTCAGTCTATGGGCCATGCGAGGGGCAACCTAGAGATGATTTTGTTAGCTGGTTGTACCATCTATCTATCCCTTCTGACGAAAACTGTATGCTCCTAGGTGATTTCAAGTTTATTCGTTCCTTGGACAACAGAAATCAACCAGGAGGGGATATAAATGATATCTTCCTTTTTAATGAGGTGATCGGACATCTTGGTCTTGTAGAATTGCCGATCAAGGGGAGGAGTTTCACCTGGTCCAATATGCAGCAAATACCCCTCCTTGAACAGCTAGATTGGTTCTTTACCACCTCGGATTGGATTTATCATTATCCTAACACCGTGGTTTTTCCTCTAACCAAAACTGCTTCGGATCATGTGCCTTGTGTGGTGTCCATTGACACTAAGATTCCTAAATCTAAGGTTTTTTTATTTGAAAACTTATGGGTGAATATGCCAGGCTTTATGGATTGTGTTCGTAACTCTTGGGAGGCTCCGGTTTTTGCTGATCTCTCTGCTTCGGCCGTGCTAACTAGAAAATTCAAACGGCTCAGATATGATTTGAGAGCTTGGAGTAAGAAACTCTCTTACCTCAAGCAACTAACGCTGGACTGCAGTAAGATTATCATCTTTTTGATCAGTTGGAGGAGGTCAGACCGCTAGTAAGGACGGAGTTTAACTTCAGAAAAATTGTCAAGCTGCACTATGAGCGTCTGCTGAAATTACATTATATCTATTGGAAGCAGAGGTGCACGATCAGATACATTAAGGTGGGTGAGGAGAACTCCAAGTTCTTCCACGCCATGGCATTTGAACGCATGCGGAGGAACTCCATAGCTAGCTTGAAAACCGCGGGAATGGCTGATCCGATATCGGACCATGATCAAATGGCGGGAATTCTGTGGGCCTCTTTCAAAAATAGAATGGGCAAGGCCCAGGGCATTTCAATGGGCTTCGACCGAACAAACCTCATCCAACCCATCCCGGGCCTGGAAGAATTGTCTCAGCCTTTCTCTGATGCTGAAATTATGAAGGTTCTGAAGGAGATGCCACCCGATAGAGCACCTGGTCCAGATGGTTTCAATGGCTTGTTTGTTAAGCATTGTTAGCCGATAATTGAGCAGGATTTTCGGCAACTCATCCAGGATTTTTATGAAGGGAAATTGTCTCTTGAGAATATCAATGGCCCTCTCATTACTCTCATACCAAAGATGCTCTCTCCTGAGGGACCAGATGATTTTCGGCCTATTTCTTTGACTAACACTTGTTTGAAATTGCTTACCAAACTGTTAGCCAACAGGTTTCAAAAAGTGATTCTCAGTTGTATCCATAAAAATCAATATGGGTTCTTGAAGAGTAGATCAATTCAGGATTGTTTAGCTTGGGCCTTTGAATACATACACCATTGCAAACAGTCAAAGAGACCCATTATAATTATAAAGCTGGATTTTGCAAAGGCATTTGACAATGTGGAACATGAGGTTATTTTGCAAATGCTCAAGCATAAGGGGTTTGATGATAAATGGATTGGCTGGGTTAAAGACATCTTCTCAACAGGATCTTCTTCTGTTTTGCTCAATGACCCTCTCTCACCTTTGTTGTTTGTCATTGTTGCTGACCTTCGGCAGTCAGTGGTCAACCAGATGTTCTCCCATGGAATCTTACCCCTCCCAATTCCTTCACATGACCAGGATTTCCCTATAATTCAGTAAGCTGATGACACTGTCATTTTCTTGTCTGCAGAGATGATGAGTTGGTTGCTCTAAAAAATATGTGGCTCACCTTTCAACAATCCACTGGGCTAGAAGTCAATTTTGCAAAATCTTCCATGATTCCTTTAAATATTGATGAGGTGGAAGCTGCCAGGTTAGTTGATCTGCTCGGATGCAAAATTGGTCAGCACCCATTTGCTTATCTGGGTTTGCCACTTGGCACTACCAGGCCCAGAATTGTGGATTTTATGCCCTTAGTCGATGCTTTGGAAAGGAGATTGACAGCTAGTTCCTCCATGCTAATCAAGGCTCCATGTTGTAGTTGTTAACTTCTGTCTTGACATCTATGCCAATATATTTCCTCTGCAGTTTACAACTACCACCTGGCATTATTATGCAACTGGATAGGATTTTCGTACAATGCTTGTGGAGAGGAAATAGTGATGCACCCAAGCAATATTTGGCTGCCTAGGATCTGGTTTGCAGGCCAAAGGAAAAAGGAGGACTTGGGGTGATTAATTTGCATATCCAAAATAAGGGTCTCCTTCTCAAGAACCTCCACAAATTCTTCAATAAGGCTGATATACCATGGGTAACATTGATATGGAATAGTTATTATGTTGATGGTATCCCACAAGCTACAGCCCCAGTTGGTTCATTTTGGTGGAGAGATATCCTCAAGCTTTCTGATGCATATATTGCTATTTCCTCAGTACACATCAATATGGGAGACTCTGCCCTTTTTTGGTCTGATGCTTGGCTAATTGGTGGCTCTTTCAGACCTCTGTGTTGGATATTACCTAGGCTTTTATCATTTTTTATCAATGACAAACTCTCTATGCATGAATTCCTCATTTCTCAGGATTTCTATTCAATGTCCTTCTTGCCACTGTCGCATGAGGCTGCTTTGGATTTGCAAGTTCTGGAAGCTTGGATCCTGGACTTACACGGGGACATCACATTGCCAGATGTTTGGATATGGCCTGGAAAATCTGGTGGCTATTCTGCCAAGAGCTTTTACACTCTCATGCACTCTCATTTGCCAACTATCTTGCCATGCAAGTGGTTGTGGGATAGCAAGTGCACCATGAAGATCAAAGTCTTTGGTTGGTTGTTATTCTTTGATAGACTCAACACCAAGGACTTGTTAATTCGTAGGCATTGGAGATCCCCTTTGGACGACAATCTCTGTGTTATCTACAATGAATTTGTCTATGAGAATAGGTTGCACATGTTCTTCAATTATAACTTCAATCGCAGAGTGTGGAATTATATTTCCATTGATTGGACGAGGGGCTCGGAGATTCAGCAATGTATCCAACATGCAAGATCAAGATTTAAACATCCTTTCTTCTTTGAAGTTGTGCTCACTGTAACTTGGAATATATGGATCCTCAAGAATGGAAGGACTTTTAGAGGAGAAAATGCAACCTTTGCTGCTTGGAGATGTAATTTTGTACATGAACTAACTCTTCTAGATCATAGAATGAGAGTAGATAATAGGGCCAAGTTGTCTGCTTGGATTAACTCTCTGACTTAAATACATGTAGGTAGGCAGGTTCTGATTTTCTTCCTTTTAGCCCTTGTAATTTCCCCCACTTGTACTGTTGATACCTTGTTCTTAATAATAAAGGGTTGTGGAGCTTTGCTCCACAGTAAATATTCAAAAAAATATTTAAATCATGCACAACCCCGATGACAAGCCAAGCAATTGTTTCATACTTTCGATGTTCTCAAACTTCTTCAACTTTCACGCAATACATGAGAGTGAGCCATGGACATAGCACTATAGGTGGAATAGACGGTGGTTGGGGAGAAGACAAAAAGTAGGAGATAGTCTCACATCAACTAGGCATATCAACGGGCTATGGAGATGCCCATCAATAGATATCAATGTGAGTGAGGAGGGATTGCCATGCAATGGATGCACTAGAGCCATAAGTTTATGAAAGCTCAAAAAGAAACTAAGTGGGTGTGCATCCAACTTGCTTGCTCACGAAGACCTAGGGCAATTGGAGGAAGCCCATCATTGGAATATACAAGCCAAGTTCCATAATGAAAAATTCCCACTAGTATATGAAAGTGACAATATAGGAGACTCTCTATCATGATGATCATGGTGCTACTTTGAAGCACAAGTGTGGTAAAAAGGATAGTAGCATTGCCCCTTATCTCTTTTCTCTCATTTTTTTATTTGGGCCTTCTCTCATTTTTTTTGGCCTCTTTTTTTCGTCTGGAGTCTCATCCCGACTTGTGGGGGAATCATAGACTCCATCATCCTTTCCTCACATGGGACAATGCTCTAATAATGAAGATCGTCACACTTTTATTTACTTACAACTCAAGAATTACAACTCGATTCTTAGAATAAAATATGACTCTATATGAATGCTTCCGGCGGTGTAGCGGGATGTGCAATGAATCAAGAGTGACATGTATGAAAGAATTATGAACGGTGGCTTTGCCACAAATACGATGTCAACTACATGATCATGCAAAGCAATATGACAATGATGGAGTGTGTCATAATAAAAAGAACGGTAGAAGGCTGCATGGCAATATATCTCAGAATGGCTATGGAAATGCCATAATAGGTAGGTATGGTGGTTTTTTCGTGGAAAGTATATGGTGGGTTTATGGTACTAGCGAAAGTTGGGCGGCACTAGAGAGGCTAGCAATGGTGGAAAGGTAAGAATGCGTATAATCCATGGACTCAACATTAGTCATAGAAAACTCATATACTTGTTGGCAAAATCTATTAGTTATCGAAACAAAGTAGTACGCGGATGCTCCTAGGGGGATAGATTGGTAGGAAAAGACCATCGCTCGTCCCCGACCGCCACTCATAAGGAAGACAATCAATAAATAAATCATGCTCCGACTTCATCACATGACGGTTCACCATACATACATGCTACGACAATCACAAACTTTAACACAAGTATTTCTCAAATTCAGAATTACTTATTAGCATGACTCTAATATACCATCTTCATATCTCAAAACAGTCATAAGGAATCAAACTTCTCATAGTATTCAATGCACTTTATATGGAAGTTTTTATTATATCCCTCTTGGATGCCTATCATATTAGGACTAAACTTAAAACCAAAGCAAATTACCATGCTGTTTAGAGACTCTCAAAATAATATAAGTGAAGTACGAGATTTCATCAATTTTTATAAAATAAAACCACCGGCGTGCTCTAAAAAGATATGAGTGAAGCACTTGAGCAATATTGCCTAGCTCAAAAGATATAAGTGAAGCACATAGAGTATTCTAATAAATCATGATTCATGCGTGTCTCTCTCAAAAGGTTTGTACAAAAAGGATGATTGTGTCAAACTAAAAAGCAAAGACTCAAATCATACCATATGCTCCAAGAAAAACACATATCATGTGGTGAATGAAAATATAGCCTCAAGTAAAGTTATCGATAGACGAAGACGAAAGAGGGGATGCCTTCCGGGGCATCCCCAAACATAGGCTCTTGGTTGTCCTTGTATATTACCTTGGGGTGCCTTGGGCATCCCCAAGCTTAGGCTCTTTCCACTCCTTATTCCATAGTCCATCAAATCCTTACCCAAAACTTGAAAACTTCACAACACAAAACTCAACAGAAAATTTCATAAGCTCCGTTAGTATAAGAAAATAAATCACCACTTTTGATACTGTTGTGAACTCATTCTTTATTTATATTGGTATAATATCTACTGTATTCCAACTTTTCCATGGTTCATACCCACAGATACTAGCCATAGATTCATCAAAATAAGCAAACAACACATAGAAAACAGAATCTGTCAAAACAGAATAGTATGTAGCAATCTCGATATTTCGAATACTTCTGTAACTCCAAAACTTCTGAAAAATTAGGACATACTAAGAAATTTATTTATTAATCTTCGGCAAAAAGAATAAATATTTTATCCCGCTTCTGTTAAAAATGAGAATTGTTTTCCTTAGCGTAAAAGTTTCTATTTTTCAGCAAGATCAAATCAACTATCACCGTAAGCTATCCCAAAGGTCTTACTTGGCATAAACACTAACTAAAACACAAAAACACATCTAACCAGAGGATAGATGAATTACTTATTGCAAAACAGAACCTAAAAAGCAAAAATAAAATAAAATTGGGTTGCCTCCCAACAAGCGCTATTGTTTAACGCCCTTAGCTAGGCATAAAACACAAACAGATCTAAGTATTATCATCTCCCCCTTTTGGGAAGCAAAGAGAAAATTTCTTATCCATGGCATTTATCTTTATATTTTGTGAAAGCACATGGCCATTAATAGTAGAAGAAAGATTAAGCACATTACAAAAATTTGCATCTAAATTAGCCTTCATCTCTTTGATTGTTTCATTTGGATAGAAACACATAATAGCAGTTGATTCCACATTTTCTCCCTTGGGGTGCCCAAATATCGTTTTCATCTTCTCATAAGTGTCGATGGCATCCCCTCCAAGAAAACCATTTTCTTGCTTAAAAGAAGGAGGTAGGCCTATATAAAAAATTAAATATATCTCAACCTGATATTGGGGCACATAGCTAGCTCAAATCCTCAACAACCTGTCCCAAGCATCTTTCAAAGATTCATCAAGCAAATAACAAAAAATTCCAGGATCATCTTCATCAAAATTATTGAATTCTTACTTAACCACCCCGGTAAGTCTTTCCATAGCATCATTATTTATGAGCTTAGAAAGGACAGAGGGGTTATGCAAAGCATTAAAACCTGGGAGAAAACACTTAGCCCTTCTAGAGTCGGCCATAGCGGTAGAAAGACGAACGGAAGAGGGGCGAATAAAAGGCAAATCTTTTCGAAAATCATTTTAAAAGTGGGGGAGAGGAAAACGAGAGGCGAATGGCAAATAATGTATTGCAAGAGATGACAGTTTATGATGGGTACTTGGTATGTCTTGACTTGTCGTAGATCTCCCCGGCAACGGCACCAGAAATTCTTCCTGCTACTTCTTGAGCTTGTGTTAGTTTTTCCCTTGAAGAGGAAAGGGTGATGCAGCAAAGTAGAGTAAGTATTTCCCTAAGTTTGAGAACCAAGGTATCAATCCAGTAGGAGACAATGCACAAGTCACCAAATACCTGCACAAACAATCAAACAACTTGCACCCAACGTGATAAAGAGGTTGTGAATTCCTTCACGGTTACTTGCAAAAGTGAGTTCTAATAGAGATAGATAAACGGTAAAGTAAATATTTTTTGTATTTTTGGTTTATAGATCGGAAAGTAAGAGATTGCAAAGGAAGTAAATCAGAAACTTAAATTGTAGATTGGAAACTTATTACGGTGGGTGAACAAATTACTGCCGAGCAATTGAGAGAAAAGCGCAAAGTTATGACGATATCTAAGGCAATGATCATGAATATAGACATCACGTCTGTGTCAAGTACACCGAAACGATTCTGCATCTACTACTATTACTCCACACATCGACCGCTATCCAGCATGCATCTAGAGTATTAAGTTCGTAAAGAACAGAGTAACGCATTAAGCAAGATGACATGATGTAGAGGAATTAACTCAAGCAATATGATGAAAACCCCATCTTTTTATCCTCGATGGTAACAATACAATACATGCCTTGCTGCCCCTACTAGAACTGTGAAAGGATACCGCAAGATTGAACCCAAAGCTAAGCACTTGCCCCATTGCAAGAAAAACTAGTTGGCCAAACCAAATCGATAGTTCGAAGAGACTTGCAAAGATATCAAATCTTGCATATAAGAATTTAGAGAAGAATCAAATAATATTCATAGATAAGCTAATCATAAATCCACAATTCATCGGATCTCAGCAAACACACCGCAAAAAAGTATTAGATCGAATAGATATCCCAGAACATCGAGGAGAACATGGTATTGAGAATCCAAGAGAGAGAACAAGCCATATAGCTACTAGCTATGGACCCGTAGGTCTGTGGTAAACTACTCACACTTCATCGGAAGGGCAATGGATTTGATGTAGAAGCCCTCTGTGATCGAATCCCCCTCCGACAGGACACCAGAAAAGGCCCCTAGATGGCATCTCACGGGTACAGAAGGTTGCGGCGGTGGAAAAGTGTTTTCGTGGCTCTCCCTGTTGGTTTTGGGATATATGAGAATATATAGGTGAAGAAACTAGGTCGGTGGAGTTACGAGGGGCCCACAAGGGTGGGGTGCGCTCCCTAACCCCCTGGGCGCACCCTCCATCCTTGTGGCCACCTCGTGGCTTCTCTGACTTGCACTCCAAGTCCTCTAGATGTCTTCTAGTCCAAGAAAAAGCATCGCGAAAGTTTTATTCCGTTTGGTATTCTTTTTCTGCGAAACTCTATAACAAGGAAAAAACAGAAACTGGCACTAGGCTCTAGGTTAATAGGTTAGTCCCAAAAATAATATAAAATATCATATTAATGCATATAAAACATCCAAAACAGATTATATAATAGCATGGAACAAACAAAAATTATAGATTTGTTGGAGACGTATCAACCACACCGCGCCGAGAGCACCGAGGCGATGGACGACGGCGAGGCCAAGGAAGGGAAAGACCCGTAGCCGAGGAAGACTCGGTAGTTGTTTCCCACACAGAGGTGGTACGATGGTTTACAGGTTTGACTACAGTGTCAGGCTACCGTCGCCGGAGAATAACAGGAGGTCTGGGTTAGTAGAGGGATGGCCAAGCCAGCGATGCAAGTAGGGTGGGGCCGTGAGGCCTCCCCGGCAGCACAGCCAGCCATGGGAGGCAGGAGCAAACGGTTCTGCCGGTGCTGGTTTGGGCGGCTGGAGCGGGATTATCAGAGATTGAAGAACATTAAAAAAAATACACTTCCGTGATGATACGTGTTTGTCATAATAGATCACGTTTTCTGTCATGCATGTACATCCATGACGATTTTATGACAGAATCAAGATAGTCATACCTATGTTGTCGTAGAACTGTTCCATGACATTATCAAAATTATCATCATGGAAGTGTCCACTTCCATGACGATAAATCGCACGTCATAGAAGTGCTTTCGTCAAGGGTGACCGACACGTGGCATCCACTGTAACGGGAGGCCGTTAAGCTATCGGGTTCCGGTTTGGATCTGATAACCCGTTAATAGCCCGGACCAATGGAGATTTTCCACGTGTAAAATTTTCATTCGCCGACGAACCACATGTCGGCTCAGCGTTGGGACAGATGTCAACCGTCCATTTGACAAGAATCGCCAATGAAACGTCGACACATGGGACTGCCCAATAGAGACCCATGTAGGTCTAAAAGCCGGCCCAGGAACAGGCCAACAAGATTTTGTCAGATCTAATTTCCGGCCCGTTAACAGCCTAACATTTTCTGGACCAAATTATAGCCCACATCAGATACGGGTCGTTAAATGATTGCAATATTCTGGGCCCAGTTTACGGCCCATGTCAAATCTGGTCCGTTAATAGCCCACAATAGTTTGGGCCAAATTACGGTCCACACCTGATCTGGCCTATTAACTGACTTTTATTTCTTGGGCGAAATTACGACCCATAAATGATACGGCCCTTTTAACAGCTATTGTGCCATTGGGCCCATTGGCGACCTGATTTGCTCTCTGGCCTCTTAATGGCTTTTTTAACAGTTCGGCCCGATACTAGTTTTGGCTTGTCAGCCGCCCTGTCTATGTATGGGCCTCTTTCGGCCCGGTTTCACTTTCGGCCATTTAAAGACCCGAGTTGCACCTGGGCCTAATTATGGTGTGTAGTTACTTTCTGCCTCTTAACGACCCGTAGTATTTGTGGATACATTCTAGCCCAATCTGTCGAACGGTCTGTTTAAGGCCCTTGAGAGTGTTGGGCCTAATTTAGGCCGGTTATACATCTGGCCTTCTTCCCACCCGTCATGTAATTGGGTCAGCCAAGGCCTAAACAAATTCAATCTGTTAAAAGCCTATTTAATTTTAGGGCCCAACTAAGGCAAGCGGTTTACTCGGCCTTTTAAAGGCCCAAAACTAATAGTGGGCCAGATTAAGACTAGACCAAACAAATGGCCCAAGATGATTGTAGGCCCACGGTTCAGCCCGTACTTGCGATTGGCGACCGGCCAGTTTTAGTATAGAAATTATTATTTTATAAACCTAACTTATTGGCTCATTGCGCACCGGTCGAATATTACGACCTTTTCTCAGAGCAACGACAGCAGAAACAGAAAATAATTTAAACATCATGACGAAGAATAAACCTGGACTATACAACAAAGAAATTATAGCATATTACATCCCCTCGGCATCAAAGTTCGCCGCCAGTGATAATAAAGGGCAACCAGACAACAGGTTACATAAACTAGGCAGGTCTCCACCGGTGGAAGTTAACAGGAGGACAAAATAATAGACAGAACCGATAGCTCTTCAACGTTGTTCAAGAAAGGTTAGCCCAGCGCAGGAGCTGCAGTGCAAGCATCTTAGCAACCTGATGAGACTGCGCTTCTTTGGATCTCATATCCACCAACTTAAGCTGCATAATATCAATAAATGTCATGTACTTACGGTTAATCTTGCATAGAGATTGGAGTTCCAGTTGGATTTGAGAGGAAGCATGTATTTCTGCTAGAATTTCAGACTGAAGAAGTCGAACAGATTCAGGGCGCGACTTCATCGAGCTTGTGTCCCTCAGTAAGTTTGACACTACATCAAGATGTGACTTCGTGGTTGTATCCCTACCCTCAAGATGTGTTGCCTTCTCCTCTGGAATATGTGTTAGAGGGACAAACAATGGGTTCGTCTCACTATCATTTTGGCAGTTCTTCCTAGCAGTAGTGTTGTCACCCTGAAAGAGAAACAAGTAGGTAGATAACAGGTTTTGCACGTATAAGCATTAGCGCTGTCAATTCATCTCATTTCTTTGCCAGAAATAAGGAGAAACGGTTTAAAATAGCATTAACATAATAGGCATTGTTCATAGTTAAGACGGCAGGAAATGGTATTGTGCAGGAGCAGCCAGCTTCACCAGACCACTGGATTACAGATCAAGAACACAAGCATAGATGTAGTTCTAAACAACGTATAAGCATGAACGGTGAGCATACTGTCAATTTATACCATTTCATATTGGTAAATAAAGAGACACGATTTAAATAACATTAATAAATTATGGCATTGTTCATAGTTGAGACATAGCAGGATATGACATTGTGTTGTTCTTGGTAGTCTCACCACACCACTGGATTACAGATCAAGAACACAAGCATACACATAGTTCTAAAGAAGATAACTTGTTATGTTTAGTTTAACTTACATGGTACAAATAAGGAACTCGATTGTACAACTAAAGACTGAAATTGAGAAGGACAAACTTATGTTTATGTACTTCTACTTTATAAACTTTGAACAAGCAATTTGATGCAGACGACAAAAACAAAGAGAATTTGCACTCATAGCTATCCAAATATACACAACAAAGTTTGAAGGCTCGAGGAGGACAAACTTGCATTAGTAGTGAAGACACGCTCTATAAAGGCCTTGTCCATATTGATGGGGGGGGGGGCAATTCAAGAAGTTTACCGCACACTCTTCTTCAAGAGTATTGCCTTTATTCTACATTTTGTTAAGAGTAAATATTGATGTGAAAATATAGGAACAAATGGCGATTATTTAACTTAAGATGCAGAGTACAAATGTAAATACTGCATACAGGCAGAAGGCACTGACAAGAGCAATGCGGAGCTAAACTTCTTCAGTAACATTGGTTTTATTCTATATTTTGGCAAGAGTAATTGTAGATATGATGTGTAGAAAAATGAAGGATAAGGGAAAATAAGCTGCAAAGTGTACATGAAGAACTAGCTGACAAATATAAGTACAGTGATGAAGGACAACAGATACTTACAAGAACAATGCAGAGATAAATTTCTTCATAAGCATTGGGTTTATTCTACATTAATTTAAACATTAATGTAGATCTGATAATTTGGACCGAACAGTGGATAAGCAAGCTATAAGCACAATAATTTCACATAATCCACCAGGTATGAATGTAAGGACAGCGATAGGACAATAGGTACTCACAAGAGCAAAGCAGCGACCAGCATGGTTGCGATATCCTAGGTTTTGTGGCGCTGGTTCTATCACCAATATAGTTCGGGTGCTATGTGATTTCTCTGGTAGCACCACCTTTTTCAGGGACTTTGCTTGTACTCCTTTGGGTTCTGCAATCACCCTCTTCCTTTTGGATGTCTGAAACACAAGAACGGCATTTGAATGGAAAAACATGGTATGACGACAAATGGAATAGGTGTTGATAATGGATGGGCATGGCATCTTCACATATATCATGAGTAAACTAAGCAGATGGCGGTGCAACGAAGCAAAAGAAATGCAAGACACCTTATGCAAGATATGTGCAACCAATAAAACCTTGCCAAATTAGAATAGGCACCTTATTGGGTGAACAGGATAGGCCATCTGCCTTTGACTCCTTGAGCTCAGAATAGTCATTAGGATCATATTACGAATACGAATCTATAGGTTGGGAGCATGTGGGTTTCATTGCATCCACAATGGACCTCAATCCCTTGATGCCAAGTTTGTTACCCATTGAACTGCTACGCAATATTCTTCTGATGTGCGCATTCTCATATTCATTGTGATTACGTACAATATCTGTAAAGCATGAAAACACAAATAGTATTGAGATTATCTTTGTAATGCAGAGGATATTGTAATATAATAGAGGCTCCCTGTAAACCCTTGTGTGCTATCACTGAATTTTTATGAGAGAGCCCATGTGTGTTGTAATATGGTGAGTAGATTAATATAATCTGGCACAACTACACACAAAAATAGGCTCCCTGTTGGGAGCCCCAGATGTAAGGATAGTTGGCAAACGATAGGTTCATAATATACCGTATAGAAAGTTTATTTCCAAACCATCATAACGAGAGCGCAGAGCCAGTAGGCAGATCATAGTGTAGATAGTAGGGGTACACCATAACCACCATAAATAAATCGGGAAAGTGGAACCGGCTGGAAAACACATGGTTTTGCCGCTACTAATATGCAGCCTATCAATCACCTACAGGCCAGCTCTATTCATCTGAAGGCGCACAACTGTTACAATCAGTTTAGTCTATCAAAGACTGTGCGGCTCCCACCATTTCTGGGGTATTATGGCGGACCAACTCGAAGTGTGAAATCATTTAGCAAAACCTGCCCAATAAAGTTGTCGACTGCAGATGTCCCTACTCCCCTTCCTGACAAGGAACATACTATGCTTACTAAAGAAGAACAGAAGAGGAACATGTTAAAGAATAGAAGGGGAAGCATATTGTTGAGATTCCCCTTCTTTCTATACAATTTTGGTTGCCCACCCATGATGAATTAGAGCGCCCAAAGAAATGCAATTCCATGATGTCTCTCTATAAGTGGACACATGCATTTGGAAACTTAATTGGGAGCATTAGCTAACCAATTAAATGTGTGTCTGTTAGCTAATGTCAGTATCATATCATATTCGTATTTGAAGAACCTTAGGACGTATGATTGGTGTGTTATTTAGCTTTAAAGGGTGAACAACTGCTAGTAGGACACAAAGCACCTACGCAGATCGTAGTCTAGATATAATGGGAAAATCCTAAGCATCAGGAGTAAAATCAGGAAAATGGAACTTGCTGGAATATATGTGCCAGTATTGCTGGTACGGCTAGAAAGGCTTCGGATACCAGATCTCTTCAACTCAAGGTGTGGTACTGTTAATATCAGTGTAACTCTCAAAGGCGACACACCTCCCCGCATTTCCTTGCTAATCTTATAGGATTCAAGTGTGCAAGCCACTACAATTCCTATACCTATGTTTACAAAATCCTACGAATCAAAGAGGCCCGAAGAGTTCAAAGTGTCCATCACAACCGACCGTATAGACCTCTACACTGCAAATGTCCCTGTTCATCTTCATTACAAGGAACATATTGTACTACTATCATACTCCCTCCGTTCAAAAATATAAGTCCACTATGGATCACATACAGATGTATACAGATACCTTTTAGAGTGTAGATTCACTCATTTTGCTCCATATGTAGTCCATGGTGGAATCTATACAAAGACTTGTATTTAGGAACGAAGAGAGTACTTATTAAAGAAGAATGGAAGAGTAACATGCTAAAGAAGAGCAAGCAGATTTTGGATAATAAAATGTTCGTTGCGCAGTGCGCACACATGATGAACCAGGCGCATTAAGAATGTAACTCCATGATGTCTCTCTATATGTGGTGCACGTGCTTTTCGAAAGTAAACTAGGAACATTAGCTTACCAATTAAACGTTATTTGTTTAGTAATATCAGCATCATATCAGATTCGTATTTGAGAAACAAGTTTGGAATTATGAGTGGCACGTTGTTTAGCTTGATGGATTCAGGAGCAGTGCTAAGCAGCTACGATGATGGTACTGAATATAAAGGCATGCCTGCATGCAAGTCGTGTGACTTTTGTCATTTGGTTCAATCGACCATTTCAGGTGGTTGGATGAAGATCGTACGTCTCCTAACCCTTCTTCTTCCACATCTCTGATTCTTCCCATATAGAACACCGCATGGGCCGCCGGCCGAACCACCGGCCCTGACCCCCCCCCCCCCGCCCCCCGCCCTCCCCTAAACCGCCCCCACCGCCTGTGTTCCTCCGCCACCCCCACCCCATCCCCGCCCCCACCCGCGTCGAGTTTTCTTCCTTCAGCGAGGCCCCACCACCGCCCCCCACAACCATCATCCCCACCTGAGCCCCTTCCTTTGCATCGGCGAACTCCGGCAAGCTCTCAAAAATCGAGTGACCCAATTTTGAAATTTAGTCTACTGTCATTTAACTAGTGTGGAATATAAAAGGGGAAAACCATATGCATTGTGAGTATAGTCTTGAGTGTGCCATGGCGGATCTGAAGGTGCAAACCGGATAAAGGCAACTTTGCAATCAATGTTTGCTTTCAACTAACAAGTAAGTGATGGACAAGAAATCAGAGTAAAGCAGTGGCGATCTTCTTGCTATGATAAATAAGTTGAGCATATACGAAAGAGTACCACCTCTGGTGCGGCGCCGTGTATGCATCTGCTGAGAATTTGATGGTGCTACGGTAGAGATGGTTGTCGGCAGCGTGGAAGCAGATCTAGGAGGGTAAACGGTGGCGGCAGGGTGCGGTGGACGAGACGGTCGTAGGAGTGGCGCCGGCAAGGTGGACGACGACGGGGATGAAGCGAGAGGACATGATGCAAGGATCTCGGTCTGAAGCCATGGATGAGAGAGGTCGATCTCTTGTAATGGACAACGGCGTCGGGGTATCAGCTCTGGCCTGGTGGAGGAGGACGGCGGTGGATGGGGTGGCGGACAGAGGAGGCTGGGGTGGAGATGGTGTTTTGGCGCCCATGGAGTATGAATGTGGAAATGGAGGGAGAGAGAAAGGGGGGAACCATGTCTTCAGGGCGCGCTTGTCTCAAATGCGTGGAAATTTACAAACTCAGCCCCCATTTAAAATTTCCTACATCACAGCAATATTAGTGGGTTGGGGATAGGACGGTAATCTCGCATCACTACTGCAGGATGCTGCTAACGCGACACTACAATCAGAGACCCTTCGAGAAACTGTGTGTGATGCCATAATCGCAAACGGTGTTGTATGAAAACCGTCAGAAATGTATAAAACGTTTGCGATGACGGATGCATCAAACGCGGTTCACGTTTTAGTTGCATGTGCGATGAAGGGCATACGGTTCAGTTCAATTAACTGTTTGCGATGAGTAGGAACAAAAGAAACAGGCAGCGAGATGAAGGCGTGTGCGATATATAGCATACGATTCACTGGATGAACTGTGTGAGATTAGGAGACACAAAAGAAACGGGCAGCCAGATGAAGGTGTGCGTGCGATATACAGCATACGGTTCACTCGGATGAACTGTTTGTGATTAGGCAACACAAAAGAAGCGGTCAGCCATATCAAGGTGTGTTGGATATACTGCATGCGGTTCACTCGGATGAACTGTTTGCGTTGACACAAGAGTACAGAAACGGTTCAACTTAACAAGACATGTGTGTTGTGCGATGGGATTGCATGCAGTTCACTCGGCCCTTGTTGTCAGTGTGTGACATCTGTGGCAACCGTTCGCTCCCCAGGCGCCTCTTCGTGCACCGTGGCAACCGTCCACTGACTCTTCGCCTTTCCCTCTCGATTTGGATTTGGTGTCGCACGCTAGCTCTTCCTCCCTCCTCCATTTGCCTTCACCCTTCCTTCTGCCATTGTTTGATCGTCTTCTCCTTGGAGGAACAAGCGGAAGCTTGACCCGTTATTCTTGCCCCGATCTGAATGATGACGCGGTGGAGGAACTCATTGATCGGTGCGACGTCATCCCCTCGGCTAGCTTGGCAGGTTCGTTCAAGACCATTCTCGAATCAACTAATAACATCATTACAAGGAACCCAAGGGTTCAGGAGAAGTTTGATCTCCCCTATCTTCTTCGTCGTGACCCTGCTGACTGGCGCGGGGATGAGGGAAGCATTGCCTTGTGTAAGTTGATGCTGCTTGATAATGATACATATGATCTTAAGATGCCATCTCTTGAGGGCAAGGCTTGGGAAGGCCTAAATGGAGATTGGGTTGTTTATATTGTGTACAACTGCGAGTGGGAACTTGTGAATGTGTACACTCGTCACCGGGTTCCACTTTGAAAAATCTCAGACGACTGCCCAGAGGTTGAGTACACCGATATTCTACGTGAGTTCAGATACAATCATGCTGACTATCGCCTACGGAAGATAGCAATTTGTCGAGTTCCCAACCACTCTGGGGGCTATAGGAATGCTTATGTTGTCGCTATCTTCGACAAGCTTGTTGCCGTCCTTCATGGTTCGACTCGATGGATATTGCTCAAAAATCTGTTTCTATACACGGATGAGTACTGTGATGCAATTCAATACGAGGATCTTGTGTTTGCTGCCACCACTCGTGGCACTGTTTTTGCATGGAATCCTCATGATTTCGGTATGTTTGCCTTCCACTGTAATTATAATTGTTTCATCCACATGAAGGCGGGTTAGCTAGTTTCCCTTTACTAATTAACCTTCTTGTGTTTCCAAGGTCCTATGAACATTCCACCACCTATACTTGAAATTTTTATTCACGAGCATGAGGACGAGCAGGACCCATATACTCAGTGGCGCCTGGCAACTTATTCCGATGGATCACCTTTTCTTGTCTCAGATAATGGGCCTTCTTGATGTTACTAAGGAAGCAGGTGTTGTCTCGTATGGTCGCACTCTCCGGACCTATTCCAACATCCGTTGCAGGGTATTCGGGATGAATACTGGTGTACTAGTGCCAACACCTTCTCCCTGGTTCAGTATTGAATGTCTTGGAGGAAACTCGCTCTTCCTTGGACAAAACTATCCAATGATGGTGGAAGGCAATCCAGCTGTTGTTGACACAACGTTACTACCATTTATGAGAAGCAAATGTATCTATACATGGACATTACTATGCTTCCGTACCGTCCCAATATGGGTATTGAAATAGGCCGCTTTAGCCTGGATGATTAGTCCTGCATTGGTCTCGAGATTGACAGTAGCTGGCCCTTCCCAGAGAATCACTTCTAGTTCAAAGCAAGCGTTTCCAACGCCGACGAGTCGTTGAGCTAAAGTTCATTTCATCGCTTTGTTATTTGTTGTGTGAGAAAAACTTTACTAGAATGTTTTGTTGGAAATGATCTATAATCCAACGTGTATCCTCATTGTCGTTGTGGGTTGATGACTTGTTGTGTGTAATCAATGGTAAATTTGCATATGCGTCCATGAACTCACGCCTGCTAGTGGTGTCCGTATGAACAGTGCTAGTGATTTTAGTTGCAAAAATTAGATAGTGCTATTGATTTGTAGCTGCATATTTTGACAAATCGCAGTGTTACAAGGTTGACAAATGGCAACGTTACTAGATAAACAAATGTCAATCTTTCCAGTTTGCGAAATGGCAACATACCCAAAATGACAGATATGCAAATCTTACCCAATTGTTTGTACGTGGTTGCACAAAGGTCATGCAAAACAACCGTTTGTGTTGAACGGATGCAGAAATCCTGCTCGGCACATTTTCCCTTGGCTTCACAGGGAAGCCGCCGGTTTACATCTGGTGTTCTAACTAAAATGTTTGCGATGAGTGTTTATATTTAAAAACCGTTGACGTTTTTTCAAAAGAAAATCATTTGATAAGTTTGTACATTAAGAGATAGAAACGCAAGTTCGTTCAAACCATATCTTTCATTCAGTCACACTGTGAATTTATATTCATATGATCGAGAACTCGAGATACAGTATTAAACCCCAAAAAAACCTATTTCCGACGGCGGCGGAGGCGGCGTGCCACGCCGTCATTGTTGTTGTCGTCCTCCGAGACGACGTTGTTGAAGTCTTCAAGGCAGCACAAAATGTTCTTCACTTGTAAATCAAACATCATGTCGTCGTGCGATCGACGGGCGGGGCGGGAGGATATGGCGCGCGCTAAGAGGTAGCGGTCGACGGCGTCCCATGCCGCCGATGGGGGCGCAGGGCACGGGCGCGGGTGCAGCCAACGCCGGGACCGGCCAGCGGTGGTGGAGGGGCGCGCACGGGCGCGGTGGATGCATCCAAACACATGGGGGCCGGTGGCACGGTGGGTGCAGGGGCGCGCACGGGCACGGGCACGGGAGCTTGCGCTGGCATGTACACGAGCTCGCGTAGGTCTGCGGAGACCTCGTTGACGCCCGCGGCTTCCAGCTCTGCGATAGTGCTCGGCGACCAGCCCGTCAATGCTATGGGGATGGTCGCTAGCATGGGCACGTGCATGGGAGCTGGGTTGGGAGCGGGGGCAGCAACCGCCGCGGCTAGCTCGTTCTGGGCCATGTCCATGAGGCCCCATTCCTCCTTATTTTCTATCTCCTCCGGCTTGGAGTCGAATTGACCAAACTTGAAGACTAGTGGCAGATGATCATTCTGCGCAATGGCGGTGGGGGTCCGCGGGGGGGGGGGGGAATGGGAGGTGAACAGTAAGGCCGCCCATATTAAACAGCGTCTCGGGCGCCATTAATGGAGAGGAAGGCGGGTGGCCATGGAAGTCAAAGGGCTCGCTTCCCAGTGAGCCTACGCAGCGTAAAGCTCGCACGCTTCCCGGTGAGCCTATGCATTGGAGGACAGCTTGCACATCTTTCGGTCAGCCAACGCACCGGACTGCGCTCGCACACCTCCCCTTCAGTCAAGATCAAGCAGTTGTTCGCACAGCACCTCCTACAGCCATTAAAACCAAGACACATGGCGTCACGTGCATGGTTAACAGAACACACACATTTTGAATTATACAAACGTTTGAGATATTAAATGGCAGCTATTTTTTCAAAATGCCTTTGTTGGCTGTCATTATTCGAGTGCGCCTTCTCTCAAAATGGACACCAAAAATACCACATCATGTCGGGCGCCATTCCATGATAGAATGCCAAGTTTCATGAATTTCACACGAGTTTTGGATTTACTAGAATTTTAAAACCAGGCATCTCAATGTTTTGTCGGCAATCAACGCTGCCCTAGTGTTTGAAATTCATTCACATTTATTGCGTGGGACCTAAGCATGCACCCAAGAACACAGATTTGATTTTTCAACCAATTTATATGCATTGGAGCATGTGCATGTAGTTCAAATTTGAATTATGCACATAAATGCATTGAAAACTCAGTTAATGCATAAAAATGTCCAAAAGAACCCCGAAAAATCAAAAAAATTGACACAACACTCCTTTTTTTCTTTGTTGACACGAGAAAAATTTTGGGAGCAATAAGAGGCAGTGGATATCGTTTCGTCCCCAAAGGTAGGACATTCCCTACCGAAACGATGATGCTTTTTGTCAGAAGCTCTGGTTTGTGAGAAGCATATACCCAAACCTGCCCCAAACGGGACAAAAATTTTACCACGACATGTTGATGCCGCTCCATGAAAGCATGCCTAGTTTCATCAATTTCAGATGAGTTTTGGATTTACTAGAATTTAAAGAGGAGGTATCTCAATGTTTTCCCAGCAATCAACGGTTCCCTGGTTTTTGAAATTCATTCCCATTTCTTGCATGGGACCTAAGCATGCACCCAAGGACACAGATTTGATATTCAACCAAATTATATGCACTGGAGCATGTGCATGTAGTTCAAATTTGAATTATGCACATAAATGCATTGAAAACTCAGTTAATGCATAAAAATGTCCAAACGAACCTCGAAGAATCCCAAAAATTGAGACAACACTCCTGTTGTTCTATGTTGAGACGAGAATTTTTTTGAAAGCAATAAGAGGCAATGGATATCGTTTCGTCCCCAATGGTGGGACGTTCCCTACCGAAACCATCATGCTTGTTGTGAGAAGCTCTGATTTGTGAGAAGCATATACACGAACCTGCCCCAAATGGGACAAATTTTTTAACACGGCATGTTGAAGCCTCTCCATGATAGCATGCCATGTTTCATGAATTTTAGACGAGTTTTGGATTTACTATAATTTAAAAACCAGGCATCTCAATGTTTTGCCGGCAATCAACAGTGCCCTGGTGTTTGAATTTCATTCCCATCTCTTGCATGGGACCTAGAAATTCACCCAAGGATACATATTACAATTTTCAACCAACCTTAGTGCATTCGAGCATGTGCTTGTAGTTCAAATTTGAATTAGTCACATAAAATGCCTAGAAAACCCAGTTAATGCATAAAAATGTCCAAACGAACCCCAAAAAATCACAAAAAATGACACAACACTCCTGTTGTTCTATGTTGACACTAGAAAATATTTGAAAGCAATAAGAGGCAATGGATATCGTTTCGTCCCCAAAGTTGGGACGTTCCCTATCGAAACCATCATGCTTGTCGTGAGAAGCTCTGGTTTGTGAGAAGCTTATACCCGAACCTGCCCCAAACAGGACAAATTTTTTACCATGGCATGTTGATGCCGCTCCATGATAGCATGCCAAGTTTCATGAATTTCAGACAAGTTTTGGATTTACTAAAATTTAAAAACCAGGCATCTCAATGTTTTGCTGGCAATCAACAGTGCCCTGGTGTCATTCACATCTCTTGCATGGGACCAAGAAATTCACCTAAGGACACACATGTGATTTTTCAACAAACTTTAGTGCATTGGAGCTTGTGCTTGTAGTTCAAATTTGAATTCTGCACATAAAATGCCTAGAAACCACAGTTAATATATAAAAAGGCCAAACGAACCCTGAGAAATTCCAAGATTGAACACAACACTCCTGTTGTTCTATGTTGACACAAGAAAAATCTTTAAAGCAATAAGAGGCAAAGGATATCGTCATGTCACCAAAGGTGGTACTTTCCCTACCGAAACCATCATGCTTGTTGTGAGAAGCTCTGGTTTGTGAGAAGCTTATACCCGAACCTACCCCAAATGAGACAAAATTTTCACCACAGCATGTTGATGCCGCTCCATGATAGCATGCCAAGTTTCATGAATTTCAGACGAGTTTTGGATTTACTAGAATTTAAAAACCAGGCATCTCAACGTTTTGCCGGCAATCAACAGTGCCCTGGTGTTTGAAATTCATTCCCGTCTCTTGCATGGGACCTAGATATTCACCCAAGGACACACATGTGATTTTTCAACCAACTTTGGTGCATTGGAGCATGTGCTTGTAGTTCAAATTTGAATTATGCACATAAAATGCCTAGAAAACCCAGTTAATGTAAAAAAAAGGCCAAACGAACCCCGAAAAATTCCAAGATTAAACACAAAACTCCTGTTGTTCTATGTTAACACTAGAAATTTTTTGAAAGCAATAAGAGGCAACGGATATCGTCTCGTCCCCAAAGGTGGTACGATCCCTATCGAAACCATCATGCTTGTTGTGAGAAGCTCTCGTTTGTGAGAAGCTCATACCCAAACCTGGCCCAAATGGGACAAAATTTTCACCACCGCATGTTGATTTCGCTCGATGATAGCATGCCATGTTTCATGAATTTCAGACGAGTTTTGGATTTACTAGAATTTCAAAACCAGCTATCTCAACGTTTTGCCGGCAATCAACAGTGCCCTGGTGTTTGAAATTCATTCCCATCTCTTGCATGGGACCTAGAAATTCACCCAAGGACACACATGTGATTTTTCAACTTACTTTAGTGCATTGGAGCATGTGCTTGTAGTTCAAATTTGAATTATGCACATAAACTGCCTAGGAAACCCAGTTAATGTATAAAAAAAGGCCAAACGAACCCCGAAAAATTCATTCCCAGTTCTTCCATGGGACCTAAGCATGCACTGAAGGACACATATTTGATTGTTTAACCAATTTGTATGCACCATTTTGTAATTCAAATCAAGTAGATCCCACACAGTTCATTCTCGCCAACCGTGTGAGATCTAGTACAAAATATCTTGGAGCACCGTCGGTGTATAGTACGCCTATGGCTTACGCGATAAGGTGCGTCGGCTACAGTCCACTACCGGCGTGTCAAGCACACTAGCTCGCTCCCCCAAAACTCCCGCCTCTGCATACCTCTGCCTTACATCCCTTGATTCAAATTTTAGTAGCCCGACATTTTACTCCCGCCTCTGCATCCCTCGCAATCTCAAAATTATCTGCTCGCCCTTGATCCAAATTTTCAGTAGCCCCGCCTTGTTACTCCCGCCTAGTAAAATTTTCAGTTGTCGCAGTATTTCCTTGAACACAACCTCCGCTCACACAGACACACACAATCCTCGAAACCATTGGTAGGGCGCCGCCATCGCCGGCGCCTCCATCCTTAACCTCTACCTGTGTGCCGGGGAGCTCGAGTAGCCAATGGCCAAAAAGAGGTTTATCGCGGCCTTTTCGCCCGACGCTGACGAGGTGGCCGCTGAGGTGTCTCGGTCGTCCTCCGCGGGCCCGATCCGCCGTCGCCGATCCCCTGATCCGCCCGCTGCCGTGCCCCTACGCCGGTTCAAGGACTTCCCCGTCCTCCCCGTACCCGGCAGCCGACGAAGTCCTACCTCGGGGTCCGGCAGCGGCAGTGGGGGAGATGGGTCGCCGAGATTATAGACCGAGAGACCCACACCCGCCGGTGGCTCGGTAGCTTCCACACGGCCAAGCTCGCGACCATGGAGTACGACCGCTGGCAGGTCCGCTACCACGGCGGCGGCTAGGCTCAATTTCCCCTTCGGCACACATTTGGTCCACCTCGTTCCGCCGGAGCCAGGGTGGTGAGCTCGGCTATGGCATGGGAGGACCGCGAGGCGTGGGAGCATCTCGCGGCCGAGGCCGCCGACAAGGCCTACATGCAAGAGCTCCACCGGCAGCACCCGGAGCTCGTGGAGGCGGAGCGGGCGATATTTGCCGGCGTGAGGGAGGCGAGGTTATCGTGCTCTCCTCCGATGACGAGGTCGAAGACGGCGAGGACGGTGATGCGGAGGGCGGCGAGGTTATCGCGCTCTCCTCTGATGACGAGGTCGAAGGCGGCGGCGACGGCGGTGCGGAGGCGTCGAGGTGGGCCTCCAGGACGAGGAGATCGACGTCGACAAGCAGAGGAGTGCCTTCCCCAATGACCCCGGCGATGGTACTGGCTCGGCCGGGCTCGCGGCACACCGTACATGACGAGGAAGGATTGGCTCGACCTCTACTTCGACCGAAAGTAGTTTAGCTTAGTTTAAATTTATGTTTTATGTTTGGTGATGCAAAACTATCTATGTTTATGTTTGAATGCATGCTACTTTCGGTAGAACCTGCTTTGAACTTGATAAAATTGAAGTTTACAACCTTAAGTTTAGGGGATCGACTAGAAAACGCCAAAAATCTTTGGAGTATATATATATATATATATATATATATATATATATATATATATATATATATATATATATATATATATCCACTAAGGATTTTAGTCTTTTAACTTTTTAAGGATCGCCTAGAGATGTCCTTATGACTTGTTTATTTCAGTTCTTCACAATGTGATGCTTTATATGTGCAACTATTTGCTGTGCAGTTCAATTTCATCAATTACAGTTTCAACAATACCACTATGAATTATGATATTTGGTTGCTGTTAAGGATATTGCAGTTAACTTTCCTTTTCGTTTTTCAATTGTTGTTTAGCAACATGCATTGTACTGAATGACTAAATATGCAATCCCATGCTACATAGCAACAAGGAAGAGTGTTACCTTAATGTTCCGGTGATGTCTAGATATACATGTAATAAAATCTTATATAATGGGATTGATGGAATGTTGTACTACATCATTTTTAAATTGTTGTATAGCTTCTAATATTAACTTGGTGCTTTTAGGTACATATATCATTGCCAAAGATCCACACTTCGACCCTTTCTGCGCATGGGACAATGAGATATTCATGAACCAGCATCAAGTGAGGAAACTGATAAAGATTGTTACTAAAATGGGTCAAAGTATGTCAATCGAACTATTTGTTTACACTTTATGCAAGACAACAGTGAACTGCAGGATGGTAAGTAAGAACCATGTACCCTTCTTTTTACTGCCTGTAATGAGTTGTGTTAGATGACAATATCTGAATCTTTTTTCTTTTGGAGTGGATCCTGAAGCAGTTTACTCAAGATTACCTCTCAAACTACATGATTGGCGGCCGGCCATAACAAGGGGTTGGACTAGAGTCATGCATGCCTTTTGCATCCAGGAGAGCACAATAGGGCCATTCCTCTTCACCTTGTTCAGCAACTGGAATGTTTGTCGCCTCTTTCTTTACCATATGTAATAGTACAAGTATAGAACCCTGGTACATCATTCTTTATTTGGTGCTTCTATAATTTTTAAACTTATGTACCTGTGAATCAAATAATGCATTGGTTGTTTGAACCTGATGGATATGAATAGAGCTATAGCCTACTTTCAAGTTTAAATTAGGTACTATTTTAAATAGCAGCAATTAAATTAGGGCGAAATTCTGTTGTGCAGGTCATTACGGCACACACGGTTGGTAAAACACAAATGTTTGCGATATACACCATATTCCGAGACGGTTCATAGAGAGGAAACGTGTGCAAGCATGCACACAGTTGTCATTCGCAAAGCGTGTGTGATGTCAGACACTATCACATACGGTGCGGGAAAACTAAATGTGTGTGATTGTCTACCTATCGTACACGGTTTATAATCATGAACTATTTGTGATGTGCCAGGCATCGTAAATCTCCCATGCCTGGAATCTGCCTAAAATCTGCCTGGAAAGCTCTCGTGCCTAGAATCTGCCTGGTTTTAGGCAGAACCACAAAACTCCGACTGCGATGGCAATGCGAGCACAAACGAGTAGCAAGGATGAAGCGTTCGGGATATTCG
Source organism: Aegilops bicornis (assembly GCA_021605145.1). Classification (NCBI taxonomy): domain Eukaryota; kingdom Viridiplantae; phylum Streptophyta; class Magnoliopsida; order Poales; family Poaceae; genus Aegilops; species Aegilops bicornis. The sequence continues at coordinate 301,792,591 of CM038671.1, read as the reverse complement.
AGATATCGAAAACGGTTATATAAGGACAACTGTATGCATCAAGGCTCCCTATCCCCGATGATTCCTGGGTCGTGTGGGAAGGACCCCCCCTATCGCCCACACTCACTTGGCGACGGTTCCAAATGCGGTCGCAGAAAGGGGTAAAAAACCGTTTGTTTAGAGCATCTCCAGCCGTGCCCCCAACAGGCCCTCCCCAGGCAATTTTTCCACGCCGGCGCCGAAAAACCGGCCCAGTCGCGCCCCCAGAAGCCCATTTTTCGCCGGCTCGGGCCGAAACTGGTGTCGGCGAACCCAGGCCGAACCCGACGCCCTGGGGGCGCCTGGGGCGCCGGCACAAGCGAAAAGGGCGCATGGGTCTGCCCTGTCGGTGAGTCGAGCGCCTCTTCCCGCCGTTTCTTCCCGCTTTTCCCCCACCTCCCTTCCATTCTCTTCCTTCCTCCAGCCAATCTCCCTCCCGCTCGCCTCCCAGTCGGCTGCCATGCCACCGAAGAAGTACGTCGTCCCCCGCGCGGCGGCAATCGCGACCTCCACCGTGGTCCTGCCGAAGCAGAGGAAGCCGAGGGCATCGCCGTCCCAGCCACCGGGCTTGACAAATGCCGAGTGGAGGGCAGAAGTTTAGCGACTGGAGGCTGTCACCGCCGACCGACGGAACCGGGCCATCGCCCAGAAGGCACACGACAATGCGGCACGCGCGGCTGCGGCTGCCTCATCGGCGGTCCATGCGGGGATGATGAATCCACCCAGTAGCCACGCCCAGTACAGGCCCTCGGGCCAGCAAGGCGTCAGCTCTCCGCAGCCATGGGGATCGCCTTTACCGGCCTATGCCGACGGGGACGCGCATGGTGGGTTCAACCCAAACTTGACCTTCCCCCATGGACACCCGGCCCAGCGCACACCCTCCCCTGCCTTCGCCGGTGTGCAGTACCCTCCATACAACTACTCGCCGCCCGCCTACGCGTCCTCCCCGACGCCCCCTCTCCGCCGTGGCCTGCTGCCCTTCTCGCACCTCGGTGACACCGACGAGAACGAGGCCGACATGGACGACATCATCGCGGTAGGTTCGGCCGCGGCAGCCGCGTCTCCTGGGTTCATCACCCAGGACGAGACGGTGGATCTCAGCGGTGGCATGGACGGCGAGCTTGGCTACGTCTACGGCAAGGACGAGCAGGAGGCGCAGGAGCGGGAGGAGGAGGAGGAGGAGGAGGAGGAAGAGCCGGCGCCTGTTCCAGAGAAGGGGCGCAAGAAGAAGAAGCGGGCGGCCAGGCCAGGCGAGCCACGCATCAAGTGGGCGTCCAAGGAGGAGGAATGCCTCGCCGAAAAATGGAAAGTCGTCTGCCTCAACCCGACCACCGGCACGAACCAGAGCTTCGAGACGTACTGGGACCGTATCAAGGCCGAGTTCGACGAGCGGAAGCTCGTCGACCCCTACTTAAAAGGCGTCTACATGCAGCGCGGCTCCAAGGCGATGGCGAACCATTGGGGGCGTATCCAGGGGTCGTGCAACAAATGGCATGGGGTCATCGAGAAGGTCGCGGCTCGCCCGGAGAGCGGCGCCAACGTTGAGGATCAGGTATGCCACGCCGGTCTCCCGCCCACTTCTTCTCCGTGCATGCCTGCCAACTGTTTGTGTGTTCCTCCGCGCAGTTGGTGCGCATGTTCGCCCTGTACCGGCAGAGCAACTGCAACGCCGAATTCAAGTACCTCCACGTTTACAAGCGCATTGACAAGTGCGAGAAGTGGGCGGAAGTCCGGCGCACCCTCGACAAGGCCAAGGAGACATACAAGCCGGACGCGCCGACTCCGGGCGCGTCAGAGGGGCGGCCGGATGGCAACAAATGGGCTAAGAAGGGGAAACATGCCGACGCGGATACCGCGCGAGTGTAGGAGTCCATCGAGCATTGCCTCGCCGACGCACAGGCCCGAGCCGTCCTGCGTGAAGACAAAACCACGGCGCGGTGGTCGTCATTGCTGACGAACAGCGCCATCAAGCTCGACCTGCTCAGGACCGACATCGCTGCGAAGAAGAGGAACACCGACCTGGCTTTTCTGATGGGCGGACATGCTCCAGAGCACCGACGAGAAGCTCAAGGCGTGGTACATGGCGGAGCACGGCCTCATCCTGAACCAGCTGCCGACGACGGCGACGCCAACTCCCGCTGCCGCGCCCACGCTCATGCCGACGCCAAGCCCGAGTGATGACGCCTCCACGACGCCCAGCAGCACCGAAGCCGCGCCGACACCTCCCAGCACCGAAGCAGTTCCGACACCGCCGAGCCCGCGCACGCCGACTCCATCGACGCCTGAGGACGACCCTGCCGAGTGATGCGTTGCGCACGCGAACTTGTGGCGCTCTGTTTTTTGTACGTCAGACTACATCCGATCGCTGAACTGTGACTTGTGATCGCCGGACTTGTGGCGTCTTTTGTGATGAGCGGGAACGACCAAGTTTGAATTTTCCACATCCTGGGGGCGGTGCCTGGGGGCGTGACTAGGAGCTAGGTCGCCCCCAGGGGCCGACCTAGCGCCGGTTCGCCCCCAAGCCACTCTTTTTAGGCGCCCTGGGGGGCCGAACGGCTGGATATGCTCTTAGGACCGACGCGCACCACTGCATATACCGAATATTTGCCGACGAGAGTTTGTTTTGGCGCCCACCATGTATGAATCAGGGAGGGAGTCGATTTCGGCTGAGGAGACACTGTGTTTTGGCGCCCACCGTGTATGAATCCGGGTGAGAGGCGGCTATGTCACGTTTGAGTGAAAATACAAACCTACCCCTATCGAAACCTATAGAAATCGAGCCAATAGGCTTTGCGTGTCAGGGATAGGCAGTAATTTCCATCTCGCAGATTTTGGTTTCGGGCGGTTACTGCGACTTTCCCCACTTCATTCAAATTTTTGTAGAGCAAGAGTGCATGTTTACCGTGCCAACTTAATTCAAATCCAGTTTGTTTTCTATTTTTGTTCGGGCAGGATCCATTTTCGATCGGAATAAAATTCTATAGACATCATTATTTTATATATACTTTCAAAAGCACAACACCCTTTATACATAAATATGGTTTACAAATGGCATAATCTCAGATTCATAAGGTTGTATCCATCTTAATTTGGATTTTCAAATATTTGAAACCACTTTATGTTGAAATCCAATATATGCATTCCTCGCTAACTGTCTCCAATTCATGTGTGTTTCATGCGGGTCTTTTTACATCTCAAACATGTATAATGTGTTTCACACACGCAACATATAGTGTAATCCCGTTTAGACATTAATTTCATATAAACCATGCATTGTCTCTAATTAAAGAATCTATGGATCACTAATATTGATAAACTATATAACATTACACGTGTCCCCAAATTCAAATGAATATGCATGTTTGATACACCAATTTGCGTTATGATATTATCGATGTCGTGATCTCTAGTTTAAATATTTGAATCCCCTTTAATCCAAATATTCGGCTCATATAGCTATCACTCATGCTTATATAGGAGTATCTCTCTAGACCTATACGTGTTCATCGTCTCTCGGGTATCTCTCATGCTACCTATATGTCGACAATGATCTTTTATCTTCGTGACACACTTACGGCACTCTCTCGCTCGACCTTCATCACTCTATCTCTCAATAAGTGTATGTCGCTCCCTGCTATGTGTCTCTAACTATGATTCTCCATGTGAAATGTCTTTCTCTCACACAAGCATAAACTTCGTCTCCCGGGGTCTCATTTCTCTCTACTATTCCCATGTGTGGCACTCGCACACCCCCCTCACAGAGAGATGTCTTTTGCTCCTTAGGTATGAGAAGCTAGGACTCTTCCTCTTAAATATCTCTTTCTCACACACAAACACAAACTCTATCTCCCAGGGTCTCATATCCCTCCACCATTCTCTTGTATGTCACTCACACACACACACTCTCTCTCTCTCCCTAGAGATATCTTGTGTTCCCTCATAATTATCTCTAGCTATCACTCTCGCTGTGAAATATCTTTCTCTCTTGTAGACACAAAACTCTGTCTCTCGGGATCTCATTTCTCTCTGATATTTCTTTGTATGTGACTCACATGCACCCACTCTCTATCTCTCTCACACCGACACACATAACTCAGTCTTCTGATCCATTCGACTCCTATCTCTAACACACACTAGCTAGCATCTTTATCTTTCTATTTATCGGTTTCTCCATCAACCTTCTTTCTCGCCCTCACTCTTGCTTCCTATCACCGCATGCTATATATGTTTCTCTCTACATGCAGTCATGTGCCCTCTTTTTATCTTTCTCTCACGAACACATAACTTCACCCTTTGAACCACTTGGCGGTCATCTCCAACACTCAAACTAGTCGATGTCCCTCTAGCTAGCATCTCTATCTCTGTATCTATCTGTAGTTTCTCCATCAACGTTTCTTTCTCGCACGCACTCTTGCTTCCTATCACACACACAATATATGTCTCTCCATACATGCATCTATAGGTTGATCTCTTTTGCACAATCATTGTGTCTCACTCCCTCTGCTCGCCATAGATGCATGCTCCAGCCCACGCCACTATCTCTTAAAGACAAAAACACATTCTCAATTATCGGGCCTTCTTCCCTGCACTCTCACATGCATGCATATTGTCATACCGATCCGTCTCTCCCATGTCATTGATCTTATGACTTATGTTTTCTTTCTTTTATCTCGATCATGCGCGCAAGCACATACACACACATCCAACGTATATATTTATACCTCTCGCACATGCACGTTCAAGGTCTCATGTGTCTCCATACGTAGTTAACTACCCTCAGCCCTAACGCCACATCGAATCGTTCTCTTCTTGTGTGCACATAACTTCCGCCTGGATGGGTAAAACACACACTCACACTTAACAATCTCCTTCTAGCTACCACCCTATATAGTAGTCTTCCTCGGTGCCTCTCGAACAAACACGTTCTCTCAATGTCGACTCATCTCACGCGTACACGCCTTGTCTTCCCTCTCTACGGGCCTTTTCTCTCTCGCACCCCCTCGTTGGTGGCCTCTTCCATACACATCACCTCTCTACGATGAAGCCACGCACACTTAAATTACATTTGCCACCGAGGACTCCGCGTCACAAACACACGCGCGCGCGGACCCACCCACCCACACACACAGAGACACGCTAAGACTGCATCTCACAGACACATGCTCTAGGCGGAGCATTTGTTCCTACCACCCTTCGTCCAACCTTACTGGTATGATAAACAATCACCTTAATTTACTTGTATAAAATGGACAAATTCCACTTTACTTTACTAGTTAGCAAACTTGTCATCTCTACTCTTATAAAAAAAAACCGAGTTGGTGATGATGATGTGCCTGCCATCTTGTAACATAGACCGTCCGATCTATATCTGACGGATAGAAAGCAAACTATGACAATTTTACAAAAGATGCCCGCACCTCTCTCCACATTTACAGATAAGGCCTTGCCTCATTCATCCTTATCTCCCACAACCTGATTGCTGAGCAATTAAAGAAGAAGTCTCTGGAACAACCTAGCATGGGGCCGCCACCAGCTCCACCTAGTCCGACCACCAGTCACCACCACGCTCCACTCCTCCTCACCTTATCTCTCATCTTTCATTTTTTTGATGAAATTCTCGAGATACCATTTTTCCGATAAAATTCTCGAGGTATCATTAGTTTTTACACATGGGATTACTCCTGCATGGGTCAATCACAGCAGGTGTTTTGTAAAAAAATGCATCTTGATGTTCCATGCAATGCAGTGGCATCGTGCTAGTAATTATATAACGCAAATCACGAGCAGGAAGTGACATTTTTTTACACAACCAAGTTATCATGGCCACGTAAAGCACTAGCTAAAGTCTAATACCATTATTATACTTATGTCCCGGTGCAAAAGGTTGAGTACATGTCCGAAAAGTAGAGTCACACATACGCACTCTGTCTCTCAGAATCTCTCTCTCTCTCTCTCTCTCACACACACACACACACCAGTTACTTGACGGCCCCTTAAGCAGACCCGTATGTTACAATTTGGGCACCCGCGAGTCCACGTGATGGTGCGCATTTATTTAAGCCGGACGGCGAACCCAAATAGTAGCTGCATTCATTCCCCTCCCGCCGCCTCTTCTCTGGTCGCTGTCGCCCGATACCCATGGCCCGTCCGAAGGTAACGCCATACGCCATAATCCCACTGGAGCGGCACTTTTATCTAGAGGCGGCACAAAGCCCGGATCACAGCCGCCCTACCTCCGGAGTCCGAACTAGCCGGAGCCGGACGAGGAGGCGTTGGAGGCGGAGCAGCACGCGGAGCCAGAGGAGGAGAATGACAACGCGGAGCAAGAACAGAAGAACGACGATGCAGGCGAAGAGGTGCCGGAGGAGGACTATGATTTCCATTATAGTCAGACTTAAAGAGCTTTGAGTTTCATGCCACATTTATTTCGTAGAGAAAAAAGAAAGGAAATTTTAGTGGTCATGCATGCACCTTTTTGTGCTAGGACTCCTATATAAGGGTTGACCAGTCAATTCCCGCGGACGTGCGCGGGCGGTGGAAGAGGAAGGAGAAGGGAAGCAGGCTGTGGAGTAATGTTTTTTTACCAGTACTACACCTGAAACGGTTCAAAACCAATACCACCACCATGCCCGCTTCTGACCACCCTGGCCGACCCAAGACCCCTTCCTTGCCGGCGCGCGCTTCCCGCATGAAACGGTCAGCATCTCCCTGGAGCGTCAGTGCCACATTAATGCCCAGCCATAGCGGAGGCGACCTCTCAAATGCGCCGGCTTTGAAGCAGCGCGATGGCCAAGAGACCGCCGCTTCTCGGTGCACGCGACTACTCCACATCGACGCTAGACATAGTTTGGATGAGTCTCCATCATGGGGAGCCACACTAATTGCGATGATATGGACTCCCGTTGCCCACAATTATGGATTGTTCCATCTATGAAGAACACATGGGACTGGAACTACAAGACGGACATGTACCCAGGAGTGGACGTACGAACCTAAGTAATGTAGCACAGTAAGTGAAGTAGAAAGGCACAAATAGTATGAACATGAATGGTATATAGGAATTTGTCTCTTACTACCACTAAATGTTGTACGTGCAATGCATGGTAATTTTATGATGCACTGTATTACTACTATATTAATTGGAGGCACATATTAGGTTTTATATTTGTTTACGTGTATGCCCCGAGATCTTCCAACTAGACTTGTCTTTCTCTCCGGGTCGCACTTCGTATCGTTCATACCACTAGTACTACTACGTGTGGTCTCCAACCCAGAAGTGAAAGAAGTGGAGATGCTCTACCATGTTGTTCATGTCCCACTCCTTTCGCTGACGTGTGGGACATCCGGCATGTGTCGTGTTTGGCACTCCTTCGTCGTAAGAGTTGAAACGCTAGCATTCATCAGAAATAAAAAAATGAATATAAATCAGCAGCGATACTATACCACGCGGTTTCCTTGCTCCTCGGTATCGGAAATAATACTTCCATTCACCGACATGTGGGACGTCGACTATCCTGGTCCACTTGCCATGCACACAGAATTCCAAGGGAGAGTCACCCTGGTCGTCATGCCGCAGTAATAATGACTAATGAGCTGTCAAATCACAGGCCCAACCTTTCCCACTGTGAAGTTGCACGGACGAATGAACCATCATGACTTCATTGAATTCCGCTTCTTGAAGAAAACTACAGTACCAGCGATCTTGCTAGCTACGATAGTTACTCCAAATGAGGCCTCCTTTGGTTCATAGGATAGGAATTTTATAGCAATACGAAAATCATAGGAAGTGAGATGACATGTATCTCAATTCCTATAGAGAAAGATATGCCATTTGATGCATAGATAGGAATTTTTCCATTGATTCTAGGCTAATGTACTGGTAATTTGCTCTAAAAACTACAGTAGTAACTCGTACTCATACATGCACGTAATTAATTAAACAAACGTACGGGCGAGACAGACACACACACTAACTACTAGTACTACTAATTCTCACATGATGGCCAGACGCCATCGTTCTCCTTCCCGGCTTTGTCGGCGACACCCCACCGTGCTTGGATCTCCGCCGACCTCTCCGCAGCAGCGCGTGTGTCCTCTTCTTTCTTGCACTGGCGGGCCTCTCTTTTCTTGAGTGTTTTCTGACTTTTACGCTCCCTCTGTGCGGCTTTGGCCGCCTCTTGCTCTACCGCCCATTCGGCCTTGGCAGCTTCAAATTCCTCTCACATAGGTGTGAGGTCGCGAGCGGTGATGAACTCGGCACGGCGGGATGCCAACGCTTCCCTACCATTTTGTGTACGGTCGTGGGCTGCGAGGAACTCGGCGCGGTGGGATGCCATCGCTTCCGTACCGATTAGTGTGTGGCATGGTGGCATGAATGACGCTTGGTGAGAGCTCTGGGGTGGAGTGACCGGACAACCGTATAGTGCATTGGTTTGTCAAGAGCTCAAGGACAGAAGACGAAGGAAATTTGGATTCCCCTTCAATCCTAGTCATTTATTATCGAGTAAAATGCACTGGCGGTCATCGAACTTGTCTTGATAGCTCACTTTGATCATTGTATACGAGATATGGGGATTATACGGTCACTGGCTCAGCGTGTAGCTCCGTATTTGTCTGGTTGACCGGTCAAATAGTCTGCATGCGCCTCATCAGCTCGTGTTCTTTATCTATTTATCTATGCGGGCCTACCTGTCAGTTGAGAAATAAATAAAACCAAAATTATGCGTATGTGAGGAATCAAACCACGGACTCGTCCCTGCAATGCACACTTGTCAGCCAAATGAAAATGAAATACTTTGCATTAAATGCACAAACCGATTTTTTTATATTATGTGTGATGCACACATTGGCGCACACCGTCCATAGAGGCAGGTAGCATGTACACGTGCAGACACTCACGCTCACGCTGTCAAACCATGCTAATGCATGCACGTTGCCCTCTCAATCAAAGTCCTGCTCATGGTGCATCGCAAACAACGAGCCCGTCACGTGCGCGCCCCGGCGGTGCCTGACATTACTGTTTAGACGTCTGCTGCAGGCCTCCGCGAACACCGAGCATGTATTCACCTGGCTCAACACCAACGGTCATACTCGTGCTTGGGTGTCGAGCTGCTTGACATTAGCGATGGCTCTGCACACGACACGACGACGTGACTCGGCGCCTTGCTTTTGTATATCACCCATCACAATGACATTCTATAAAATAGCCTAGCTAGAGAGGGTACTATGGTACCTATATATGTATCGTGAGCGACCGATCATAGTGCCACTGCACATGAGTGTGTGTCTGATCGATTCGTCCATTATTCGTACGTTATGCATGGTTGTGTGGTGTCTAATGGTGGTCGTCGAAGGCTAGCTGGAGACAAGAGCGGTGGCATGGATGCCTGGTTGTCATACGTGTTGCATACACTTCAAAGGCTCGTCATCCATGAGTTCAAATTTTACCACCACGCCAGCGTGACCGCCCTGGCCTACCGAAACCCCATCCATCACTAGCACGCGCTTCCCGCCTGAAACGGTCATTGTCTCTCCAGAACGTCAATGCCGCAATCACGGGACTTAACTGCAGGTGCAATTGGTGTGTCACTGACATGCGGGCCAGATGCCTGTTGGGACCACATGTTAGTGACCCAACTGCACCTACACATAAGTCACTGAAGTAGCGTCTGCATTCATGCCTGACGCGACCTCTCACTTGCGTCGGCATTGCAGCAGTGCGACGGCCGAGAGAGCGCCACCCACGCAGCATCCCGGTGCAAGCGACTGCTCCGCGTTAACGACACCACGGCCATCCTTCCATCCACTGCACACATTAATGACACGCGGCTGCCGACGAACCTACTCCGGCGCTAGCTGTCCATCCGTCTGCCGCGGCTCGTTGCCATTCGCCCGCTATATTAACTTGAGCCCCAGCTCCCAGCCATGGCCCAAGACCCACACTCATTCTCCTCCGGTCGCTTCCTTCTGTCAGCACCACTCCAACCATGGCCTCCTAGTGCTCCAAAGCTCTCTTGGACGTACTATCGTAGGAGCAGATGAAGGACATCGGCAGCTCCGCTCCAGGCGCGCTCCAAAGTTCTCTTGGACGTACTGTAGTAGGAGCCTGCGAGATGAAGGAGATCGATGCCCCCCCCCCCTGGCCGCCCTCCGTCACCACGACCACAAGGCCGGCAGTGAGGAAGAGTAGTACACGGTAGATCGCCGCTGCTCTGGTCCCAGGAAGGCCACCGCTCCTCCACTCAGTCGATGCAAAGCTTGCTGGCATAAACATCGGCGGCTGATTAGCCGCTTGACAGCGACGTGGAGGCGGAAATCTTCACAACCTTATGCTCCGGAGGAGGAGGTTATCGAGGCGAATGAGGAGGAGGCAAAGGCAATGGCCGGCTTTCTCGGGGTTCTTGGCCGGACATGGTGGTCGGGCACTGGCGATCATTTAGATTAGGTTTACAGTAGGTTTTAGTTTGGTTTGTGCGAAATATGTAATGAGTTTCGTCTAGTTTATAGGAAAAGTTTTCAAAATGTAATGAATTTCATCCGGTTAATTTGAAATTTGCTTTGTTTGCACGAATTTCGTCTAGTTAGTTCATATAGTTGCTGAAAGGTATGCGGGCAGCATTGGATGGCATCCTCTGGCATTAGTGTCCTCGGCAGATGCCAGTGTAAATTTTTGGGCCAGTGCTGGATATGCCCTAAGTATCATGCTATAATCGCTAATAGTGCTCCATTATTTCGCAGGGAACAGTTATCCCTCGATCAAAATCAGATCCGCCGTGTTTCGCACTCCTCCCACGTAAGAGTGTAGACTCTTTCTTACATAAAAATGGAGCAAGTGGACGGCACTGTAGCACGTCATATCACTCAAACTAGCCCGCCTAACGCGCGGGGAAGCCCAGCCCTCATCCTTTTGTTCTGGATTTCTATCGATCGATCGCACGAAAAGTTACGCTTTGCAAGTTCAAAAGGAAAAGGCGGCACACTTCTGACTCGTACGCGTCGCGTTCGCATCGCACCCCCGAAAGTCCAGCTCGCACGCTGCTCACCAGAGGGGACACGCGTTGTCTTTCATTTTCACTGACATGTGGGACTGCAATTGAATAAATTGTCAATAGCCGAAATCTAATCGCTCGGCGGGCGTCGGCTAAGAAGAGAGAGACGGGGGAGGGAGAAGAGATCACCCGCCCATCGGGCACGGACTCCAAGAAATGTATGGTGATAATGTGAGGTGGGCCATGCGGGAGTCCGGACCGCTTCCAAACCCGCTTCTGACCGCCCTGGCCCACCAGAAAACCCCTCCCCCCTCCCGCGCGCACTCCCCCTCAGACACCAGTTTCCCGCATTCATAGCAAGTAGTGCTAGTAAAATACTGGGCTATAAGCCCGCTTATGTGGAGGAGAGAGAGGCATTGACAAAGTCGAGGAGTGGCCTCTGCAAGAGCCCGTCTCTACACGTGCTCCTAGGTATAAAAAAACTAATTCTAAAAAAGAGGTATAAAAAAACAATTGTATCTAAAAAAGAAAGGTAAAAAATATTTGAGAGGAAATACATAGAGAGAAAGTGTGAAAAAGTTGTAACCTTATAGCCAACCTTATAGTCAACACTATGGTAGTATTACATGAGGAAGGAGGGAGTGGCGCACATGCCAAGTTCACTCGGTTGCCATGTTTCACACTCCTCCGTCGTAACAGTGGAGACAATAGCTTTAACCAAAAATAAACAATGAATACGCGTTGCTTGTCCTCTATGTCGGAAAGAATACTTTTATTCGCCGACATGTGGGACTTCGACCATCCTAGTCCACTTTCCATGCACAAAATTATCATGTCCACCCCGGTTATAGCGCAGGCCCAACCTTTCCCACTGTAAGTTTGTCGGACGAAGGAACCACCATGACTTCATTGAATTCAGCTTCTTCAAGAAAACTTACTGTACCCGCAGTACTACTACCACACGCGAAGACTGGACGGCACTGTACCATGTCATGTCACTGGAACCCACTAGGCCAAACTAGCCCGCCTAGGATTTGTACTCCCACCGTTTCAAAGTTAGTAGTACAAAGTTGAGTCATCTATTTTGGAATGGAGGGAGTACGTCTCTGTACTGCTATGATTTTGTGTTCTCAAAAAAGTACGTCTCTGTACTTTTGCTATGATTTTCCTACCCTATGAACCAAATGAGGCATGAATTTATCCGTGTTGACTATTGTCTGATTGATACCTAAGCCTACAATTTTAGGAGCTTGGGCTATTGGCCGATCGACGACGGATCAGACCTATAAGCGTACCACAAGCTCGTCAGCCCCAATGTTTCGCTTTGGTGAGTGTTTTGCAAGTACTATAGCTCGCACAATAGCTAGCCTACTAACACCAAGAATCATCAAACAAGCCCTGCTGATATGATAAACAGTTCAAACTTACATCAAAGCATGCCATATATTACATCAAAAGTTGGTGAGGATACATCTGTTTCCATAACTCAGAGAGGGTTCGCCTGATTCACTATCAAACAAAAGTAGCAAGTACCACCCCACACAAGATAGTGCACTAGCCCTAAGATGGTTTGATAACACGCATCATTATGGTAATTAAACACAATGCAAACTACCTTGAAGGATTAGCGCGACCAACTATTTCTTGTCATCGATCTCTCGGGCAATGACCACGCATGGACAGCGGCATGGGAATCGATCTCTAGGGCGATGTCCACGGGACAGACTGCGACATCGAAATCGATCTCTGGGTCGATGTCCACAGGATGGACAGCGGCATCGGAATCGATCTCCGGGGCAATGTCCACAGGACGGACCGCGACATTGAAAACAATCTCTGGGTTGTTGTCCACAAGACGGGCCGCGACATCGGAATCATCAAGGACATCCACCGGCACCTGCACAACCCTAACATATTAGCAAGCACATTGCAAATAATCAAAAACCACAACTATGGTAAGCCATTATTTTTTACCTTGTGCAGCCCACCGGGGGATCCCATCCCTCCGGGGGCCATCTCCTCGTCCTCGATGGGGGACATCACCTTGCCAGGGGAATACTGCTTCTCAACGGCGACTATCTCCTCAGAATTGGCCTTGAGCCTCACATAGGTGGCCATTAGAGTTTCTAGGGTTGGCACGGTGGCGCCCTTGTTGTTCTTCCAGCTTTGTTTGAGGAGTTCGTCCGCCAACGTCGTCAACTCTTTGCCGGTGCTTGTTTCTTGGATTTCTTCATCTCCATGGTTTGGCCCGCCAACATCGTCAACTTGTTGGTTGGTGCTCGCTTCCTGGAGATCGCTGTGTCTAGTGGATTGTCCGCTAGCAACTCTTTGCTAGTGCTCTAGGATCCATCAATGAACTGACAAACAAAAAGCAATTGAAACGAAAGCACAGTTGCAATGAAAACGGGAAAAGAATAGGTTGTGAGAATCAGTCGGTGCTTCACAAAAAGAAGATTCTTGGAATGAAAATATAGTAGCATCACTGATTCGCCCACCTTTCCTTCGTCGGTACAGAAGAAAAATGGCAGAAGTGAGTAGCCTGGAGTGAGGTTTTCTTCAAGAAAGGGGAGAAAGGGCTTCAACGAGCGTTCCAGTGAAATGATGGTTGCTTCGTCCAGTCCAACTTCGAGGACACTTCGAGGCCACTGTACCACTGCTGGTAAAGGTGTGGGTTTTGTGATATGACGGGCCATGACGGCCACACCGAGGTGACCGGTGAGTCTCGACTGTAGCACCTCGCTGTGATTTTGTGGATGGCACGCGGGCCCGGATGCTTTGATGTCCTGCGTGTAGATAGAGCGGCTAGTCATATACTCAATATTGTGCATCGCGACCAAGGCGGAGAGGAAAACGAGAGAACTACATATTTATTTACGGTGTGGATCACTCATTTTGCTCCATATGTACTCATTTAGGGTGTAGTATAGTCACTTGTTGAAATCTCTAGAAAGGCAAATACTCCTTTCCGGTTTACAGGGATATACTAGCAAGTACTACAATAGTGGGCTCACATAGCAATTTTGTCTCATGCAAGAGCCTGGCTATATGCGTGCTCCAAGGCTCCACACCATGCCCCACCCCTACACAAAGACTACCACGCGAGCGTTTGCAACTGCCAGTTCGGGTTGCACTTGGCTCTTCGCCTCTTCAAGAAGAGGAACAATGATGTTACTACTTCTACAGCATCGAATCAACTGCTGCATGTCCGTCCACCGCGTGCGTGCAGGAGTAGTAAGCAAAGGCATGTCCTCGTCTGCGAGCCACCACGCGCATGGGCAAGGGAGAAGGCATGTAGTAGAAAAATCAAGCTTCTCCTCATTGTACGAGTTGACGCGACACATCATAGCACTGGCCCCACATGCTTGCCTCTAAACTTGGCTAAAAGACCCGCAGTGTACAATATATTTGCTGCAACCTCTAATATTTACCCCACACAAATGAAAATATATATTCATGTCTTGACCAGATGAGCATGTAAACTACAATCACCAGGATAACAGGTAGGGCCAGAAGATTATTTTAATCAAAAAATTGCTTTGAGATGGCCTCATAACATGGAGCCGACCCCAGCGATTTTAAGCTTAGAGGCACGGTACACGCTATCTTAGAATACTCAACACATGAAACTGCCACACAAGCGTCCGAGCTGCGCTTGGCTCTTTGCCTCTTCGGGAAGTCGAACGATGATGGAGTACTACTGTAGTGGAGTACTACAGTATGCTTCTGGCCATCTGACACCGAATGAACTGTTGCATGTCCACCGCGTGCGGGAGGGAGAGCATGTAGCGAAAGCTTCTCCCAGTCCTGCCAGCCACCATGGTCATGGGCGAGGGAGGGACGCAGCTTCATTGACTTACTTCTCCTGCCTTTGGGTGTATGACATGTGGGCCCAACTGGTGGCTGGCCCACCTATCATACAGCCAAAGGCAGGTGCAGCTAAGACACCGGAACTTAGTCCCCGAGGGAAAGGGCATTGTAATCAAACTTCTCGTTGTTGTAAGAGTTGAGGTGACACATCAAAGCACTACACTCGATATATTTCAATAATTTGTGTTTACCGATGCATTAATTACAATGCATGCATGCCATGACTTTCCTTTTGATACCTGCATGTGTTGATTTAATGCGCCTTGAAGTACTAGTATGAATATGTGACGGTAAAGCTTTGTAATGCCCCGGCACTAAAGCAAGAGATGGTTGTGCACGAGGAGGGACGACAAACGAGGAGCTCTGTCCTAGTTTATTGGTCCGTATGATAATCTGGGCCAAATTTTGACTATGAATTTAACTAACCAAATGTTCATGCATGTCACAAAAAATTACATCATTGAAAACTATGTTCAAATATGAATCAAACGATATAATTTTTGTTAACATGCACTAACATTTCGTCTGTTAAATCTTTGAGGATACTCCCACATAAGAAATAAAAATAATAATGCAAGTTGGGGCAGCCCATGTTTCCGATAATATTAGCTGTGGGCTTGTTCACAAATTTTACGAGGTGGTGGTTGTTAATTTAATGGAGGGTCTTGTACCAGACTTGAACGATACAAAGTGCGACCTGGCAGACCATAAAACCACTTGGAATAAGCGGGTAGCTATCTCAAAAAACAATCAACAACTCAAAAAAGGCGACCTGGCACATACAAAATTTTAAACGATTATTTTTTTTGACTATACACAGTAGGGCAAAACCCCACTGCAATTTTTATATTATCAAAACAAGCAGAGTACAAACAAACAAGGCTTCAGAAAAGCCCTCAAAAAAAGAAAAACTAACCTAAAAAAGCTAAAAGAACTCAAAGAAACTAAAAAACTAAAACTACAAGAGCTACAGGACAAGGGTGTCCAACCAGGAACAGAAAGAAACTGAAAACTTCTCCTTAATTCTGAATTTGAGCAGGTGTAGTTCTGTGAGGAAAATGAACTTCCATCTATCAATGCTGGTTGGAATGTTATTGAAAATCTTATCATTCCCGACTATCCAAATGGCCCAAGATGCAATGATAATGATCTCCATGGAAAAAGGTTGATGTATGTTGCTCCTTAAGTCCGGAATGGCTTCCATGATGGTGAGGTTCCTTTGTGCATTAGGGCAGAGAATATCCCAACAAGCAGAAGCAAAGGGGCAGGTCCAGAAGAGGTGTTGGAGAGTTTCTTCCTGCTGGCAATTGAGTGTAGCACAATTATAGTTGTCAAGATGAAAAGATTTCCTTCTTTGCAGATTCCTGGTATTGAGCCTATCATGAAGAAGCCTCCAAAAGAAAACCTTGTGCTTTGGCTGGGCATAACATTTCCAAATCCAACTGAACTGTGCTGGTACAATTTTAACACCTATCAAAATTTGTAAGCTTTAGCCACTGAAAAAATGTTATTTCCCCACATATAACTCCATGTATCCAAGTGCTCATTGGATGCAGATCTTTTGAGGGTGACACAAATTTCTTCCATGAGTTCAAATTCCAGAAAAGCCTCCTGGGTCAAAGGTAGGTGAAACAAATCTTCCAAGTATTCAAACATAAGCACAGCATTGCAGAGAGGTTCTGATCTCTCGACAAAGGAGTAAAGATGAGGGAATAATTGGTTCCACAAGAAGTGTGCCAGAGATCAGACCAAAACAGAGCAGATTTACCATCTCCTATTGTGCATCTAGCCATGGATTTGTAACTATCAATGAGCCTGAGGTTACATTTCCACCAGAAAGACCCTTCCCATTTGTGTCCTGGTAGTATGCCATTGTCATAATAAACCTCCCAAATGAGATTGACCCAAGGGATGTTTTCTCTATTGTAGAACTTGTGGAGGTTCTTGAGCAGCAGGCTTGGTTTTGAACAAAGATGTTCATAACTCCAAGGCCTCCCTGATTTTTGGCCTACAAACAGTGGACCAAGCTACCAAATCTGGTCTGTGATCCTCCAAATCTGGTCCCCTCCAAAGACAAAGGCCTCAAATATTTGTTAACCTGGCTTTTGATAGTTATAGGAACATCAAGACAACCCATGAAGTAAATAATAAGAGAACTTAGCACTGACTTGACCAAAGGTAGCCTTCCAAAGAAGAGTCATAAAAGAAGATAAGCCCACTAGTTTTTTTGCAATTCTTCTCACTAAAGGCAAACACTGATCCACTGTTGGTTTTTGAAGCCCTAAAGGCATGCCCAGATAATTGAAGGGGAAAGATCCTTTCAAACAGTTCAAAGTACCAGTCAGAATTTCCATTTTTTCATCACTCACATTGATTGGTATCATATTTGATTTGCTGTAGTTCACCTTTAACCCAGTAGCATCTATTGGAAGCAGAGAGATAAAATCAAAGGTGTTAAGTTTGGGGATGAAAACACCAAAAATTTTCATACAAAGGCTTCTATAAATCACAGGCATAATTACATTGCTATGCTAAAAAATGAGGATCAAGTGGAAACCACAGACCATGCAGGTAAAGTTGCCATGTTGTGGAATGCCTTCCAGAGCAGATTAGGAAGGTCAGAGCAAACCACCATGCACTTTCATTTGCCTACTATCCTGCAACATCAAGCTAGTCCTTCAGACTTTGAACAGCTGGAAATTCCTTTCACTGAGGAAGAAATCAATGATGTTGTTAAACACTTGCCTCCTGACAAGTCTCCTGGTCCAGATGGATTTAACAATGAGTTTTTTAAGAGCTGTTGGGATATTATAAAACCTGATGTCACTAGACTGATACATGAGTTCTATGTCGGGCAAATTTCTCTTGAGAGCATCAACTCTTCTTTCATTACTCTAGTTCCCAAGGGGCCTTCTCCCAGTACTGCTAATGATTTCAGACCTATATCTTTGCTCAATTGCTGCCTCAAGCTCATTACCAAATTGCTTGCAAACAGGTTACAGAAAGTGATCCTCAAAATGGTGCATATAAATCAGTATGGTTTCCTTAAGGAAAGAGCTATTCATGACTGTCTTGGTTGGGCTTATGAGTACCTACATCAATGCCACAAATCTAAGGAGGAAATTGTTGTGCTAAAGCTAGATTTTGAAAAAGCTTTCGACCTCATTGAGAATTCTACAATCATTGATATCATCAGAGCAAAGGGTTTTGGAGAAAGATGGATTGGATGGATTAAAATGCTATTTACTTCTGCTTGATCACAAGTGCTTCTTAATGGCATTCCTGGGAAAAAGTTTTATTGCCTCAGAGGAGTGAGACAAGGGGATCCACTCTCTCCCCTCCTTTTTGTGTTGGCTGCAGACCTCCTTCAATCAATCATGAACAGGGCAATGAACTTGGGCCTTCTCATTTCACCTTTGCAAGTTCAGTCATGTCCAGACTTTCCCATAGTTCAGTATGCAGATGATACCCTGATTCTCATGCAAGCTGATGCCCCACAACTCCATTGTCTTAAACGATTATTTTGATGGAGTGAAAAAGGAAAACTACCCCACTATGTATATATATAGGCCGGAGCCTCCGAGCTTGCTTGCTAGGGTTGCTCTATTCACACACTCTCATCCTCTCTAGATCTAAACAAGATAACGGTGGTAACACTGTCTGTCTATCCTCACCGCTGGTTACAGATCCGGACATATCCCCCTCCACCGGTGAAGGGGAGGAAGGGCAGCGTTTAGGCCGTCGTCGACAGCGAGGGAGGAGACCCACTGCTGGCCGCACCGTTTTCTCTGGCCAAGCACCAGCGTGGGAGGTCCTCCGATCCCTTCACCGTTGCCCTAGTGTGGGCAGATCCGGCCTCCCTCCGCCCACCTATCCACATCCCGACGACCCTCGGGTATTTCTTCCTTCGAAACTGGCCTAGCTCTACTTCCCCAGCTTGCTACATCACTGCATGTGCATCGTTTTCTACCTCTCAGCCCCTCTTGATTGGATGGTCCAACGTCACCTATTTTTTTCTTCTATTGTTAGAGGTAAAGCTACTTCATGGAGTCAAATCTTGTACTTGGTTCAAACAAGAAATAAAAGGGGGGGATTTAGTATGTACATCGGACTTGGTAAAAACAGGAACGAAAGGAGGTGAAAGTAGTACAGACTAGTCATCCAACCGGTCTCTTGGTCGAAAATGGCAATATAAGTGAAACGCTGTACATAGTGGTATGACCACGACTAGATTTGCTATCCACGCGTAGGAGTAGGTGGCTGGAGTGAACAAAAATGGGACCAACCCAGATATGTTTCTTGAATGTTTGTTTCTCGGGGCAACAAACTCTGAATCACCACTTTATGCCCCTGTTTAGGTACATGGTGTTGGACTGTTGGTGCACCCCCTGGAATGTCAGAATGGAACAGTTTGTTCATTTCGGTGGAACTGCACAAAGGGAGATCTCTGTTCCAATCCTCATCATCCATCTTAGCACCATAACCTTCCTTTAGGTAAGAATGATATTTAATGCATGTGTTCATCTCTATTTTGCAACTGCCATGAAAAAATATTGCTATTGTTTACTAGTACACTTGTACTCCCTCACTGACAAAACCAATTCTGAAATAGAAGGCCAATCATGTACTTGCTTTCACCAACTGGTGAGGAGAAAGAGAAACAGAGCATGAAGAGGAAGAAAAAGAATAAAGAGGAAATGGAGATCACACGATGGTACCGTCCTATGTTATCCTGACATCTTGCTACTGGTATTGTATTGTTGTGTTGCTACTAGTCTTAATTTACTTGGAAGACTAACAAGATGCCCGTGCGTTGCATGTAACATCAAGATGCATTTGTATGAGTAGTTTATCTTGTGAGAGAAAGTATTAATGAGGGAAGGCCTTATTTGCAAATGTGGAGAGGGTTGTGGGTACCCTTTTGCAAAATTGCCATAGTTTCCTTCCTATCCGTCAGATATAAATCGGACGGCCTATATTGCAGGATGGCAGGCACACCATCATGACCAACTCTGTCTTTTATAAGAGTAGAGTAGATAAGAGTAGAGTAGAGATAGATAGAGAAATGCAGTAGAGTAGTACTTGGTTGACGACACATCATACTAATTAACTGGATTCTGGATGCATCTGTCACCCAGCTCTACACGATCAACACTGGCAAGGTGATCTTGCTGAAGCTCGAGGCCTCAGTCGAGGCCATTCAAGGGCTCCGGCAATGTCTACCTTACATGTGAGACGATCCTCCAGGGAGCCCTTCCACTTCTGCGGTCTCTCCTGCAAGTTCACTTAATTAATTAGGAGTACTTAAGTAGCACTAATTTATTGCTACCTAATTTTCCTGTCGGAGTTAAACAAATCTTTAGTAGCACCCTATGTTGAATCATGTACGTGTGTATGTGTGTCTGTGGAGGTGAATCATGTGGTGGTGCAGGGTGGGATTCTTGGTAGTGTCATGACATAATAGTGCTATTGTTTTGCATGTCAATTTATTGCCATTGGTTCAATGAGGCAATGTTTTGCATATTGTCCATCATGAATTTGATGCTACTGTTAGAGTAATATGCTAATATCTCTGTATCCTTTCTCACTAAGCTAATGAAGGTTTCACCTTGTTCCTACTTGTTCAAACAGGGATCATGTTGTGCCAATCATACATTTTAGTGGAACTACACAAGACAATACAATGAATCAGATCCCAGCCAGTGCTTTAACTCTACTGGAAGTTCTTGATAATCTTTCCATATAATCTCAGCACTGGTAAACAAGAGTGATTTCAACCATACATTTGAAGTGCACAAAAATATATACTATTGAGTGATTCTAGTGAGTGCTTTATCATCTCTTCCGGGTCTACATGAATAAGCTTTTTTGCTCAGGTTGGTACCGGCCTAAGGCCTTTATCCATATTAGTTTCTTGTCGTCTCTATTTGTATCATGCTAATGTCATGAGAAACTCCTTTATATTTGCACATTAATGTTGTGCAACCTATGATATATAGCAATGCTTTGAGTGTTGGGCTAATTGGCACAGATTAAATAAACTAATACCTCTCTTTAAGCAAGACTACTATGTTGCTAACTTTACCCATTAAGATAATGAGGGTGCTTCTATTTGTTAGTGTATGTTTCATCAACTAGTCCCACTATTACAGTAATCTCACTCTCTCAATATATGTGCCAACAGGGAAGCTCAATTTTGGTGGAACTGCATAAAAACTTTGGGTGCTTCATGTCCTCGACTGCTTCCTTCCTTTCCTGTCAGTTGCTTCGCTTATCTCGGCTTCCAGTCAAAGGAAAGAGTAATTGATATGCTACCTCACACAGGTTGGTACTGGTTTTATCCTGATTATTGTGCTTGTCACATGTATTGGTAATTTGGTATTGTGCTATTGTTTGCTTATTTCATAAAGGAGTAACTTGGAGCCTGAACTCGCAGGAAAATCATTACATTGGGCGATTTTAGTAGAACTGCACAAAAAGATCAGATGGACAGATACTTATGTTGCTGCAATGTACTCCAAAGTTCACACAGACAAGCATCGATGTTGACAAGAAGAAGTGCCTATATTCATTCGAGTATCAACCAGCGTCAACCAACTGTCAAACTCCAAGTGTTAGGAGAGTGAACACCAAAAATATTGCTTGGCGCATAGCCCAGAAAAACACAGTCCAGTCTTTGGTCCCAACTTGTGCCTTTTGGTTATTAGCACATATGGTAGCGAACTATATGGCATGGAGTCTAAAGATTCCAGAAAAGTTGGTTGACGCGTATATTCATCTGGCACTTAATCAGTCTGCACGCCAGGGATGCTCTGCACAAAAAATTTGGGTGGTTCATTTTCTCAACCGCCTCCTTTCTTTTCTCCAATGTAGAATTTTAGCGAGCTACAGGACCAAGATGAGCCAGTAAACTAGTTGGATGAAAGTAGTGGCCAAGTTGCTCAAGCCTCCCTCAGCACGAGGCCACTATTTTAGGATAAACCTACAAGCATAGTTTAGATTGTCTATGCTACCTCTTATGTACTCAAAAGTTTACTCGTACAAGCATTAATTTTAGCAAGAAGTACCTCCGACTAAACACCATTTACCAGTCTGTACCCTAGGTAATTAAAGTTCATCCATGATGATATTGGCGGTGATCTCAATCATTTGGGTGCATAAACATACTGAACATGTGTATATCTGAATCCTTTTGTGAATTATCTATGAATATTGTCTTGTGATCTATCAATCATTTGGATGCATAGAAATTCTGAACTTGTGTATATATGAATCTTTTGAGTTGTTGATTGTGAATGTTGGCTATGAATATGAACATGTCCTGTGAACCTGAGTTTGATACGAATGTTTACCTTTTCTGTTGTACTTGTGTGTGAACTTGTTAGTATGTCTACTATGGGATTTGTGATGTGTGGGTGTCAACGGCACACCTTCTTCTCGAGAAGAATTGCACCTGCTTTGTTAGGGTAGGAATGGCGCATCAGCTCTTTTTAATCTTTTTGCTCTGTCTTCCCCCCTCCCCTGCTCAACCCTTGCTGTAATGTTTTGGGCCTCAAAACGAACATAGTACTGCGTTGTTTTTGGGGCTTGATTAAAATTCGAGTGTTGGTTTCTATAGGTTGGCCCTCCCAGAAAATGTGTTGCTGGTCCACCATGGACTAGGAGGCTAAAATACAAGTTGTATGGTGTAGAGGCAAGTAAAAAAACGCCATCGAGAGCCATCCACTGAATAAAAAAATCGCGTCTGATGTGCTTCTTCAGTCGCGCCGCCGGCCCCCTCTTTAATCCAGTTTGCTCCATTCCCTAGCCGGCGGCACGGGACGGAAGTTTATTCCCCCCTCGCGCCTGCCAGGGGATTGAAGAAGCGCTTAATCGAATCCAACACGGTGATGGCTGGTTATCCAAGTGATTTTCAGATAAGAAACTACATGTTTCAGAGGCAGAGCATTTAAATCAACAGGCACTTTTCAAACATGGATAACAGAATGTTGGAAATTTTATTCATGGTAAAAAATGGAACTAACAACAAGTTAAGATCATGCTGATCAACATTCTTGTATAGCACATCTTCACATGATGCAAAGTCAAAAAGATATGCTATTTTCAAAATGGCAAGACAATGTTTTTTTTCAACTGGGAATGGCAAGACAATGTTGAGTGTGCGAAAAACTGGGTAAACTAGGGAGGAAATTTTGGCACGTGTTAGATATTTTTCAGCTCCACCAGTTGGAGTCAAACCCGGGCAGTGCAACTTTTGGGTGAGAGGGCTGCAGCCACCGGGCTAGTGCGGTATGTTCGAAAGAATGAAGGCGTCTTCCCCGGCTCTGGTTGTTTCCCATCCGTGTGCGCTCTCCGTGGTGCCGACGTATGCCGTTGTCAACATGTTCAATAAACGAGAGGAATCCAGAGAGGACTGTACGTCGGGAGACTGATAGTGGGGACCCACCAGGTCTAAGCCGTACGCAAGCAAGTGCCCCATTGAAAAAAAGCTTCATCCTAATTGTATACTGACATTGGGCCCACGAGTTTGTCAACCTTAGTCAATAAACGAAATAAATTTCCAACAATGACTGTCATCGGGGAGCTTTTTTTAGGGGTATCGCAGATCTTTCTTTTTTTTGTTGCGGGAAAGGGGTATCGGGGATCTAGCTGGTATCATTTTTTTCCAGAGGGCGAATAAGTATCAGCTAGGCCTAAGTTTTGTTTTTTAACATGCGTAGCCCTTGACATAAAAAGACAGTGGTTTCAACATATTTTTTGAGGTCCATACCGGCCTATGGGCCTCCCAGCGTAGGTTTTACTTTTTCTTAAAGATCGGCAGCCCAATGTATTTTTTTAATAAAACGCACATCTCTGTTCTATTTATATATATATATTAGAATAATAATGTTGTGTCCAATTTATGTTTTCCCTTCTAACCACATTACATTTATTTATATTATTACTATTATCGTATATTTTATAGAGACTTATATATACATTATAAAAACATGCCACGTGTTATTAACTTATAAAAGTAAATGTTTAACAGAAGTTCGCAAGGAAAATCCTGGTTGTTTTTGACTCACAGGCAAGGAAAATCCTGGTTGTTTTTGACTCACAGGCAAGGAAAATCCTAGTGATTGCGTACAAAAGCTTGCGAAGATTTTAAGGAACAATGTAATAATAATGCGCTCATTTTTGTTTTGAGCAATAACTCGCTAATTTGCTAATTTTATATATAAAAAATGTGTCGCTCTGGTTTATTTGTTGATATTAATTGCTCCTTCTAACATAACATTATATATAGAGCGAGCCCAACTAATTCGTGTATTTCAAGAAAGTGCAAATGGGATGTGCTTTCTTAGAAAATATTAAATGGGCCGCATTAACGTGAAATTATTTTTTCACCCAGCCCATCAAATGGACTGTAAATTCTAGAAAACATGGGTTAAATATATGCTACATTCTTGCAGGCTGACACGTGGGCCAATAGGTCGAAGACTATGCAAGGCGTTGTTAACTTGGTCAACAAATGATTATGACATCCACAGCCATTGGATTTATATCCAATGGCCGACATGCACCTTCAATCTCTCGTCTTCTTCCTCCAGTGTCACCAGGACCGCCTGGTCCAGCCTCCGGTGGCTAGTGGCTCTGCTTAGCACGCATCGCTGCGAAGTGCTACCCCACCATCGGCCAGGCTATCCCTCCACACCTCCTGTTATTCTCCACCGTCTGCAGCCCCACGCCGCACCAGAACCAGTTATAACCCTTGTACTCCTCTCAATCTGCGACTCCACTGTCGCGTCTTCCCATCTCTGGGTCGTTCCCGTCTGGGGCCTCGCCGTCGTCCATCGCCTCGCTGCTCTTGGCGCGGTGTGGTCAACAAACAAGAGTCATCGGAAGAGGACTGTACGTGGAGAGCCTGACAGCTGGGACCCACGAGGTCCATGGTCGCACACAAGGAAAGTTCCTCCTTATTAAGCTAAAAAAATTGTTTCATCCCCCTGACAGCTGGGACCCACCGGCTGTATCTTGGCACGGAAGGAAGTGCCTCCTTGTTATGTGAAAAAAACTATTCCTCCCGTTGACAGCTGGGACCCGTCAGATTTGGTTGCTGACTTGTGGGACTACTAAGCGGACGTGTACGTAGGGCTTTGTCAACTTAATCAACAAATGATTCTAGCAGCTGGACCGTTGGATGTTAATCCAACAGCCTTGCTCCTTCTTCAACCTCTATTCTCGTCCTGTCTCCCGTGGGCAGCACTGCGGCAGTGTTGTCGCACACTGATCCAGTCAAGTTTCCCACTCCTCTCCATCTACGACTCCACTGCCGCGTCTTCCCCATCACCGGGTCATTCCAGTCTGGGGCCTCGCCGTCGTCCACCGGCCTTGGTGTGCTCGGCATGATGTGGTCAACGTGGTCAGCAAACGAGAGTCATCGAAAGATGACTATACGTGAGAGGCTGACAGTGGCGACGCACCATGCCCATGGACACATGCATGCAAGTGCATCCTTTTTACCCTGAAAAATAATGTTTTCTCCCCCTGACTGTGGGACCCACCAGCTACATCTTCGGATGCAAGGAAGTGCGTCCTTATTACGAGCAAAAAAAAGATTCCCCCTGATAGCTGGGATCCAGCAGCTATATCTTCGCACGCAAGGAAGTGCGTCCTTATCCTCCCTGACAGCTGGGACCCACCCGGTCGAAGCGTATGTACCATTGTCTGTCTTGTCGCGGATGTGTACGTACATACTGGTCGATCATTGCTCTACAACTATGAACCGTGGCCGAGTAAGTAGTCATAGTAAAGCTCCCCACATAGCAGTTCAGGCTATCCCGTCTAAACAGTGTACATGTACATACGACCACCCGCCAAAAAATATGTCTGCGTACGTACATACGGGCGGGGTCTCGAACGCCTACCCATGCATATGTACGGCCAGGGCTCGTGTACATAGCTGGGTCGAAACAGAGAAACTGCATTGTCGTGTTCATCGGGAGCCAACCGGCTTGGACGGAACAGCCGATCGAAACGAGGCCTGACATACCGCACAACAGAGGAAACAGCCTTGTGTTCGAGCGGCCATGGTCGAAACGGGATCCTATTCATCGGGAGGGGTCTGGCATACCGCAAAATGGAGGAAACAGACTTCTCTTGGACCTCCTACGGTCGAAACAGGGTCCTGTTGATCGGGAGGGGTGTGGCGTACTTCAAAATGGAGGAAACAGACTTGTGTTGGAGCGCTACGGTCGAAATGGGGGTCCTGTTCATTGGGAGGGGTGTGGCGTACCGCAAAACGGGATTCCACGGGCTACTTTTCATCTCCATCGTCGACCTCCTCCAGCCTCCACGGGCTACTGTTCATCCACCGTCGACCTCCTCCAGCCTCCACCTGCGACTGTTCATCCATGGGCTCCTGCTCATCTAGCCTCCACCGCTCCTCCATCGGCTACTATTCAACCAGTCCTCTCCACGGGGTATTGTTCAACCACCCCTCCACGGGCTACTGTTCATCCAACCCTCCACCGGCTACTTTTCAACCAGCCCTCCACGGGGTCCTGTTCATCCACCCCCAACCGGCTTGATCGGGGTCCTGTTCATCCAGCGGCAGTGGCCTCTACTACCACGGGGTCTTGTTCATCCAACCCCCCACCGGAAACTGTTCATCCAACCCACCCACCACCCCCCAACAACGTCACTGTTCATCCAGAGGCAGCATAAATCGGCTTCAGTTAGCAGTAGTAGTGAAGGAATCACTCAGGTTCAGTTAACAACAAGGGATCGATCGGGGTTCAGTAACGTAGCTAGTGCAATCGCTCGGGTTCAGTTAGAGCCCAACGCCTCGCTCGGGTTCAGTTCGAGCGCAACGCCTCGCACACACGTGCGTACATGTACGAGAGAAACGCGCAAACCTCCGTGCATCACTCGGCCGCGACCTCCCACCGTAACCAGGAACTCCCCAATATTTTCCTCGCCCTCGCTTCTACCATGATTTTTCCGTCATGGACGGCCCAAAGAATGTCATGCAGCTGCGTCTCCGGCCCGCCCAGGACGAAAAGCCCATTTTTTGTCATGATTTTTTGTCATAGAAGTAGGAGCACGCCACATCTATGATGATACCGGGTTTTGTCACAGTTACCGTCATACAAGTGTCATAAGCATGAAAAAAGAATCGTTCGGCCCAAAATGTCAAAGATGTGTCTTTTTTTTTTGTAGTGGAAGCACGATTGTCGTTGGATTGACATCTAACAGTCTGACGCTAGTAGAGTCGATTGTTGACTAAGTTTCTTTTTCCTGAGAAACCTCGTGTGCACATGAACTTAGTAGCCCCACAAGTTAGCCTCCAAATATGTGGCAGACAACATAGAGCCCATTTGCTATTTTTTTAATAATTTGCAACCCATTTGCTAATTCTAAAGGAATTTATTACAGCCCATTTTCTGTAGGACAATGGTCAAAAAGTTCAACCTAATTTTGCATATTTCGGTGGAGTCCGAACTATTTTAATCCAGAAATGATAAAAAAAATTAAGAACTTATTGATTTTCCAAATTAAATATTTTTTATTTTTGTAAGCTAATAAGACGTGGGACAATTGAGTTGGTTTTAGGGAAAACTAGTGGTAGAAAAATCAGCGCTGGGAGGGAAAACAACAACAAAAAATACGGATGTAAAGTTGAAAAGGGAACTTTACGTATTTTCAATATATTAATATATGTATATGAACTAGTATAAATATAGGAAGATATCAGAAAATGGAAGTAGGACATGGCATTTTTAGAGGAAAATAGAACTGGGTTGTGTGTTTTCTTTAGTAAAAAATTGTCTACAGATGTCTAAGAAAAATATAACTATGGCCCGTTGTGACACTCCAAAATTTGTGTTGTTTTTGTTTTCAGCAAAAGCCTTGCTTGGTTTGAAGAAGGTCATTTAAACCCTTCTTAAAAACCTCTCTTCTGAATTTTTCTTCTCAAAAGCATCTCTTGGATTTATTTTCTTCTAAAAAGAAACCTTTTTGGCATTGGGTTATTCTTGGGTTTTGATCCATCCTTGATTTTACCATGCCTCTTGTGGTAAATTTCTCCCAAAACCCTCCTTCCACTTTGGTACCACCCAAACATTCTGTCCAAACTATTAAAATCCATTTTTGGACTTTATTCCAATTATTTCCTCTCCCAAAATAATTTTGTCTTTTCTTTTGAGCCTAAGTGATTTGCAAAGCAAGTACCCTAATGCTTTTGAGTTTTGACCTCAAACCAACTCCCTTGGATAGTCCTTGGTACCCACAACCCAGAACCATCTTGATCTACACTTCTCCAAAAATTCTACCAAAATTCAGGCAGCCCTCAGATGCAATGAGAGACCACCACACCAAAGATCAGCTCAAGAAAATTTCCCGCGTGCCAGAATCATTCTGTCGAGCACCTTGCATGCATTGTTTCTGTGCATCTTCAGTTAAATTCAGAAAGTTCAGAGTTTCAGTGTCAATCTTCGTCAGTTAATTCAGTCACATGTTCACAGTGCCTTTGGCACGTTGCTCACGGCCTAGCGTGCCTGTCCGGAGCCTCACACGCGTGCTTGGCGCGTTCCTGGCGTCGGTGGCGCCCTGGCCCGCCTGCGCCGGCGTGTCTTGCGGTGGCCGAACCACCGTAGCGGCCGACCGGGAGCAGAACGGCGGCGTAACGCCGTTCGGCGCCGCCCAATCCCTCTGGTGGCTCCGCGTGGCCACTTCCTCGCCAGCACACGCATGCAACACCGTCGCCGTGGCGCGGCATGCACAGAGCGTGCTCTCTGCCGCCGACGGACCCGCGCCGCCCCGTTCTGTCGAATCCACCCAGGGCTCCTAATCCAAGCTGGTTTAGCGTCAAAACGGCACCAGTGGAACTCCACGCTGACGCCCCACTCCCTAAACCTCCCGACCAAGCTCTGCGCCGTAACCATCACCGGAGAGGTCCATTCCACGGCCACCGCCTCGAATCGCCTATAAAAGGAGCCCCAGGCTCGCTCTCGTGCACACAACTCCCCGCACTTCACCAAGACCTCGCTTAGCCACTGGGAGGACCTCGAGGAGGTCTCCTCCCCCAACTCCGGCCGCCCCGATCCGCCTCGGCCACCAGCTTGATTCACTGCGGTGAGGCCATCTCCGGCGCCCAAACCTCGTCCGCAGCCTTCTCTTACACCTAGTGCTCTAACCCCCACCTCAATTCGATCATTGCAGCCCTCCTCGGCGAGATCCACCATCGCCCGAGCCGCCGTCCGCCGGAGAAAGTGTCGCCGCCGAGGTGGTGCTCCCCGACGCCCAAGTCCACCACCCGCCAACGCGGAAGGACACGCTGATACTCTTGGTACACTCCGATCTCCCTGACTCGCCGTGGTTCGACGCCGGCGACCACCGCAGCCTTCGAGCGCCGGCGAGGTCTTTTAAACCTGACATGTGGACCCCCCATGTCAGCCTCTCTTTTCCCGTGAACTGCTTTTCCGTGGCGCCTTGCAGAGTACGTTTTCCACAATGGGCTTATGCGCGTTTCTATTCGAACAGTTTTCTGTTTTCTCGCTTAAACCCTCGAACTTTTCTCGTTTCATTACAAATGAGTCCTCGGATGTAAACCCTTATAACTCTTTAATAAAAAGCGATTTTTGAGTGAGTCTTTTTCTGACAGTCTTATAATTTTGTCTAGTTTTTTATGGGATTTATTTGGAAAATTTTTGGAACAACTTTCATGCACGCGTTGGTTTTCATGTTAGTATGCCTTTTCGCTATACCGTAGGTTCCGGAGGAGGTGACGGAATCATGAACTTCGCCGAGCTAGACCCCGACTACTCTGAACCAGGCAAGCATGTTTGAACTTTTGATATGATGAGTGTTCTGGCAGGTTTGCATTAAGTAGTTTCATGGCATGTTTGTGAGCATACCGATGAAGGTTATTTTTCATGCAAATTTGAGGCAAGTGAGTTCGATAATCCATACGTGTTGGATGTGAATGTGCATGGCCATGTGTTGGCATGAGGATGGGTAAGATGGCAGTGTTGTAGCATGCCAGTCTTATGCCATGCTATTTTTCTTCGATGTCAACCCGTGTCAGTTCGGTTCCCATCCATTTCCCTTCCTGCATTACCACATGTTTTCCGCAAGGGATATGGCTTAGTAAGTTGCGAACCGCTTTCTGGTACACACCAAATGGAGAGGCCGTGATGATGGTTCCATGGCCCTGGATTAAAGCCACCATCCGGTCAGGGGCATGGGTGTTTCATTGGGACCGAGAGGGGGGCACCCCTTAGAGCGCGCGAATATAAATTTGATCCCATGCTATTCGAGATTGTGATCTCCCCGTCTCAAAAGTTTTTCTCGGACGATGTCTAGGGTGATTCCTGGCATTCGTGAGGTAGGATGGGTGTGTACTGGTTAGCTGTGTTTCTTCCGAAATACCATAAACGGAACTAGTCCTTCAGGACTACGGAAATCCGTTGGTTGTGAGTAATTTTAGTACAAACTCTGCAGAGTCATAAATCCTCAAATCATCTTATCCATGTCCAAGTTCTGTATTATCTTATCCTGACAAGTGTCAGTTTTGGTGAAAGATACTCCGGTGTTTCACATGAGTACTAAGTCCGGTTAAGTGTTTATTCCTGTGGAGGGACTAACCCGTTTTTACTCCTGTGTTGAATATTTATTACGAGTGCTATTTTCTTGTGATGAAAGCCCTTTCTGTGATGTCGCTCAGACGTCCGATCGCTGACATTGTTGTTATTTATTTTCATTATAAGCCCTTTCGTGATGTCGCTCAGACGTCCGATCGCTGACATTGTTGTTATTTATTTTCATTATAAGCCCTTTATGTGATGTCGCTCAGACGTCCGACTGCGGCATTGTTGTTATTTACTTTCATTATAAGCCCTTTCTGTGATGTCGCTCAGACATCAGACTGCGGCATTGTTGTTATTTATTTTCTTCATAAGCCCTTTCTGTGATGTCGCTCAGACGTCCGACTGTGGCATTTTTGTTATTTATTTCCATTATAAGCCCTTTCTGTGATGTCGCTTAGACGTCCGACTGCGGCATTATTATTATTTATTTTCATTATAAGCCCTTCTGTGATGTCGCCAGACGTCCGATCATGCACGCATGTATTATTATTTAAATATAAGCCCTTTATGAGGTGTCGCCGACGCCTCGATCGTGGCATGTTTTGCTTATTTCTTCACCCTTCGAGGCGTCGCTTCGGACACCCGATCGGTTTTGAGTTTATTTTCTTTGGGTTTTTGAGTGGACTACCGCCGATTCCCTTCTTAATTATTTTGTTATACTGTTTTAATTGAGCATTGTTAAGATTTACCATGTCGCATTCATGCATTCATTGGTTATATCTTTTGTCCGAACTGTCTTGCGAGTACTTTCATAGTACTCACACGGCTTGTTGATTTGGCGAGATGCTGACGAAGGCCATCTCATGGATGAAGAGTTCGATAGCGAGTCCGACGCCTAGAGGAATCCCAGTCAGTCTCGTGCGACCCCTGGATTAGTCGTTGTGATATATCCGCTTCCGCTACCCAAATAAAATTTATCGAGCCTCAGCTCGACGCTCGATGAGCCGCCAGCGCAGTAGACTTATTAACCACCCCGCTGTGTTATTCCACCAACCACTCATAGCTCGAGTCAGTAGTATTTCCACCCCACACCTTTGAGTTATATCCGCCACTATGTTTAATCATTGGCGTGTTGTAATAATTGGTTGGGCATCTTCATCCGACCCTTGTAATATTGTAATGCTACCGCTTCTTCTATCAAAGTTTTGTCAACCGGTATGAAGGATTTTCCTCATATTGGACTTTCACAGGTCGGTTGTTCAATAAATATGTTTATTGAAAAACCGGTCGTGACAAGCTTGGTACCAGAGCCACGCCGACCGTAGGGAAGCCACTAGGTACGATCGCTAATCGCTTATTAGCATAGTAGAGCTATTTGTTGTTTTTACAAATGTAGTCAATTTCGGACAACAAGATAAATTAATGATTTGACTTCTCGTGAATTTTGCCTACTTTTGTAGATAGCCAAGAACGATCATGAGTCGCAGATGTTCGCCAACATGCCCGATGGGTTTGTCAAGCTTCTCTCCTTCATCGTCCAAAGTCGCGATGGGGCCAGATGTGCGCCAGTCTTCTCTCTCTCTCAAAGACAAGGTCAATGACCGTCTAACCATGCACCAAGCCACGGTGGAATTCAAGAGAGGACGAGTTGAGCATTACCGGTTCGTGGGGAGAGCCATGCCCACAGAGAAGCACGCGCTACAGGTGGCAGCCCGTGAGGCGATAGCCCGTCTCAGGGATATCCTGCCTTCGATGAAGACTCGTCGCTACCGCTACCTGCCATGTCACGTGTCATACACTTGCCACTACGCGTTCTCTTTCCCCAGAGGAGAACGGGATGAAGCTTTTGAGATGCTCATCGAGTATCTTCGGGCTTTGGAGGCAGCCTTCGACAACCTGGTGGACGATTTTGTAGCTGCCCGCATGAACTCAGTCCATGGCTGTACCGCCAACAGGAGGGAGCTCCTGCGTGCTGCACCACCACTGACTTTCGTCTCATCATCACCGTTCGCCTCCTACTGCCGCACCGCTACTCGTCGCCTGCCTACCACGGAGGAATTCAACCACGCCATTGCGCCTACTCCGGTTCGCTCTGCACCACCCTCGTGCCCGCCAGATTCGTGTTGTCCCAAGACAGGCACCTGCTCCACCAACTCCGCTGTAGCACCTCTCGTCTGGAGCCTATCTCCGATGAGGAGGTTGAGTCCCCAGCCTCTCTCGCCTCACCCTTGGCAGGCCAAGGGAAATCCTTACCATCTCCGACTAAGTGCGCTTAGCCGCCATGCGATATGTACCGACTTGTGCGATATGTTTATATGTAAATAGGCTGTGAGAAGTAGTCTGTTTGCGCATCATGTAGGATCCGGAGGAGTGCACTAGACTAAATAACATGTCAGGATTTATGTACGCATATCCTGAGTGATGTATTGTATAATTACTGCTTGCGTTAAGATATGTAATGAACAGTTCTTCTCCGTACGCAAACGTATTTTTTTTCTTTCTCTTGAAAAATCTTGGAGCATTTGCAACTTTTTGCATCTTCTTGAATTTATTGATTTTTGCGGCTCAATTTCTTTTCTTATGAGTGTTCCAAAATATATCCCCAGAGTGAACTATGTCTCGTCCTTGGACGCGCTTCCATGCCAACTCCGGCTGTAAGAAAATTATGGCACACCCTGTGCAACAATTTCACACAGGATGCATAAATTAGCAGGACGGTGAAACGGCACTTTCCCAAATGTGTCGTGTTATGAACAAAGTCAGCAGCAACATCAGGAAATACTGAACCAAGACATTAATATGGGAAATCACCGCGGACCGTGATCAGCAGCAATCCAAGTTATCTGAGCTACGTAAGACGCGTCCCCAAACATTTTCTCACACCGACAAACCTCTGAAGCCGAGGACTGGCTTGAGACATGGAGAGAAAATTAATTATCGCTACAGTTGTTCAGACCTTGAGAAAGTACTTTATGCTCCGCACTATCTCACGGAGCAGCCGCATCGTGGTGGGAAAATTTCCTGCACATGCACCCCAACGAAAATAATATATCATGGGAAGAATTTAAAGAAGGTTTTCGTGGGGCACATATTCCTAAGAGCCTTATGAAGATCAAAAAGAGAGAATTTGTTGACCTCAAGCAAAGGGCAATGACAGTGTCAGAATACAACAGTCAGTTTACCCTGCTATCTCGCTACGCCAACGAGGAGCGCATGTCAGAAAACCAAAAGATGGAGAAATTCCTAGACGGTCTGACACCCGCGCTTAAATGTCAATTGGTCGTACACACATTTCCAGATTTTAAGACGCTGGTGGATAAGGCCATTACCTTGGAAAATGAGAGACGCAGCTTAGAAGATTTCCGCAAGCGGAAGAGGGACCATATTAAATAAACCCGCAACCACCACAGCAAGACAGATGTTCAGAATAACTGGACACCCAAACCCACGACAAGCATCTCACGCCAAATCAAGAATTTCCACGCAAGGGACAAGGAGTTCACATA
Source organism: Aegilops bicornis (assembly GCA_021605145.1). Lineage (NCBI taxonomy): Eukaryota > Viridiplantae > Streptophyta > Magnoliopsida > Poales > Poaceae > Aegilops > Aegilops bicornis. Next base: position 301,758,640 of record CM038671.1, on the reverse strand, counting down.
CCGCCCGAGCGTTACTGTTACGCTTAGGAGAAGAAGGACACTACGCCAAGCGGGCCCCAAGCCAAGGAACTCGACCCCAAAGACGAACAACGGAAGCAATAATTCGGCACCAAAGCGCAACAATTTCAACCCAAATAACAACCACAGGAAGGGTCATTTGAACCTCGTGACCAAAGAGGAAGCACAAAATGCCCCAGATATCGTGACTGCACGTTTCTGTCAACACAAAACCTGCCATGGTTTTGTTTGATTCGAGCTTCTCACTGCTCGTTCGTTTCGAAAAGTTTTGCTTTGCAAAATAATTTTTCGATGCTTCCCTTGGGAAAATCTATGATCGTCAAGTCCCTTGGAATTAAGCAAGTTACCCAGAATTATTGCCAGGGTGTGGTTATCGAGTTTGAAGGGTTGAAGTTTCACGCAAATCTTATCGTATTGGAAAATAAAGGACTGGATGTCATCTAAGGGATGGATTGGTTAACCACCAACAAAGGTTTTATCGACTGTTTCAACAGGACCATAATTCTCACCCATCACCACGGGAAGACCATAAAAGTTTCAGCCAAGGAAAGAAAAATATACAGGCAACCGAGATTAAACAAGGTGGATATTTCTGAATTGAGCAAAGTTCGATGGTGTGTGAATTTCAGACGTATTCCCGAAGAACTACGTGCATGCCACCAGATCGAGAGATAGAATTCAGCATTGAGCTAGCACCCGAACCGCTCCCATATACAAGAAACCCTACAGAATGGCACCATCCGAATTGGTGGAATCAAGAAGCAAATAAAGGAACTGATGGAAAAAGGGTACATACGATCCAGTTCCTCACCATGGGGTTCACCAATTTTATTCGCCAAAAAGAAGGATGGAACACAGAGATTGTGCATAGACTATCGAGCGCTAAACATGGTCACAATCAAGAACAAATATCCGATGCCTCGAATAAATGATTTATTCGATCAACTCGCTAAGGCCAAGGTGTTCTCAAAGATTGACTTGAGATCGGGATATCATCAACTGAAAGTACGAACCGAGGATATTCCCAAGACCGCCTTCACCTCCAGATACGGATTGTACGAGTTCACCGTGATGCCATTCGGACTAACAAACGCCCCCGCATATTTTGTTCACCTCATGAACAAAGTATTCATGAAGTTTATGGATAAGTTTGTTGTGGTATTTATCGATGATATTCTGGTATACTCCAAAACACCAGAAGAACACGCTGAACATCTCCGGTTTGTACTAGGAGAACTCAGGAAACATCAGTTGTACGCCAAATTCAGCAAGTGTGAATTTTGGCTAAAGCAAGTAGGTTTTTTGGGCCACGTACTAACTCAAGAAGGTATCGCCGTAGACCCGGAAAAAGTCAAGGCCAGATTTGGTTGGAAGCCACCGTCCAGTGTGACGGATGTACGAAGTTTCTTGGGAATGGCAGGATACTACCGAAGATTTATTGAAGGATTCTCCACCATAGCAAAGCCAATGACGCAACTACTCAAGAAAGACAGGAAGTTTGAATGGACAGAAGCTTGCGAGAAAAGTTTCCAAGAACTAAAGAGGAAAGCGGCGACAAGACCAAGTACTAATTGTGCCGATATACACAAGAATTTTGAAGTATTTTGTGACGCATCTCGAAGGGCCTCAAAAGCGCATTAATGCAAGAAGGCAAGGTTGTCGCATATGTTTCCAGACAGCTCCGCAAGCATGAGGAAAATTACCCTACCCATGACCTGGAATTAGCAGCAGTGATACATGCACTCAAGGAATGGAGACACTTTCTACTTGGTAATCATTGCGAAATATACACGGACCACAAAAGCCTCAAGTATATTTTCACACAACCAGAACTGAATTTACGGCAATGACGCTGGTTGGAATTAGTAAAGGATTATGATGTTGGGATCCACTACCACCCGGCAAAGCAAATGTTGTAGCAGACGCCTGAAGTCGGAATCCCAGTCCGCATAATGACAAAGATGCCAGACTTAAGACCTAAATTCCAGCAGGAGTTCGCAAGGCTCAACCTGATGGTGGTCACCAAAGGCAGTGTGTCAAACTTAGAAGTACAGCCTACCCTGATAGAGAAGGTTAAAGAGGCTCAACGTGGACACCCCAAAGCATTGAAGGCATAAAGCGTAAGATGAAATTGGGCAAGGCCTCAGAATTCAGTATTGATGAGCAAGGAATATTGTGCTACGGGAATAGGCTCTGCGTACCAAATATTCATGACCTTAAACAGCAAATCCTGGCTGAAAGCCACACCGCTCCATATTCAATCCATCCTGGAGGAACAAATATGTACAAAGATCTTCAAGAGACATTTTGGTGGCATGGTATAAAAAGAGATATAGCCATGTTTATTGCATGTTGTGACTCTTGTCAACGCATCAAGGCCGAGCACCAGAAACCGGTCGAACTATTGCAACCGAATAAGATACCCGAGTGGAAATGGGACGAAATTGGAATAGATTTTATTGTTGGACTACCTCGGTCACGACACGGACATGATGCCATATGGGTAATCACAGATAGACTGACTAAAGTATCTCACTTCATCCCCGTGAAGACAACACACACCACTCAGAAGCTTGCTAGGCTCTACCTCTCCCGTATCGTTTGCCTACATGGAGTCCCAAAGAAAATAATCTCGGACAGAGGCACTCAATTCGTCTCCCGGTTTTGGGATCACTTACAACAAGCTCGAACTCAGCTAGCATTCAAGACCGCATACCATCCCTGCATGTATGGGCAGATCGAACGAGTAAATCAAATACTAGAAGATATGCTGAGAGCATGTGTCCTCACCTATGGGACCAGTTGGGAGGAGAGCTTACCATACGCAGAATTCGCATATAACAATAGCTATCAGTCCAGCCTACAAATGGCACCATTTGAAGCTCTGAACGGAAAAAGATGTCGTACCCCGCTAAATTGGTCGGAAACCGAAGACAGTCATATCTTCGGCCCAGACCTGCTCAAGGAGGCTGAGGGTAAAGTCAAGGTAATTAAGGACCGGCTCAAGACAGCCCAAAGTCGACAAAAGAGTTATTACGATCAGAAGCATCGTGGAGTCCATTTTGAACCCGGTGAATTTGTGTACCTACGAGTATCACCCATGAGAGGCCTGCATCAATTCAAGATTAAAGGAAAACTAGCACCGAGATTCATCGGGCCTTTCTGCATAGTAGCACGAAGAGGCACGGTGGCCTACCAGCTAGACTTACCCGAAGAATTATCCGACATCCACGACGTATTCCACGTCTCCCAATTGAGGAAGTGCATAAGCAACCCAGAGAAACAAGTACCCCATAAAAACATTGACGTGCAACCAGATCTCACATATCGGGAGCATCCGATAAAAATCTTGGAAGAGTCAGAAAGGAGAACCCGACAGAAAACCACCAAGTTCTTCAAAGTTCAGTGGAGCAGCCACACCGAAAATGAAGCCACTTGGGAAAGAGAGGATTTCCTTCGAGCAGAGCACCCGCATTTTTTTGAAAATCGACTGGAATCTCGGGGACGAGATTTTTCCTAAGGGGGTAGGTGCTGTGACACTCCAAAATTTGTGTTGTTTTCGTTTTCAGCAAAAGCCTTGCTTGGTTTGAAGAAGGTCATTTAAACCCTTCTTAAAAACCTCTCTTCTGAATTTTTCTTCTCAAAAGCATCTCTTGGATTTATTTTCTTCTAAAAAGAAACCTTTTTGGCATTGGGTTATTCTTGGGTTTTGATCCATCCTTGATTTTACCATGCCTCTTGTGGTAAATTTCTCCCAAAACCCTCCTTCCACTTTGGTACCACTCAAACATTCTGTCCAAACTAGTAAAATCCATTTTTGGACTTTATTCCAATTATTTCCTCTCCCAAAATAATTCTGTCTTTTCTTTTGAGCCTAAGTGATTTGCAAAGCAAGTACCCTAATGCTTTTGAGTTTTGACCTCAAACCAACTCTGGATAGTCCTTGGTACCCACAACCCAGAACCATCTTGATCCACTCTTCTCCTTTTCAAATATTTCAAATTTCACTCCATCGCAAGTTTGGACCAGATTTGCCAAATTTGGTGAAATTCATATCTACACTTCTCCAAAAATTCTACCAAAATTCAGGCAGCCCTCAGATGCAATGAGAGACCACCACACCAAAGATCAGCTCAAGAAAAATTTCCCACGTGCCAGAATCATTCTGTCGAGCACCTTGCATGCACTGTTTCTGTGCATCTTCAGTTAAATTCAGAAAGTTCAGAGTTTCAGTGTCAATCTTCGTCAGTTAATTCAGTCACATGTTCACAAAGGCCTTTGGTACGTTGCTCACGGCCTAGCGTGCCTGTCCGAGCCTCACACGCGTGCTTGGCGCGTTCGGCGTCGGTGGCGCCACAGCCCGCTGCGCTGGCGTGTCTTGCGGTGGCCGAACCACCGTAGCGGCCGACCGGGAGCAGAACGGCGGCGTAACGCCGTTCGGCGCCGCCCAATCCCTCTGGTGGCTCCGCGTGGCCACTTCCTCTGAACGCATGCAACACCGTCGCCGTGGCGCGGCACGCACAGAGCGTGCTCTCTGCCGCCGACGGACCCGCGCCGCCCCGTTCCGTCGAATCCACCCAGGGCTCCTAATCCAAGCTGGTTTAGCGTCAAAACGGCACCAGTGGAACTCCACGCTGACGCCCCACTCCCTAAACCTCCCCGACCAAGCTCTGCGCCGCCGTAACCATCACCGGAGAGGTCCGTTCATGGCCACCGCCTCGAATCGCCTATAAAAAGGAGCTCCGAGATCGCTCTCGTGCACACACCACCCCTGCACTTCACCAAGACCCTGCCTAGCCACTGGGAGGACCTCGAGGAGGTCTCCTCCCCCAACTCTGGCCGCCCCGATCCACCTCGGCCACCAGCTTGATTCACTGCGGTAAGGCCATCTCCGGCGCTCAAACCTCGTCCGCAGCCTACTCTTGCACCTAGTGCTCTAACCCCCACCTCAATTCGATCATTGCAGCCCTCCTCGGCGAGATCCACCATCGCCGAGCCGCCGTCCACGGAGAAAGTGTCGCTGCCGACGTGGTGCTCCCCGACACCCAAGTCCACCACCCACCGACGGAAGGACACATTGATACTCTTGGTACACTCCGATCTCCCGACTCGCCGTGGTTCGACGCCAGCGACCACCGCAGTTTCAAGCGCCATGGCGAGGTCTTTTAAACTCGACATGTGGACCCCCATGTCAGCCTCTCTTTCTTTTCCATGAACTGCTTTTCCGTTGGCGCCTTCGGGCAGAGTACGTTTTCCTGTGGGCCTCAAGGCTTCTATTCGAACCGTTTTCTGTTTTCTCGCTTAAACCCTCGGAACTTTTCTCGTTTCATTACAGATGAGTCCTCGGATGTAAACCCTTATAACTCTTTAATAAAAAGCGATTTTGAGTGATTCTTTTTCTAACAGTCTTATAATTTTGTCTAGTATTTTATGGGATTTATTTGGAAAATTTTTGGAACAACTTTCATGCACGCGTTGGTTTTCACGTTAGTATGCCTTTTCGCTATACCGTAGGTTCCGGAGGAGGTGACGGAACCGCGAACTTCGCCGAGCTAGACCCCGACTACTCTGAACCGAGCAAGCATGTTTGAACTTTTGATATGATGAGTGTTACGGCAGGTTTGCATTAAGTAGTTTCATGGCATGTTTGTGAGCATACCGATGAAGGTTATTTTTCATGCAAATTTGAGGCAAGTGAGTTCGATAATCCATACGTGTTGGATGTGAATGTGCATGGCCATGTGTTGGCATGAGGATGGGTAAGATGGCGGTGTTGTAGCATGCCGCCTTATGCCATGCTATTTTACTTGATGTCAACCCGTATCAGTTCGGTTCCCATCCATTTCCCTTCCCGTACTACCACATGTTTTCCGCAAGGGATATGGCTTAGTAAGTTGCGAACCGCTTTCCTGGTACACACCAAATGGAGAGGCCGTGATGATGGTTCCATGGCCCTGGATTAAAGCCAGTCATCCGGTCAGGGGGCATGGGTGTTTCTGGTTGGGACCGAGAGGGGGGCACCCCTTAGAGTGCGCGAATATAAATTTGATCCCATGCTATTCGAGATTGTGATCTCCCCGTCTCAAAAGTTTTTCTCGGACGATGTCTAGGGTGATTCCTGGCATTCGTGAGGTAGGATGGGTGTGTACTGGTTAGCTGTGTTTCTTCCGAAATACCATAAACGGAACTAGTCCTTCAAGACTACGGAAATCCGTTGGCTGTGAGTAATTTTAGTACAAACTCTGCAGAGTCATAAATCCTCAAATCATCTTATCCATGTCCAAGTTCTGTATTATCTTATCCTGACAAGTGTCAGTTTTGGTGAAAGATACTCCGGTGTTTCACATGAGTACTAAGTCCGGTTAAATGTTTATTCCTATGGAGGGACTAACCCGTTTATACTCCTGTGTTGAATATTTATTACGAGTGCTATTTTCTTGTGATGAAAGCCCTTTCTGTGATGTCGCTCAGACGTCCGACTGCGGCATTGTTGTTATTTATTTTCATTATAAGCCCTTTCTGTGATGCCGCTCAGACGTCCGACTGCGGCATTGTTGTTATTTATTTTCATTATAAGCCCTTTATGTGATGTCGCTCAGACGTCCGACTGCGGCATTGTTGTTATTTACTTTCATTATAAGCCCTTTCTGTGATGTCGCTCAGACATCAGACTGCGGCATTGTTGTTATTTATTTTCTTTATAAGCCCTTTTTGTGATGTCGCTCGGGCGCCCCATCGTGGCATTTTGTTATTTATTTCCATTATAAGCCCTTTACGTGATGTCGCTTAGACGTCCGATCATGACATTATTATTATTTATTTTCATTATAAGCCCTTTCTGTGATGTCGCTCAGACGTCCGACTGCGGCACGCATGTATTGTTATTTAAATATAAGCACTTTATGAGGTGTCGCTTAGACGCCCGACTGTGGCATGTTTTGCTTATTTCTTCACCCTTCGAGGCGTCGCTTCAGACACCCGACCGGTTTTGAGTTTATTTTCTTTGGGTTTTTGAGCGGACTACCGCCGATTACCTTCTTAATTATTTTGTTATACTGTTTTAATTGAGCATTGTTAAGAGTTACCACGTCGCATTCATGCATTCATTGCTTATATCTTTTGTCCGAACTGTCTTGCGAGTACTTTCATAGTACTCACCTGGCTTGTTGATTTGGCCAGATGCTGACGAAGGCGATCTCATGGATGAAGAGTTTGATAGCGAGTCCGACGCCTAGAGGAATCCCGATACCTCGTGCGATCCTGGATTAGTCTTTGTGATATATCCGCTCGCTACCCAAATAAAATTTATCGAGCCTCACCTCGACGCTCGATGAGCCGCCAAACAGATGAGACTTATTAACCACCCCATGTGTTATTCCACCAACCACTCATAGCTCGAGTCAAGAGTATTTCCACCCCACACCTTTGAGTTATATCCGCCACTATGTTTAATCATTGGCGTGTTGTAATAATTGGTTGGGCATCTTCATCCGACCCTTGTAATATTGTAATGCTACCGGCTTCTTGTATCAAAGTTTTGTCAACCGGTATGAAGGATTTTCCTCATATTGGACTTCACAGGTCGGTTGTTCAATAAATATTTTTATTGAAAAACCGGTCGTGACACCCGTGGGCTAGAGGCCAGTTGATACCCTGCTGGATCTTTGTGCCCCATTGTTTTCATGGGCTAGGTCTGTTAAAAAAAACCAAGCCTAGGCAATCTACAGGCCAGTTGATAGTTTCCTCGACCTCAAAAAAAATATACCTGCTGGAATTCTCTTGTTTATTGACTACGTTGAAAATTCCATGGGTTTCACTGTCTCAGACGTTAGCATTATTTTTCCATCATGATAATAAGTGCATGCACTTTCTTGCTTACGGCCATGGAGCTGCTGGTTCCGTATGGTTAGGCTCTGTATGGAGAACCCCCTTGTGGTTCCACGGACAAATTTCATGCAAATCGGATGATTTTTAGTGAAAATGGACTAAATTCATTGCATTTTACATATTTATTTTTATTATGGAATATTTTACATATTTCAAATAATAATAACCGATTAGGCCTTTCTTGAGTCCATGGGAGGCGCTTCACGCGATCGAGGTCGCGACACTTAACTGTTCTGGAAGGCCCAAATCCATCGCTCCTCTCTTTTAACAATTTGTAGTTGGGTTGGCGTCCACAACCCAGTCCCGACGTGCTGCGTCCAACTATGAGCCTGTGAAACCTAATGGATCCTATGCGTACTCGAAGATGTAAAAGAAATTTGAGAACTGGGAATTCGAATGGCAGGTGCTTATGCTACCCATAAAAATCAGGTGCGTGAAAATTCATTTGGAAACAAATGATTCAGCTTTATATCCACGTCGACCCTCGACATGATGGTTGGAAGCAAATGCCAAGTTCATACCAAAGATCCTTAAAAACAAAAACAACTTGCAGACGACCAAGTAGAACAAGTACCATTACCAAACTAACTTGTAATCTTTTTAGTCCTTGCCCTAGTGTTCGTCTCGTAGAAAATCTTGCAGACGACTAGCTCCGCTCCTTCTCTTGCTCCAGGTCCCCGAGGTGGTACTGGTGCATCACCTAGGGTGTACTCTGCTGGTCGAAGTTCTTGTTGGTGTGTAGCACCAGAACCATTTTGCTGCTTGTCTGCCGGCCGTTGACCATCACCGGCAAGGTGTTCCCGGTCTTGTGCCGCATCACATGCATGCCGCACTCCGACTGTACAGATCTGCTCCAAGAGAATATTGGGGACGGAATTCCAATCGCGGCTCTGTGTGTCAGTCGGTTCTCCCATAGGGTTTTTTAATGAGCTGGGTGATTGGGGTTTTCGGTGCCTGCGGGCGAGCGGGGAAGTGGATTCGGGCGGGCGAGCGAAGAAGATGGTGTGTGTGCCAAGCAGTGAGTGGGGGGATATGGTACACACAAGCTACCGAGGAAGATGGCACGGGTAGGCGAGAAGTGAGCGGGGGGAAATGGTGTGCGGTCGATGATGGGGAAGATAGGAGGAAGAAGAGGGAAAGACAGGCAAGAAGGTGCATTAAATCTCAATTCTACTAGTACTACTACCAGGATATACCATCCTTCGGAGTGTAAATAGTTAAGTTGATGACATGTGGGTCTACCTCAAGAGGGCCCATATGTTAGTTAATGGAAGAGATAGGTGTGTAGGCATATTTGCGGAAGTGTGCTCCAGTGGCAAACATGATGGAAGTATAGGGTAAGGCTGATTTAGTAATACCAACATGCTAGCTCACCTTATTAATTAAGTGTCCCATCTGCTGCAGCGTGTATTGTCACTTCACTATGAAGACTAGTTGAACATTTCTCTCTGACTGAGATGGGGAATAATGGATCACCAAGACTTCCTATCTACAGTATCCCTATGCCTCTACTCTTATCCTATCCAACAACAAGAACCATTGGCCAAGGCACCCAGCGCCAATTATGTAGGAGTACTATTAGTGCTACCTACTCCCTCCTTCCAGTTTATATACAGGTCAATAAAAAATCATCAACTAAAGTAGTAGTAAATGATGAGTCCCAAAGAATTTTTTCCAAAAGTACTCAATAGTGGGCTCGTTTTCCTCAAGAAAATTGTGTTTATGAACCTATTAATTAGAATGCATGCATGCATGCGTGAAGAACAAAAGACCAGAACTTTTACATGCATTGGCGAGTTTTCTCTTAATTCTTGCATGCAACATTTTAATGAAGCTTGAAATATGACCATGTCACTGGGAGGGAGTAGAAGCCTCAAGCATGCGTGCATGCATGCAACACTCACACGTACACATGTACGCATGCAACACTCATGCATCCATGCGGCACACAGCACAAGACACAACACCCACGCTCATGCTCAAGTTCTCAACCTACACGTGCATGCACTCACATACACACCCAGGGTGGTTCGCGCGCAAGGGTTGGACCCCTATCGCGCATGTGTGAAGTTTTGTTTAACTGATTTCTTTGCTCTGCCAACTGACAGGTGGGACCCATAAACTAGGTGCCAATTTAACTAGTCAACAAAGTGCCACGTCGGCTATGTGGCCAGTCAGCAGTGTGCAATATGGTGCTCTACGGTGAGCTAGTGACCGTATAATCACCGCAAAACTATATAGTGACCGTAATGAGCATAGTATGAAGTCCAGTGATCGTATTGTTACCAATATGTTGACCACCAGTGTATTTATCTCGTTTCAAATTAAGCCATATTAACCGGAAAGGACGCAATATGGACTACTACTTTGATGTGTCCTATCAACTCGCCGAACGAGGAGAAGCTTGCTTACTACGCCCTCTCCCTCGCCCACGTGTTCTGGCTAACAAAGTCACATGATGACACTACTAGGGAAAACCCTAGTAGTAGCGCGGGTTTAATGCCCACTAATAGCGCGGGCTGCCGCGCTACTAATAAGGCGCTACAGCTATTACTTAGCAGTAGCGTGTGCGACAGGCGCTACTGCTAAGACACATAGCGGCAGCGCTTGTTCTCTCCCACGCTGCTGCTAATCTAATCTAGCTAGTGTATTTATACGCAGTTATACAAATTTTGGTACAATACCAATTATGAGGTTTATATCATTATGTCCATAACAGTGTGTCAAATAAAGGTGGATTAGGTTCAAGTGGTGGCAATATGTGGTGCATGTCAAAAGTATACTACTAATCCAAACTTGATCTAGTTTGGACTAGTAGTGCTTTCGATGTGCACCACATGTTGCCTCCACTTGAATCTAATCCGCCAACACAAGCTATTTAATCATCATCATAGTCATTACCACCAACAGTATTTATTTAATCACCATAGTCATAGTGTAGCACATTATCATCTTCAAACTCATTCTAGCTAGCTAATCACCACCAACACTAGATGCGATAGCTATCTAATCACCACCAACACTAGCTAACAATAATCATCATAGTCATTACCACCAACACTAGCTATTTAATCATCATAGTCATAGTGTAGCACATCATCATCTTCAAACTCATTTCTAGCTAGCTAATCACTCCTGCTGCTCTCTCTCAGGTAAAATAACATAAAACATGTGTAGCTCTCTTCCTTCATCAAGTTGGAGCATGCAGATGAACCTGTCATCTAATCGTGGGTTGCGCTTCTGATTGCTGCCCCCTAGTACTTCTCTGCACTCCTCCATCACAAATTTGGTCCAGTCTTTCACTATGAAGCATTCCTCGCTATTAGAAATCCTGAATGCACTAAAGTGCATTGTAGGATATCTTGGCCGTAAGCTAACAATACTCATGGTACCTTTAGTCTCGATCCCATGAGGCACAACATTCATTGGGAGTCATGTTGAAGAACATCGTATAGTAACATACTTAGCAATGAAGTTTAGCTTAAAAAATAGATGCACTAAGGACAAATAGTAAAAATCTTACCATCTTTCCTAAATAGATGTGACCGTAGTTCATTACGAACACTATTGGTCACATCGCTTTCAAGATTAACATTTCTAAGTGCAGGAAGAAAATTTGTCTTAACAGTATCAAGATCCTCAAGCCATGAAACATAATGACTTAGCTCCTCGCAGTTTAGTTCAGCCCCGGGACGGTAGTACGTCATGTCTACCAAGTGCTGGACATGTTTGCTTGAACGGAAATAAGCTGACAATAGAAATTAGTTGTCAACTATTTTTTAATAAACAATATCAAAGACATAAATATGGTTGAGAAACTCACATAATGGTATAACTGGAGGCGCCTCGCACATCGAATTCGTATGTCGATAGTACCTTCAATATCGTCTTCCGGACGAATATCAAACGTGATAACCATATCAGGCTCAAATGCGTAAGTCTTGCATAGTGCTCGCCAAGTTTTCATCCAAAATAGGTGTAGTTGTCTGTGTTGTATAATTTTGCGTGGAAAATATAACCATGCTAGGTCTTCAAGTAAACTTTCTTTACCTCCATAGTACGACTGAAACCTATCTTATCCAAGACAAAAACTCTTGCATGGCAGGGGATACGCTAGTAGAATAGTAAAAAAATAAATTATAAGTTGAAGCAAATGAAGCAGATGTCATGCTTAATTACGAAAAAAGACTTGTCGTTGTGACTTACGGTATCCACTTCGAAGTTCATGTCCAGCTTGATGTTGAAGCGCCTATCATGATCTAGGAAGATTTTGTCGCACAGGCCACGCTCGTCTTCGCAGTATTTGCAAATACCGAAATCCATTTAGTTGTCAGACATTTCCTATGTTCATAGTTGAAACATTAATTGAAAATCGAGCGAAGACATCTACCAGGATACTCAAAGTATCTTATAGGACTCATATTGACATGAGCATTCAATAAGCAAAACCAAATCGTAAAATAAATAAGTATTCAAATTAGCATGCATTCAATAAGCAAAAGTAAATCATCTCATGTGTCCGTACATCATCGAATATTATCACTAATACATCCCGACTGGTATCATACATATACCATCACTAATACAACTAAAACCCTAGTGCACGACGGGTATCGGCGCGGGCGGTGGACACCCAAAGAGAAGGAACCATCACAGGATCATAGCTCCAGTGAGATCCCTGGAGAACCTGCCAGGTATTGGAGAACATGTGCTCCAACGCAAACAAGTAGCGACGGATGTCGCATCCTCCTCACTGACATGGTGATGCACCACCTCCGCGGGGTCCTCGAGCCTCTGGACCGTCACTGGCCCACGCGATTGCCACCAAAGAAGGTTCAGGTCAACGACAGGCTGGCTCCTCACCAACCTGCGCCCCCTGGTAGGTAGCGCCTCCCAGTACCACCCCGGCGGAGCCGAGTCCTGGACATGGCCCATCTGGTGAACAGGTGCCTCCGCCGACTCGACGACGAGGATGCGGGATAGGCATCATCGACGTCGATGCGGGAAAAATTGCTTTAACTAAAAAAATAACAACAAATGTGACATGTTCAACTAGTTCTATTAATTCAACTAGTTCTTATGATTAAGTCTAGTCAATTAATTCTATACCTAATAAAATGAATAATGACATAAAAACGCCTATGCTTTGCGGGAATGTTGATTCCTTCCCGGTGCGGCAAATCATGGGCACTCGATATGTCCTAGTTTGTAGCACAAGTCATGCCAAAATTCATGGAAAATTTCGGCATGACTTCTAATAAAAAGTGGACAAATCGAGAACTTGAAATTTGCCAGAACAGAAATGAATCAACTTTTCGGCAAAACATAGGCCACTTGACTTCATTCCCTGGAAACAACAAAGCCACTTGGGCACAATCGAACCACTTCAATAATGGAATATGCAAATGAACATCAATGACATATATCATATAACAACAATCTTGTTTTGTGTTTACATAGCAACAATTAGTTTAACCAAGTTTTTGAAAGAAAAACAATTCTAGTTTTTGTTTTTGAATGAAATTACTGTTTAGGCATTTTCATAAAAATTTGCCCTAGCTAATTTCCTAAAAAATTACTAATCATTTTTACTAAATGCTAAAAAATGCCTACTTCCCTAAACAAATCTAGGGTTCATATGAACACCTAGGGTTCATATGAACATCAACACAGCATCAACACATATATGAATTGCCCTAGCAGAGAGAGAGGAGGGTAGAGGAGAGGAGAGGCAGAGCCTTATGGTGACTGTGGCAAGGGAGGGGCAAGCGGCATCGAGGACAGGGGCGGGGCTCGGGCACGCGGCGGAGGGCGGCGTCGATGTCGGGTCGGGGGCGGCGTCGAGGGTGTGCGGCGGGCGGCGGCGGTGGTGAGGTTGGGGGTGGCGGCGGGCGGCGGCGGTGAGGTCGAGAGCGGCAGGGCGACGGCGGCGATGGAGCAGTTGGGGGAGAGGGGGAAGTGGAGGGGAAGGACTTAGCGAAATTTTGAGCCCGCGCGGCCGGGGGTTAAGTCAAACTAGCAGCAGCGCGTTTTGCCGGAACGCGCTATAGCAAAGTTAGCTATAACGTGTCAAGCGATAAGCGCTACAGCTATTCCTTTCTGTTTTATAATATCAGTAGCCATTTGCCCTGAAAAAACGCTACTATTAAGTCTAAGCATGTAAAATCTTCAAAAATATACATTGGTCATCATTGATCTTTTTGTGTAGAATCTAAGTAGTCAACTTGAATCCTCACAGTACCTGTATAGGCACTGGTGAAGATTCATATTGCAGTCACAAATCCTACACATATAGTTCAATGAACACCAAGTGCTCGAGATAGTTTGAGAAGTAACATATTTAAGGTGGTAAACACCTTGTTCGCTTAGCAGTATGGGACTAAACTTAATTAGGTGCAATACTTAGCAGTAGCGTGTTTTGAAGAAAAACGTTGCTACTAAGTACTTTAGCAGTAGCGCGTCCTCGGAAGGGTGCTACTACTATATCTAGCCTGGGGGCAACGCCGTGGCAATTATAGTAGTAGCGCTTGTTTCACCTAGACCGCTACTGCTACCGTGCTATTAGTAGCGCGGTTTTCTGAAGCTCGCTACTGCTAATTAGCAGTAGCGTCTGTTTTTAAACCGTGTTGCTGCTAAGATTCTGTGTATAAGGTTTTCCCTAGTAGTGTGAGGAGAAGCTTGCTTACTACGTACGCCTATGCCCTCTCCCTCGCCCACGTGCACGGGGGCTCGCAGGACGAGGAGAGGGTTTTGACTATAGGCCCTCCCCTCGCGCTCACTCTGCGGTGGACGTGCATCAGTTCATTTGGTGTCAGATTGCCAGAAGCATATTGTATTGTAGTATCATCATTGTTGGACCTCTCAAAGAGGCGAACAACCAAGTGCAAGGTTTATAGGAGTACAAATTGTTGGACCTCCCGAAGAGGCGAAGATCCAAGCGCAAGGTTTATAGGAGTACAAGTTGTCGTCCTAGTACTACAACTATAGAAAACAACCGCTACTGATTGATGTGGCCACCTCACCTATAGCAAAAGTTGTGCCACCTTTTTTTCTCATAGAGCGTGTTGGAGCCCGTGCTACGGCCACACAAGTTGCACATACACATAACACATTTACTGGTAATAATTTCTAAAGGACAAATGCCAGCATGCCACACAAAGTCATCTCCACTTCATGTCATAAATTTGTGCATGACTACTCTACATATATTTATTACAGCGCTACCTTTCACAATTTACCATAATCCACATACACGTTATAGATGGGCTCCATGTCCTCCTCCAGGTTCCAGTCCCAGGTGTTCTTCATAGATGGCATGATCCATAGTGGTGGGCAACGGGAGTCATTGTCGCAGATTTCTAGCCCGGTTCCACACGAAGAAGACTCATCCAAGATGAAGCAGCATAAATCAAGGGTGGCGTGTTTCAACATGTCGTTCATCCGGCGGTGTGCAACGAAGACACAACCATGCTTCATGAACGGTAGTCCTTCGGTGTTGTGCACGGAAGATGGCATCTACTTCACAATGGGGTAATTGTCCCCAATGAAAAGCGAGTACTCTCAAGAGTGCCTCAGCTCCCACATAGCATCACGGGGGTCGAACTCGGTGACGTTCATCTAGTACACGCGGCATCTCAGATCTGGATACATGGTCATGGTCCATGCAAGATAAATGTTGTGCCCAAATATGGCGCTTAGTAATATTGTGCAGCAAGTAGTACTACTCCAATATAGAGGAAGTACAATAACCGGCTTATTATATATAGCCACTCTTGGCTACATGGATGAGATAGTAAGACATGGGAAAACAAAAATGGTGGCAGTTAGTGGGTTCAAGTCTTCAAGGGCTTAGCTATACGCGTCCTCCAAGGTAAAAAGTACTATTACTAGTAGTACTACAATGAAAGAGAAGGCGAGAGGATTAAAAAATATAATACTAGTACTAGTACTAGTAAACATGTCCCGGTCAAGAAAAGAAAAGAACTAACAAGTACTACTACTCTAACACACAGCAATGAGAAAGTGGAATACCTGGGTAGATGGTGACGGTCCAGTCGTGGTAGATCGTGTGACCTTGTTGCACATAAGTGGTACCATGGGTAACGACTCTAAGATAGTTGATCCCAATCTGC